>NC_069459.1:34367059-34410734 GCF_026875155.1 Cherax quadricarinatus
GGCTGGGAGTATGCTTTGTGGGGGGTTTCCCGGGCCGCCCTCTCTTTTGCCCACGAGGTAGCTCGGCGATGTGGGGGTTGCTATCCCAGATTGTGGTTTCGGGGCATGAAGGGTGGGGGTATGGCAGGGGTTTTCCATGCTGCATCTGCGCTACAAAAGCGGTGTCGAGGTCCTTTTGGGGGCGCGAGGGAGTTTTTTGGCCCTTTCATCCCTCTAGGAACTATTCCCCCCCCGGTTTCCCCCCTTTTTTTTTTCTTTTTTTTATTTTTTTTTTTTTCTTTTTTTTTTTTTTTTTTCTTAAAAACAAAAGAAAGAAAATACATTGGAGCCCTAGTCCATGAACCGGGTCCCCCCGGGCCCCTTTTTGATACCGCACCCCGTTCTGACCCCGCCTCGTCTTTGGCCACTCTTCAGACATTCCTAGCTCTGTCCTTTTCCCGGTGCTTTTTTCCTCACCCGTTTAGGTTAGGCCTGACGACTCCTTCGATTTCAGCCTTCCCCTTTCCTCTGACTTGTTTCCCGGGCCTCTCCCCTCTACGGGTGCGGCAATTTAAATCGCCGCCCTTTTTCCACGTGGGGAAAACTTGGTCCCCCCCTTTAAACAACGACAATTCCCCGCTGATGTACTTCTCCCCTTCCCCTTTCTTCTTTCAAAACAAAGACACTCCTTCCTCCCTTTTCCCCACGCTCGTTTCAGAGAACAGTGGACAAATTTTCACTTTACGCCCAACTTCCCCTACTGCCATCTTTCTGACCTAGTTTTTGGCAAGGCACCCTACGCCTTGTTGGTAAAGATATTTTTTTTCATGTTAGGCGGACGGCATCTTTCCGTCCCGAATGTACCCGGGGCTCGTGAGCCTTCGTTTCCCCCATATAGTCTGTCGTCACCCTTGAAAAACATTTTTCCCTCAATTTTGTATGGTACCTTTATCGCCCATACCATAGTTCAAAAAAATTTTCCAGACATGTGGCACCGCATTCTAAAAAGCTGGAATTCCAAGATCCCCCTTCCTCAAGCAGACACTTACTTCTTCCTGCCCGTGGGGGGAGACGTTCCCCTTTCAATGTGGCTCTTTTAACTTTTGACACCCCGAGAACTCCCATCCTCCGTTTTATAGCGGACATGGGTTTTACAAGTTCGAAAGGTGATCCCTACATCAAAAGTGTAAAATTTGCTGGCGTTTTGGCCCATCCGCGAATATTGAGATCTATGCCGAATGCCCATCTGGGGTTTCCCTACCATTCTAATCTCTTGCAATCGATCCCCCCTCTTCCCTTTAAAAACTGTCATGAGGTCAACCCTTCGATCTCGCCTGTCGGTCTTTTAAAAACAAGGGGGAAACCCGTTACCTAAAAGAACAGAAGGTCCCCCTTTAACCAGGGCATTTTTTCCCCCTCCGCTCCAAGGGGGGGATCCACTTTTTTTCTTTTTCCCGTTTTAAAAAACGTCCCCCCCTTCTGGTTTTCCCATCTTCAAAACCCCACCTCTGTTTTTCCCTCTCCCAAATACTCCTTACTAACCCTTTTGCTTCCTCGGCTCAGGTCCCTCTTAAAACGCCTCTTAATCTCGCTTCTTCGGTTCTCTTTACAAGCCTCAGTATCGACGGACCTCGTACGAACCTCTTCCCAATCGCCCCTCTATTTCCAAAAAGTCAAAAAAAGGTCGGTAACCCTCTCCCCATCTTCCACCCCCTATTTTACCCCCCCTGCCCGTCCCTATTTTCTTCCCCCCAAAAGGCTCAGTTAAAAGTGCAGGGTTCACCCCCCTCCTGTAATTTCCTTCCCTCCCCTTTTTTCCCCCCCAGTTTTTTCCCTCTTTGCCACCCCCCGGTTCCTGTCTTTTTCCCCTCCCACGCTTCTCCGTTTCCCTCCCCCCTTTTCCCCCCCCCCCCCCCCTCCCTTGGTACAGTCCAATGCAGTTCCAATCTTTACTCATCCTCCCCCTCCCTTCCCCCAATATTGTCTCCCAAGGGGCATCTCGAATTCCAAAACCCTTTTGAAAAATCTCTGAATTATTGCGAACCAAAACTAAATGGCCGATCCCCTTTCCGTTTCCTTCTCCCTCTCCATCGCGAAAACTCCTTTCTTCACAGCCACCTTTCCTTCGCTGCTTGAACATTTTCCACTCCCTCCGCATGTGGACTTTTTAACCTTTTTTCCCGTAGGGAACCCTTACCTGGGGTTTCAAGTACTTTTTCATTCCCAATCGGCCTTTTTACGTAAAATATCCGGCCTCGGGGGAAGGGGGGTGGCTTCAGAGTTACTCCCCCCCGTTTCCCCCTTTTGGGTTTTTGTTCAGGAACCAAAATTTACACTCTGTGTTTTTTCCCTCACACCCGGTTTAAAATTTTTTGTTTTCTTAGACCCTTTTTCCCTATGGGCCCTTTAAAAAGGGCCCCTTCTTCTCCGCCTGATATTCCTTTTACCATAGCTTTTTGTTCATACTTCGGCATTACACAGGGAGCCCCCTTCCCTCCCCAGGGGTATACCTCTGTTCTTTATATCTCTCTCCCTTTCGGGGTTTTTATTTTGGGGTTTTTGCCTTCCCTTTTTTCGTCATTCCCCCACCGATTCTGTTACTTGGTGATTTTAATGCCCCCTTTTTCCCCTGGGGAGGGTTCATGTGATTTCCCCTGAATCAGTTAGAGGCTTTTCTTTCCACCCACCCCCCCCCTGTTTTAATACAGGACTCCCCCCTTTTTTCCTCGGATCATCTCTCTCTTGATCGAAAATTTCAGTTTGCTCTTCCCCGCCGCATTAATTTTTTTGGGCTGTTCTCCCGGTTTGACAGTGATCATTTCCCCATATTCTTACTTCCCTTCTTTTTTGCCACCCCCCTTTTGCACCCACGCTGGCAATTTAATCGGGCAAATTGGAACCTTTACTACCCCTGACTGTTTTTAAAGAGGGTTTCCCTTTTTCGTCCTCCCCGATGAGCTTTTACACCTCTTTTGTCCTCCGTTTTCACCGCAGCTTCCTTCTAAACCCCCCTTCGGGCAGGCATTCTCAGAAATGGTGCCTTGGGGCTCCTGCTTGTGCTCGTGCAGTACGTTTGAAAACGCCTGCATGGGGCAGGGTTTTGGACAAAGAACCCCAGAGCGACTCCCTTTATTTTA
Organism: Cherax quadricarinatus; assembly: GCF_026875155.1. Lineage (NCBI taxonomy): Eukaryota > Metazoa > Arthropoda > Malacostraca > Decapoda > Parastacidae > Cherax > Cherax quadricarinatus. Next base: position 34,370,176 of record NC_069459.1, read on the forward strand.
AACAGAGCGTCGATCCCCCCCCCGTGTCATCCGTGACGCTAAACGCACTTGTGGCGAGATTTTGTCTCCACCATCACCCTCTTCCTTATGAGTGAGTCTGGAAAAAAAATACGAAAACTGAGTGGGGAAATATTTTTCCTGACCCGTCCTGTTCTGCGGGGGTTTCCCTGTTGATATAGCAAAACCCCCTAGATGTTGCCAAAGAAATTTCAATCATCTGGTCCTAAATTTTTCCGGGACTCCATCTATGCCCCCCATTTCTTTCCTCAAGTCTTCCAGAGAGTTAGCACCCTTGGACTTTTCTTCTCCAGAGAAGAACGTATAATGTGCCCTTTTACACTTCAAGAACTGGAGGCAACCTTCAGCTTGTCGTTCATCGGAGCGGGCCGCGCATTCATATTCTATGCTACAACTTTTCATCTCGCCCTTTCGTCCTTTTTACACTTACAATCTTATTTGGTCACAAAGGGGTTCTTTTCCCCAGCTGTGGAAATCCGCCTTGTTTTCCTTTCCCCAAACCCGGCACTACGGGGGCATAAACCCCCCTATCGTCCCATTGCTTTACCAGTGCAGTTTGCAAAGTAATGGAATCTAGTAAATAGACGTTTAGTGGGTATTATGACACACAAAAGTCTCTCCCATCGTCAAAAAGGTTTCGTAAAAAGGGGGGGTTTTTTTTTCCATAGACCCCCTTTCTGCGCTTGGATACGTATGTTCGTAATGCCTTTTTCGAAAACCACTCAGTTATTCCTATTTTTTGACCTTTAAAGGGTATGACACAACTTGGAGGGATAATATTTTTTCCAAGCCCATCCTTAGGCCTTTAGGCAAACTCCATCCTTCCTTAAAATTTTTTTAAATGACAGGCTTTCCCTGTTGGGGGAAATGTCCTCCCCCACTTTGTCAAGGAAGGTGTCCCCCCGGGAGTGTTCTGAGCACAACACTTTTTTCCTTGCTATTAATTTTTTGGCCTCTAGTCTTTCCCTAAATAAGGTCATCACTCTAGTTGATACTTCGTATTGCCCCGTGCAGGCGCTGAGCAACCCCCCTTTTCGTTTCTCCCAGCAGCAGTCGACCCTGTTTCCAAAATTGGGCCACCCCTTGGGGTTTAATTTTTTAGCCCCAAAAACCCCCCAAATTACTTTCACTAGCGTCTGTCACTCTGATCATCCTTTTTACCCCTATGGCTCACGTACCCTGAACGGTACAGTCAAGTTTTTGGGCCCTCTTTTTGTAGGTTATCCTGGAAACCCCCCATTTCCTTCTGAAGGGCCCCAAAAATTGTCAAGCCGGCTGAACCCTTTTTTAAAACCCTTTTCATCTTTTGTGGGAGCTGATCGTTGAAACCCCCCTTCACCCTTTCCACCCTTATTTTATCGAAACTTGATTATGGTGACCAGATCTATTCAGCGGATCTCCTGCTACTCTCTCTAGCCTTAACCCCATTCATCACCAAGGAGTTACGTATATGCCTTGGTGCTTTTGCTCTTCCCCTGTCGAAAGCCTCTATGCAGAAGCGAACGTTCCATCCTTATACGATCGCAGTGATTGCCCATTGCCTGCGCTACTATGTACGTCTCATGATCTCGAAATCCTTTCCATTTATAGAATGGTCACTGATATTAGTAGACATTCTTTATTTGTTCGCGCCCTGCTTACTCCGTCCCTTCTCTCTTCGCCTTCATTCGCTCTTGTCTCCTTAAACTACCACCTTTCTATGTACATGATGATCTCACTTTTCCATACCCCCTGGAGGTCCCAGCTGTTCGAGTCTTTGTTCTTTCTCCCTCCCTTGCCTCGAAAGCAAAACTGTCTACGGTCGCTTCCCGCTCTCTTTTTCTTGACCATTTCACTCTCATTCTCATGCCATTGCTGTTGTTCACAGATTGGCTCTAAGTCTCTGAGGCGTAGGTTCGCAGCTGTGTTTCCGGACCGCGTCGTACAAGGGCATTTACTATCTTCAGCTAGTATTTTTACGCTGAATTATTATGCATCTTACAGCACTAATCGTTATAATGCACTCTATTGCATGTTGTCATATTTGTGGTTGTCTCAGACTCTTAGTGCTTTACGGCTATACAAAAAATTTGATACACCTCACCCCTTAGTCCTCGTTCAACTTTGGATACGCCGCTCTTTACTAAGCATAAAGATATTGTTTTTTGTTGGGTCCTGGTCATGTTGGACGTACTACAGGGACAATGAACAGGCAGACACTGCTGCGCGTCCGTCACGCAGTACATGACCTACCAGTTTCTTACAGAGGTATTCCATGTAACGGACTATTTTGCTCTTTTATCTTCCCACCTTCACACGTGGCACAACGTTGGTATACTATGCTCGGCAACAAACTTCAGTCTATTAACCGAGTATAGGTTACTGGCAGTCTTCTTATCACCAGTGTCGTGGTTGGGAGACTACTCTCTCCCGTCTTCGCATTGGCATAACTCGTCTTAATCTGGATATTCTCATGGAGAGGGTCTTGCTCCTCTCTGTGAGAATTGCCAAGCTCCATTATTCAGGTCGCCATCATTCAGTTGGACTGGCCACACATTTTCAACGAGCACGCAGAATTTACCTCATGTCGTCGTCTTCGCCCGCTGCTTCTCTTTACCTTCCTTCTCGCTGATGGACCCACTTTCATCGGACTCTCTTATTGATTTTTGACAAACGATGACTTACTTCACAAATTCTGATACTTTCAGCCCTTTTACTTGTACTCTTGCTACCCTCTACCCCCGTACTATCCCCTGCCCCGCTGTTTTCTGTAACCTGCTGATCATCCCCCCTCCCTCCTGCCATCCAATTCCCTTGCTTCCTTCCCTACCCTGCAGCGCTGTATAGCCCTTGTGGCTTAGCGCTTCTTTTTGATTATAATAATAATAATCCACAGTCAACAGTGTCTTCAGCTCTCTTCAGAATCCGGCCAACTGTTGACTTTGTTAGGCTCAAATTGTTTTCTGATACTCAAATCAGCAAGTTTAGGATCTACAATACTTGTATGCTTTCCAAGTGGAATATCCATTGTGAATTTCAGCAGTAATTATGAACTGAAGGGATGAATTTTGCGAAATCACATTCACTCACGGAGCACGCTTGCAGATTTTTTTTTTAGATTTTTAGATTTTGCCACCGAAGTGGCTAGTTTATTGTGCACCCCATATCCATCCTGTGGACGGTAGCGCGAGAGCATATGGATACACAAAAGGCCCAGGAACTAGGCCCCAAAGGGTTAACAGGAATACATATGGATTTATATCTACATATCTACAGTTCACTTATCTGTTACAAGCAAATTTAGGAAATTTGCTTAGTATATCTGGGATCTTATTTTCATTAATATGATATCTTGACATGTCACATAGGTTATTATACTGTCTCTCTGTATTCCTCAATAAGTGGACAATTAAGCACATAGTGTTCAACACAGTGACCATATGCCTGATCACATAATTTACATTTAGTTTGATCATCATCTGTGTGTCTCCCAAACTGCCAGAAGTACTTGTAACCAAGCCTAAGCCTGGCCACTACAACATCAGTCAGTCTGTTCACATTGCAAGTTGCTCCATAAACATACTTATCTACGTTCATGTTATCATAGTGGGTTATAGATCTACTCAGGCTTCTAACTGCATTCCTATAACAATCATTTTCATTATTTACTTCTCTCCTAATATTATTCCTAATGCTAGACAGTTATACCAAAGTTATATTCTACATTCTCCTTCTGAGTACTCTTCTTGGCTAACATATCAACTTTATCATGAAGGAGTAGTCCAATGTGTGATGGGATCCATAGCAATTGTGCATTAATTCCTTTGTCCCTAATTTTTGAGTATCTATACCTGGCTTCTCCAATGAGCATGTTGGAGTCATTATATGAGTCAAGAGCCTTCAGTGATGACATAGAATCAGTAATGATGATAGTCAAGCTCAGTGTCATAGGTTAGCTGTAGTGCCATTAGGATTGCAAACAATTCAGTTTGCAGTGTAGACGCCCAGTTGTTAATTCTTATGCCTAACTCAACAAATTTATTATCGTTCTTAACTAGGGAGGTGGCAACAAGAGCAGATGCAGCCCTGCCAGAAGACTCCTGTTTAGATCCATTAGTGTATATAACTTGTGATAACTTATTACTACCAGCTAGGCGAGAAATTTCTTCTTGAGCAGTTGCTTTAACAAGTGATTTAAGGAAGGGATTACTAGCAGTGAGCTTCTTGGGAGGGACTTGCAGGTATGTGATATTAATGAACACATCTTCCATGGAGGGGTGAAATGCTCTTGTTGCCTACAGTGATACAGTTCATGCAGGTTATAAAACTTAATGCAGCTGAACGTTTCCACAATCCATTTAGAGCTGTGTGTATTTACCTCAGACACTTAGTAAGATTCATTGTGACAGTCTGGTTCATTTCTCATCATTCTAATACCGAGTACAGTGTTAATCTCAACAATCCTTTTCACTGTACTAGAAATACCAAGCTCCTTCTTCATATTAAGAACCTTTGTAGATCTGGGACACCCAAGAATAATTCTGAGAGCTTCTTTCTGCATTAACTCCAAGGATCGGAGAGAACTTTGCCTAGCTAATATCAACATGGGAGCAGCATAATCAATTAAGGACCTAACATAGGCTATGTACATCATTCTCACGATTTTTCACATTAGCACCATAGTTGGGGTTATAGCCAGCAACAGCTTTGAGAGCATTTAGCCTAGCTTTGCATTTCTTATTAGTTGTGGTATAGTGGATTTGTTAAAGGGTACATCTACACCAAGATATCTGTAAGTTTTAACGTAGCTAATGATTTCACCCTGCAAATAGATGGGTGGGGGATGTCGTTTGCTTGTTAATATCTTTGTTTTAGAGGAAGATATGAGGCCTAGTCGATTACAAATTGCTTGAACTTCATTAAGAATGGTACTCATCTTCTTATGCCCTGTTGTATGTATCATGATATCAACATGGCTTATAGCTATATGTTTAGCTGAGGCAGGTAGAGCACTTAGGAGAGCATTAATCAGAATATTAAATAGCATGGGACTAAGAACTCCTCCGTGCGGTGTACCTAAAGACATGTCTTTAGACTCGCTTCTAAAGCCTTGGTAAAGGACAGAGGATACTCTATTTGACAGGTATCCTATTATCCAGCAGAGTAAGCTACCACCAATATTCATTTTGGCTAGTTCATGTAGTATAACGGTTCTGTTCGCAATATCAAATGCAGATTTTAGATCAAGAAAAGTGGTAAACCTAGTAGAGGTGTGTGCAGTGAGAAAGGTGGAAATAGTTCTGCACACTTTTACTTTTCATGAACCAATAGAGGTAGGGGGAAAGTTGGTGTCTAATTCTGTAGTACAGTCTGTTAAGTATTCTTTCAAAAGTTTTACAAAGACAACTAGTTAAGGAGATCGGCCTAAATGTATCAGGCTGTTGGGGCTTAGGGATAGGCACAATGAGACTATTGGTCCAGGAAGTAGGAAGAACGCCCTCAATGTAACTGAGATTGCACGTGCCTTAGAGTTCTGAGAATATCATAGGTTATACCATCCTCTCCAGGAGCAGTTGATCGACCTTTAGTTAATGCATTATCTAATTCATACACGGTAAAGAGGCAATCACACTCATCAATATTTTGGCTCATAAAATTAATCAGTTTCAACATTTCTTCAGAAGTACTCTAAATTTTTTCTAACATGAGATGGAAGGTTTCGTGCCTGGATGTTTTGGACAGTCATTTATGAGGTCATTTGCTTTTTCAAGAGAAAAGGGATGAGCAACATTGCCAGTCTTTTTCCTGGTTATTTTTTATACCTTTCCAAGCCAAACTTAAAGGGGTGGACTATTTAATCCACTAACAAATTGTTCCCATCCTGTTGCCTAAGTTCTTGCTTTCTATACCTTGCATTTGTTAGTGCAGCTTGGAACGTTCTGAGCAGGTCTGGGGTTCTACATTCACTACATTCTACATTTACCAATCCTCCTAGCTGCATGTGTTAGATTGCGTAGCTCTGAATCATTATATTATTTACATTGGTTTTTATTGTTATTTATAGTGGAGGGTCTGTTTCCTATTCTTGCCTACTTGATCTGCGAGGACAGTCTCAATAGTGGTAACTAAATCATCATTAAATTTTTGTGTGCCAATGGGCTCGTAATTCTTATACCATTGATCCAAGTGGTTAATAAAGTTATCTCTGTGTTCTTGGTTGAGAATAAGTTTCCTCCTTCTGAATTTAGCTTCTTGATTGCTGGAGATGTGATCGAGATTGACAGTTGTTGTCTTGGGAAGTGATCAGATAGATCATCAACTATGACAGTCATGTATCGTATGATGTATTAAATCCAAGACACAGATCTAGTATGCCACTATATATGTGAGTAGGCTCAGTAGTGCCCACAATTCGAACATTATCATGCTCATTTAGCAATTTCACTAGTTCCATTGGTGTTTGTTATAGACCCACCAATATTCTTATGTCTGGCATACACATATACAACAAATTTCTAAGAAAATTTCCAAGACTGTAGGCATACTATCGAAGATACGGTACTATGTTCCACAGTCAGCCCTCCTGGCCCTTTATCACTCTCTTATTTACCCCTATCTCACCTATGGAATTTGTGCATGGGGCTCAACAACAACTAACCATCTCAGACCACTAATTACCCAACAAAAGGCTACAGTTAGAATGATAACAAATTCTCACTACAGGCAGCACACTCCACCAATATTCAAAACACTCAACCTACTCACCATACAAAACATTCATACTTATTACTGCACCTATTACATACATAGAACACTTAACTCTGATATTAACCCTCCCCTCAAAACATTCCTTGCCAACCTCAACAGAACACATGACCATAATACAAGGCACAGATCACTCTTTGATGTTCCTCGTGCCCATCTCTGGAATTCATTACCTGTAAATATAAAAGAAACACTACCTGTTTATAAATTCAAGTCTCTTCTTAAAGATCACTTACTCACTCAAAACCAAATAAATACTGAATAACTGAACCATATAAATTGTATATCCTAAATACTTACTCACAATTATATCACACAAATGTTAAACCTAGGACCCAATCTAACTTTGTTTTTTTTTTAAATACACTACCTAACAGAATACTCCATTCGACTGAATGTACAGCAATGCAAGCAACCATATGACCTGTCTTTGTAATACTCATTTGTGCTTTATAGTTATCTGTTTACAATAATGTTTTATCACTGATTTCATCATTGCTTAGTTAATCTTAAGTTAATTTTAAGCCAGCCCGTAATGCTATGTATATAAGTGGCTTTGGCATGCTGCTCTTACCTGTATTTTTTTGTACCTCTGTATGTATGCTAAAATTACTAAATTACTAAATAAATAAATAATAAATAAATAAATTAAAATCTCCAAGAATGAGGGTAGGTTCACTATTGATGCGATCTGGTAAAGCATCAGGTAGAAGCTGGTTCGCTGGGGCATAGAGATTAAAAATGTATGGAAAAATCGCCTGCATATACTTTGACACCATGATACTGCATGTTAACTCGACTCTGCAAGGAAAGGAGTGAATGTGGCAAGTTCTTTCTGACATACATCACACGACAGTTGGTTGACCTTAGGTTATAAGCTGCATATCCAGGCAAGTTTGGTGGAGGTGCTCCATCTTTCAGTCTACATTCCTGCAAACAGATGACATCAATATTCTTGGTTGCACTAATATGATGTAAGTCAGGTAACCGCTTCTTGATGGAAGCAATGTTCCATGAAAACAGTTGTAATGTATCCATATGTAGTGAGTTATTACAATCTCTTGCCCATAAGATGGTAAAACTATAATGCTTTGACTACAGTGTGCAGACACTTAAGAGCAAATAACATAGTTTGTACGTGTTTATCTTTAGGATCTTTATTTTTAAGCATTTTTCGGCATCTTGGCAGCCAGTTAAAAGGCAAGTTTTGAAGGCAAGAGTCATGGGCTTCTTTCTTACAAATTGTTTGAAGCTGACGGAGATTGCTGCACTTTTGACATCATCACCATACTCAAGAGCATCATCCTGATTACATATATTTATTAAACTTGTCAGGATCTGTTCAAGATGCTCAATTTTTTTCTGGAAATTTGTTATAATATGAGGAAGGTCAGGCGAATCCAATGCCTCTCCGGAGGATGGCACTTCTGAGTTGGTGCTTTCTTTAACACCTATCACCTTAACAGGTACCATGGTTACATTAGTGTTCTCTGATGGTCCCTGTGGCAAGTCTGCTTCATCATTCATCGCAGGTAGGTCCTGTGCATCTGACTCATCTCCAGTTTCCGGGGGATTTACCTGTGTGGCGTCGTCTGACTGTTGTAGTTGTGTGTATTGGGAAAAAATGACAACTCATCCCCATATTCAGGTGTAGCCGTAGGTATCAGTAGTGGCAGACCAGTAGCTCCACACGTGCTAGCAGGGATGGCTAGCTTCGCCACAACTAGTGTGTGTGATGGCATTCTGGTATTACCAGAATCCTTTGCAGGGAGGTTGGTTTCTTCGACACTTTGCAGAGGTTGTCTCAGATCTTGCTGTGGTAGACTGGATGACCTCATCCTCAGTTACCATTAAAGGACTGTTATCAGGTTTACATCGAAGGTTGTTTGGGTTCCGACTGCAGTCCTTGTGGGAAAACTGTAACTCCAACTTCTTTACATTTTAATACACTTAAATTTCTGGCTGTCTAAGGCCTACTGTGCATTCTCTAGTGGAATGTTTCCCAGCACACTTACCACACCCAAGAATGTAGTATTCCACAGTCTACTGCAACAAGGCCATAGTGCTAGCATTTGTAACACCTACGTTTAGGGGGTAGGTACACTTCCATGTTTAGGAAGCGTAAACCATGCACCCAGATATTTCGGGGGAGGGGCACAGGACCTACCCAACTGGCAATAATTTGGGATTTTTTCCTTTAAATCTTTTAGGCTTGATGATATGCTCACTTAGGGTGGGATGGGTCCATGTAGAGAGGGTATCCAAAGATTATGATACTGACCCTTTTTAAAAGTGGCGAGTGTGTGATGGAGGTCGGAGCAGCTTTTAATACCCCCATAAGGTGTACTAAGTAGATCATTGATCAGTTCTTCATTCTGTTCCACAAACACAAAGTGGTGTGTGTTTTTCCTAAATTGGATCCTTGACTTAGGATGTTTCCTTACTGCTTCCTTTAGCCATGCACACTTAGCAGGCATCAGGGTGTTGTCATGCAAACTTAGCAGGCATCAGGGTGTTGTCATGCACACTTAGCAGGCATCAGGGTGTTGTCATGCACACTTAGCAGGCATCAGGGTGTTGTCATGCACACTTAGCAGGCATCAGGGTGTTGTCATGCACACTTAGCAGGCATCAGGGTGTTGTCATGCACACTTAGCAGGCATCAGGGTGTTGTCATGCACACTTAGCAGGCATCAGGGTGTTGTCATGCACACTTAGCAGGCATCAGGGTGTTGTCAGGGAAGTTCAGCTTAACACATTCTTCCTTTGAAGAAAGACTTCTTGCACCCTGTGTGCACCAAGGACGTTTAGTTTCACATTGCTTGCAGGAATACCCTTACAGAACAAAGTGGTAGTAGCACTGACGAGTCGCAGGTAACACCACAGCTGGATGCATGTCAGAACCCACACTACATTAATTAAACCGGAGACTAAGAGATACGAGATAATCACAAAATTTGCTCCTGTCCCAATTAATTTACACACTACTGTACTTTAAGTAATTTTTTACCTATTCCAGATATTTACAACGTGTTGTATTCTGGCAATTAACTTAAGTACATTTAAAACCTGCAGTCCTTGTGGCACCTTACTCGAGACATTCCCTTTACTTTGAATCATAGTTATATTTTACTTTTAAACTGGAAATTTTTCATTCTAATGGTGTGCTTCTTTTCATTTGTTGCGGTTTTCATATGTTAAAAACCTGTGTAACCCGCACATAGAGAGGAAAACTTACGATGACGTTTAGATCAGAGTTGGACCATGTACGAAGTCACACAGTGACTCTGTACATGGTTTTCGGTCCAAGTCGGACCGAAACGTCGTCGTAAGCTTTTCTATGTGCGAGTTGCTTGTGTGTTCCAGTAACGGTATTGTGCCTTTTCAAATTCAAATTCAAAGTTTATTCACTATAAGGATTACAATGTTGGATTTACAGAATTTGGTTATTGTGTGGTTTACATGTAGTTAAATAATGATTACAGAGTGTACCACTAGAACGCCTAGCATGGCTAGGCATTTCGGGCAGACTTAGTTTAATTCTTTATTTTAAAATATTACAAATTATGAGGTAAGTTGGTATTATGGCTAAGTGACTAAATACTAGTTTGTGAGTTTAGCAATGTGAATGCTTTTGTTTTGGCACAGTACATAGTTTCAGTATTGGAGTATCATAGGATTCATTATTTTAAGATTGAGATTAATATTTCTGTTTATGGTCAAATGGGTGAGTGAGTGTAAGTGTGAACCACCAGGTGGTATTCGTGTAGTTAGTTGATGGGGTGTATCAGGGAGATAAGATGTTTTCTAATGGTAGTTTTGAAGGTGATGAATGTGTCTGCAGTTCTAGAGTTCTCAGGTAGGGTTCCAGATTTTAGGGCCTTTGACATACATTGAATTTTTGTAAAGGTTTAGTCGGACACGGGGAATGTCGTAGAGATGTTTGTGTCTGGTGTTATGCCTGTGGGTTCCGTCACAACTCTCAAGAAAGCGTTTTAGGTCAAGGTTGATATTGGAGTTTAAGGTCCTGTAGATGTAGATTGCACAGTAGTAAGTGTGGATGTACTGAACTGGGAGTAAGTGTAGATCTATGAAGAGTGGGGGGGGGAGGGTGTTGCCAGGGATGGGATTTAGTGATTATTCTCACTGCAGCTTTTTGTTGGGTTATTATTGGCTTTAGGTGTGTTGCTGCAGTTGATCCCCAAGCACAAATAGCATAGGTGAGGTATGGATAAATGAGTGAGTGGTATAGTGTGAGAAGGGCATTTTGTGGCACGTAGTATCGTATCTTGGAGAGGATCCCAACTGTTTTGGATACTTTTTTGGTTATGTGTTGGATATGGGTGCTGAAATTCAGGTTGTCAAGGTATAGGCCTAGGAATTTGCCCTCATTATGTCTGGTAATTAGAGTGTTGTCGATCTTAATGTTAATTTGTGCATCTCCTGCTCTGCTACCAAAAAATGTTCTGGTAAGCTTTGGTAAATGCAATCTTCCCATCATTCTTAAAACATTTATATGACTAAAAGTACCTTTATAGATTTAATATACGTTACAGTATGTGAACTGCTTTTGAGGGCTTAACTGTTCCCTTGTTAATATGTGTCTTATTCAAGTTACTTAACGGCTGTCAGCAAGAGGACGCTGTCATTCTTGGAATCCTCGCTGTCTACTTTCAAAAATAGTCACAATGTTACTTTATCTCTGTCAGTTTATCTTGATCTTGTGAAATCCCAAATATTATTACATTAAAAACTTGTTGATCTGTACACTTATACTTGTCTGTCTCCTCTGTTTCTAGTGTTTTTTGCTAACTTTCATCCATTATTACTTTCTTGTCCTTTGCGGATATTATACTGTTTTTACCTTCCAGTTACTCGCTATGTTATATTAGTCAGGAGAGTCTAAGTCTGGTATTTCAATAAACACTCCCTGAAACTTCATGTTCACTATATTGCATATTTTCCCCTCTGATTCAGCGATTTTGGCTCTTTCCTGTGTCCATTCCGATTTTAAAGTATTTTTGGCCCTTTAAAATCTGAAGTGCTATGCTTACACACGTGGATAACAGTCCCTTGTAGTCCTTTAATTCTGACATAATTTAGCTATGAAATGATTCCTGATTGAAAATGGTAGATTACTTCCTATTTTTCTTCAGGCTGAGTAGTTACCCTGAACTGCCACCACATTATAAGCATGACAGTTTTGATTACACTTGTGTTGGCCTGTTGTTGCTGGTCCTTGTGCTTGAATGTGTATGCTCTTAACGTCTGGCAGTATGCCAGGAGTCGGGCTTTGTTCCTGTGCGAACTTGGATTGGGCCAAATATGTAAATTGGTCTATTTCCAGCACGATTTTCACGTCTCGTGGTTACACCTGTTTGGATTCCACTTTCATTCAATATCAACTTCTGTCTCTCTTGTCCAGAGTACAAGTTGCTCCTGAAGGTCCCTACAGTAATTTTTTTTAAAACTGACAGATACTGTTTCCGGATCATGAATTCTATATTGTAGATGACCTACGACCTACTTCCACATTGGTCAAATGTGATACCACCTACGACTGTCGCACCTCTCCTGCCTACGGTATATAAGCTACTTCTCTGCATATGCTTTATTCTTTTCAAGATCGATGGACCGACCACATCGACTCAAGGCTGAGGGACTGATTACCTCAAACTCCTCCTGTTCTTCACCCTTCTCCTTTGTATGGACTGATGAAGCCACTGTGTGGCGAACAGTTTCCTCAGTAAAGATACCAAAAGTTGCCAATGTGTCTAATTTATCAATTTTATAAATTCCTGAGTGTGACACATGGTCACCATGCGTCACTCACACCTCGCTCTCCGTCTGTTTATACTGTCTTTTTAAACCACTGAATTAGAAGTGATCAAGGTCCCAGCACCGAAACGTTTTCTAATAAATATGTCATAGTGTTTGCTCACGTGTCTTTCTAAACCAGTTTGTCGGTATCTATTACCAAGGTTTAAACAACTAAAACTATGTAATGAGAGTTTATCTTGTATTTAGGGATGAATGGATACAAGCTATCATGCAGGTGTCGGAGAAGCTTGGGGAACCATCCCTTCATGTAGCGTGAAGATAAGAGAGTTCGAGGATTTAGAGGAATCTCCGCCTAAATATTCTGATCAAGACGATTCACCTTGCCAAGAAATTCAAGAGAGACTGAAGAAAGTTGTGAGTATCATGTGACTTGCCAAGTACAGTAACCTGTGTTCTATTCTTGGGAAATAACTTCAAACATAAGATACAGGGTATGTAACATTGTCTGATGAAATCATACCACGGGCGGGGCTTGAACCCGCGGTTAGACGTAAAACTCCAGACCATCGCGTTAGCCACTGGACCAGCTAGCCACAATAAGATTCATCCAACAGGTATATTTATAGACCATAGGAAGGTTAGCATAGGCACCACTGTGACCATAAATTAAAGTTTTTACAGGCGAATCTCCCGCCAGGGTGGCCTTGACGAACTCTGGCTCAAGTCCCTTCAAAGCCGTCATCATGATAACGGCCCTGAGGGGACTTGAGCTAGAGTTCGTCACGGCCACGCTGGTGGGAGATTTAGTCTGCAAAAAACTTGCATTTGTGGTGATAGAGATGCCTATGCTAACCTTCCTATTGTCTATACATATACCTGTTGGATGGATCTTATTGTAGCCAGCTGGCCCCGTGGCTAACGAGTCGGTCTGGAGTTTTACGACTCTAACCGCGAGTTCAAGCCCCACCCGTGGTAGGGTTTGTTCGCAGTCGTGTCATTACGATTTCGTGAGTCACTGATGTAATGTTTACGAAAATAAGGAGAGTGATTGATGTACACTTGGGGTAGAAACTTTCCCGACACTTTCTTCTGGATTGCAATATCTGGCAACTCAGGCGTAGTAAACAAAAGTAACTGTGAGGGATGACTGGTACTCTGTCTATGAAAGCAGTTTAATAAATGCAGATATAAATTACTGTTCGGTTATTACATTCAAAATCATATTGAAACGTGATCGAATGTAATGTAATCAGCGTGTCTTTATGACAGGTCTGTAACGAATTCGTCACGGGAAGCATAATTTTCATAGGCTGGTTGGGTGAATAAATGCGCGAGCTTCGATCTACAAAATTGTTTTGCAGGATAATGGTAATTTGTATATAAAATTGAAAATAATAAAATAGTAACCAATGTGTGTTGTATAATAAACTATAGTGTAGCTACGTTTACGTGCTGTTGCAGTTTAACCAAATGTCCCTGGAGGAAACCCTCTCCAGGTATACTCCAGGTAAGCATACCATAGGGAGGCGTCTCAGTCTCATGCTATTTAATGTACTGATTAATGCTTTAATTCTCTACATACCTCACCTAAACTTGTAACTGTAAGCTATGTTGACACAGGGGTCAGTGTGGGGCCCCTTGTTCGCAGTATACATAAACGACATAGATGAGGAAATAAATAGCTAGATAATCAAGTTTGACAACTACACCAAAATAGGCCGAGGATACTAAAGTTCTACAGAAAGATCTGAATAGACTGAAACAGTGATCGGACGAGTGGCAGATGCAGTTTAATACAGAGAAATGCAAAGTTATAGGAAAGCATTGGTTTGGTAATAGGGTCGTGGATGAGTGGAACAAACATCCGGGTAATCATTAAAGCTAAAGCCTTGTGTAGCTTTTAAATAGGTTAGAGAAGTACATGAGTGGGTGTGACTCAGACCTGCAGAAAGGGTATAAGAAGACGAGTACCATTGACAGTTAGCTTTGTATATAACGGTAAGGATACCCACATCCCTCTTGTGAAGGCTCTGCTGAATTGACAGATGTATCCAGGCTGTGTCCAGGCGAGAAATGAGTCTTCTTGCTCTGTTCTCTATTCTTCCAAGTCGCTGATGAGACGGGGAAGGGTGACAGGCAATCCTAGAAAAATGGACCGTACTCAAGGTAAGAGTATACTTGTGCTTCATACAGAATCTTGCAACCTCTGCTGTCGAGCAGATGCGAGATACATCTAAGTGTTGCTTGTTTGCAAGATTTACAATAGTTCTTCAAAGTCATGCGCTGTATGACCCTTGTCGGTTTAACGCTTCATTTTTTTATTACAATAATACTCTTCATAATCCGTTTTGAGTCCGATTTCACCCCAAAGATATCAGCTTCATCTCTTGGTACCAACGCACTCCCATTCATAATTACTACTGCTTCAGCATTACCATCATCGTGCCTAGATACCATAGTCTTTTGTGTTTTCTCAGAAGCAAATGTTACTGGCCATCAGTTTTCCATGGTGATATAGCCGGAAGCTGGTGATTGATGCAACTTAGAGCGGCTGGCATTTCCTATTTTGGAGGAGTAAATGTCAGACTGCAATCGTCTGCAAATGCATGGGATTGTGAGATGTGTCGACTGTCATTGAAGTAGACATTCCTAACAATGGCTCAAGCACAATTCCTTGTGGAACACTTGCACCATTAGTGTCTTGTTCACTCTGTCCCATTGAGAACTACTCTTAGAGATCTACCATGAAGGTAATCACTTCATTCATTGTAGGTTCGCCGGTCTTGTCCCGGCCCTGGTCTTTTCCAGATGGTGACCCGGCAGGTAATCACTGAGGAGGCATAGTGCAGAGCCGGCGACTCCTAGTGCTTGCAGCTTTGCCAAGAATCCTAGATGCCACACCATCGAAAGTGCCAGCAATGTGCAGTTCTACTACACAGCCGACCATGGATTTATCCAAGTGTCTGGTGCCACATAGTGGAGACGTTTAACAGCAGATCAGGAGCTGAAGTGACCTTTTCTGAAGCCATATTTACGGTCACAAAGAAGCGAGTGGTGGTCAACAAACACTGTCATCTGCTGTGAGATTGTCTCAAGAATTTTGCCAGCGATTGACAGGAGTGACACTGGTCTGTAATTACTGATTTCCGCTCTACTCTTCTTTCTCACTTTTTCTCTTTCTATCTCTGTTCTCTCTCCCCCCCCCTCCCTCCCTTCCTTTCAGGAACTGTATAAATACGATATCTACTCTGGTGTGCTTGACGACATACTAGGTGTTCATTCTGAATTTCTCAGCACTTACTAGCAGCCTCTGGATGCCCCAGTTGTATGCCAATGCGGTCTGTATTTTTGCATATTTTTATCTATATATACCCCTTGATGGGGTCTTTTGGTGTGCCGATGGTACTCTTGATCCAAAGAATTAGATCTCTTGTCTCCTTCCTCGAATCGAATCTAAATACCCTTCTTTGCGTTTTATTATTCATCATCCATATTCAGGGACAGTTTCCCTTTCCGAATTTCAGCTTCTAACAAGAATAAAGAGATATCGTCATCCACACTTGTCAGTAAAGGACCTCGGCAGTGCTGCTTGTCACGAGACCCTAGTTGTACAGGAAGGTGATAGGCCGCTTTGTGGCCCCAGCGGGCAATCTCGCCTATCCTCGGATGATGGTTTATTCCTGAAAGCTACCTCTTGGTTCCAGAAGGTGGGAGGGAGCCTAAGGGTATGACTCGCTGCATTTCCCGTCGCCCACCTCTGTTGGCTGAGCCTGGCTCCGTTAGTTCTCCTGTCGCCCACCTCTGTTGGCTGAGCCTGGCTCCGTTAGTTCTGGAGATGCTGTCTTGGTGAACTGGGGTTCATGGTATACTAAGTATAGTAGGGGTGGTTTCCGTGCAGCGTCAGCACTACTTGCTGCAGTGATGGTTGTAGTCTAGGAGAGAGATGCACGGCTTTTTTGTTTGTCCTCACAGCTGCCACTCTTTCCCCAACCCCTTCCCCCTATTTTTAATACAAAAACGGTATTCAATTATGCATAATAATCATGCTTTGCCTCTTCACAGGTCCATTACTCGTGGGGAACCCTTGCCTGATCCCCTTATGGGGAAACACCTTGTTGCTAGAGTCCAATACCGGCATTTTGACTAATCCTTTCGGAACCTCTGACTTTGATCTGTTTTTGACTCTGATTCTGGATTCTTCAGTGACGGAACATCAATTCTTGGATCGCTCGAGCATCATTGGACAGACTTGCTAGAAGCCATCTTCCAAACGACCTCTGCTCTGACTGACACTCTTCGTTCCTAAACGAAGAAACTCTTCCTGGAAGCTTCTTCCATTACATGATTCATTAAAAACGACCTTGGGTGAATTTCCTGTTTTCCTTTAGCCGAAAACACTCATTGATTATCTTACTAACTATGACATTAACAAAGCATTCGTGAGGCATGTTAGTCAAAACGTTTCCTTCCATGTCTTCAAGAATGGGATATGCACTGTGGCTCTGAAGGATGCTTGACAAACTGACGATATTTACCTTTTCTGCTCTTCTGGCGGCAACCATCACAGAACATATTTTTTTTTCCTTATTTTTAGCTGCAGTACTGTCCTTTAAGGAGCAACTTGAGCTCCAGAATCTTCCTGTCACCAAAGTGAAAAATTTGTCTGCCAGGCCCGAGGTGAAATTATCCGAGCAACATTGCCAAAGTGCTTCTAGCATCAGCTCATATGGCAGGACAGTTGGTTCTTTGGCCCTCAGGCAAATTATTGTACATCTTTGGCAGTATGGCCAGTCTGAAGCGAAGCTGATCATAGTCCATTCCGCAGCCAATCTTCTACTTACTTTAACTGCGGAACAGCTCTCCCTGCATATTCCTACCGTTGCATGGTTTTCTTATGATAGAGCAAAATCTGCTGTATCAAAGGAAAAAGGAGAGCTTCTTTTATGCTATTGAAATGACTCGACTCGGTCTCCATAGAATATTTCCACGGATCTCCTATTTCAGAGCTGCTCGATGCCAACAAGTCCCTGTTGTACCCTCCCCTTCAGTCACCCTCGTGTCGAATCATTACGCAATCCTCACCTTTGATGTTCCTATCTCATCTTCCATTTTTAAAAATCCAGCACCTTTGCTTTCCTTCTTTGGCTTCAAAAGCGGGAAATTTTCCTCTTGCTCAATTTTACCCCGAGGGAATTAATGGGAGAGTCCCTATTTACTGCTCTGCTTGAATTTCTACATATTTCAATTTCGAGTTGGTCTACGTCACTCAAAAGGGATTGAATCATCAGGTTACACTTTAGGTGGGACGACCAGTTGGTGCATTGGGTGGTTCATCTTTTGGATGCCTAGTGGTGGAAGTACAACATGAGGTCACCTATGGTTCCAGGGGTGCTGATTTACAGATTGTATAGCTCGGTATTCTGGAGTCGGCAGAATCCTTCTCTCCGGTCTGCTTTCCGAAATGGAAGCTGGAGGCTGCGGAGTGGTGGCTTTTGGCGTTTAGGGCGTGCATTTCTAATATCTTTAATGATTTTCACATTATATAGGGGGAGCGGGCGTTATGACAGCTTCGCTAGTGTTGTCTTGGGGCGGTGACTTTTGATTCCATTTGCTAATTTTTTGGTTGAAGAACTCTACGAATCACCAACGAACTGTGCATGCAGCTTGTCACCTCGGGGAACCATTATTCACTGGTTAAAAAAAAAAAAAAAAAAAAAATCAGTTATCCTGATGGTGGTGACCATCAGGAGGATGTTGAGAAACACTGCTCACATCCTGGGTTCATTACTTGGAAGGGGTTATTCTAACGCTCCTGGACTTACTTGCATAATTAGAATGTCATTGGGAATATAGACCCCACAGCTCAGCCTTCTCCATCGTACACAGGTGGTGGTAGATGACTCGTCTAGCGTGGTGAGAGCTGTCTCCAGTGTGGGGAACTACGTTGCTCGTTACCCATTGTTGATGACACTGGGGAAGAAAACTTGACCTATTGGTCAGGATGGGTAAATTGATGTTTTGTTTGTATCACCTTCCACGGCTCCGGGGGGAGAATTAGGAAGAGGAGGGCGGAAGTATTTTCATCACCGATTCTTGCGTATTTCACAGGTGCTGTTTATGACTGCCTTTGATCACTACAAATAACATCGGTTAATATGCCGTAAACATTGGTATGGAATACCCAAAAATGTTAGACACAGTCCCTTAAGTGTTTTTCAAAAATCATCACAACAAAAAGAAGAAAACAAGTAGGTTTATAATTTCGGAAATACTTGCCCAAGAAATCCTACCCAAACAAACATAACTCGGGCAACACCGTCCGTCATTCAGCTCAGGCAACACCTTCATCGTCCTGCAATTCCGGCAACACCACCATCGTCCTGCACCTCGGGCAACAGTTTCATCGTCCTGCGGCTCGGGCAGCACCTTACTCTGTCCTGCAGCTCTGGCAACGCCTTCATCGTCTTGCAGATCAGGCAACATCTTCATCGTCCTGCAGCGCAACTCGGGCAACACCTTCATCGTCCTGCAACTCAGGCAACACTTTCATTATCCTGCAGCTCGGGCAGCACCTCACTCAATACATATGCTGTGTTTTCTAGTCTGTAAATTATGTTAGACAAGCCAGTGACTGTCAGTGTGATCTCTGTTAATTACCATTTGTTACCTGAGGGATTAAGTGAAGGGACAGAGGGGGGAGGGGGAGAGGATGGAAGATAGAAGAGACAGAGGGAGGACAGAGAAGAAAGGGGAAGGGGGCGGGTGAATGGGAAAGGAGGAATGAACGTGGAGGATGAGAAGAGGAGAGGGGGAGAGAGAATGAGAGAGAGAACGGGATAATGGGAGAATGAGAGAGAGAGAGGAGGAGGAAAGAATGAGAAAGAGAGGTAGAGAGGGAGAATGAACATTTATTAACAATAAGTAATATGAATTTCATACTATCATACAACTACCTTGATTATTTTTTTTACGTTCCTAGTTCAGTAAAACATCAATTTTCGTTGCATAGTTAACGTCAGTTCCTTATAAAGTTTGTGTATCCCTGTGCTCTTGCACTACCCTCCACGACGATCCAGTATAAAGCCGCACGCCATACCAGAGGCGAGGATCAAACTCGTGGCGAGTGAGTCTTTAAACTCCAGCCTACGCGTAAGCCACTGGGCCAGCTTAAGAGAGGTTAGCACAGGCAACTGTGATCACTGAGGCAAGATTTTACAGATGAATCTCCCGCCAACGTGGCCGTGGTGAACTCTAACTCGAGTCCCCTCAGAGGTGTGGTTTATTTGCTATCGTGTCGTTACGATTTCCGCGAGTCACAAAAGCCGCAGCATCGGTGCCAAAAATCTAAAATAGTGGACTGACATTCTATTCATAAATAGATAACTCTCCCACCCATTATCGCCTCTGTTACAACGCTAATTATGTGGACAGTTTTCATTCCGAAGTGAATACTTTGTCAAGGAGCTACCACATGTCTCCATCAGTCTTAATACCAACTATACATTAGGATCCTCTTCAAAGGGGGGCTCCTTGGCGTGGTGAAGAGGCTCTTGGTCTGAGGAATTAGCCCTGTCGGTCTTCTTCCTCAGACCGAACCTAATTACCCCCCATTCTCCCCTCCCCTATCCCATCCTCCCCATCCTCCCCTTTTTCCATTCCTCCTCCTCCTCCTCACCCCTCCCTTTTGCCCTTCCTCCTTTTTAGCCTTCGTGATTTCTCCCACAGGCGCGCTAGTTCCTAGGTAGGGGAAAGGACACCGGGGTCCATCCCATTCCGTTGAGGTTTCTTGGCGGTGGCGTAGTTTGCCGTGGAATCTGGATTGCCTAGGGATGTCCCGATCCCTCTCCGGTATCCCGGAGTGGCTTTGGGTGTCTTTTGGGCGACGGGTGTATCTCTGGAAGCCACCTTTCGGATTCCGGGGGTGGTGGCTGAAGGAGGCATGCTTTGTGGTGGATATCCGGCCGCCCTCTCTTTTGTCCACCGAGGTAGCTCGGCAGATGTGAGGTTGCTATCCCAGATTGCTGGTTTACTGGCATGAAGGGTAGGGTATGGCACGGGTTCCATGCTGCATCTGCGCTACTAGCGGTGTCGAGTCCTCTTGGGCGCGGAGGGGGATTTCCGGCCCTTTCATTCCTCCTGGGAACTATTCCTCCCCGCTCCCCCCTTTTTTTATTCTTTTTTTTATTTTTATTTTCTTTTCTTCTTTCTTTTTTTTTTCTTAAAAACAAAAAGCAAAGGAGTAACCTAACCATGGCAGCCCTAGTCCATGAAACCACTACCCCCGGGCCCCTTCTTGATACGCACCCCATTCTGACCCTGCCTTGTGTTCAGACCACTCTTCGGACACTCCTGATGCCCCTGTACCTCTTGCTGGTGCTGTTTCCTCACCCGCTTCAGGTACCGGGGCTTCGACTGACTCCTTCGATTTGTCTGAACTCCGCTCTCCTTTGACTATGCTTCCGGCTTCTCCTCTACGGTACGGCAATTTTCGAATCGCCCACCCTTTCCTGCCGGACCAACTCCGGTCCTACTCCTAAACGCCAACGTCAATCTCCTGATGATGCTCCGTCGTTACCTTCCCATTCTACTCAGAAACGACCGACACGTCAAGCACTCCCTCTCCACGCTCAGTTTCGGACCACACAATGGACTAAATTCTTTACTTTAAGACCAACTTCTTCTTCTGCCTACCTTTCTGACCATAGTATTGCCAAAGCGCTCCTGCGTCATGTTGGCAGAGATATTTCATTTCACGCTCTCAAGAGCGGTACACGCATCGTCACTGTCCAGAATGCTACCCAAGCTCATGATCTTTCTCTCCTTTCGAATATCGATACTACTCCTATCACTATTGAAAAACATCTTTCTCTCAATTCTTGTAGTGGTACTGTCATTCTGCCCCATACCATAGTCCAACAGAATTTCCAGTCATGTGGCAATGACATTTTTGAACAGCTGGAACTCCAGGATCTCCCAATCCTCAAAGTAGACACTTATGTCCTTCCTGCCCGGGGGCGGAGACGTTACCCTTGCAATGTGGCTCGTTTAACTTTTGACAGCCGAGAACTCCCGTCCTCTGTATATGTCGCGGGACATCGGTTACAAGTTCGAAAGGTGATACCTACACCGCAACAATGTAGAAATTGCTGGCGTTTTGGTCACCCAGCGAAATATTGCAGATCTATGGCCGAATGCCCAGTCTGTGGTGCGACAACCATTCTAATACATCTTGCAGTCAACCTCCATCTTGCCTTAATTGTAATGAAGCTCACCCTTCGTACTCCCGCCGTTGCCAGGTCTACTTAAATGAACGTGAAATCCGTTGCCTCAAAGAGGCAGAAGGTCTCCCTTATGCTATGGCAGTTACTCATCTCCGCCTCCAAGGGAACTACCCCGTGTTTCTTATTCTCGTGTTTCCAAACGTCCCCCACTTCTGGGGTCCCATCTTCTGCAGCCTCCTCTGTTGTTACCCCTCCCATAGCCACTACGGCATCTAATCCTTTTGCTGTCCTTGGCTCTGACGTCCCGACTACAACTCAGTCTGTTCTCACATCTTCGCGTCCTTCCTCACAAGCCCCAGTATCGACAAGACCTCGTACGACACCTAATACCAATCGCCCCTCTACTCAGAAGTCCAAAAAATCCACATTGCTCAAATCTTCTTTGCCCCTTCCTTCCCTTCTTCCACCTCCACACGTTACCTTTCCAGTCTCTGTACCTAGTTCTTCCCCTCTCTCTGGCTCTATTACAAGTGTGGAGATTCACCCTCCTCCTCGTACTATGCCTTCCACCCCCGTCCCCTCCCAAGTTTCTCCCTCTTCTGTCACCTCCCAGGTTTCTACCTCTTCTGTCCCCCCCCCACACTTCATCTCCAGTCCCTTACACTTTTCCCTCCCCCTCTACTTTGGTACAGTCCATTACTGTCCCAATCTTTACTCACCCTCCTCCTCCTATCTCCAATATGGTTTCCCATACATCTTTGAATTCAGAAACACTTGAAGCCATTTCAGAATATATTTGCAGAGACTAAACCTTCAATGGACACTGATTCACTTCCTGTTCCTTCTCTTCCCTCTCCTCCATCTTCACAACCCCATTCTTCGCAACGCTCCGTTCCTTCGCTACTTGAACATCTTCCAATGCCACCACACGTTGACTTTTCTAACCCCTCTAGTCCGTAGGTGCCTTTACCTACAGATTCCTGATATTTTCTTCATCGCCAATCATGGCCTATTTACAGTGGAATATCCGCGGCCTCAGGGGTAATCGGGGTGAGCTTCAGATGTTGCTTTCCAGGTTTTCCCCTGTTGGTGCTTGCTTACAAGAACCAAAATTACACTGCGGCTGTTTTCCAACCTATCTCAGGCTATAATTTATTGTATTCTTCGGATCCTTTCTCAGATGGGGACCTTTAATGAAAGTGCCCTTCTTCTACGCAATGATATTCCGTACTGTCAACTATTTGTCCATACCTCGCTGCATTACACTGCAGCCCGTATCCACTTGAATAAGTGGTTTACAATATGTTCTTTATATCTCTCTCCTTCTCGAGCATTTTCTATCCCAGACTTTGCCTTTCTTGTTTCATCCTTACCACCACCACTTCTGTTACTTGGTGATTTTTAATGCCCACCATTTCCTCTGGGGGGGGTCTCATTGTGACTCACGTGGCATTCAGTTGGAGGCTTTTCTTGCCTCTCACCCCCTCCATGTTTTAAATACGGGTACTCCCCCCATTTTGATCCTCGTACTCATACTCTCTCTTGCATCGATCTATCAGTCTGCTCTTCCTCCACTGCACTAGACTTCACCTGGTCTGTTCTACCAGACTTAACATGCAGCGATCATTTTCCGATCATTCTTACTTTCTCCTTCCTATTCACCACCTTCCCGTAGCCCTCGCTGGCAATTTGATCGGGCAAATTGGGATCTTTACTCACCACCTCACTGCTTTTAGTGAGTTCCTTCTTCATCCTCCATTGATGAGCTCCTACACATCTTCTCGACATCAGTTTATACCGCAGCTTCTCATTCTATACCCCAAACCTCAGGCAGGCATTTCTCAGAAGTGCGTGCCTTGGTGGTCTCCTGCTTGTGCTCGTGCAGTACGTTTGAAACGTGCTGCATGGGGCAGTACCGGTACAATAGAACGCTGAGAGACTTGTTGATTTTAAGCAGAAGCGTGCGATCGCTCGCCCGTGTCATCCGTGAAGCTAAACGCACTTGTTGGCGAGACTATGTTTCCACCATCACCTCTGCTTCTTCTATGAGTGCAGTCTGGAAAAAAGTGAGGGAAACTGAGTGGTAAATACTCTCCTGACCCGGCTCCTGTTCTACGGGTCACTGGTGTTGATATAGCAAACCCTCTCGACGTTGCCATTGAAACTTGGCACACATCTGGTTCGTATTTCCGAGGGCTCCATCTATGCCCCTCGTTTCTTTCCTCAAAGTCTGCCAGAGAGTTAGTACCCTTGGACTTTTCTTCTCTCGGAGAAGAACAGTATAATGTGCCTTTTACACTTCAAGAACTGGAGGCAACGCTCTCAGCTTGCCGATCATCGGCAGCTGGGCCTGATGACATTCATATTCGTATTGTTACAACATTTACATCGGTCAGCCCTTGTAGTCCTCTTACACCTCTTCAATCTTATTGGGCACAAGGAGTTCTTCCCAGCTGTGGAAATCTGCCATTGTTCTCCCTTTCCGCAAACCGGGTACTACAGGACATGATGCCTCCCACTATCGCCCCATCGCTCTTACAAGTGCAGTTTGCAAAGTGATGGAACGCCTCGTAAATCGACGTTTAATGTGGTATTTAGAGACTCACAACAGTCTCTCCGCTAGTCAATATGGCTTTCGTAAGGGTCGTTCTACCATAGACCCCTTACTACGCTTGGATACGTATGTTCGTAATGCCTTTGCGAATAATCACTCAGTTATTGCCATATTTTTTGACCTTGAGAAGGCATATGACACAACTTGGAGGTATAATATTTTGGCCCAGGCCCATTCCTTAGGCCTCCGAGGCAATCTACCATCCTTCCTTAAGAACTTTTTAACTGACAGACATTTCCGTGTTCGAGTCAATAATGTTCTTTCCCCGGACTTCGTCCAAGCTGAAGGTGTCCCTCAGGGATGTGTTCTAAGCACAACACTTTTTCTCCTTGCTATAAATGATTTGGCCTCTGTTCTTCCACCCAATATTTGGTCATCACTCTATGTTGATGACTTCGCTATTGCTTGTGCAGGCGCTGACTGTCACCTTATTGCAGTTTCTCTCCAGCATGCGGTCGACCGTGTTTCCACTTGGGCCACCACACATGGGTTTAAATTTTCAAGTACCAAAACTCACCAAATTACTTTCACTAGACGCTCTGTTATCTCCGATCATCCTTTGTATCTCTATGGCTCCCGTATCCCCGAACGTGATACAGTCAGGTTTCTAGGCCTTCTCTTTGACCGTCGGTTAACCTGGAAACCTCACATTACCTCTCTGAAGGCAACTTGTCACAGCCGGCTAAACCTTCTTAAAACCCTTGCTCATCTTTCCTGGGGAGCTGATCGTCGAACTCTGCTTCGCCTACATTCAGCCCTCGTTTTATCGAAACTCGATTATGGTGACCAGATTTATTCCGCGGCCTCTCCTGCTACTCTCTCTAGCCTTAACTCTATCCATCACCAAGGCTTACGTTTGTGCCTTGGTGCTTTTTCGCTCTTCCCCTGTTGAGAGCCTCTATACAGAAGCAAATGTTCCATCCTTGTCTGATCGCCGTGATGCCCATTGCCTTCGTTACTATGTACGCTCTCACGATCTACACAATCCTTCCATTTATAGAATGGTCACCGATATTAGTAGACATTCTTTATTCGTTCGCCGCCCCTGTTTGCTCCGTCCCTTTTCTCTTCGCCTACTTTCACTCTTGTCTTCCCTTCAGTTACCACCTTTATATGTTCATGTAGCATCTCACTTTTCCCTACCCCCTGGGAAGTTCCAGCTGTTCGGGTCTGTTCTTTCTCACTCCCTTGCTCGAAAGCTCAACTGCCTACGGTGGCTTCCCGCTCTCTTTTTCTTGATCACTTCCACTCCCATTCTCATGCCACCGCTGTGTACACAGATGGCTCTAAGTCTTCAGACGGCGTCGGATTCGCAGCAGTGTTTCCGGACAGCGTCGTACGAGGGCATTTACTATCTTCAGCTAGCATTTTTACTGCTGAACTGTATGCCATTCTTGCAGCACTTATTCGTATCGCATCTATGCCTGTGTCATCATTTGTAGTAGTCTCAGACTCCCTTAGTGCTCTACAGGCTATACGAAAATTTGATACATCTCATCCCCTAGTTCTCCGTATCCAACTTTGGCTACGCCGTATTTCTACCAAACATAAAGATATTGTTTTTTGTTGGGTCCCTGGTCATGTCGACGTACAGGGCAATGAACAGGCAGACACTGCTGCGCGGTCAGCAGTATAATGACCTACCAATTTCCTATCGAGGTGTTTCCATTTCTGGACTATTTTGCTGCAATAGCTACCCACCTTCGCACCCGTTGGCAACAACGTTGGTCAACTCTGCTCGGTAACAAACTTCATTCTATTAAACGAGCATAGGTTACTGGCCGTCTTCTTGTCATCAGTGCCGAGGTTGGGAGACCACTTCTCCCGCCTTCGCATTGGCCACACTCGTCTTACTCATGGGTATCTCATGGAGAGGCACCCTGTTCCTCCTGTGAGCAGTGTCAAGTTCCAGTATCGATTAGCCACATTCTGTTAGACTGCCCTCTCTATCAACGAGCACGCAGAATTTACCTCCAACGTCGTCTTCGTTCTCCTACTCTCTCTTTACCTTCCCTTCTTGCTGATGGACCCCTTTAATCCTGACTCTCTCATTGACTTCTTGACAACGACTGATTTACTCCACAAACTCTGATGATACTTTTCGCACTCCCCTCAGCCCTTTCTGGTTCAGTCTCTTGCTGCCCTTTACCCTTTCACCATCCACTGCCCCGCTGTTATCCGTAACCTGTTACTCATCCATCTCCCTTTTGCCACCTGATGCCTCGCTTCCTTCCTGCCCTGCAGCGCTGTATAGTCCTTGTGGCTTAGCGCTTCTTTTTGATTATAATAATAATATACATTAGGATGAATATTAGACGAGAACTAAATAAACCAGTCAAAGAAATGTTCAACATAATATACTTCTATCATGATAATAATAATAATAATAATATCTTTATTTACTACAAGTCATGTACAAGGTATACAGACCATAGCTGACATCAATGACATACTACTATATAGAAAGCCGCTTGTTATGCAAAGCATTTCGGGCAAATTAACTCAGTTTTGTCCCAGGAGGCGACCCACACCAGTCGACTAACACACAGGTACCCATTTTAAATTGATATGTGAACAGGGACAAGGACAGCAGGTGTCTTATTGAAACACGTCCGTAATGTTTTCCAGCCGTACCGGAGGAGATTCGAACCCCGGACCTGAATGTGAGAGCTGAGTGCGCTAGCGATTGAGGTGCTGTTATTACAATAGCTTTGAAGCGGTTGGAGACAGAGAACGTGTGCAATCTTCAGATAATAGGTTTCTGATTTTTTTTTTTAGC
This sequence comes from Cherax quadricarinatus, assembly GCF_026875155.1. NCBI lineage: Eukaryota > Metazoa > Arthropoda > Malacostraca > Decapoda > Parastacidae > Cherax > Cherax quadricarinatus. Next base: position 34,397,333 of record NC_069459.1, read on the forward strand.
ATTGGCCTGGTGGCTAAAACTCTTGCTTTACACGGTGAGGGTCTGGGTTCGATTCCCGGCGAGGGTACAAACATTGGGCGTGTTTCCTTACACCGGTTGTCTATGTTCTCCATCAGTAAAATGGGTACCTGGGTGTTAGTTGACTGGTGTGAGTCGCATCCTGGGACAAAACTGACCTGATTTGCCCGAAATCTCTACATATTGAAGAATTGAGACACTTATGCAACACATGGGAATCTTTATTGAAGAAACGTTTCGCCACACAGTGGCTTCATCAGTCCAATACAAAGTAGAAGTGGGTAAGGAGAGTGGAAGTTTGAGGTAATCAGTCCCTCAACCTGGAATCGATGTGTTCAGTCCATCACTCTTGTAGGAAGTGCAGCACAGGGCCAGAGAGGTGGCTTATATACTGCGGTGAGATGAGGTGAAGCAGAAGGCGGCGGGATCACAGTGGGACCTGCCACTAGTGTAAGTAGGTCGTCGTCCAAAGGTTGGGCAAGCGTTGAAGTCTTTGTACCAAGATCCCATGATGTTGCAGTGTCTGACAGATGTGACGAATGGTTTTAAAAACCGACAAGTTGAAGAATTGAGACACTTATGCAACACATGGGAATCTTTATTGAAGAAACGTTTCGCCACACAGTGGCTTCATCAGTCCAATACAAAGTATTGGACGACAACCTACTTACACTAGTGGCAGGTCCCACTGTGATCCCGCCGCCTTCTGCTTCAACTCATCTCACCGCAGTATATAAGCCACCTCTCTGGCCCTATGCTGCACTTCCTACAAGAGTGATGGACTGAACACATCGATTCCAGGTTGAGGGACTGATTACCTCAAACTTCCACTCTCCTTACCCACTTCTACTTTGTATTGGACTGATGAAGCCACTGTGTGGCGAAACGTTTCTTCAATAAAGATTCCCCATGTGTTGCATAAGTGTCTCAATTCTTCAACTTGTCGGTTTTCAAAACCATTCGTCACATACTCTACATAACAAGCGGATTTGTATGTAGTACAGTAGTATGTCATTTATGGCAGCTAGGCCTACATACCTTGTACACGTATTTGTAGAAATTATTATAATAACAATAATAATAATACTCAGGCCGAGTCCAACACTGGGAATATCGGAGATACTTGTTTCATGTATTTTTCGTACGAGTTCTACTGCAGTAACTCTCTAAGTGTATCTGAGCTGGGTTTATATTTGTATTGATTATCCTGTACATATAATATGCACAGTACTGGGAATGAATGATCGGTATGTTTAATAAATTTATCCTGTTCAAAAGTGGGCTATCATTCGTGTGGTCTGGTGGCTAAAGCTCCCGCTTCACACACGGAGGGCCCGGGTTCGATTCCCGGCGGGTGGAAATTCCGACACGTTTCCTTACACCTATTGTCCTGTTCACCTAGCAGCAAATAGGTACCTGGGTGTAAGTCGACTGGTGTGGGTCGCATCCTGGGGGACAAGATTAAGGACCCCAATGGAAATAAGTTAGACAGTCCTCGATGACGAACTGACTTTCTTGGGTTATCCTGGGTGGCTAACCCTCCGGGGTTAAAAATCCGAACGAAATCTTATCTTATCTTCGAACGGAAGATTTTTGTTTAGGTAGTGCTAACTTAGCCTTAAAATAACAGAAAAGGCACAATACCGTGACTGGAACGATACACACATAATGTGACTTTGTAAATGGTCCAAGTCGGACCGAGACGTCGTCGTAAGACTCTCTCTTCTATGTGTGGGTTATTTGTGTATCTAACTTTGTCTTTGTAGATATCCAGACACAAATACCACTAGTGAGACACAGAGTGATAGTGGTTCGAGACACAGTAACGAATGTTAGATAAGATGCCCACTGATCTGGAGTCGCGTTTGCGGATGTGTTGCATATAAGTGTGGAATTTTCAATTGCTTTTTATGTGTAGACAGCAAGAGAGTCCTGTAATGGTGTGAATTATTTACCAATATATTCAAATGAACATTTTAGCTGTTTCCAACCATCATGTAAAAAGTCGTGTTAATATTAATAGCGAATATTAGTCAACATCAGAGTACATATATGTACGAGTTGCTCATTAGCCCTTAAACTGTCCAAGCAGATCTACGTTCACATGCGTAGTGCTCCAAAAGTAGATCTATGATTTTTTTACATATTTTCAAATATAACAAAAAAGGTAGATCAAAGTTTTTTTTACACTTTTTCAAATGTAAAAAAAAAGAAAAGATCTACTTTTTTTTACATTCAAATGTTGAAAAAACGTAGATCTACGTTTGGACAGTTTAAGGGTTAATGTTGAGGAAAATCTGATCTGGACGAGTGATGATAAATGTTGTCATAGACGGAAGTTTTATTAGGTTTAGTTAGAATAATTTCTTTGATTTTAATATGTTTACAAAATATGGCTACAGTAAGGCGTTACATGCGTTTTTGATTCGCATCTTTTTTATTAAGTCTGTTGGCATAATTTTTTTTTTTTTTTTTTTTTTTTCGTTTGGTGACTTAAATATCTCACTCCAATTGAATCAGTTTGTTATCCAGGTGATATTTAGTCATTGTTCTTTTGTCTGGTAATTAGAGGACAGTGTTCATTAAGGACTCGTGAAGAGTTTAATTTTTTTTATTTTGGGAAACATTAATCATTGGTAACTGATAAATTTTCTCTAGCAGTCAATTTTTCTGATTGCTATAATTGCCTATCTCATCCTCATAATTCTATGCGTATTCTTATACAATCATATTTTTTTTGGATTCTAAATGTTTTGCATTTTATTCACAGACATTAGATAACTTTGAGTTCATCAGAGTACTTGGAAGAGGAACATTTGGAAAGTTATGCTTTGTCGTCAGAAGGTAAAACTATATTAAAAAAAAAAAAAAAAGTTTTTCTAGTTTCCATAATTTTCAAATTGGGGAATATGTAAACATGTATATTAGTTTGGGTTAATTATTGTAAATTTCCTACGAGGGATAATGAATATTAGGTTCTTTAATAAAATATGTGACTACAGAAAAACGACCGTATCTACGCCATGAAGGTCCTGCGGAAAGATGTCATTATAGAGCGACGAGAGTTGGCACACACGTACGCTGAGAACTGTGTGTTAAAGGCTGTGGATCATCCCTTCCTCACTGCAAGTACATTTTTCACTGTTTACAGCCATCAGAGAGTCAAGCCTCAGGCTAAGATAAGCGTTATCTCCAGAAAATTTTCCTGTTTATTTCCTGATAAGGAATCCAAAGAAACCTTTAACAGAATTTTCTCATTTTTTCCCGTTTTCTAGATTTTTTGTTAATTTTTCAATTTCCTACAAAACTGATTTTTTTTGTCATAGTTGATCTGTTTATTTAAAATTTACTTAGTTTTCATTGATTTATACATAACAGTTAATTATGTGATTTGATATTTTCAGTGCCTCAAGTACTCGTTCCAAACAAACGATTATCTCTGCTTTGTAATGGAGTATGTTAATGGTGGTGAACTGTTCTTCCATCTTACTGAGGAGAGATCATTTACTGAAGAACGTACCAGGTTTTATGGAGCTGAAATCTGTCTTGCCCTTGGATATTTCACGAAAGAAATATTATTTACCGTGATCTAAAGGTAAGGCTTTGTAACCCACTTGTGTGTGTGTTAAGTTATTATAATTTGTATTTTATGTGATGGCAGTGAAAGGCTGTTGATGTAAATATCTTGAGTTACCCTTAACTTCCTGGGATCCAAGCTGATTGATTTCTATTCCTGCATAGATTTAACACTTTACACTCGACATGGTTGTCTCATTATTCAAGAATAATACTGTACTGTAAATTCTGTTTGGCGTTCCCAAGTAACAAGTTATTGGTAGAAAGTTCTGTATAGTTGGCATCACAATGTGCAAAATTCAGGGCATGTTTAGGGTGACCAGTGTTACATTACCATTTTTGTACTGGTTATCCTGAGCCTAGATTTTGTGCTGATGATCCTAAGCCTAGATTTTGTGACAAAATCTCGCTGTTGCATCAGTTATTCTTCCTGTGATAGTCATCGGAGTGCAGATCATCACTTTGTTTCATGGTGTTGCAGCGCCGCAGATTAATGGAAAATGTAAATTAATGTAGAATACAAATTTTAGTGTGAAAAACATCTAAGGTCATGAGGTTCCTCATAAATTTGTGAAGTTGGATTGTTGAATATCCATTCAATATGAAATAAAATCATGCATGTTGCTGAAGTTCTGAACGAATTTTCTCCTTTTTATTTTGTCTAATAGAAACATGGCTGTTGAAATCTGATATAACAAGTAGTTTCGGCTGAGCCGCAGAAGTCAGCTGCTGCTTGTGAGTGCAGGAGTTGGTAATTTATTCGTTTGTTGACACTGCTGGTCGGCCAGTTACGTCAACTGAAGTAATAGAAGATTTAGCAAATTATCATCGGTGGATTGTGAGGCTGATGATGATTTATCATCCAGGTACCAGTGCCACAGGTTCCTTGTTCCTTGGTGAATTTGGTTTTCTTATTAAATCCTATGTAAAAAAAAAAAAAAAAAAAAAAAAAAAAAAAAAAAACTTTTGGTTATGTAGATATGTAGATTTTCCAATGCTCTTGCCCGCAAATGAAAGTGCTACAACAACAATACTGTTTTGATTAATCATTGTACAAGAATGGTATACAATACAGTCCCTCAGTCTGGGAGTTAGTGATCAGAGCACCATAGTCGTGTAGATTCTGGAGCAGAGGCAAGGAGACTGGCGCTCATATATACTAACGCCAGGTACAACTTATCAGACACCGCAATATCATGGAATCTTGGTTCAAGACATCTACACGACCTTCACGGCTACTGCAACTACTACTACAACTTGCCCATCCTTTTGGATATGACCTATTTCCACTTGGGAATCCCGCCTGCTAGTGACTATGCCCACGTCTGTTACCCGTCCCAATCCACCAGGCGTAAGTATATAAGCACCAGCCTCTTGCCTTGCTCTAGAATCTTCACGACTATGGTGCTCTTCACACCATCTCCAAGGCTGAGGGGACTGATTACCTCATCTTATGTATATAGTTCTACTGTCTTCAAATTATGTCCTGGAATCTATATTGATAAAGCCACTGGATGGCGAAACGTCAACAATAAAGATACCCAGATGTTGCACATGTGTCTCAGTTTTGATTAATCATTGTTTTCTAATGTGATGATGGTTTAGACCATCAATAAAGGCTTAGATTCGCCCAACTCCTCCAGAAACCTTCACTTCATTCAGAAATCATTTCAAACTATCGTCATGCTTCTAAGATTGTGTATCTTTCTAAACTTAATATGCCAATTTAAATCAGTTGTTTCCTTTTCTGGAGTGGAGTGTATTCAAAACTATTTCTTTCAACTGATACATCACTGTGAAAAGTTTATAATATGGTACTGAATAGCTTGTTTTAGGGAATGTTTCTAATTTTGTTGGACCCCTGATAATGAATTACTGATCTTTTGGGCTGGTGCATTAGGGATAATGCAATGTCGCTTCTGAAGTTTCCATTCCGGTCGGTCACATCAAATACATAGTACTCAAAAGTTCTATATCATAGCTGTCTGTTTTGCTCTGTTCTTAGATTGGTATTGTTTATCTGGTGTTTGTGGCTTAACCTTACTGTTGAACGTCCATGTGGTGGATTATCATTTTTATGTTGATATAAAAATCTGCATCAAGTTCTGAATGTGGGAGATTCAAAAAACCCGGCTTTGCTGCATATTCGGACTTGGATGACATTGAATATTAAAGCAGAGTTAGGATGAAAAAGATTTTGATTGACACAGGTAACCACAGGGAGGTGCAGATTGATGATTTTGATGTCAGTGAGAGATTGTGTCTACCTAGATTATTAGTTATTTGTTGGGCACGTCAGAGAAATTGTTAATCTCTTAATTTTCATATTCATAATATCTCTGCAGTCAAAAAAATGTCTTGATAAGCAATGTATCTTGGTCCTTATTCACTCGTTTTTTTTTTTATCTCTAATTGATTTTTGTAGTTTGTGGGGTTGCCTAACTACTTGTTATAAACTTATGTCTGTACTGACTCTTACTGCAAGACTTGTATCTTCACTCCCAATTTGGGTTCCCATTAGTCCATACTTGCATCAGCATCATTGACTCCCTTCAACTGAAATGAATTTAAAAATTGTTTATTAATATTAAACCAATTAAATTTAATGAACCCACATATCTTGTTATCCATTTTTTACATGAAGCTCCGAAATGTTTCGGGGAATGGCTGTGAACCTTTTAAGTGTGATGGGGAGAAATTACTTGCAGAAAGAGCCTTTTCTTACGTGGCTCCTAGATTGTTCAACAGGTTGAAAATATGTTGAGGCCAAAAAATATTCATGATTTTAAATCTCGGTTAAAAGCACATCTCTTTCCTAAAAGCTATCATACTATCATTCATTGCTATAAATTTTATCATAACTTCATCGTAACTGTTGTATCGGTAGTCTGGTGTGAGAGCCTTGTGAATTTCTCGAGGGAGCCGCTGCTGAAGAATAATAGAATTGCGAGCTGTTTTTATCAACACGCCGGCCTTGTCCACGAGGCTATCTAAAAAAAAGTTTTAATTTTTAATTTTTAAAAATTTATTCAGAAGTGGGTTACTAGCCAAGCTCCCGTGATTTTAGGCGCCTCTTATTAAACACGCATGGCTTACGGAGGAAGAATTTTTTTCCACTTTCCATGGAGGTAAGAGGAATAAAGAAAACAAGAACTATTAAGAATATAGAAAACACAGATGGGTGTGTATGTATATATTTGTGTTTTACATGCATTGTGTGGCGTGACCTAACAGTAAGTAGAAGTTGCAAGATGTACCTGATATCTTGCATTATTTGAGGCAAAAAAAAAAAAGACACCAGCAACCCTACCATCATGAAACAATTACACGTTTCTGTAATTGTTTTTCATTCAAGTTCATTCAAGTTACTTGTTTTCGTATTCGTTTTTTTTATATTATTATATATATAGGGGCGATATTTTCTAAAAAGATATTGATAATGAAAGGTCATTTCTTTGCATTTAGGCAAAAGTTCATCGATTAAGGTACAGGATATTAAGTTTTAAAAAAGTTATAACCCCTAGTAGGCACTGTACTACCCACCTCCATGATTCAGCATGGAAGTAACACTTCGATGCGGTAAAATAAAATTTTCTTAAAGTATAGTTGCCATGAGCGGCTTCATCAGACAAATAGTGAAATGAGGTAGCATGGGCCAGTATCTCTGCTGCATAGCAACTCCATGTAAGTTGTTCATTCACGTCATGGTGGATCCTAGCAGGTAATAATGTTTTAGCTAAAAGCATTTAACACTGAATTTCCCAGACCTCTGCTGAATTGTAGGTTGTGGCAATTAAAGCAATTCCAGCAACTTCTGCCTCTCGTTTTGTACTCGCCTATTTGTACTCCCCTATTTGTGGTTGCAGGGGTCGAGTCTTAGCTCCTGGCCCCCGCCTCTTCACCGGTTGTTACTGGGTCCTCTCTCTCCCTGCTCCATGAGCTTTATCAAACCTCGTCTTAAAATTATGTATGGTTCCCGCCTCCATTACATCACTTTCTAGGCTATTCCACTGCCTGACAACTCTGAAGAAATACTTCCTAAACATCCTTTGACTCATCTGAGTCTTCAACTTCCAATTGTGACCTCTTGTTTGTGTCCCCTCCCTGGACATCCTGTCTTTGTCCACCTTGTCTATTCTGCGCAGTATTTTATATGTCGTTTTCATGTCTCCCCTGACCTTCCTGTCCTCCAGTGTCGTCAGGCCGATTTCCCTTAACCTTTCTTCATAGGACATTCCACTTAACTCTGGAACTAACCTTGTCCCAAACCTTTGCACTTTCTCTAATTTCTTGACGTGCTTGAGCAAGTGAGGGTTCCAAACAGGTGCTGCATACTACAGTATGGGCCTGACGTACATGGTGTACAGTGTCTTGAACGATTCCTTACTAAGGTATCGGAACGCTGTTCTCAGGTTTGCCAGGCGCCCATATGCTGCAGCAGTTATCTGGTTGATGTGTGCTTCCGGAGACGTGTTCAGTGTTATACTCACCCAAGATCTTTCTCCTTGAGCGAGGTTTGCAGTCTTTGGCCATCTAGCCTATACTCTGTCTGTGGTCTTCTGTGCCCTTCCCCTATCTTCATGACTTTGCATTTGGCGGGGTTAAATTCGAGAAGCCAGTTGCTGGACCAGGTGTCCAGTCTGTCCAGGTCTCTTTGAAGTCCTGCTGGTCTCATCAGATTTAATTCTCCTCATTAACTTCACATCGTCTGCGAACAGGGACACTTCTGAGTCTAACCCTTTTTTTGTGGATGACTAATCGTGCCTCCTTAAGCTTCATTAAGTGTCCACATATATTCTCATGAGCAAATACATTGTTGTAGGTATTTGTGCTCAGGAACTAACACCTAATGATTTTGCATTTTCTCCCACACACTTTCTATCTCGTTATCCACACTGTATAATGCATACTTCTGCGCATTTCGTAGGTTTCTCCTGTGTTTCTACTCCAAGTTATTGATTGAAGATGAAGAGCTGGTGGCTATTTTGGCAAAACATTGTAACTAATGACTTCCTCTGTGTCTTGTTGATTGTTCTGCAAAATATATTCCTGAAATTTTGTAATAGTGTAGGTGGAAACTGTAGTGATCTAAAATCACTGAAGATGTACTTGTACACACACTCCTCCTAAGAGCTGCGGACTGACTACTAGAAAGATGCCTATTACTTCCCCCTCTCTGTCTGGACGTAGGTGGCTGTAAAAATGCATAGTAGTATATCTAGAAAAAAAAATTGGTTGTCTTCTTTTAGTGAGATTTATAGTTGGTTCTAGACTGTTGTTGTGCACACTGAGATCTTTTAACTGGGGATTCTAGCCAAGTTGTGGTTGGATTCCATGACCTCCATGTACAAGCTTGCGAGAACTACGCTGAGGGAGATCTTAGCTAACCCGAATAACTGTATTTATTCCCTTTTGATGATGAATAAAAAGCTTGATTAGGTCTACAGATCTCTGGTAGGAAACTGGCCAGGCTGTATCTCCACTCATCATTCTGAGTAACAGGTTGACGACTTGGTCCACTAGCACACTGGTGAATAGGGAAAGTTACGTTGGAGCTTGCGAGCTTTTTATCACTATCGTCAAGCTCCTTAATTGGAAGGCTTCAGGTGTGCTGAACTAGTTAACCCTAGAATGTTTGATGTATGGTTCACGAGAACACTTGCTAGTTTGAGTTGGGCGATGCTAGTATCTTTTGTAATGGGTCTGACGGGATTGCTAGATTTTTTTTTCTCGCCTTCTGAGGTTCCAGGACTGAAGTTTGCTATTTGGATTTCCCTCAGTCACTTTATAAATGTCACTTAGCTCACACTTCAATAGCATGTCAAGCCATAAATTCCACTAATCTCTACTTACTCGGATCTAACTTATAGCGGGTTGGGAGACAGTAACTGTCTCCAGTCATCTCCAGTGATTGTACTGCCATCCTGCCACAAATGTGAAACAAATTTGTTAATTGTTTTACATTCTGGCAGAGAATCTCACTTTCAAAAATCACAAAAATGATTGACTACATTTGCTAGAAAAATGATAGGATGGATAATGAAAACCTTCGAGACGAGGGACGCCAAGCCATGATTCTCTTCAAATCGTTTGTTTTTCTCTAGGCTAGAATTTTGCTGTACACTAATGGTTCCTTTCAAGGAAGGCGAAATTGCTGACCTGGAGAATGAAACAGATAACTTTCATGGCACACGAAGTGCGATAAGTGAATAGTTGAAGTTCCTTGACTTGAATTTCCTGGAACACAGGGGGAGAAAAGATACATGATAATGTACACCTGGAAAAACCTAGAGGGATTAGTACCAAATTTTGCAAAAGAAAATCACTCTAACCCAAAACAAAAGACTCGGCAGGAGATTTCAACATCCTCCCCAATGAAAAGCAGGGGCACCACGTGTACACTAAAAGATAAAATAAGCGTCAGGGGGCCCGACTGTTCAACTGCCTCCCCGCATACATAAGGAGGATTACCAATACACCTTTGCTATCTTCAAGAAGGGACGGACAGGAACCTGATCAACCGGGCTGTAGTTTGTACGTCGGTTTGCGTGCGACCAGCAGTAAGAGAATAGTTGATCAGGCCTGATCCACCCCTAGGCTTGGTCAAGACAGGGCGCGGGGGCATTGACCCCCAAAAACCCTCTCCAGGCACACTCCAGGTATTGCTGGTCTCTTCTTTTTGTCTCGTAAACACAAGATGACAGGTCAATCTTGCTGCTACTCTAACATCCAGTATGCACTACACATGTGCATATTTTTGGAACTCTCTCCTTAATATTTCTTTCCCGTGTAATTCTTTTACACTTTCATAGGAAGGGGATGGCAGTCTACCTCCGAAGTAATGCAAGTCATAGAAAGTAACTAAAGTGATGGGAGTAATGCAAGATTTGTAGTTTGATTTTATTTAGTAAATTTTATCTCATGTTCAGAATATGCACTGATACATTTATTTGGTTGCAGTTGGAAAACATACTACTTGATGCTGAAGGTCACATAAAAATAACAGACTTGGGCTCTGCAAAGAAAACATCTGTTATGGAAGAACCACCCACACCTTCTGTGGAACACCGGAATATTTAGCACCAGAGGTAAGCCTAACCACCACTTAAAATTAGAAGTAATGTGAGCAGATCTATTGTAGTTTCTTCTTTTATTTAAAATTTCTATTCCTTGGATGAATATCACAGGTGCAGCACTCATTATCTTTATTGTAGACAATAAAGATACCTAGATACTTATTGTAGACAATAAAGTTACCTAGTGCTACCCATGCTAATTGAAATGCCAAGGTTCACACTACGTAATGCCACCGATGCTATCTGTAATGTCATTCTTCACAACAGTATCATCCATACAGTACTAGTGAGGCTGTATCTTCAGAAGTCTTATAAACTGCTTGTGTCCCCTGAGTCTAGCAGTTTTCTTGCTCTAGAAGTTGTCTAGTGTGAAGATGTGCCTTCAAATGCTACAAGATGTGTCTGAGAGTGTATGGGAAACAGTAGGTTAGGTTGAACCCCACTAAACTGACTGGGCCAGGTTTTCACTAGAGGCTTGCTTATTTCTTAGTGTTCAGATTCAGACTGTCAACAACTTCACTGATTAAAATTAATTGTAGGAGTTCGTAATTATTGAAAAGTATCCTGTTGATGTCTTTGTTAAAACAATGTTTTACTAGGTGCGTAAGAAGCATTAGTTGGAAGACAATATCATCATAATAACCAGTAGTATCTGAGATGAGGGTCATAAAACAAGAGCTGCCATCAATGTTTATGTCAGAGGTAAACAACAGTCAGTCTTGTGAATAAACCTTCCTTTCTCGATCCGAAGACGGTATTCCGGTATTCATAACGCCAGTCCTCAGCTCCTCAATGGACGCAACTGGAAGAGTGCAGTGTGTGGCACAAGTTGATAATTCACTTAAAAATTAGCGTTAAAGATCTTAGGGGAATCAGAAAAGTCATTCACAAATCATCATATTAAAATCAGTATCCAAGTTTCATTATCATGTAACCATCATGGGAGACTTGGAGTTAATCATTTAATGCAGAATTTAATTAGTTCTGATTTCTTCTTGACCCCTTGAGAAGGTTCGTTGACGTTGGTGAGGGGCTCTTGATCTAAGGAATTGGATCTGTGCTCCAGTTCCCTGAATTAAGCCTGAATACCTTCCACATTCCCCCACACACGTTGCATAATCCTGTTGGTTTAGCGCTCCCCCTTCGTAATAATAATCTATTTTTCTTCAAAAAAAAAAAGGGGGGGGGGGGGAATATGATCTACTCAGGCCAAAATAAATAAATAACTTTTCTGTAAGACTGACCAACATATAAGACAGTGAGCAAACAAGTTTGTTTTATGTAATTCTTCTTTCTTTCAACACACCGGCCGTATCCCACCGAGGCGGGGTGGCCAAAAGGAGAAACTAAAGTTTCTCATTGTACATTTAGTAATATATACAGGAGAAGGGGTTACTAGCCCCATACTCCTGGCATTTTAGTCGCCCTTACAACACGCATGGCTTACGGAGGAAGAATTCTGTTCCACTTTCCCATGGAGATAACAGGAAATAAACAAGAACAAGAACTAGAAAGAAAATGCAGAAAACCCAAAGGGGTGTGTGTATATATATGCTTGTACATGTATGTGTAGTGTGACCTAAGTGTAAGTAGAAGTAGCAAGACGTACCTGTAATCTTGCATATTTATGAGACAGACAAAAGACACAGCAATCCTACCATACATGTAAAACAATTACAGGCTTTCGTTTTACACTCACTTGGCAGGACGGTAGTACCTCCCTGGGTGGTTGCTGTCTACCAACCTACTACCACAGGACGGTAGTACCTCCCTGGGTGGTTGCTGTCTACCTAACCTACATACCACAGGACGGTAGTACCTCCTGGGTGGTTGCTGTCTACCAACCTACTACCACAGGACGGTAGTACCTCCTGGGTGGTTGCTGTCTACCAACCTACTACCACAGGACGGTAGTACCTCCCTGGGTGGTTGCTGTCTACCAACCTACTACCACAGGACGGTAGTACCTCCCTGGGTGGTTGCTGTCTACCACCTACTACCACAGGACGGTAGTACCTCCCTGGGTGGTTGCTGTCTACCAACCTACTACCACAGGACGGTAGTACCTCCCTGGGTGGTTGCTGTCTACCAACCTACTACCTTTAATGTAATTCTTATGTACATAATTTATAAATGTTAAACTATGGTGTTGAGGTCACATAATGTTAAGGGAACATAAAGTATATTATACTGATTAAACCTACATAACTAAATAGTCAAACATTATTACTTATTTCTGACCAGAAAAAATATTCTCAAATTATTTCACAGAAACTAGTTTGATTAATAAAAGTAACAACTTATAACTAACAGAACAACACTAGTTATTAACACAGAACAGAAGATTAATTTCCCAGTTATTTCACAAAATCCAACAAAATTTGTGCCTACACAGCCTTAGGCCGTGAAACGTAACGTCCAGTTTATAAGATACATCAACCAGTGAAGAAAGCTCAATACCTGAAGGGGTTATATAGCACCTATAAAATGGAACATATTCAGGGAAAGGAAGATAAGTCCATTGTCTTGGATCAAGAGCCCCTCACCAACATCAATGCAAAATAATAATGGGATAATGTAAAATAATGCTTTACCATTTCGAGATTAACAGTAACAAAATGACATCCACATACTCTCTTAAATATATCATCCTTCTAAGTACCATAAAGGAGTCCGCAAAATTTGAAGCCGAAAGGGGCCTTTCTCAGCCCCCTTTTGCAAAAAGTCCACGT
>NC_069459.1:34411234-34432384 GCF_026875155.1 Cherax quadricarinatus
TTTGGGGTGAATGCGGGTGAACGCCTTTTTCTTTTGCTGCCCATTCCTGTGAGCCCTCTGGAGGACTTTAATGTTTGTATGTAAAACACTATTTTTAAGCTTTTTTGAAGGACTTTGGCTCGAAAGCATATTTCATTCACTGAATGCTGACAAAATTACGTACTTGGTGGACTCAAAAGTCCGCACCTCACCGCCGCCCTATAGGTTTTGATTACAAACTCCTTGCGACAAAAAGAACTGTGCAGTCCCCCATACTACAAGAAATCTATAACCCACTTTGCTCTTGTAGAAATGAGCTATGGTGTTCTTTACACCCTCGACAGGTATCGATGACTTGATAGAAGCTGAAGGGGTCCTTGGATGTCCACGTCTTCCACAGTATGGGAAAACACACACACTGGTACACTTATGTTCTACAAGATTTGTCTTTATTGTTCACAATCTTATCACTGAAGAAGCTGATCACACTTCTCTGTAAGTGTTTATTTGTTTTGTGAGACACTTTGTTCACACTAACGCACATATCGTTCTTTGTTGGCTATCCTGGTATCAGTGTCCTCTTGGTAGAGTCAAAAGTAATCTAAAAATCCCACAACGCCCAACGCCATCGCCGTCACTGCCCCTCGCATATAAAGGAAAAGCTGACCTAGTACCTTTTGCTTCCTTACCACTTCCCTCGATGAAGCAAAGCAGAATGTTTGATTCTTCTGTCTTAAGCATAGACAACAATTTTTACACTATCTTTACCATGGTAATAAAGTGGGAGCAGAATTTTCCTTAATTGTCCTGCTAAGTTAAGAGATGGACTGTCTTTTATTAAAATACACTTTGCAACACTGGAGTCTTGCATGGAGCGGCGGTCGCTTGACCACACGTCGCATACTGGTACTGCATCTGGGATAAATTTAAACTTGCTGTAGCAGTAAACAAGAGGCTTGCCCCTTCTGAGATGGCTGGGCCCCTCTGGGCTGAAAGGGGCTGAAGGGGGCAAATTTACCCCCTCCTGGAGAAAATTTCTCCACATATCCTGTGTGATGGAGGCTTCCAGGAAAACTATCCTGTGTGGTGCAGTTTATCAGGAAAACCATCCTATGTGAGGAGGTTGCAAGGGAAAATTATCCCGTGTGATGGAGTCTACCAGGAAAACTATCCTGGGTGATAGAAGCTATCAGGAAAATTATCCTGTATGATTGAGGCTACCAGGAAAATTATCGTGTGTGATTGAGGCTACCAGGAAACTTATCCTGTGTGATGGAGGCTACCAGGAAAACTATTCTGTGTGATGGAGTATTCCAGGAAAATTATACTGTATGATGGAGGCTATCAGGAAAACTATCCTGTGTGATGGAGTATACCAGGAAAACTATTGTGTGTGATGGAGGGTACCAGGAAAACTATCTTTTGTAATGGAGTCCACCAGGAGAACGGTTTTTTTGTGAAGGAATCTACCGGGGAAAAACTATCCTGTGTGATGGTGGCTACACGAAACTATCCTATGTGATGGAGGCTACCAGGGAAAAAATCCTGTGATGGAAGCTACCAGAAAAACTATCCTCTACGATGGAAAATACCAGGAAAATTATCCTGTATGATGGACGCTACCGGAAAACTATCCTGTGTGTGGAGGCTACCAGGAAAACTATCCTGTGTGATGGAGGCTTCCAGGAAAACTATCTTGTGTGATGGAATCTACAGGAAAGCTATCCTGTGTGATGGCGGCTACCTGGAAAACCATCCTGTGTGAGAGTCTACCAGGAAAACTATCCCGTGTGATGGAATCTACGAGGAAAACTATCCTTTGTGATGGAGGCCACCAGGAAAACTATCCTGGGGAAGTCTACCAGAAAAATTATCCTGTACAATGGAGTCTATCAGGAAAACTATCCTGTGTGATGGAATCTACGGGAAAGCTATCCTGTGTGGTGGAGGCTACCAGGAAAACTACCCTGTGTGATGGAGTCTACTAGGAAAACTATCCTGTGTGATGGAATCTACAAGGAAAGCTATCCTGTTGTGATTGAGGCTACCAAAGGGAAAACTATCCTGTGTGATGGAGTCTACCGGGAAAACTATCCTGTTGATGGGGTCTACCAGAAAAACTATATATATGATGGATGCTACCAGGAAAACTATCCTTGTGAGAGTCTACCATGAAGACTATCCTGTTGTGATGGAATCTACCAGGAAAACTATCCTGTGTGATGGAGGCTACCAGGAAAGTTTTTCCTGTGTGATGGAGTTACCAGGAAAACTATCCTGTTTGATGGAGGCTACCTGGAAAACTATCCTGTTTGATGGAGGCTACCTGGAAAACTATCCTGTGTGATGGAGGCTACATGGAAAACTATCCTGTTGTTTTGGGGGCTACCAGGAAAATCGTCGTGTGATTGAAGGCTACCAGGAAAATTATGTGATGGAGGCTACCAGGAAAATTATCGTGTGATGGAGGCTACCAGGAAAATTATCGTGTGATGGAGAGTACCAGGAAATTTATCAATGTGATTGGGGGCTAAACCCGGAAAATTATCGTGTGATTGAGGCTACCCGGAAAACCAGTTGTGTGGTTTTAGTGGGAAATTAAGATAACACTTGTTCAGTAAGTTTACTCAGGTATTCAGTTTATTCATACATAGTAGTATATGTAACAATGTTAAATTTATTTAGGTAATAATAGCCTGATGTTGTACTTTGTTTTTCATTTTTAGATATACAAACTATTTTGAAGAACATTAATGAAAGTAAAGTTGTACGAATATTTCATGTATAAAATGTTTTTTTTTTGGTGTGGTGCTTACTGGTATTTCCCAGGAATGCTGTACACAAACCCGATTATTGTTCCCAAATTTTCCAAAACCCTTAAGGGTCCAGACAGACGCCCTGGAGGTGTCATGTAACGAAATGTTTTTTAATATAACACAGAATAATACGTTTTAGTTTTGTAATATGGTGAATAACAACAGTACGTTGGCCCTTTTTGGGCATATGCTTTTAAAAGGGTTGAATATCTTGAAACACAAAATATGATAGAATTTTATAACGGGGTAATGCAGTACTTAGCCCCCGGGTGGGGTTGAGCGTCCCCCGAAACACAAGGACTGGCAGAAGCAACCTTTTAACACTAGAAGGGGAAATGGCCGCTGTTGTTTGCTTGCTGCTAAATGAGTGCTGCTGCCGCCTGCTCCCTGCGGCCTGCTGAGCGCTGCGAGGTTTGGAAAGTTTTGGTGTCCCTTTTAAATGATGTTGCCCCTTTGGTAAATGTTTTTTCTTCCTGATAGGCGCAGTTGTCCCAGGTAAGGGCTGTTTTTTTGGGTTCATGGTTTTGCTAATTTACTGTTGCGGGCCTTGTTAAAAAGGTAGGTCTGAGTGCCCCTGCGCTAGCTAAATATTTTTGGGTTTTTTGCATAGTTTGTTACATTCTAATTTGCTGCTTTTCTAGCAAAAAATGATGAACCTGGTAAGTATTTTTTTTTTCAAGTTTTTGGGTTTTATAAAAAGAGCTGCTTTTTTTTAAATGGTTTTTGCAGTTTCTTAAAAAAATTTATTTTTTTAAACCCGTTTTGGCCCTTTAATACCAAACATTCCTGTTGTCAGCAAGTATTGACCCTTTTAAAAGTAAGTGATGCTGTTTTTAAGAAAAGTGATGTACTTTCAGCAAATGTTTTTTTCTTTTAGCAGGTGTTGCTATTTTAAACCCCAAAAATTTTTCCAAAGGGCTTTCTAATTCCCACTTTCTTAGTGCCCCAAAAAGTGATCTCTTTTTTTTTTTACATTTTTTCAAATATAAAAAAAAAAATGTAGATCAAAGTTTTTTTTAACGTTCATTTTTAAAAAAAAAAAGTTTAAAATTTTTTACATACTTTAAAATGTTGAAAAAACGTAGATCTACTTTTTGGACAGTTTTCCCCCTTTAAGGGAAAGAAAAGTGTTTTTAATTTTTAAAACCAATTTTGTTACATTTAAAAAAGTGTTGTACTTTTAAAAATTTTGTTTTTACATTTAAGAAGTTTTTCCCTACTTTTAACAAGTTTTGTTACTTAAAAAGTATTGCGGGTTAACAATTACCCCTACTTTGGGCAAGTTTTCCTACATTTAAAAAGTGCTGTCCCTTTAAAAAATTTTTGCCACTTTGTATTTTTTTTACAAGAGTTGCTTATCTTAATTAAGAAGCTTTCCCTTTTTAAGAGGTGTTAAAAGTAAGATTTTGTTCGGATTTTTAAAACCCCAGAGGGTTAGCCCCCCAGGTCTTTTTCAGAAAGAAAACATGAAAATTGAAACTAACAAAAAAAGAAACTCTCTACTAGAAGTAACATGTTTGTTTTCCCCATTTTCATGTTTTGCCCCTTTTTTAAAAGGTTTTTTAAAAAAATTGTTCTTTTAAAAAGTTTTTATCTTTAACAATTTGTTTTTCACTTTTAAAAAATTTTTGGTTTTTTTAAAAACTGTTTATAAATTTTAACAAGTGTTGATTTTTTAAAAAGTTTTGGGATCTTTAAACCCAAGTGTTGTTACTTTTAACAAGTTTTTGGCCCTTTTTTAAAACATTTTTGTTTGTTTTTAAAAGTGTTGCATTTAATGCAATTGTTGCTTTTAAAAAAAATTTTGTTATTTTTTAGTTTTACTTTCAAAAACCTCTTTTAGCAATTTTTTAAATAAAAGTTTTTTTATGTGAGTTTAAAGGTTTACAGGGTATTCCCTGAATTATTATGTGCAAGTAATCGGGGTAAAATAAGGGTTTTAAAGTCCAGTAGGCCCCCAAACCTGTGACCCCCTCGATCCCCAAACTTTTTTAAACCATCTCACTAAAAGCTAGCCCCTGCCTTTAAATTAATAATTACAATTTTAAAAACCTCCCTTTGGTAAATTAAAATTTAGGGATTTGATATGTTTAAACACTTGTGGGTACACAGAAGAAATTTGTTTATAAATTTACCATTTAATTACTGGCCACTAGAGATCAAAATGCAAGGACTAAGGGGCCCACCCCAAGGGGGTAAATGGTTGTACCCCCAAATCTTTCCGCCACCCAAATTTTTCCTGCCCAATTTCTTCAGAAAGGGGACTTTAATTTAAAAATTTTTAAATAAAATCTTTTTTTCCCTACAAGTGTGTACAAGGTATACAGGCCTAGCTAAAAATCAGTGACAAACTACTCTATAGAAACCCGTTTGTTATGCAGAGCATTTTTCGGGCCAAATTGGGTAAGATTTGCCCCCAGGAGGGCAAAAACCAGTCGATAACACCCAGGTACCTATTTTATATGATGGGTGAACTTTAGAAAACCCCCGGTTTGTAAAAAAACCCACACCCTCTTTCTACCCTGTTGGGAGGCGCCAAAACACTTGCCGTGTGAAGTGAAAGTTTTTAGCATTCCTTTTAAAAAATTTCAGGCCAAAACCCACCCATTTTTGGGGGGGGGCCGGGGAAAAACGCGGGAATTTAAATTAGCAGAGCCTTTTGGAAACCAGTTTTCAAAAATTTCCCAAAAATGGCGCCTCCCCAGGGGTCACTCAGCGCTTTTCTAAACCCCCTTCCAAAAAAATTTCTCGACCCGTTTCAAACATTTTAAACTTTTTAAATTTTTGTAATTCCATTAGCCGTTATTTAACCCCGGGTAGTTATGCCCCCAAAAAACCCGGTTGGGAAAAAACCCGTGTTAGATGAACAAAAAGAACTTATTGAGACCCCCCAAAAAAGCCCAAACAATTTTTTTTTTTTAGGCCTCCACATCTTCCAAAAAAAAAAAGTGGAATAGTAGTTATAGTTCTTTGTTGTGATTTTTAATGTTTTTTTTTATTGTTTAAAAATACTTTTTAAACAGAAATAATAGTATTTTTTACCTTAAATTGGGGGGTGCGGTTTTTGGGAGGGATTGGGGAAGAGAGTGTAGATCTTTCTTTCCGCTAAACCCTTTGGGGCAAAGCGGCGTGAGCTGAGCCTCCCCTCTGCGTCAGCCGGTAGAAATTTGGTTTTTCCCCTAAAAATGGCGCAGCCGCAAGAAGAAGGGAAAACCCACTGTCGGCATAGAAGGGTGCGGGGGGCTGTGCATGCCCACTCAGCTCAAGTTTTATTACCGGGCCAAATCAGGGCCCCTACGGCATTGCCAACGAAGAGTGTTATGGTGTACCCTTGAAGGGGGCATATAAAATTTTTTGTGAATTTTCTCAAGCAGGTGTATATGAGGACATAGTCCCCGGGTTTCCCCAAGATTTTGTTGGTCCCGTGAATCCTGCATTGAGGGTAAGGCTACATAAATGTGTCCCCCCATTATAGGGGGGGGAAGAAAAAAATGTACCCTTTGAGGCTAATAAAGGGAAAGACCAAACTGCCGTCTTGAAAAGTTTGGGACTGTTAAATATGGCAACATTGGGGAAAGGGAAGGAAGGATCGATTCGGGGAAAACCCTGAAGGAATTTTTTCCTTAAAAAGGACATAAAGGCACCCTATTTTTTCCCTTATATTTTCCTAAAAAGATTTCAGGACTAAAGTAATGGGGGAACTTACCCCAGGGAAAACCAACGTACCTGTCGATTATGGGGTGCCAAAGATCACATTGCTGGCAGGGGGTTAAAAAAACAGGGTACAAAAAGGCGAAGGGGGCAGCATAAGGAGGCATAAAGGGGACCTTAAAGCCTTTTTGGTTTTGGGCACGACCGGTCGGTTTCCTTAAACAAGGCTTGGAGTGTGGAGGCCCGAGGGGGCCTTGAGGGGGAAGAGTGTGTAACTTTTCCCAAAAGAGAGAATGAAATGCCGGGCAGGCCCCGGGAACCCAAAGATGGGGTTTTGCCCACTGGGTGGGGGACAGGGCCGTGGGGCTCCCATTGTTTCATTTCCTCCACGCCCTGTTGGGGGCCCCCAGGAGGGGTTTAAACATTTGAGGGGTTTGGGTGGGGCCCTGGATGCGGGGGGTTTCCCGGTGGTGAGGGGGGGGGAGGCATGAAAAGGCCCCGGGTTGAGGCTGGGTTGCAAATTGGCATGGTGGTGGCGGAAGTGCAGGGGGTGGTTCCAGGGGGAGGCGGGGAAAAAGGCTCGAGTGTCAGGGGAAAGGGGGGGACGGCAGTCCCCTCGGACTGGACGATTTTTGGAGGGGATTTTCCACTCCGGCACAGGCCTTTTGGGGGAAAAAAAGGTGTGGGCTGAAAGTGGGTTGAGAATGGACTGGGGGGTCCAGGGGCAAGGGGCATGTGAAAGCGATCACAGAATGGTGATTGAAGATAAAGGGCGTAAAAGGGGGAAAGGGGGGTTTAAGGTGGGTGAAATTTACGTAAAGGAAAAACCTCCATTGAAAAATTTTCAAAGTCTTTAAAAAATTTTTAAATTGGCCCTGAAAAATTAGGAAGTGTGAATGGTTTATGAGATCCCTAAATTAGGTAGGGTGTAGATGTAGGGGTTTTTTGCAGAGCCAAAAACAAGCTGGGTTTTTGTTGAGATTGAGGGGTAAAACTGTAAAAAGGGCCACATCAACGAGTTTTAAAAGGGGGAGTGGCTATTTTGATGAGGGAGGCTACCCGTTTCCCTGTACTTTCTTTGTGGGGAGGGGGGTGAGGGGGGGTTTTAAAAAGAGTGGATGGGACAGGGGAAGAGATAAGATGTTTTTTGTGGTGTTTTTTGGTCCCCGGGGGGGGGACAGTCGAGTAAAGAAGAGTTTGTACTGAAGTGTTGGGGGTACATTTAAAGGTGTTTCCCAGAATTACCCTGTGGTGGGGGGGGACGGGAATGCGTTATACCTGCAAATGTGGAAAATAGGGGAGAAAGGAAAAATTTTTTTGGCGTTCGGGGGGACCTTTTAAACCCGGGGGGGTTGGGGGATGTAGAGGGGGGGGCGGGGGTGGGGGGGTCAGCAAAAACCTTTTGTGAGGCGGGGTTTTGCTGCAGGGGCTGGACAGGAAAACCGGGGAAAGGGAAAGTTTTTGGTCCGGAGTGAAAGGGGTTTTGGGTTTGTTTTTTTTTCTGATCATGAGGTGTTTTGGTGGATTTGGGAGGGGAGGGCGGCCGAACAGGATAAGAGTTATTGGAAATTGAATGTTCGGTTGCTTCAAAATGTTTTAGGGGGGGTTCCCAATTTTCACAATGGGGGGAAAGGGTTATGGGGAAAGGGGGGGAAGTCCAAAGGGGATGTTTGAGATGGTGGAATTGACGGCCCAAAAACGAGGATTCGGAGTTTATGCCCCAGGGAAGGCCCAGAATCATTGGCCTTATGGGTTATTTGGTATCTTAAAGGGGGAGTTTAAGGGATTTTCATGAAAGAGGAAGGGGGGGGGATGGGCCCCGTGGTGAAAGAAAAGGGGTGGAAGGAAAGCCCAATGGAAGTGCAAAAAGAGAGGTTTTGAAAGCGGCAAAGGGGTTTTGGGGGGGGGGGGAGGTCATGTGGGGTGATTGGGCCATCGCGGGGTTTTCCGCAGGGCGGGGGGGGGGGGCCCGGGGGGGTTTTCAAAGGAAAAAGGTGGGGTTTTAGAGTTCCCTTTAGGCATAAAGGGAAAAGGGAGGGACAAAAATTTGGGGGAAAACGGGGGGATGGGAGGGATTTTTATTTCTTGGCTTAGTGCCCATAGAGGAGTGTGGGGGTTTTGAGAGAGGGGCTTTAAGAGAGAAAGGGGGAAGGGTGCGGAGTGTGCTGGACAGGGGCGACAGGGAAAAAGTTACAGGGGGGATTGTGGAGGAAGAGGTTGGACGGCTTTAATGATATGAGCAGGGGTAAGGGACCGGGGGGTAGATGGGTTCCTGCGGGGGTTTTCATACCGGATTGGGGATATTAAAAGTTTTTTTTGGGGCAATTATTTAATTTCATAAAAGGGGAGGGGTGCGTTGGGACCTTTGGGGGGGGGGGGCGCAAATTGTGTTTTTGGGGCCAAAGGGTTGGGAAAAACGTGCAAAAGTGAAGATTAACCGGGGGATATCATCATGTTGGCGACTTAAAAAATTTTTGGGAAAAATTTTTTAAAATAATCGTATAAAAAAAGGTTTATTGGAAAAGGGAATAGTGAGGGGTAAATGGGAATTTTGGGGATTTAATGTATGAGGGGGATTTTTTTGGGGGTTTTTAAAGGTTTAAATTTAGGGCCACAAGAGGGGGGAAGTGGGGGGATTGGGGTTGGATTGGGGGAACGGGGATTGACAGTGTCGAGAGGGAGGCGTTGGGGGAGAATCCTGGGGGGCAAGGGGTTTGGGGGGACATTGTGAATTGGGACGTACTTTTTATCGGGGGGGGCGGGGGGGGTGTGTGTACAAAATAAAGGGGGGGGGTGGGGGTTTCATGGGGAAAAAGGGCGGGGTTGAGGGAAGGTTCCCGTTTTTCCCCAAATATTTTTGCATGTTTACGAATCCCTTTTATAGGGCCGTGGGGAAAAGGGGCATACAGGAGGGGGGAAGGGAGGACATACGAGGGGGAGTCCCAGTATCTTTGGTTTCGTTTATGACCCCAACTGTTTTAGGAGTGGGAAAGGGGGGGATTGGAGGGGTTTTGGGGGAGTTATAGACGTTTTTTTGGGGTGGGCCCAAAAGGGATGGCAGTGAAAGTTTCATAAATTTTAAGCTCTGATATTTGGGGGAATGGGTTGGGGGAGGAGGGCCCGGGGGTTTGGGGGGGGGAGGGGGAGTGTCGTGGGGCCCGGGTGAAAATTTGTTGGGTTGTGTATATGGGTAATGTCAATGGCAAGGGAATAATTCAAAAAGGGGGTGGTAGATAGGGTAAAATTTGGGGGATTTTTTCAGGATTGAGGCCCCCACATCTTTCGCTTTCACCGAGGGGCATTTGGTCAATGTGCTTTTGTACAGAAATAAGGCCCCAAATTTTTTTTTTTTTGGGGGGAGCTTTTTACCCTTTTTGGGTATGGGGAAAGTTTTGGGGAAATTTTTGAGCAGAGTTTTTTTCCTTTTATTTTGGGGTTTCGGGATGCGATTGGTTTTAAAAGAGAGGTGGTTAAAACTTCCCCGGGGGCCTTGGGAGGGGTGGGGTTTTTAAATTTATTTGGGGAAAAAAGGGTTTAAATGTGTATAAAGTGAAACCCCTGGGGGTTTCTAAGGGGTCGGGGGGAAGGGAGTGGAGGGTTTTGGGGAAAGCGCAGGGGGATTTTTCGGAGGGTGGGGGAAAAAGGGCCCAAAATTTTTAGAGATGGTGAGGAGTTTTTGGTTATTGATGGGTGGTCAGGGGGAGCCCAGAAAACCCTGCGGGGGAGGGGGCCAAGGAGGGAAGTTTTGGCCTTTGGGTGGTTTTGTGGCAACGGGAAAGGGGTGTACCCGATTTCGCATGGGGAAAACATTTGGGGCCCAAAAAGGGTTACGATCCGGCCCCGCGTTTAGGGAGGGAAAGTATAGGTTTTTTCCGGAAAAATTGCCCCTCTGGGGTTGTTTTTTCGAAATAGGGGAAAAAGGGAGGGGGGGGGTGTTTTCAGGTTTTTTTGGGGGAGATGAATCAGCTTTTCATGTAGGGTTTTTTTTTTGTGAAAGCCTAGGGAATTTTGGGGAAAAGGTTTAGGGAAGTAATTCCCGTATTTTGGGGGGGGGAAAGGGGTTTTCGGTTTTTTAGGCGTTATTTAGATTTTAGGTGGGGGGTTTGGGGGAAAGGTTCAAAGGGCAGTGGGTTACTTAATGGTTGATTTTGTGTTATATCATGGGGAATTTAGAGAAAAAAAGGGCGGAGGGAAAGTTTGGATGGCCCTAGCAGCATCCTTTTATAGAAAAAAAAGTGTCGCAACAAAGGGGGAAAATTGGTAGGAGGTGGGGAGGGATTTCCGGAGGGGTACAGGGTTTCTTTTTTAGGGGTTTATGGTTTTATAAGCGGTCCCAAAGGGGGTGAACGGGGCCCCGGCCCTTCCCCGGGGGGGAGGGGTGAGGGTTTTGTGAAATTTTGTGTGGAATTTTTTGTGAGGAAAGGATGTTGAGGTTTATATTCAATGTGGTTAAATTAATGTAATGTCCCTTGGGGGTTATTGGGAACACCCATGATTATAATTTTTTAAGGATTTCCTTTTAAGTTTTGGGAAGGTTTTAAATTTGCATGTTAGTATATAACATATTTTAAAACCCGTAATTAAACCTGTTTACCAAAATATGAGCAAAGTAAAAATTGTCATAAAAATAGGTTTCATAAAATGTTTTTTTAACTAGTGGAAAAGTTCTGGAATTGTATATAAAGTAAGATCTTGCCCGGGGTGTTTTTTCTTTATATATTTTAAGATTTTTTTTTTTTTTTTTTTTTTTTTTTTTTTTTTTTTTTTTTCATTATATATGTTCAAAGGGGAATGAGTTTTTGATCTTGTGTATTTCCAGGTGAAACTGGTTTAGTTTTTTAAATTGGGGGGGGGGGGGAGGATTTAAATAATTTTCTGCAAAAAGCAAAGGGCAAAGTGATACACATGTCATAATTTTTGATTCCCAATTTTTTTTCCATTCCCCTGTAGGATGTGATGTATAGATTATCTCCAAACCTGTAAATAATCTGTCTGAAGGAGGGAATAATGTTTTAAATTTTTTTTTTATTGTGGTGGGTTTTGTTTTGGGAGCGTGTTTTTTTAAAAGGGGGAATATATAAGAAGCTAATTACTACAAGAATGTTGGTGGTTAGGGGTGGTGACGGCAGACACAGGTTTTTAGGGATTGGGGGGGGGGGGGGTTGAAATGTCCGCGGTTGTGTCCCCTTTAAACCCCCCACCCTGCACGGGTATTAATTATTAAACCCTAGGGTATATAGGGTTTGGGTGGGGGTTGTGTTTATGGTGGATGTGAGCCCTTTAGGTTCAGGGCATTCCTTGTATTATGGTTTTAAGCCGTTTAGTGGTGGATTGGGTTTTTATAATTTTGTCATTGAAGGGTTTTTAAAGCTTTTAAAAATGTTTATGTATAAAAAGTTTTGTCACTGTGTTTTCTAAAGGGGAAAAATGGCACGTTTTTTTTGGGGGGGGGGGGGTTTTTAAGCTTTAAATTTGGGGGGGTTGTTGGTAAAGTGTGTGTATGTATAGTATATATTTATATATATATAGTATATGTGTTTTATTTTATGTATTTATTATATTATATATATATATGTTTATGTTTTATAAAATATGTATATGTGACCCCCTTTTCAGTGAAGAAAAGTACGGACAAGGGGTGTTTGATTTGAAATGCACAAACCAGTTTTTTCATTTTATATGTGCTTCTTCAGTACTGTGAACAGTTGATTTTGTTCACTGCCCGAAAATTTTATGTTACATATTGGATTATGTACCCATATATTTTGACCGAGTTTTAAATAAAATATAAAAAAAAAATTTTTAATTCAGTTAAAAAACCTTTTTTTAACACCGTGTTCGCTCCCGGAAAAAACCTTGTTGGTAAAAAAAAAAAAGTGTTAGATGAAAAAAAAAAACTTTTGAGAGCCCCCAAAAAGACAAAAAACTTTTTTTTTTAGGCCTCCACCTCTTACAAAAAAAAAAGTGAATAGGTAGTTATTTTTTTTCATTGTTGTGAAAGTATTTTGTTGTTTTTACTTTCTTTAAAAAAATACAAATTTTAAAAAAATAATAGGGATTTTTTTAACCCTTTAACCCTTTTGGGTGTGGTGTTTGTGGATGATTGGGAAGGGGAGTGTTTGAGTTATGCTTGGCCCTATGGTCGAGGTGGAAAGGAAAAGGTTCTGGTACTGAAGTTGATGGTTTACTGGGGTGTCTACTTTGTTATTCAAAATCCCCAAACAAGTTTATTCAGTAAGTCAGCCAAGTCCTTAAGTCAATCAAAATCTTTTAAATAAGTCATCAGTGGTTCAGTAAGTCATCAAGGGGATTCAGTTTAATTGTCAATTGATTTAGTCAACAAGTCGTTCTGTAATTTATTTAAGGGCCCTCATAAAACAGTAAAATTGCTCGTTTGTCAGTAAAGGGTTTTGTAAGTCATCACGTTATTCAGTAATTTAAAATATTTTAGTAAATAAGAAAAATTCAGTAATCAAGTCATTTTAGTAAGTCAGTTTAAAATTATTCAGTAAGTCATAAAATCATTTAGTAAGTAAGTGATTCATAAGTCAGTCAAAATGACTCAGTTTAAAACAGTCAAATGGGGGGGGGTCAGTAAGTCAGTCAAAAGTGTCAGTAATTTAGTTTAAGTGGGTTAGTAAGTCAGTTTAAGTGATCAGTAGTCAGTCAAGTGGTTCAGTAAGTCAGTCAATTGATTCAGCCAGTCAAGTCATTCTGTAATTCAGTCAAGTCCTTCAGTAAATCAGTCAAGTTGTTCAGTAAGTCAGTAAAGTTGTTAAGTAAGTCAGTAAAGTTGTTAAGTAAGTCAGTCAAGTCATTCAGTAAGTCAGTCAAGTCATTCAGTAAGTCATTCTGTAAGTCAGTCAAGCCATTCAGGAAGTCAGTCAAGTTATTCAGTAAGCCAATTAAGTCATTCAGTCAGTCAAGTGATTCAGTAAGTCAGTCAAGTGATTCAGTAAGTCAGTCAAATGATTCAGTAATTCAGTCAACTGATTCAGTAAGTCAGTCAAGTAGTTCTGTAATTCAGTCAAGCCATTCAGTAAATCAGCCAGGTTGTTCAGTAAGTAAAGTTGTCCAGTAAGTCAAGTCATTCAGTAAATCAGTCAAGTCATTCAGTAAGTCAGTCAATTCATTCAATAAGACATTCAGTAAGTCAGTCTAAGTCATTCAGTAAGTCAGTCAAGTCATTCAGTAAGTCAGTCAAGTCATTCAGTAAGTCAGTCAAGTCATTCAGTAAGTCAATCAAGTCATTCAGTAAGTCAAGTCGTTCAATAAGTCAGTCAAGTCATTCAGTAAATCAGTCAAGTCATTCAGTAAGTCAAGTCATTTAGTAAGTCAATCAAGTCGTTCAGTAAGTCAAGTGATTCAGTAAGTCAGTCAAGTGATTCAGTAAGTAAAGTGATTAAGTCAAGTTGTTCTGTAATTCAGTCAAGTCCTTCAGTAAATCAGTCAAGTTGTTCAGTGTCAGTAAAGTTGCTTAGTTAGTCAAGTCAATAAGTCATTAAGTCAGTCAAGTCATTAAGTCAGTCAAGTCATTCAGTAAGTCAGTCAAGTCATTCAGTAAGTCAGTCAAGTCATTCAGTAAGTCAGTCAAGTCATTCAGTAAGTCAGTCAAGGCATTCAGTAAGTCAGTCAAGTCATTCAATAAGTCAATCAAGTCATTCAGTAAGTCAGTCAAGTCATTCAGTAAGTCAGTCAAGTCATTCAGTAAGTCAATCAAGTCGTTCAGTAAATCAGTCAAGTGATTCAGTAAGTCAGTCAACTGATTCAGTAAGTCAGTCAAGTCGTTCTGTAATTCAGTCAAGTCGTTCAATCAGCCAAGTTCAGTAAGTCAGTAAAGTTGTTCAGTAAGTCAGTCAAGTCATTCAGTAAGTCAAGTCATTCAATAAGTCATTCAGTAAGTCAGTCAAGTCATTCAGTAAGTCAGTCAAGTCGTTCAGTTAGTCAATCAAATCATTCAGTAAGTTAGTCAGGTCATTCAGTTAGTCAATTCATTCAGTAAGTCAGTCAAATCATTCAGTAAGTCAGTCGTCAGTCAACTCACTCAGTATGTCAGTCATTCAGTAAGCTGTCAGTCAGTTAGTCACTAAGTCAGTTATACAAACTTATGTTTACCTCCTTTATGTGTACAAAATAACACTTCATTATGGCCACAAGATGTCTTGTTTAATATCTTTGTTTCCTTTGTTAATTCTAAGACTTACATGTTTACACCTTTTCTTGCACTTTGAGGGGTAAATCGAGCGGGCTCAGCGCGAACGAAAAATTTTGTCGAAAAATTCACAAATTGAGTTAATCTTATAGAAAAATAGCTTAACTCTCGGAACACAATGATACAAGAATCATTGTTCTACGACATTCCTACAAGGAATTATGGTCATTTAAAACACCTAGGGTGACGTCACCACCCGCGGCAGGTGTGCTCACCTGTAGTCAAGTTTCTTTTTTTTCGTGTATTTATTGTATTATTCTTTCTAAGATAATAATTGACGATTTAGCATCATAATACAGTGGGTGGGACTTATCCATAGACTTTCAGCCAACCAGGAACCTCCTGGCACCATTTTGCTGACATCATGGAAAATTCCAGTCTCGGGATATGCTTCAATATAACGCTATTATAGCTTCTACAGCTTATTTATCTATCACAATTGATCTAATATGGCATAATAAGCAATATAAACAACAAAGAAATATGGTAAATACTCCAGAATTGCTCTGACCCTTGTCCATTGGCTGTGGTTTAGGGTGAATAATATGCGATGGGTGAATGTTGTGGAGTATCACTTCAGTGGCAGCAGGGTAGGTGGTAGTACGAGTCCTATTAGTTGGTAATTTGTGAACTTTTGGGTGATTTCTGCAGTTGATTTATATCATTCTGGGTATCCACACATGTTAGTGTTATGCGGGTCTTGATTAGGTCATCACTGGGCTGCTGAGAACCTCAGGTAGAAGTAAAAATAGAGGACAAGGTTCCTGTTGCCGCTGCCGTTGCCGGAAAACAGATGCCAGATCATTTATAGCAAGAAGGAAAAGTGTGGTGCTAAGGACACATCCCTGAGGAACACCTTCAGCTTGGACAAAGTCCAAGCAAAGCAAAGTATTAACCCAAACATGGAAATGTGTCTCAGATTATAGCAAGTAAGTTTATTCAGGTATACACAAATACAGTTACATAGAATTATCATACATAGCAGCATATGTGTAGAGAACCTAGGATAACCCAAAAAAGTCAGACAGAGTGACTTGGCTTATGGTCACCCTGATATTCCACCAATACTTGGCTTATGGTCACCCTGATATTTCACCATTACTTGGCTTATGGTCACCCTGATATTCCACCAATACTTGGCTTATAGTCACCCTGATTTTCCATCAATACTTGGCTTATGGTCACCCTGATATTCCACCAATACTTGGCTTATGGTCACCCTGATATTCCACCAATACTTGGCTTATGGTCACCCTGATATTCCACCAATACTTGGCTTATGGTCACCCTGATATTCCCACAATACTTGGCTTATGGTACTGATATTTCACAATACTTGGCTTATGGTACCTGATATTCCCCAATACTTGGCTTATGGTCTCACCTGAAATTCCACAATACTTGGTTAAGGTCCACCATGATATTCCTCCAATAATGGCTTCTGGTCCACCCTGATTCTTCCCACCAATATTGGCTTACTGGTCACCTGATATTCGCCAATACTTGGCTTTATGTCACCCTGTAATTCAACATACTTGGCTTTGGTCACTGATATTCCACAATACTAGGCTTATGGTCACTCTGATATTCCCCAATACTTGTTTATGGTTGACCTGACTATTTCAAAAATAGTTGGCTTATGGTCACCTTATATTCAACAATACTTGCTTCTGGTCACCCTGATAATCCACAATACTTGGCTCTATGGTACCAGATATTCCACAATACTTGGCATATGGTCACCTGATATGTCCACCAATACTTGGTTATGGTCACCCTGATATTTCCATCAATACTTGGCTTTTGGTCACCTGATTTTACATCAATATTGGTTGGAATTCAGGGTGACCATAAGCAAGTTAGGTGTGAATATCAGGGTGACCATCATGCCAAGTATTGGTGGACTATCAGGGTGACCATAAGCCAAGTATTGGGGAATATCGGGTGTCCATAAGCAAGTATTGGTGTGAATGATGTATTGTGTACGTTTCGATGGTGGAATATCAGGGCGACATAATCATTAAACGTAGCAAATCAGTCAATTCCACCAATACTTGGCTTATGGTCACCTGATATACTCCAATAACTTGGTTATGGTCACCCTGATATTCACCAATATTGGCTTCTGTGCCTGATATTCCACAATACTTGGTTTATGGTTCACCTGATATTCCACCAATACTGGCCTTACGGTCACCTGATATTAAAATAATTGGCTTCATGGTCCAAACTGATAGTCCACAATACTTTGCTTATGGTCAACACGATATTCCACAATTTTGGCTTATGGGCACCTGATATTCAACCAATAATTGGCTTTTATATGGTCACCCTGATATTCAACAATATCTGGGCTAATGGTCACCCTGATATTCCACCAATACTTGGCTTATGGTCACCCTGATATTCCACCAATACTTGGCTTATGGTCACCCTGATATTCCACCAATACTTGGCTTATGGTCACCCTGATATTCCACCAATACGTGTCTTATTGGTGCCCTGTATTCCACCAATACTTGGTTATGGTCACCCTGATATTCCACACTATTGGCATATGGTTGCCCTGATATTCCACCATCTAAACGTAGCACAATACAGTCATTCCACGTATTTTTTTTTTTTTTTTTTTTTTGAGAAAATATAATATTTCCTCAATGTTGATGATTTTAGTTGTATGTAATCTTTTGTATTAACGAAAAATTGTATTACCAGATTTTTGTTGTATATGAAAATGTAATGAAATGTATAATAAATAAATGTACTATTAGTGTTATCCTGCATTTTAGTTTAATTAAGTTAATAAGAGGACACAGAGCGACCCAGCTTGATGGACCTGGTCAGTCCTGTTGACCTGTGTTTACTTGTGATGACGTCATGAATGGTTATCATGTGATGTCACTGACTGCTGAGCATGTGGGGTGACATCACGCATGTTAGTTCATTTAAGTTAATAAGGAGAAGTTACTTGTTTCAACTTGTATCTCCAAGTCAATGTCTGGTGAGTGAGGTGTTGGGAGATGGAGAGGAAGGTCTTGATCCGAGGAAGTGGAGAAAAAATGACATTCTCGAAATCTAGCAACTCAAATCTTCTTCTTTGTATTACCAATAGCGAGAAAAAATGAAAATTTAGCAACCTTGTAAAATTTTAGAAATGAATGCTTACCCCCACAGGAGTGACTTTACCATACCTCACCCCCCACAGGAGGGACTTTACCATACCTCACCCCCCACAGGAGGGACTTTACCATACCTCACCCCCACAGGAGGGACTTTACCATACCTCACCCTCCACAGGAGGGACTTTACCATACCTCACCCCCCACAGGAGGGACTTTACCATACCTCACCCCCCACAGGAGGGACTTTACCATACCTCACCCCCCACAGGAGTGACTTTACCATACCTCACCCCCCACAGGAGGGACTTTACCATACCTCATCCCCCACAGGAGTGACTTTACCATACCTCACCCCCACAGGAGGGACTTTACCATACCTCACCCCCCACAGGAGTGACTTTACCATACCTCACCCCCACAGGAGGGACTTACCATACCTCACCCCCACAGGAGGGACTTTACCATACCTCACCCCCCACAGGAGGGACTTTACCATACCTCACCCCCCACAGGAGGGACTTTACCATACCTCACCCCCACAGGAGGGACTTTACCATACCTCACCCCCACAGGAGTGACTTTACCATACCTCACCCCCACAGGAGGGACTTTACCATACCTCACCCCCACAGGAGGGACTTTACCATACCTCACCCCCACAGGAGTGACTTTACCATACCTCACCCCAACAGGAGGGACTTTACCATACCTCACCCCCCACAGGAGGGACTTTACCTACCTCACCCCCACAGGAGAGACTTTACCATACCTCACCCCCCACAGGAGTGACTTTACCATACCTCACCCCCCACAGGAGTGACTTTACCATACCTCACCCCCCACAGGAGTGACTTTACCTACCTCACCCCCACAGGGAGACTTTACCATACCTCACCCCCACAGGAGTGACTTTACCATACCTCACCCCCCACAGGAGGGACTTTACCATACTCATCCCCACAGGAGTGACTTTACCATACTCACCCCCCACAGGAGGGACTTCACTACCTCACCCCCCACAGGAGTGACTTTACCATACCTCACCCCCACAGGAGGACTTTACCATACCTCACCCCACAGGAGGGACTTTACCATACCTCACCCCCACAGGAGTGACTTTACCTTACCTCACCCCCCACAGGAGTGACTTTATCCATACCTCCACCCCCACAGGAGTGACTTTACCTTACCTCACCCCCCAGGAGAGACTTTACCATACCTCACCCCCACAGGAGTGACTTTACCATACCTCACCCCCCACAAGGAGTGACTTTACCATACCTCACCCCCCACAGGAGGACTTTACCATACCTCACCCCCCACAGGAGTAACTTTACCATACCTCACCCCCACAGGAGTGACTTTACCATACCTCACCCTCACAGGAGTGACTTTACCATACCTCACCCCCCACAGGAGGGACTTTACCATGCCTCACCCCCTACAGGAGGGACTTTACCATGCCTCACCCCCCACAGGAGGGACTTTACCATACCTCACCCCCACAGGAGGGACTTTACCATACCTCACCCCCCACAGGAGTGACTTTACCATACCTCACCTCCCACAGGAGTGACTTTACCATACCTCACCCCCCACAGGAGTGACTTTACCATACCTCACCCCTCACAGGAGAGACTTTACCATACCTCACCCCTCACAGGAGTGACTTTACCATACCTCACCCCCACAGGAGTGACTTTACCATACCTCACTCCCACAGGAGTGACTTTACCATACCTCACCCCTCACAGGAGTGACTTCACCATACCTCACCCCCCACAGGAGTGACTTTACCATACCTCACCCCCCACAGAAGTGACTTTACCATGCCTCACCCCCTACAGGAGGGACTTTACCATGCCTCACTCCCACAGGAGGGACTTTACCATACCTCACCCCCCACAGGAGGGACTTTACCATACCACCCCCCCCACAGGAGGGACTTTACCATACCTCACCCCACAGGAGGGACTTTACCATACCTCACCCCCCACAGGAGGGACTTTACCATGCCTCACCTTCCACAGGAGGGACCTTACTATACCTCACCCCCCACAGGAGGGACTTTACAATACCTCACCCCCCACCCCCCACAGGAGGGACTTTATCATACCTCACCTCCTAGGAGGGACTTTACCCATCCCTCACCTTCCACAGGAAGGACTTTACCATACCTCACCCCCCACGGGAGGGACCTTACCATCCCTTTCACCCCCCACGGGAGGGACTTTACCATACCTCATCCCCCACAGGAGGGACTTTACCATACCTCACCCCCCAGGAGGGATTTTACCATACCTCACCCCCCACAGGAGGGACTTTACCATACCTCACCCCCCACAGGAGGGACTTTACCATATCTCAGGGGTAAACTAAAAATGAAATTCGAAAAAATGGTAAATTCGAAAAAGAAACGAAAAAAATCAAGGAGCGGGGGCGATCCGTGTAATGTAGCAGAGGGCGGGCGCTGCAGAAGGTGCTGCAGTGGCGGCGGGTGTCGACACAGGCGCGGGTGAGCGCGGGACCGGAAGTGGGGGGGAGGGACGACGGGAAGTAACACCTAGATGTTACTTCCGAGCCATACAGCCGCAAAATCCACTATTCTGGTTCATATACTCGGAAACACCCCCAAACCATGAGTGTGTCTTGGTGTTTGGTTGTCCCACAGGCGTAGCGTGGGTGTAGCGGGTCACTAACTCTGGGCCATTACACGTCCCCCACGGTTACAGGTGACGGTGAAGGTTGCTTCATCACTCTGAAGTACTTCGGACCACTGTTGAAGATTCCAGTGAAGATATTACTTTGCATAAACCAGCCTACGTTTCTTCTGTGGCTTTGAGAGGATCGGTTTCTTAACCTGGTGGTGACTACTGTAGCCCAGTTCTGTAGCTCAGTTCTTACAGACACCTCTGAGAGAAGAAGTGGGTTCCTTTCTTTCAATTCTCAAGCAGTTATCTTACGTGTACTCTCTAACTGCTTCTTTAACACTTTTAAGGTATGAACAGATGTCTTCATGGAGGTGCCAGACCGAGGTTTGGCAGACGATAACTCGACACCACCACCAGCCTTGAAATGCTACACAGTTCCTCACTGAACGCTCGCATGTACCAACATTCTCCACTTTCTTTGGTCTGGTGCCCAGCTTTGTGAAGACCTATGATTTGAGCTATAGTTTCAGGTGTAAAAGTGCTTCTTTTACCCAAAATCAATCATGTATAACCCCAAAACCAAAGGGAACACCGGACAAAACATAGGGCGGATGAGAGACAAAAGCTCAAGACTTCCTCTCACCACGGTACCCGTACACTGGGAGTCACTTTGGGGGTGTGCAGCAGGCCGTGACGTATTTAACAGGGGGCTACCCGGC
>NC_069459.1:34432884-34451511 GCF_026875155.1 Cherax quadricarinatus
ATAGGATTGCCCCCTTACCTCTCATGATTCATCCGGACGGCTAACCAATATCCTTCATCCCAGCCCAGGAAAACACACTCTCTCCCTCCTACTCCTGTCTTTCAAGCAGAATGCCCTATCCATGTACCTAATCTGGCTATCCCGAACAACAACAATGTTTTTACCTTCCTTGGCATCGTCCGTCATGATGCTCCGAGTAGTCGACTCACATTCGCCAGGTAGCATTACACCACTTGTAGAATTCGTCAAGACGTTCTCGAAGGTCTTCGTTGGGGTTTCTAGGGATGTCTCACTCACGCCTGCCAATGCTCCTTTGGTGCTCGTTGTGGCATTCCCAGTAGAACACTCACATTCGTCGGGTAGCACCGAGAATGGGTTGGAAGTTTCCACGGTAGTCTTCTGGTTTCTCGTTGTTTCTGCCTCTCCAACCGTTTTCTTGATCATCAGCTTGGTTCCATGTTGCCCGGCCACTGACCAAGCTCCCCTCTTAACCTGGGGACTCACAACAGGAGGATTACTACGAATCCTCTTGTTCTCCTCCGTTAATCGCCTTATCTCCATCTTAGCAACTCTGAGCTCTTCTCTCAGCTGCTGGTAAAGTTGCTCAAGAGAGGGCATCCTGGTTCAGATTCACAGAGAGCACACAAACAGGTCTTCACAGAGCTAAGTACACGTCACCACTCTGTGCCAGAGTTGTGGAAGATGGCTAATGTGGTTCCTATATTCAAATCAGGGGATAAGTCCACTCCTTCAAATTACCGTCCAATAAGCCTGACATCTATAGTGGGCAAGTTATTAGAATCAATTATAGCTGACATTATCAGAAGTCACCTTGAAGAGCATAACTTGATAAATGAATCTCAGCATGGATTCACGAGAGGTCGTTCCTGCCTGACAAACTTACTGACGTTCTTCAATAGAACATTTGAGGCAGTTGACAAGAGACTCTTAAGAAAAGTGGCAGACTAAAATGATTTACTGTGTAAGGAACCTCCCGTATGAAGACAGACTTAAAGCCTTAAATCTCCACTCTCTGGAGAGGCGTAGAATGAGGGGAGATATCATTGAAGTGTATAAGTGGATGACGGGCATAAACAAGGGAGACATTAATAAAGTACTGAGGGGCTGGGTTTGATTGGTGTCATGGGGTACGGGAGTTATTTCTTGGGTAGCTTTAGGTAGATGTCGTTTTGATAAGGACTTGCCTCGTATGGGCCAGTAGGCCTTCTGCACTGTTCCTACATTCTTATGTTCTTATGTGTCGAACCAGGTAAGAACCAGGAATAATGGATTTAAGTTGGATAAATTTAATTTAGAAAGGATATAGGTAAGTACTGGTTTTCTAACAGATGTGGAAAAAGACACTTATGTACAGTTCAGGACATTTATTAAAGGAAACGTTTCGCCACAAGTGGCTTCTTCAGTCATAATACAGAGAAAACTAAGAAAACATTTATATATATAGTGGCAGGAGTCAGGTGAGGTGACGCGTGGGTAGAGGTGGTAGTAGTAGTAGTAGTAGTAGTAATGGAACTAAGGAGGCGAGGCAAGAGAGGGACCTGCTGGCATCAAGTAACACCAGTTCCCAGGATGGGTAATATCCTCTTGCTTAGTAATTTTGAAATACTGTAACTACCGGATTTTTGCTTTATAGTGTTACTGACAGAAATTAATGCAGCTTCAATGCATTTTCTCCGTCTTAAGTCGTCTTCTTTAATAACTAGTTTAGCTTCATTGAATTTCATGAGGTGTCCAACATCGTCTCTATGTTGAACACATGCGTTTTTGCGGTCATCATTTCTGCAAGCATTTTTGTGTTCTGCTATTCTAATGTCCAGAGTTCTGGCTGTTTCCCCTACATATACTTGTCACACCCCCCACATGGTATAGTGTAGATTCCTGCACTTGTGCCAGAATCATGCTTGGGTTTTTGTATCAGGTTCCTAATAGTAGTTGAAGAGCTGGTAGATATTTTAGCCAGTTTTCTGTCAAACATGTTTGAAACATTAGTGGCAACGTTGCTGACCGATAAAACGATGTAACTTGGAGGCTTTTCTTCAATTTGATAGGTGTTGGGTCTTGGGAGGGATACGTGCCGCACGTTTCCTACAGTCACGTATGAAGTGTAGGGGAAAGTGCGTGAACTAAAAGAGTTGGTGATGTATGGGACATTCTCTTCGAGGAACTGTTTTTGGGATGGAAAATTCTGTTGAGCTCTCTCAGAAAGAAAGCCAATAATACCTCATATAGTTCTTGTGTCATGGTGAGAGAAGAAATGTAGAAGATCGTTCTTGTATGTAGGCTTCCGGTAGACTTTAAAAGAAAGTTTATTTTCCCCTGTGCATAAGAGAACGTCGAGAAAAGGTAATTGGTTGTCCTTCTCCTCCTCTAGTGAAAATTTAATAGTAGGTTCCAGAGTGTTAATGGTGTTGAGGATGCCCGTACGTCAAGATTTTTGGGTAAAATGACCAAAATATCATCTACGTACCGCATCCATGTAACTGAGCGAGGGATGTTACTGAGGATCCTTCTTGATTCCAGGTCCTCCATATATAAATTGGCAAGAACTGCACTAAGGGGGGATCCCATGGCTAGTCCGAAGAGTTGTTTGTACTTCTTGTCCTCAAACCTAAAACAGTTATAACGAACACAAAGTTCGACAAGGCTCACAAAATCTTGGCGGGGTACAGGTAACTCTGTATCATCTTTAATCACCCTGCGAAGAAGATCAATGGCTTGATCAACTGGGACATTGGTGAATAAGGTCACGTCAAAACTTGCAAGCTTCTTATCACTCATGTCGAGATCCCTGATACGGTTAAGGTCACCCGAATGCTTTAGATGAGCCTGACTGATTGTACCCAGGAGCTTTGACAAATATTTCGCCAAAACTCCTGCTAGACTGTGAGGGGCGCTGCCGATTCCAGATGTAATGGGTCTCATAGG
The DNA here is from genome assembly GCF_026875155.1 of Cherax quadricarinatus. Taxonomy (NCBI): domain Eukaryota; kingdom Metazoa; phylum Arthropoda; class Malacostraca; order Decapoda; family Parastacidae; genus Cherax; species Cherax quadricarinatus. The sequence continues at coordinate 34,435,831 of NC_069459.1, forward strand.
CACATTTGGTTTGTGGGATCTTTGGTAAACATAAAGTCTTGCTGACTTGGGTGTTGGTAGGGATGTGGCGCAAGAGCTTTTACCTTCTTCTGATTTCCTGATATGCTGCGGGTCTTACTGAGAAAAAGATCTGTTTCTTTCTTCCATGCATGTTCTGGGATGGAAACGTATGTGTTGGCGTCGTTCAATAAATCTTGCATCTTACTAACGAAGTCTGTAACTGTTGAGGATGACCACTTCCTCCTCCTTTGTAGTCCGCTGTGTGATAGGATATCATTATTAGTAGCTAAGTTTTGAGTGCCTGGATGTAGCGACGAGAATGATGGATGACTAGGTTCGGAAACTGCAGCTGACAATAAGTCCTTGTATAAACACTTTGTTAAACTCGAGTCACCGAAGAATGGTTTTTGATCATCTGTGTCAACTCGCATTTAAGGCTTCCGTATGCCAGTAGCACAACTTGAGACCTAAGCTGAGTGCTTCGGATTCTGTATCACTGAAGCATAAGAAGAAAGGTTATGATGATTTCAGCTCTAACCAATAATTTTCCATTTGCTTGTTTGAAGAGAGAGGAAATTTTCTTGAGAGCCGAATTTAGCTGTCGACAACTTTGTGTCTTATAAACTGTGTTAGGTGAGGACCAGAAGTACAAACAACTCTTCGACAGCCATGGATCCCCCCTTAGTGCAGTTCTTGCCAATTTATATATAGAGACCTGGAATCAAGAAGACCTCATAACACCCTCGTTCAGTTACTTGGATCGGTACGTAGATATATTTGCATTGTACCCAAAAATCTTGACGTACAGGGCATCCTCAACACCATCAACACTCTGAACCTACTAGTAAATATTGCTCTAGAGGATAGAAGGACAACCATTACCTTTCTCGACGTTCTCTAACCACAGTGGGAATACAAACTTTCTTTTCAAAGTCTACCGGAAGCCTACCCTACAAGAATGGATCTTCGACAATTCTCTATCACCCATGACACAAGATACTAAAAGATGGGAGTTTTTATATATTGGCTTCTTTCTGAGAGCCTACAAAAATCCAGTTCCCAGTTTCCTCAAGAAGAATGTACATTCATCACCAACTCTTTATGTTCATTCTACACTTCCCTACACTTCATACGTGACTGCAGAAAACGTGCAACACTATCCTCAGCAATACCAACACCTATCAAATTGAAGAAAAGCCTCCATGTTACATCTTTTAAAACACCGTCAGAAAGTTGCCACTAATGTTCAAAAAATGTTTGACAGAAAACTTAGCCTAAATATCTACCACTCTTCAACTACTATTAGAAACCTGATACAAAACCCCAAGCATGATCCTGCACAATTGCAGAAATCTACACTATACCATGTGGGGGTGTGACAAAGTAATTAGGGAAACAGCCAGAACACTGGACATGTAGATAGCAAGAACACAAAAATCGTGCAAAATGATGACACTAAAACGCATGTGTTTCAACATAGAGACAATGTTACACCTCATAAATTCCAATGAAGCTAAAACTAGTTATTAAAAGAAGACGACTGAAGTCGGAGAAAATACATTTGAAGCTGCACTAATTTCTGTCAGTAACACTATAAAGCAAAACTCCGTAGTTTACAGTATTTCAAAATTACTAAGCAAGAGATATTAACCCACTGAACTGGTGTTACTTATTGCCAGCAGTCCCGCTCTAAGCCATCACCTCCTTAGTTCCATTACTACTACTACTACTACTACTACTACTACTACTACTACGACTACTACTACTACTACCACCCTCTACTCATCGTCACCCTCACCTGACTCCTGCCACTATATATAATGTGTTTTCATTAGTGTTCTCTGTACTAGACTGAAGAAGCCACTCGTGGCGAAACGTTTCTTAATAAATGTCCTGATACTGTAACATAAGTTCTTTATCCACATCGTGGCCGGTAGCACCATACCATTTCCTCACCCAGTAATAGTTTCTAACTCGTGAGTAATACATGACTTGCGCATATGATTTAATTACAAGTTAGTCTCCTTATCATCAACCCCGAGATAACGGACTTTGAGTCCCCACAATAATGTTTCTCAGCCATCATTGGAATTAAAATATGCCTGACATAACACCCCCTAGGGGTAATTTTATAAACCATATATAATAATAAACTTTTCAGCCTGTTAAGTAGTGATGCAGCTTATCAAGACCTCGGTCTGCAGGGCGGCTAGTGTGGACGATGAGCGTCTTAACTGCTACGTATCCCTATATTTAGTCTTTAACCTTAGCGGTAAACCATTTCTCAACATAATAAGAAATTGAAATACCATAAACACATTCCTTGTAAGATACAAGAGTGAGTCGAAGACATAACTGAAAGTTAGAAGACTGAGACAACTATGCAGCATATGGAATCTTATTCAGAAACGTTTCGCCACACAGTGGCGTCATCTGTTCCAATACAAAGAGGACAGCTAAGGATAGGAGGATTATGAGGAATCCAGTCCCCTCGGCCTGGATCGATGTGTTCAGTCCATCAATCTTGTAAATGTACACATAGACCGTAGACCGTGGCTTATATACTGGTAGTAGGTGGAGGTAAGCAGGCGGAGACGGGTCATAGTGGTACCAATCCACTAAGTCGAAGTAGGTCTTCTCCAAAGTTGAACAAATGTTGAAGAATTCTTTGTAACAAGAATCCCATGATGCCTGCATGGTCTGACAGGTGTTGCTGAAAGGTTTGAAAACCGACCATTGAAGACTGAGACACTTATGCAGCCATATGGAACTTTAGTCAGGAACGTTATCGCCACACAGGGCTTTCATCAGTCCAATACAAAAGGAAGCGTAAGGAGAGGAGAGTAAATGAAGGTAATCAGTCCCTCGGCCTGGAGTCGATTTTCGATCCATCAATCTGTGAATGTACAGAATAGGCCGTAGAACGTGGCTTATATATTAATAGTGAAGTGAAGCAGGCAGTAGGCGGGTCATAGTGGTACCATCCACAAGTCGAAGTATTCAATCGTATTAACAACAATCCATTACACACACCAGTTCACGGAGTTCACTTCCTTATCACAAATAGGCACATGCTCTGCGAAAAGAAGAGGTTCACGATGCTCCATGAACACGACGGAGGAACTCAGATTTGGAAAATGTGGGGCGAAATTCAAGGGACGAAGTTTGCGCGAGGAAGAGAAATCCGCTCACAATTGTAGCATATCTGACAGTCCAACCATGGAGCCAGCGACAAAGAAAACAGGTGCGGAAATAAAACACCCACCCCCAAAAACCAAGAGGGATGGAACACTGTGACAACAAGGGAAAGAAAAAAAAGCGCCATTCCGACCAAGGAGCAGCAAAACCAGCTCCAACCGACCTGTCCAAATCAAGGTGAAGTCTTACGGGGACCACAGAACCCACTATGGGTATTTCATACCTGAACTCGAACACAACCTGAAGTTCAAGATATGGTTCAACTTGAGGGAAACCAATATTGGACATCCTCTCAACTAGGAAATGTTTACGCAGGGGTGGGGGGCCCACACCCCCAGGGGGGGTCTCCGTGAGAAGTCATGGAGACAGATCGCTCATTCAACCCTGGAGAAACTGGACTCTCGGCAGAAACACCAAGGTGTAGTGATGCGATACCCGCTGATAATCCACATCGAGCAGTAGCACTCACCCCAGTGTGTTCAGCTCAACGTCTCAAGGCAAAGACGACAGGCAATGAACCAACCCGACAGGTCCTCATTCAGCAAGTAGGACCACTGCCCATCCCACCTGACCTCGTTCTTGGGCAGGTACGATATCAGACCTTCAAACAGCAGAACCAGTTTCGCTGTCACAAGTGTCCGTATGGACACCTGGGTCACTCTGTCCGAACAGATAATCGGCGGTGTCAGCACCAGCACCTCCCTACCGAGAAGCATCACCAAGCTAAAATGCATATCGACAAACCCACACCAAAATGCACCCGAACTGCAGCAAAACACTATGCCTGGAATCCCGATGCCCCGAAGGCTCGCCAAGAATTCAAGATAGTCTGGAAGACCCAAAAACTCGCAACAGGCCTACGACGATCATCACTCTCTGCAAACGATGGTGCAGAGAACCCCCTGCCATACCGAGATCTCTCACAGCTAACCCAAGTCAATGCCCAGGAATTCCAACCCTAAAGCCACTACCAGGCGTCAAGGTCAAAACCTCCGTCAAACACCCTCCCAATCCCCCAACGGAGAAACAAGAGAACAGGAGCGTCAACAGGGTGCATCGGTTCAAAGCGATCATGCAGGCGCACTAACAGCCCCCACCGGCCATAGCTACGACAACGCAGGCCACTCCTCACACCGCACTACGCTTTGCAGACACACTGACCTCACCAGCAGATCCCGCTACCCAACTCTGGTATACAGCAACAGACCACGTGCATACAATGAAAAATCCAACCCTCAGCATCCCTACAGACCACAACAAACCCAGATAATATCCACTGTTTTCGAACCCCAACTCCAAAGCGGCCCTCACCGGGAGGAATCTCGTAGCACTCATCAGTGTTCACAGAACTTATTGCAACACAATCAACTCCACGAACAACAAGCGCATTCCCGGCAGATGGCCAAATTAAGCTCCTAAAGTGTGCTTTTCTACCGAAGAGGAACAGTGGTGCCATGAATTTGCAGTTCTCAGAGCGGGCAGGACTTCAGTCTCCAGCTCAGGAAACAACATCAATGAATAACCTCGGTAACCAAACACACCCCCAAGGTCCTACAGTGGAACATTCCGGCCTAGAGGCTAAACAGCACTCTTGCAGGAGCAGTAAATTCGGGATCGGATTGAATCGTCTGAGACAAGAAACTCTACTGTCCCGACAATGCCCAGACTACCCCCGGTTTTGCTGGTATTTTCTGGCACACGACCCGGCGTTCACTTCTGCAGAGGCACAGCTGTGTTTTTTGTATCCAATACAATACCTCCGAGGTTATAGCCAACCCTGTGGACTGTGGGGAGAATCGAGTACAGGCCATCCTTGACACAACCTGGGGCGCCCATTTACTGCCATCTATGACAATCTACAAGAACCCAGGACTCACCCTCGACTGGCAGAGCTTCTCGCACTAGCACGCACTGAGTGAATTAATGTGGTGAGATTTCAACGCACAGCACCCAATGCTGACTCTCAATCATCAACCAAGGCTGCTGTCAGACACAGCAATGCTCCTACACGAATTCCATAGGTATAGTTGCTAAAAACAATGGTGACCCCGCACACACCTTGGTTGCTGCCTCGACCTTACCTTCGGTTCAAACAACTCGCAGCAAGGAACCACATGAAACCCCTCCTCACCTTGTCAGTGACACTTTGCAGTATACCACTTCAACATCAATACAACAGTCCCATCCCCACAGTTGTGCTGCCTCCTAGAATGGACGTAAAGAGGGCCAACTGGAAGCTGTTCCAGGATTATTCTTCATGACTTGGTCCACTTACTCTCTATCTAAGACTGTAACGGCTGAACAGGAGCTAATCAAACAGTCTCATCAGGCTGCAGAGTGCGCAATCCAAAGAAGTCGCAGGACGCACTCACAAAAGAGACTGATGGTTCTACAACGACCAGGTGCGGAGCAAACCACCGCCAATCAACTCTTTTAGATAGCAATTCAGGCTAACCCTACGCAGAGAAACAGGAATACATCTGAGAGCCCATTGTGCAGCTGCCCCCAGAGTCTCCTCAGAGTAAAAACGGAGAAATGGCTGGATGGTGCTCAACATTCGGGCATCACACCAACTTATCTGAGATATGGGGCAAGCTCAAACATAGCCAACAGCATAGAGCAAGCCCGAGGCCAACCAGCACACCCGAACCCATCCCAGGAGCTGAGAAACTAGTGAGCTTTTCACATCCAGGGGAGCCTCCACTCGCTCCCACAGGACATCCGGAATATACAGACGGATCTACTGCCAAAGCGCCAGCTAAACGATACAAGCTGCATGTGAAGTCGGAAGATGGACTGATGAAACCTCACGGACTTAGAACTCCGACGTGCCATTAAGAACACAGTGAAACTGCCAGGGCATCGATGTTGTTACAATACTCCATGATTGCACGGGCTGGGCATAGTGGATGGGAGGCCATACTAGACGTCATAACAATCGTGAGGGCCAGGAACACTCCCACACTTGAAGAAAGCTACCATCGACCAATTCCAAAGCCCCAAGACCCAGCAGTATAGACACAATAACGCTGACCAGCTGGCTTAGCCAAGACTGCTGAGAGGATGTGTTAAACCGCCTCCTTGGAAACTTGGACCCTCGCCTCATCACATATTTGGCCTTCACACCAAAGGAGTGGGTACAGCAGAGTGCATAACCACTCTAGCTAAGCCAATTTGCTGACAGTAACATAAAACTAGTATTGTCGTCTACCGCGACCTTGAAAAGGCATTTGAGCTAGCCAGCCCCACAGCAATTCTGGCAATACTACTCGAAGGGAATCAAACAGGACGCCTCCTTAGGGCAGCCAGGCTGTGTCACCTTTTCAGGGACACTACTCCTTCCTTAAAAAACCCCTGGAAAACGGACGCCACAAGTGTGCTGCAGTCTACCCTGTTTTAACATCCTTTTAGGCAGGAACTTGTACCTTCCCTTTCATATGGTACACCAGCACCTCACTACTGATGGATTCTTGCACTCGTAGTGAAAGGAAAGACAATTTAGAACGACAGGCTCAGAGAGCTTGGACCTAAATACGCGTCTTGCAAGGAAACAAGTCCTCAAGATCTCGGCCGAGAAAACTCTTGCAATGATGTTCAAGGACCAGATCCTGTGAATTAGATTACGTATTCAGGATATAGAACTGGAGTGGACAGGCTCTACCTGTACTTGGGAATCAAACATTGATAAAAGCTGACCTTTCAGAAACAGGCCGATAGTGTCAGGTCAAGTGCTCAACACAGACTCAACGTCCATGACACCATGACAGGCACCGTGAAGGGGCTAGCAAAGATGTTACTTCGCTTGTACAATATACAAGCTATACCTCGCTCATTGACTACGGAGCATCCGGCGTTACTTGCATCTCTTTTTGCTCTTCCCGCAGAGCAGCCAAAGGTGGAGGTCGTAAACAAAACCAGGCGAAAGAACTATGCTTGGTGCCCCCCATCTGGACCAACACAGTAATTTCAGATCTGAGGCCGCGCTCCTCCTTGGCTACAGAGTAAGATACTATCAACCCTGCAAATTGGCCACATTCTCACCGCAGCAAGTACCCCACTAAGGAGACAGATATAACAACCATGTCACAAGATCCCACACTCTTCACGATTCTCCTGGAATTCGTTCGTTTTGTCTGCGGGCGGAAGCTGCTGCCTTATACAACTTACTCCTTGAGAAAGTTGTGACCTTCCTGTTGCTGGTACCATCCAACCACCTCCCTGGCGCCCAGATCCACCATGTTTCATGTATGCAGCAACCATCTCTAATTGTCCCTGCCCAGTCAATCCACCCTCAGCAATCATGCTGAGACAACAGGCACGGCAGAGGAGGCACAAGTGCAGTGTATTTCACTAGAGATCTGTCACCCTGACAGGAAAGAGTCAGCCGCTGACTGTACCACAAATGTCACACACGCCTTTTGGCGACTCCGTGACCTCTGCACATCCTTCAAGCTGAGCTGGTGCGATTCACAGCATATTCACATGCCCTACGACATCGACTTCCGACCTGTCATACATGTTTTGATTCCACCCACTGCAATCAATGCCCACTCCCTTCCTCAACCACAGAAATGTTCACCTCATCACAATCGATCCTGAGCATAATGAAGCCTAGAATTCAGGGTAATAGATCGACAATGACTGGATTCCCCAGCCATGGCTGGCACCGGAAATGAGGTGCAGATGATGCAGCCCAAGGCACAAACCGACTATCCACATGTTGGAGTTACTGTCCCAATCATCCTACGACAGACACAAACTGTGCTGCCGAGCCACGAAACTTATGGGATGTCTAGGTGATACCCCCATAGTCTCAACATTGGTACCGAGCAGCGACTCAGGAGAACCCCTTCCATAGATAGAAGCTGGCCAAGTGCATGTCCCGCCATCCATCGCTTTCGTTTGGGCTTTCCCATACAAGAATGAAGACTAGGCTGAGGAGATTGCCCAGTAGTCCACACGTGTCCCCATGGCGGCCCTAACACACTAACTTCTCTAGAGTGCGAAGCACTGAACACTCCGCAGGCAACTAGGTGATAATCCCTCCCGAAAGGACCCAGAGATGACTGCGGGCACACTAGTGTACATGGGGTCAACGAACCAGACAAGCTGTTACCTGTGATAATTACATAACCTCCCCTCCTCGCTAGTGTCCCTATAGTTTACATATGGTGACCGCTTACGAGATCACCATTGAATGACCAAGGGGCCTTGAGCGGCATGCCTTCGCCTCATGTGGAAACCTTTCTCCATCGGGAGCAGAGACGGGTAATCGCAAGATGGACCCGCCAGACTATGGTCTTGGCGAACATTATACAAACATACGTTTAACACATACGTTCCCTCTCAGTTTTTTACACAGGAGGATACCACGATATTTCCAGAAATGATAAAATGATTGGAACAGACGATAATTAAGAAACTGCACGATTACTCACAAGTACATGGCCTTAGGCAAATAAGATAAATTTAAAACCTAACAAATCCCCAGCCCTGATGAACTGTAAATGCAAGTGTTCTAAAGGAATTAAAGAGGAGCTTAGCATACCTTTGCTAATCTTTTAACGATAATCACAACAAACTGGCACTGGTGCCAATAATGGAAAATGGCAAATGTGATACCTATTTCAAGCAGGTACAGGTCCCTTAGCTTTCGAACATAGACCTAAAACCTAACCCCAGAGTGGAAAATTTATGGAATCAATAATTGCGAGCAGCTTCCGTAAGCCAACTTGAAAAGCATAAATTATCACGAATCTCAGCATGGTTTTACAAAGGGCGTTCCCCTTAAGAAATCTATTAACTTTTCACTAAGGTATTTAGGAGGTAGATCAATGTAGGATATGATATTGTGTATATGGACTTCAAAGGCTTTTGACAGGGTTCCCACATCAAGACATTGAGGAAATTAAGCACATGGAATAGGAGGAATATTTTTTTTCTGTATAGAGCATGGTTGACAAATAGCCACAGAGAGATTGCATAAATGGGAGAAATCAATGGGAAGCTCACACGTGTTTCCACAGGTCAGTGTTGCCCCTGCTGTTCACAATATACATAAACGACATAGATAAGGGCCATAAAGAGCGACATCAGCAATTTGCCGATGACACCAAAATACCGTCGAATTTCATTCTGACGAGGACATTAGAGCCAATCCAGAAGATTTGACTAGACTGATTGCAGTGTCGAAGTGCAGATGCAGTTAATATAACAAATGCAAAGTTCAAATGTTGGGACAGACAATAACCAGCCACATATAAACAAAATTATTAGATCTTAATATTACGGTTTGCGAAAAAAGTTAGGCGTTCTGGTTACAGTAATCTGAAACCAAGACATCTAGTGATAAGGGTTCGCAATAAAGCTTATAGAATCCTGGCTTCATATCAAGCAGCATAAATGATAGGAGTCCTCAGGTTGTTCTTGCAGCTCTAATACATCCTTGGTTAGCCACATTTAGATTATGCTGCACAGTTTTGTCACCCGTATTTCAGAATGATTATAAATCTCTGGAAAATGTACAAAGGAATGACAAAGTTGAATCCCTTGTACAGAAACCTTCCTATGAGATAGACTAAGGCCCTGAATCTGCACTCTCAAGAACAGCGTAGAATTAGGGGGGATTTGATTAAGGTGAATAAATCAGATTTTCGTTCGATTTTTAACACCCGGAGGTTAGCACCCAGATAACCCAAAAAGTCAGTGCGGCATCGAGACTGTCTAACTATTCCATTGGTCCTTAATCTTGTCCCCCAGGATGCGACTCCCAACCAGTCGACTAACAACCCATACCTATTTGCTGCTAGGTGAACAGGAACAAGCAGTTGTAAGGAAACGTGTCGAAATTTTCCACCCCCGGAATTCGAACCCGGGCCCTCCGTTGTGGAAAGCGAGCTTTAGCCAAACCCCAGGCAACGGCCACCAAATGGAAGACAGAAATAAATAAAGGGATTAAATAGTGTGCTAAAATATCTAGCATCAAGACAGGACTCTGCAGCAATGATTTAAGTTAGAAAAATTCAGATTCTGAAGATATAGGAAAGTACTTTGTTTGTAATAGATTGTGGATAGTGGAACAAACTCCAAAGTACAGTTATAGAGGCCAGAACGTTGTAGCTTTAAAACTAGTTATAAATACATGAGTGGTGTGGGTGGTGTGAGTTGGACCTGAAAGCTTGTGCTACCAGTCGGTTGCCGTGTGTCCTCCCTTAAGTCAGAGGTTAGACCTGACTACATAGTTGGGTCAATGCTTAAGCTAGGTATTTGGACCTCCTCGCATGGCCATTAGCCTGCTGCAGTTCCTTCGTTCTTTATGTTCTTATATCTTATAATTACTCCCGTTCCTTCCCACCCCAGTAGGATCTGTTGTGACTTGAAAAAGCCCACAGTGTGGGTGAAAAACGTTGTCAATAAGAGATCACATTATACTGCATATGTGTTTATATTTCCCACAGAACTCACTAACGTGGTTGAGAAGGTTTGTGTTTATTCGATTCTGGAATATCTTACTGTGGGTACGACTTGTATACTCTAACAAGTTGGAACAACTTAATCGTATGGCATTGAGATCTGCACCCCGACCTTAAACGCCTTACTTTTCCCGACAAAGTTATTTTATTGTGTCGAAAACTGAGCTTGTATTCCACATACTGGTCAACTTACTGCTGTAGTGGTGAACGTCCTCCACCCCAGTAGTGTGTCATCTTATCGTGTACTGGAGTTGTGTTTCTTCTTCATGCGATGTCTCCTTACGATAGTTCGATTTATCCACATATACTGGTGGCGTGATTTGTGTCCTCCCTCCTGGTTACCTTCCGGATGGATGCACCGTGTTGTATTCCTCGATGCAGATTAAGAACATAACTCTCTAATTTTTTTTCTCTGCATTCAAACAGAACCAGCTCTAACCAAAAGGCTATAACCTGAAATTTCACATTGTTTGGACGAAATGGGCAAAACTAATGCCCTCAATTATTTCTTTAATATAACTGCCGTCTCCCACCAAAAACACTTTCATTCACCATTTTCTCAGTCGATCACAGACTTGCCAGAGCGCGCAATAGCTCGAAGCCTACTGATTAGCTACTCTCCTACAGAGTGGGAAGCACTGTACCTCCCACCTCCAGGATTTACAAGTACGGCTAACCGTTTTCCCTAAATCCTTTTTTAAGAAATTGATGTACGTTTTAAGTGCAAGATCCTTGATTTAGCAAGCAGTTTGATCGTGAAATTGATTTTAAGATATAAACGTTTGTTGAGGTGTGCTTAAAGGCCTGAACCTCTCCAAATTTTCACTCTTAATTTTGATTTGACAGTATTATTGTAGTTACATATAAGCGAGTCAGCATTTGTGCTTGAGTTTATTGATAACACTTCCATTATATACATAACTACGGAAACTTTATATATCAGTTTCAGTAACATATTCAAATAACTCTTTTGGTAAGCATGTAAATGTTGTGTCGCTTAAGTTAAAGGACACAATTGAACCCACTTAAGGAAAGTTTTAAACTGATATCATTTCGGTGGGCTTCTTCATCATTTTCAAATATAATGGAGTGTGAAAAATTTGGGCATTAAAAGGGGCCGGAGAGAAGTATTAAGGGTGGTCATGGGCAAGCCCTGCAAGTGGAGAAAAGTTTTCTATGGCTTGTCACGTACAGCCCGGGGAAAGAATGTTCTATACTAAATTTTTGCGCGCAGCGGCGGGCAGCGGGGCATCCTACCAGCTTTTTCTTCCTCAAAAACATCGCCCCATCAAAACTTTTTGAGGGCCTAAGTGAAAGTTCAACTACATGAACCAAACGAGACCACAAAATGACCAAAAATACTAAGAATGTACCAATCTTGACAAAATAGAAATAAGTCACTCTGTCTAAACTTTTTGGGGTTATCCTAGGTCTCTACACATCTGCTATGTAATTAAATTCTATGTAACTGTTATTGGTAACCTGAAATAATTACTTACTTACTACTTACTAATCAAAGGGAAGACAGCCCTGCTAACCCAAACACTGCCCCCAGCTGCCAGACAAACCCTTAACCCAACTCCGAGAAAAAAGCTTCTCCATTGCTACACAATACTTCAGTGATATATGAAAGGATATCGCAGAAGAAACAACATAGTAATAAAAGAATAACAGCAAGGACCCTAAACTCAACTTGTCTACCCACAGGACCCCGGTGTATCATCAACCCCCCTCACCGCCGCCACCCAGGGAACAACAACAACAACAAACGCTGACTCCCCTCCAACTCCACTCCCTTCAAAGATTCACCCATGATTACTCAGTATGATTATTCCTGACAATATCAAGGACTACATCGTTGCTCTAGAAAACGAATCAAAGATATCAAAGCAACACTCGAGCGACGAGAACCAAGAAACCAACCTCGAGAACAAGATCCAAAACCTTGAAAGGAAGATTACTCGGGAAGTGTTACACAGAAAATACTCTGAAAGCACTATAGCCAGTCACAAACCCAACAAATAACTTACAATAAATATGAAGGTTGAAGAAGCAATCAAGGACTGAATCAGAACATGCACACTCGAAATAAATGAATACCTGATTTCCAAGACGACAAAACTGAAAAAAGATAAGTTGTCTGATGCAGTTATAATAAACAGTCCACACATTCCAAGTGACATAACACAAGCTCAGTGCAAAGAAACTGCTGTCAGGGTAATACAGAACCACGTACAAGTCATTTGTGCAAAACAATGAAATCAAAGAAAACTTTGTTTGGAAAACCAGGAAGTAAACCAGTATAAGATCCGACTTCATTCATACGATAAAAGAAAGGACCTAATTAAATCAGCAATTACAATGAAAAATGGAGTGTACATAAATGAGTGTCTAACAAAAAACGTCAAAACCTTTTGTTCAAGGGTGAGAAAACTTAAACAGGAAAACAAAATACATCAGGGGTTTCAACGCAGATGGGAAAATACTAGTAAGGAAAACATCAACCCGACAACATATACTATCTCAAAAGAACATACGATTTCTCTACCTTCCTTAGAAAGCTGCATTTTCTGTAACAGATTAGATAAGTGCCCTTAATACAATATACGTGTGGTGCATATAGTGTACCTTACATTAATTGTGCATTGTTAAAAAATGGATATAATACCGACAAGATGAGAGTAAGACACATGTGCAACATCTGGGTATCTTTATTTTACGTTTCCCATCCATGGGTTTCAAACAAATCTAGCATAACTTTAAGACGGTAAATATGTACAGAAGATGAGGTAATCAGTCCCCAACCAGGATAGGTGCAACAGCACCATAGCGTGGAGACTGAACAGGGTCCTCGCTTATATAGTAACGTCATGAAGCAGACGTGGAAAATTTTCACGGGTAGGCGGGATTCCCCAGGGGAAAGTGGTCCTTCCCCAAAGAGAGGTTATTGAGTAGTATTGTCGTAGTCGGAAGGGTTTTGTCATGCCTCAGAAATTTAAAATTCCAATGTTGCAGTGTCTGCCAATTTTTTTACGAAGGATATAATCCCACAAGATGAGAGTAAACAAAAGGCAACATCTTCACAACTCGACAACTACTACACAACTAACCCCTCTTTGGGAAGGACCTACTTCCACTGGAATCCCCCCCTACCATGAATTTGCCCTCGTCGCTTCCCTCCGTTACTAAAAACGCCCAATTTTTTCTTCTGCTTCAGAATCCCACGACAAATGGTGCTGTTCGCCCTACTCCTGGGTTGAGGACTAAAAACCTCATTCTTCTGTACATAGTTCTACTGTCTTCAATTTAAAGTCCAGAATTTTATTGATAAAGCCACTGGATGGCGAAACGTCTACAATAAAGATACCCAGATGTTGCACATGTGTCTTACTCTCATCTTGTGCATTATTATTTTTATTATTTTTTTCATCACAAGCTAATGCTAACTACCTCCAATACTTTTTTACTTCTTTCTTACCGCTTTTAAATTTGCTCAAATTTATGTTACAAGTCAAATCTTACTCCAAATTAATATTATTCATTGTTCTTACCTGCCCCATTTAATTTTGTTTACCACTACTTGTTTTTTTAGTCACTTTTTATTGTGTGTGCAATTAGTGTATATTCCAATTACTTTTTTGCAAGTACCAAAACAAATCTTTGTTAGCTAGTACCAACTACCTCTTTTTTTTTTTACTTTTTATTGTGCAATAAACTGCTCAACTTATTTAATATTACAAATCAGATCTTACTCCTAAACCAATATTATTCAATAGTGACTATCTGTCCATTTAACTTGTTTACCATTACTTAATTGTAGTCCCTTAATTTTTTTTTTTCCTTTATTTAGCTTTATATAACTACCTAGATCATATATTCGCAATTGTTAAAACTAATCAAGGTGCTATTCTCAGGTGCTAAAGTTAATAAGTTCACTTTTTTTGCCATTATACTCCAAAGCTCATTTATTTGATTACCACTTTATTGTTCACCCACAACTTATATTTAGTCCCTTTATATTATAATTTTATATTATAATTCTAACTTTAAAGAATTACCTTTAAAGTACTACCTACTATCATATTTCCCAAGCTCCATTATTTGATCTCACTTTATTTGTTCACCACAAATTATTTTAGTCCCTTTTATATTGTCTCCTTTATTTTAGCTTTAAAAACTACCTTAGCTGATTATTTTTACATTGTTAAATAATGCAGGTGCTATTTTTTTTAGCTTTAGAATATTTACTTTATTTTTTTCTTAATTTTTAACTATAGATTCACTACCAAAACTTATGATTAAAAAGCATTGATCCTGATACCAACCTCTATTTTATGACTTTTAAAAGATTCAAACAGTTACTGTAATTACTACACTGCAAACAAAAGGCACTTTTCAGAGCCAACACAACATAACTATCTTTAACACAATATCAGATCTTTAAGCAAGCATTACGATGACCTCCTAGCATTACTAAATTCCTTGCATGCCCAAAATGTCCATCCCTTACACTAACTGAAACCTGGCTAAAGCCTGATCTACAGATGTCTATGCCATTCCTGGTTACACGCCATACACAACTGTAGGCCAGACCAACAAGGGGTGGCACGCTATATACTACCAGACCAAAAAGAATGTATCACTAAAACTTGCACAAGGGATGAACAGGGAATATATAAATAGCTAAATTCCAAATTCCAAATACCTACAAAAATCCTCTCACAGTGATAAACATCTACAGAGTTCCACAATCAAACATTAGCCATTTAGTCAAAACCTAGAAGTATGAAATGATGCACGCATGAACAAAAAATCACTTACTACTCTCAGGTGACTTCAATATAAATCTCCTGCAAGACCAGGACCCACACGTTACTGAATTCACAAACACAATGAGTAACTGCATGTTGCTACCAACAGTAACAAAAAACCCACAAGAGTTACAGAGACTAGTGTTTCCTACTTTACCACATTGACCAACACATATCCCCCTTTTAAAAACAGGCATAAT
>NC_069459.1:34452011-34472103 GCF_026875155.1 Cherax quadricarinatus
CCCCACCACAATGTGGGGGCAGTCGTCATGACGTGTAAAAAACCACACACATCGTCTGACTGTGTACAAACCACACACAGTCTTAGACTGTGTACAAGACCAAAACACAGTCGCATGACGTTAAAAACCCAAAACCCACAATGGTAGGCATCGTCATACTGTGACAAACCAAAACCACCCCATGACTGGGGTATGACCACACACAATTGTGGGCAGTCGTCAGAGTGTACAAGACCACAAACAGTCGCAACGTACAAACCACACACAAGGTAGGCGGGTCGTCATACGTTACAAGACCCACACAGCCCTCATACTGTGTAAAAGGGACCACACACAATGTTGGGGCAGTCGCATGACTGTGTCAAACCACACACAGTCTCATGACTGTGTATAAACCACACAAAAATGTGGGGCAAGTGTCATACGTGTACAAAACCCAAAACAGCTCATGACTGTACAAGACCACACCAATGTGTGGGGCAGTCGTCATGACTTGTACAAAGACCACCCCACATCGTCATGACTGTGTACAAGACCACACAAATCGTCATGACTGTTTACAAGACCACACCAATGTGTAGGCAGTCGTCAGGGTGTGTACAAACCACACACAGTCGTCATGACGTTACAAGACCACAACATCGTCATGACTGTTAAAGCCCACACACAAGGGTTGGGCAGTCGTCATACTGTGTCAAGACCACACACGTCGTCATGACTGTGTACAAGACCACCACATCGTCATGACTGTGACAAAACCACACACATCGTTATACTGTGTACAAGACCACACACAGCGCATGATGTGTCAAGACCACACCAGTCGTCTGACTGTTTACAAGACCACACAAAAACCCGCCCTGACGGGTTACAAGCCCACACACAGTCTCATGACGTGTACAAGCCAACACAGTCTTTAGACTTTACAAGCCACACACAGTCGATGACGTGTACAAACCACACACATCGTTATGACTGTGTCAAGACCACACACAGTCGTTAGACTGTGCACAAACCACACACATCGTCATGACGGTACAAACCACAAAACATCTTATGACTGGCACAAGACCACACACAGTCGTCAGACTGTTAAAAGCCCACACACAATATATCATCCACACGCCACATTAAATTTGGCGGAAGGGAATTTTTTGGAAAATTTTTTAATCTTTAAATTTCCATTTTACAATTACTTGGTACAGGTGACTGCGAATTTCTCAAAACATTGATGACTTTCTAAAGAAAAATGAACAGTGAAAAAAATTTAGTCATTTTATATAACTGTCATGTAAAATTATTAAATTCTTCTGGGAAGATCATTTTTTTAAGGAGAGAGAGAGAGAGAGAGAGAGAGAAGAGAAGAGAGAAGAGAGAGAAGAGAGGAGAGAGAGAGAGAGAGAAAAGAGAGAGAGAAGAGAGAGAGAGAGAGAGAAGAGGGAAGAGGGGGGCATAGGGTCCCAGGTTAATGTTCACAGGGGGCTGGGACTTTCAGGGCGTAACACAGCGTGACAGTATGAAGTGGGTACTGTAGACCGGGGGAGAGGGAGGAGGGGGAGGGGGAGGGTTTTAAGGAGAGGGAGGTGGTGTTTGGGGGGAGAAATGATGGGAAAGGGGGTTGGTGCGGCGGGGGAATGGAGAAAGGTAAATTGGGGGGCTATAGGGTGGGGGGAGATGGGAAGGTGAGATGGGGGAAGTAAGGGGGGGGAAGGTAGATGGGGGAAGCGAACACTTCTCAGTGTGTTTTTATTCTTAAAATTTTTAAATAAATCTTCAAACGTTTTAAAACTAAAAAGTTTTGATTTTTTATGCGTCCCCCCTCCCCCTCCCCCTCCCCCCCCCCCCCTCCTCCTCCCCGGTGTATTAACCTCTTTTTCACAATGTACTTCTTGTTCCTAATCCCCGAAAAAGGGCTCTTGTTTTTTTTGAACCCGTGTTTTTTTTTCCTCACAGTGAGATATATTTACTCTTTTAAATATAAGTACTATTTTTCCCTTGAACGGAGGGGTTCAAAAACCCCTGGCAAGTTAGTGCTAAAAATAACAGGGCCCGTGCTTTTAAACCCCGGACTCTGCCCCTGACACCAAAGAAAGTGGAAAACAACACTGTGTACACTTTAGTATATTTATTAAAGAAATGATAAGTCATTCGTATTTATTTTAAAATTTTTATTATCACACCCCTACCCCCCTGTGGGCGGGATTAAAAAATATTTTCAGAGGTACATGATGGGGCCAGGGGGCTGGGCCCCAAAGTTCGATAGTTAAACAAATTACAAAGGTATGAACCATTTACACGTCCACACCCGCGTCACAACTACAAGAGTTACTAAAGCAAATATACTTTGCTTGCGGTAAGCAAAGTCAAGATATTTTTTTTAGAAAGTTTTGATATACCACTGTGGATAAAATACTTTGACATATCTGAACATTTCTAGTGAGTTAAATTTTTAGCTCATTTAAATTTTATCTTATTCTAGTACTTGATGACGCAGGGTGTGACAACAGTCCATCTGGCAAAGTTTTCATTTCGTTTGGTCTACAACTGATGGTGGTGATTTAACCTGCCAGAGATGTCACCCAGCCGGAGCCGGGTGTATGTGAATCCAAAAGTCACTTATTTTGTTGAATGCACCCCAAACATATGGCATCTCCTGCATGATGGAATGATGATAGATGGTGTCAATCTTCCTCAGTCTTAAGTCAATAACGATCAGTTGAAGTTCTTTTCGTATTGTTGTTCTCAAAATACTAACTAACAAGTCAAGACTGTAATTTACTCTCTCTTTGAAAGCATATATTTTAGCCATTTCATTAGTTCTTTCGTGCAACTGAAGATCAATATGAGATGGAATCCACAGAAGGTGCGCTCTGACTCCACTATCTACAATCATATCATACCTATGTTTGGCTACTGAAACAAGCATGTCACAATTTATACTTAATTCAAAGATTGTGACTTATTTCCATTGTAACACATGCATGTCGTCATATATATTCAAAACATAGTGTTACTAAACATAGATAGGTTTGTTTTGGTCGCTGCACGATCCGAGAAAAGACCCGGCATCCCAAACCCCAATTCCTCTATTCAAGCCAAAAATGAAACAGTACAGGAAAAAACGGAAAACTTTTAACCCCACCCAAATAAATAAGTTTCTAAGGGGTATACCCATCTTGGTGTCCAGAATTTCACACCAACACTCAAGCAATCACCTAATGCCATGAACTGTACGTCAACATTTGAGGATATATTCATCGCGTGTGTGTTCTGTGTGTGGTTTATGTGTGGTGTACCCCACCTAATGTACCCCACCTAATTGTGTTGCAGGGTCGAGACTCAGCTCTGGCCCGCCTCTTCACTGATCGAAACTGGATCTCTCTCTCGCTTCCTGAGCTTGTCATACCTCTTCTTAAAACTATGTATGGTTCCTGCTCACTATTTTCACTTGCTAGGCTATTCCACTTGCTGACAACTCTATGACTGAAGAAATACTTCCTAACGTCCCTGTGACTCGTCTGAGTCTTCAGCTTCCAGTTGTGACCCTTGTCCTGTGTCCCCTCTCTGGAAAAATCCAAACTCTGTCCCACTTGTCTATTCCCCGCAGTATCTTGTATGTCGTTATCATTGTCTCCCCTAAACCCTTTCCCTGTCCTCCAGTGTCATCAGTCCGATTTCCCTTAACCTTTTTCCTCGTACGACATTCCTTGAGCTCTGGGACTACCTTGTTGCAAACCTTTGTACTTTTCTCTAACTTCTTGACGTGCTTGACCAGGTGTGGGTTCCAGACTGGTGCTGCATACTCCAGTATGGGCCTAACATACACAGTGTACAGTGTCTTGAACGATTCCTTATTAAGGTACGGAACGCTATTCTCAGGTTTGCCAGGCCCCGTATGCTGCAGCGGTTATTTGGTTGATGTGTGCCTCCGGTGATGTGCTCGGTGTTATGGTCACCCCAAGGTCTTTCTCCCCTGAGTGAGGTCTGTATCTTTTTTCCACCTAGCCTATACTCTGTCTGCGGGCTTCTTTTGCCCCTCCCCAATCTTCATGACTTTGGGATTTGGCTGGATTGAAATTCGAGAAGCCAAATTACTGGACCACATGTCCAGCCTCTCCAGGTCTCTTTGCAGTCCTGCCTCATCCTCGTCCGATTTAATTCTCTCATCAACTTCACGTCATCTGCGAACAGGGACACTTCAGAGTCTATTCTTTCCATCATGTCGTTCACATATATCAAAAAAAAGCACTGGTCCTAGAACTGACCCCTGTGGGGCCCCGCTCGTAACAGCGCCCACTGTGATACCTCTTCACGTACCATGACTCGGTTGCTGCCTCCCTGTCAGGTATTCCCTTATCCATTGCAGTGCCCTTCCTTTTACGTGTGCCTGATCCTCCAGCTTCTGCACTAACTCTTGTGGGGAACTGTGTCAAAGGCCTTCCTGCAGTCTAGAAAACGCAATCTACCCAACCCTCTCTCTCGTGTCTTACTTCTTTTTACCCTGTCATAAAACTCCAGGAGGTTTGTGATACAAGATTTGCCTTCCATGAACCCATGCTGGTTTTCATTTATAATCTTGTTCCTTTCCCCAGGTGTTCAAACCACTCTCCTCCTGATAATCTTCTCCATGACTTTGCACACAATACATGTCAAGACAATGGTCTGTAGTTTAGTGCCTCTTTTCTGTTTCCTTTTTTAAATATGGGGACTACATTAGCTGTCTTCCATTTCTCAGGTAGTTGCCCAGTTTCAAGGGATGTGTTGAAGATTGTGGTTAGAGGCACACACAGCATCTTTTGCTCCTTCTCTAAGGACCCATGGGGAGATGTTGTCCGGTCCCATCGCCTTTGAGGTGTCAAGGTCACTTAAGAGCTTTTTTCACCTCCTCCTCATTGTTCGTATGTCATCCAACACTTGTTGGTATATTCCCTCCTGATGTTCCCTTCTGTGCTGTCTTCCCACAGCCCTTCCTGTCTCTACTGAAAAACTTCCTTAAATCTCCTGTTCAGCTCCTCACATACCTCCTGATAAATTTTTGTGAGTTCTCCACCTTCTGTCCTTAATCTGATCACCTGGTCTTTGACTGTTGTCTTCCTCCTGATGTGGCTATACAACAGTTTCGGGTCAGCCCTTGATTCTCGATGCTATGTCATTTTCATACTGTCGCTGGGCCTCCCTCCTTACCTGTGCATACTCATTCCTGGCTCTGCGACTGATCTCCCTATTTTCGTGTGTTCTCTGCCTTCTGTACTTTTTCCATTCTCTATTGCACTTTGTTTTTGCCTCCTTACACCGTCGGGTAAACCAGGGGCTTTTCTGGTCTTTCCCTGTTGTTTACTGTTCCCCTTTGGGGAATGAACCTTTCCACTGCCTCCTTGCATTTTGTTGCTACATATTCCATCATTTCATTTACTGGACCTCCCGCAGGAAGTTCTTCAACCCTATGTAGTCCCCTCTTTTATAGTCAGGCTTTTCCCATTCTACTCCTGTTATTCTCTCCACTTGCAGCTCTACTATGTATTCAAAGCACAGAACCACGTGGTCGCTAGCTCCTAGGGGACTCTCATACTTGATGTCCTCAATGTCTGAGCTGCCCAGGGTGAACACAAGGTCCAATCTTGCTGGTTCATCCTCCCCTCTCACTCTGGTAGTGTCCTTAACATGTTGGTGCATGAGGTTTTCCAGCACCACGTCCAACATCCTGGGTCTCCATGTTTCGGGACCCCCATGTGGCTCCAGGTTTTCCCAGTCCCAAACACCTGTGGTTGAAATCCCCCATAACCAGCAACTTGCTCTGCTGGAGTGAGCTCTTCTTGCCACCTCAGCAAGTGTGTCCACCATTGCTCTGTTGCTCTCTTCATATTCCCCCTCTTGGCCTCCTGCAGTTCTGTGGTGGATTATACATCACTGCAATGACCACTTTGTGTTCCCCAGACTGAAGTGTACCTGCTATGTAGTCTCTTTCTCCCGTCTCATCTATTCCTTCCATTTTCCTTCCATTGTGTGTTTTGTGTGTGTTTTGTGTGTGTGTGTGTGTGTGTGTGGTGTGTGTATGTGTGTATGTGTGTGTGTGTGTGTGTGTTTTGTGTGTGTGTGTGTGTGTTAGTTACCATTGTGTCCTAGGCACATATCAATTAGATACTAGGCCTGTTGTATATGCGTGTGCGTGCGTATGTGGTGTGTGTTGTGTGTGGTGTGGTGTGTGTGTGTGTGTGTGTGTGCGTGTGTGTGTGTGTGTGTGGTGCGTGTGTATGTGTGTGGTGTGTGTGTGTGTGTTGTACTCACCTATTTTTTACTCACCTATTTGTGGTTTTCAGGGGTCGAGTCCTAGCTCCTGGCCCCGCCTCTTCACCGGTTTTCTACTAAGGGGCCCCCTCTCCTCCCCGCCCATGAGCTTTATCAAACCTCGTCTTAAAACTGTGTATGGTTCCTGCCTCCACTACGTCATTTTCTAGGCTATTCCACTGCCTTACAACTCTATGACTGAAGAAATACTTCCTACTATCTCTCTGGACTCATTGTTCTTCACTTCCAATTGTGCCTCTTGTTTCTGTGTCCCCTCTCCCTGGAACATCCTTCCTTGTCCACCTTGTCTATTCCACGCAGTATTTTATATGTCGTTATCATGTCTCTCCCTGACCCTCCTGTCCTCCAGTGTCGTCAGGCCGATTTCCCTTAATCTTTCTTCTAGGACATTCCCTTAGCTCTGGAACTAACCTTGTTGCAAACCTTTGTACTTTCTCTAGTTTCTTGACGTGCTTATCAGTGCGGGTTCCAAACAGGTGCTGCATACTCCAGTATGGGCCTACATACACGGTGTACATGTCTTGAATGATTCCTTACTAAGTGTTCGGAATGCTGTTCTCAGGTTTGCCAGCGCCCATATGCTGCAGCAGTATTTGGATTGATGTGTGCTCCGGAGACATGCTCGGTGTTATACTCACCCCAAGGATCTTTCTCCCTTGAGTGAGGTTTGCAGTCTTTGTCCACCTAGCCTATACTCTGTCTGCGGTCTTCTGTGCCCTTCCCCTATCTTCATGACTTTGCATTTGGCGGATTAAATTCGAGAAGCCATTTGCTGGACCAGGTGTCCAGTCCTGTCCAGGTCTCTTTGAAGTCCTGCCTGGTCCTCATCAATTTAATTCTCCTCATTAACTTCACATCATCTGCAAACAGGGACACTTCTGAGTCTAACCTTCCATCATGTCGTTCACATATACCAAAAATAGCACTGGTCCTAAGACGACCCCTGTGGGACCCCCCGCTCGTCACAGGTGCCCACTGTGATACATCATTACGTACCATGACTCGTTGTGCCTCCCTGTCAGGTATTCTCTGATCCATTGCAGTGCCCTTCCTGTTATACTGGCCTGATGCCTAGCTTCTGCACTAATCTCTTGTGAGGAACTGTGTCAAAGGCCTTCTTGCAGTCCAAAGAAGAATCCCAATCACCCACCCCTCTCTCTCTTGTCTTACTTCTGTTTTCCTGTCATAAAAACTCCAGAGGTTTGTGACACAGGATTTGCCTTCCGTGAATCCGTGCTGGTTTTCATTTATAATCTTGTTCCGTTCCAGGTGTTCCACCACTCTCCTCCTGATAATCTTCTCCATGACTTTGCACACTATACATGTCAAGGACACAGGTCTGTAGTTTAGTGCCTCTTTTCTGTTTCCTTTTTAAAATGGGGACTACATTTGCTGTCTTCCATACCTCAGGTAGTTGCCCAGTTTTCCAGGGATGTGTTGAAGATTGGGGTTTAAGTGGCACACACAGCATTCTGCCCCCTTTCTCTAAGGACCCATGGGAGATGTTGTCCGGTCCCATGCCTTTGAGGTTACGGTCCTTAAAGAGTTTCTTTACCTCCTCCTCATTGTATGTATGTCGTCCAACACTTGTTGGTATATTCCTCCTGATGTTCCCTTCTGTCTGTCCTCCCACAGTCCTTCCTGTCTCTACTGTAAAAACTTCCTTAAATCTCCTGTTCAGCTCCTCACATACCTCTGATCTTTCTTGTGAGTTCCTCCACCTTCTTTCCTAATCTGATCACCTGCCCTTTGACTGTTGTCTTCTCCTGATGTGGCTATACAACAGTTTCGGGTCAGTTGATTTCGATGCTATTCTTTTCATACTGTCTCTGGGCCTCCCTCCTTACTGTGCATACTCGTTCCCTGGCTCTTCTACTAATCTCCTTTTTTCCCGTGTGTTCCCTATCCCTTTCTGTACCTTTTCCATTCTCTATTGCACTTTGCTTTTTGCCTCCTTACACCTTCGGGTAAACCAGGGACTTCGTCTTGGTCTTCCTTTTTTACTGTTTCCCTTGGGAATGAAACTTTCCACTGCCTCCTTGCATTTGTTGCCACATCTATCTCCGATCCATTTCATTTACTGAACCTCCCGCAGGAAGTTCTTCAACCTTGTAGTCCCCTCTTTTGTAGTTGGCCTTTCCCCTTCATCCTGTTATTCTCTCCACTTGCAAGCTCTACTATGTATTCAAAACTCAGAACCACGATGGTCGCTAGCTCCAAGGGGCCTCTCGTATGAATGTCCTCATGTCTGAACTGCCCAGGGTGAACACAAGATCCAAGTCTTGCTGGTTCATCCTCCCCTCTCACTCTGGTAGTGTCCTACATGTTGGTGCATGAGGTTTTCCAGTACCACGTCCAACATCTGGCTCTCCATGTTTCGGGACCCCCATGTGGCTCCAGGTTTTCCCAGTCGATCTCCCTGTGGTTGAAATCCCCCCATAACCAGCAACTTTGCTCTGCTCGAGTGAGCTCTTCTTGCCACCTCAGCAAGTGTGTCCACCATTCACCTGTTGCTTCTTCGTATTCCTCTCTTGGCCTCCTGCAGTTCTGTGGTGGTTATACATCACTCCCCAAAGACTACTTTGTTTCCCCGACTGAATGTACCTACAATGTAGTCTCTCTTCTCTCCAATCTGTCTGCCTTCCATTTTCCTTCCAAAATTTGGGGTTTTATGAGGTGTCTGTTCTCCTTTTGTTGTCCTGGATCTGATGTCCTGTGTGGAATTGTGTTGTTATTTCTGGAGTTTTGTTTCTGTGACTGTGTGTTGTTTCCATTTTTCCTGACACATATTTAAATTTCATCCTCATGTTTATTCATTGTGCGTGCGTATTGTGTGTGTTTTAGTTTGTGTTTCTATCATTGTGTCATGCGTGGTATTGGGGTTGGTGAGGGAGAGTGTGTGTGTGTGTGTGTGTGTGTGTGTGTGTGTGTGTGTGTGTGGTGTGTGTGTGTGTGTGTGTGTGTGTGTGCATGGTGTGTGTGTGTGTGTGTGAGTGTGTGTGTGTGTGTGTGTGTGTGTGTGTGTACTCATCTATTTGTACTCACCTATTTGTGGTTGCAGGGGTCGAGTCACAGCTCCTGGCCCCGCCTCTTCGCTGATTGCTACTAGGTCCTCTCTCTCCTGCCCCATGAGCTCTATCATATCTCGCCTTAAAACTATGTATGGTTCCCGCCTCCACTACGTCACTTTCTAGGCTATTCCACGGCCTGACTACTCTATGACTGAAGAAATACTTCCTAACATCCCTTTGATTCATCTGAATCTTCAACTTCCAATTGTGACCTCTTGTGTCTGTGTCCCTTCTCTGGAACATCCCGTCTTTGTCCACCTTGTCTATTCCACGCAGTATTTTATATGTCGTTATCATGTCTCCCCTGATGTCATGTCGGGGGGTATTGGAATGAATGATTACTTGGGGTTTTATGGGAGTAAGGGAGTCAGTAGGCAGGGAGTAGGTAGGGGATTGGCTAGGAGAGGTGAGTCGAGTGACGCGCGGCGTAGGTAATGACAGGTCAGTGGTGACCACCACGACACTCTCATTAACTCTACACTCCACACTACTCACCCTCTCACTACTTGAAATAAAAAAATAAAAGAATAAATAACGGGGACAGTAAATATTCCTATTCTACTCAAACACAGTTTATTATTAAGTCCTTGTACAATAATATATTTGGGAACAGGAGTACATTATTGGGGTTAAGATAAATGGGGTGGTACACATAAGCAGTGAGACAGGGAATACAATTAGCTTGGCGAAACAGAATGTAACTTACAATATAGTTCAGAGGGCAGTTCATCACAGGAACTATGCCACAGGTCCCAAGACCTACACAGCACGAGTACTGCGCCAAGCCAGTACTCTGCCCAATGCCTCCAACAGTCTCCTCCAGAGACTTCAGCAGCCTTCTCCCGAGCCCTGCACCCCAGCAGCAGCTCCGCTCGAAGTCTCTGCTCAGGAGCTCTGCACCCCAGCAGCAGCTCTGCTCGAATCTCTGCTCAGGAGCTCTGCACCCCAGCAGCAGCTCTGCTTCAATCTCTGCTCAGGAGCTCTGCACCCCAGCAGCAGCTCCGCTCGAATCTCCTGATCATGCTCTTCCTTGGGCTTTTATGGTGGTCCAAGCACCCTCCACAACCACGTGTACGACCTGACGCCTAGGTCTGACGCCGTCAAGAACAAAAGACCTCAGACGTGGGCGCGGCTACAAACATTTGCCAAGGCAAGGTGTGACCATATAATTGGTTAAATTAGGTCTCCCCAGAGACCTCACAAGCCCAGCTGAACTACATCACATCCCCCTTTCTCCCCCAATTTAAAATATCTGAGAACTAGGACAATTTGTCCAAAGTTATTAGACTATTTTAATCCTAACCCCTTAAATCTATTACAATACAAAGACAAAATTATACATAATACTAAATTATTCAATTACATATATTTCCCTCAACTTTCTCAACTACCACAAGGCAGCGTAATCAGTACACCTCGCAGTTGGCCAGCATAATAGTTGCTCTCTGGTGCAAAGCCTCCTTACCCGTCATTTCTCCTTAAACCTAAATATCGGGCTCCAGTGCCTTCCCTACTTCTACTAGAAATGCACTAGCCAATGCTAGTCACCCTCGCACGTTAACCATTGGGCCAAACCTCTCTAGGCTTCTATGGCGTGGAAAACTGCTCCAACGGGTTGCATTCTTTCAAGTAACTGCAACTGGACCACTTCACGACCACCAAGGTCGCATTTTCAACACACTTCACATGCACACTACATCTGAAAATTGAGACAGGGCAGGCATCGCAGCTAAGACCCTCCATTATCCTATGCCACTACTAGGATTCACTGGCCTCATAAAACAAGGCGGCCATAATCACTGGACCGTTTTCAAGGTCACCTTATTTCACACAGGTAACACTAACACTTCTGGCAAGTCAAAGTAGGCTGGGGACATCTCACACTCTTAATTGTCTCTCATGGCTGGCAGGGCATCCCCGCATACCTGTCGCACAGGTCGACCAGCAAGGCAGGACACACCTCCATACCGCCCTTGAAAGCAGGCTGGTCCCAGCAGCTGGAGTCCATCTCCGCGGCTCACGTCCTTCCACATCTCCGAGGATGGCAACTCCTTCATAGTAGATTCTCCTGTCCTGGCACACCAGCCAGAATCCCTCACACACCACTGCAGCATCACCGCCATCTCCTCTTGAGCTAGGCAGCATCGCAGCATCACAGCACGGCCACAGCATATCCATCATCACAACACGGCCGTATCACAGCAGCACACAGCACGGCCGTATCACAGCAGCACCCAGCACGGCCACAGCATCGCAGCACGGCTACAGCATTGCAGCACGGTCCCAGCATCACAGCACGCCCGCAGCGTCTCAACATCACAGCACGGCCGCAACATCTCAACATCACAGCAGCACACAGCACGGCCACAGCATCGCAGCACGGCTACAGCATCTCAGCACGGCCACAGCATAGCAGCACGGCTACAGCATCTCAGCAGCATCACAGCAGCCGACATCAGCAGTAGCAGGCAATGGTCATTTGCTCGGGGTGAGGTGAGGTCACTTCAGGTCATCAACAGCAGGTGCGGTCACCCATCCCTGGCAACTGCGGGTAACTGGCGGTCCGTGGGTGATGGTCACTGAGGCTGGGTGACGCAGACAGACACCCACTACACTGGATGACAGACCAAGGCAGCAATACATCTACTGGGGCACATCAGCTGGGTGACTGGGCATATCAGCTGGGTGACTGGCACATCAGGTGGACAACAATCATAGGCAACTCTTCAATGGGTGACAGTTGTGGGTAAGTCTTCCAAGGCGGGCTGGGTGACTTCTCATTCCTCTGTAAATATTTAATTTCGGCCAGTAATTGCTTCCCCCAAAAGTCTCACCCAAATACTGATATTCTCCACCATTTATCTCAAACCAACAACCAACTCCACCAAATATAATATAACACCCAAACAATTATTCAGACCCACCGTCAAAAAAGGACAGTTAAGGTCACTAGGATTATAATATCATACAGATATTCACTTTAGATTTTACACAAACAAGAAAAAAAAAAGTGGTAGCAAATGGTAGCATAACAAGTATAAACCGAGCAGTCAAAAATAAGGCACATGGGACTGGTTCCTACTATAAAAATAATAAGAACCACCATCGCTTAGACACCATGTCATGTAGGGGGGGTAATGATTACTACTTTAACTGACTACTTTAACTAAATGACTACTTTAACTAAACATAAATAAATGGAGAAAATAACGGGACAGTGAATATTACTATTCTACTCAAACACAGTTTATTATTAAGTCCTTGTACAATAATATATTTGGGAAGAGGAGTACATTATTGGGGTTTAGATAAATGGGTGGTACACATAAGCAGTGAGACAGGGAATACAATTAGCTTGGCGAAAACAGAATGTAACTTACAATATAGTTCAGAGGGCAGTTCATCACAGGAACTAAGCCACAGGTCCCAAGACCTACACAGCACGAGTACTGCGCCAAGCCAGTACTCTGCCCAATGCCTCCAACAGTCTCCTCCAGAGACTTCAACAGCCTTCTCCCGAGCCCTGCACCCCAGCAGCAGCTCCGCTCGAAGTCTCTGCTCAGGAGCTCTGCACCAAAGCAGCAGCTCCGCTCGAATCTCTGCCCAGGAGCTCTGCACCCCAGCAGCAGCTCTGCTCCAATCTCTGCTCAGGAGCTCTGCACCCCAGCAGCAGCTCCGCTCGAATCTCCTGATCATGCTCTTCCTTGGGCTTTTATGGTGGTCCAAGCACCCTCCACAACCACGTGTACGACCTGACGCCTAGGTCTGACGCCGTCAAGAACAAAAAACCTCAGACGTGGGCGTGGCTACAGACGTTTGCCAAGGCAAGGTGTGACCATATAATCAGTCTTTACTTTTGATGCTATGTCATTTTTCATATTGTCTCTGAGCCTCCCTTCTTATCTGTGCATATTCCTTTCTGGCTCTTCGGCTGATTTCTTTATTTCCTAAGTTCTTTGTCTTCTGTACCTTTTCCATTCTCTAGTACACCTAGTTTTTGCCTCCCTACACCTTTGGGTGAACCAAGGACTCGTTCTGTTTTTCCCATTATTTCTGTTTCCCTTGGGAACAAACCTCTCCTCTGCCTCCTTGCATTTTGTTGCCACATAGTTCATCATTTCTTGTACTGGTTTCCTGTCAGTTCCCTCTCCCACTGAATGTCTTGAAGGAAGTTCCTCATGCCTGAGTAGTTTCCCCCTTTTGTAGTTTGGTTTTTCCCAGCCTATTCCTGCTACTCTCTCCACTTGAAGCTCAACTATGTAGTCGAAGCACAGAACCACATGATCACTAGCTCCCAGGGGACTTTCATACATAATACCCTCGATGTCCGAACTACTCAAGGTGAATACAAGGTCCAGCCTTGCTGGTTCATCCTCTCCTCTCTCTCTGGTAGTGTCTCTAACATGTTGATGCATGAGGTTTTCCAGTACCACATCCTTCATCTTGGCTCTTCATGTTTCGGGACCCCCATGGGGCTCCAGGTTTTCCCAGTCAATCTCCTTGTGATTGAAATCACCCATAACTAGTAACTTTGCTCCCCCCATGTGTGCTCTCCTGGCCACCTCGGCTAGTGTGTCGATCATTGCTCTGTTGCTCTCATCGTATTCTTCTCTTGGCCTCCTGCAGTTCTGTGGTGGGTTGTACATTACTGCAATTATCACCTAATGTCCCTCAGACTGGATTGTTCCTACTAAGTAGTCCCTTTCGCCCGTGCCATCCATTCCTTCCATGTTCTCAAAACCCCACTGGTTTTTTAATGAGCAGTGCAACTCCTCCTCCCCCCTCTCCTCCCTCTGTCTTTCCTGAGGATTTGATATCCGGATGGAAAGATTGAATCTGTTATTATTCTGGTGAGTTTTGTTTCTGTGAGTGCTATTATGTCTGGGGATGTCTCCTTGATTCTTTCGTGCCACTCCTCATACTTGTTTGTTTTTCCATCTGCATTTGTATACCACACCTTCAACTTCTTTTCTAAGACTGTGGTCTGGGAGGTATATTGGGGTTGGGGAAGTGGGAGACCTGGTAAGGAACTATGGGTTGTTGCTGTGGGGTGGAGTTTGTAATGTAGTGGGTGGGGGCATTGTATGTGGCATGGGTGTTTTTATTTAGAGTGTTTGGTTGCACTGGGGTTGACCTGGTTGGGAGACTTCTATAGGAAGTTGTGAGGGAGGCTGTATTTGATCTTCTTCCTGGGTCTGGGATCTCCTGTCTGTCTTCTCCATCCCCTCTCTTTCCTCCTTTCGCCTTTGTACCATCTCTCTCAGTTTCTGCCTTTCTTCTTGTGTTCTGTCGCGGTCGAGATACACCCTCCTGTATGCTGGCATGTCCCTTAATCGTGCTTTCTCCTGCAGGATCCTGTTCCGAGTCGCTTCTGCCTTGAAGGTCACTTTCACTGGCCGGGTTCTTTTTTTTTACAAACCCCCCTATTCTCCGAAAATTTTTCCAGCTGGGTTATGTCGTCTTCTATTGCTTTCATGATGCTTTCAATTGCTTTTTTCCCCTTGTGTGTGTGTGTGTGTGTGTGTGTGTGTGGTGTGTGTGTGTGTGTGTGTGTGTGTGTGTGTGTGTGTGTGTGTGTGTGTGTGTGTGTGTGTACACTCAGAGTTTGCTTCAGTTCTTTAAATTCTTATTTTATATATTAAAATATTTGACTGGTGGTGAACAGGTTACACATCGGAGCCAGTTAACACTCTTATGAGGTCCAGGAACTGCAATACAACAGAATCTAACACTGAAAGTTTTAAGCAGTGTAGCTACAGTGTACATGTATCTATGTTCCACTGACTAATAGGCCTTGGAATACATTAAATTTCAAATAAAACTTTTATAGTCAAAATTCGCAAATACAAAGTTAAAACTTGAAAAAAGTGAGAAACTAATCAGAAAAAAAGTTGTAAAAAATCATAGAGATAACTTATAAATTTATCAGACTTAAAAATCCATAAAAATTAAGTTTCCATTTTTTTCATGTTTTGTCTTCACATTTTTCATTCTATATTAAATTCTTCAAAAATCTATAAAAAAAAATGATGAAGTTATCTTCTTGTGGTTGTCTTCTTTCTTCTTCCAACAAAGTTTCTGCGTGATAACTTGAGAACGACTCTTCTAACTGGCTTCAAACTTTCAGTGTGTCTTAGAGGAAGGTTTGGATTATTATTGAACTTTGTATTTACTGACCAATTGATTTGCTCAGTTTTATTTCAACTCCCACACTGTTTATGTCTGGTCCCTCTGCCAGGCATACTACTGCCACCAACTTTAATTATATATATATATATAATATATATATATAGATATATATATATATATATATATATATATATATATATATATATATATATATTATATATATATATATATATATATATATTGTAGGTAGTAGCTTGGTAGACAGCAACCACCCAGAGAAGTACTACCGTCCTGCCAGATGACTGTGAAACAGAAACCTGTAACTGTTTTAACGTCATGGTAGGATTGCTGGTGTCTTTTTCTTTCTCATAAACACGCTAGATAACAGGGATATCTTGCTACTCCAACTTACACTTTGGTCACACTTCACAGACAACGCACATGCAATATAAAACATACATCTAGGTTTTTCTCATTTTTCTACATAGCTCTTGTTCCTCTTTATTTCTTCTATTGTCCATGGGGAAGTAGAAAAGAATCTTTCCTCCGTAAGCCATGCGTGTCGTATGAGGCGACTAAAATGCCGGGAGCAATGGGCTAGTAACCCCTTCTCCTGTAGACATTTACTAAAAAAGAGAAGAAGAAAAAACTTTATAAAACTGGGACGCTTGAATGTGCGTGGATGTAGTGCAGATGACAGAAACAGATGATTGCTGATGTTATGAATGAAAGAGTTGGATGCCTGGCCTAAGGAAAAAAGTGAAGGGGGTAGGGGAGTTAGGTGGGGAGAAATAAATGGGGAGCAATAAGTTGAGGATCAGTTATGGAAGGAGAAAGAGAAATGAATGTGTAAATTCAAGGTTTTTATGGGTTTAAAAGTAAAGGTTGGATGCAAAAAGTGGGTATAAAAAGTGTGTATGCAGGGGAAAAGAGGGGAAATGTAGAGGGGGAGAGAGGATTTTGGGGTGTTAAGTGAATGATAGGAACCTTTGAACAAAGTGAGAGAGTAATTGTGGAGGGGACCTAAAAGCAAAAGTAGGAGAAACTTTTGGGAGGGGGGGGGTGGGAAAGTTTGGGGTGCCGGTGAAAAATGAAATGGAAAGCCTTTGATTGAACTTTGTATAAAAAGGGGTTTTAGTTATAGGAATACATTTTTTAAGAAAAAGAGGATAAATAAGCTACAAAATATGTGTAGGGCGAATGACATAGTTTGTTGGATTATGTATTTGGGAGATAAAAGATTTGAGTGACTTCAGGGGTTTACATGTTTATAGAGGGGGCCCAGATTTCAGATCCTTTTGTTGTAGCTACATGAGGGGTAAAAGGTAGATGGGATACAAGGAGATAGAAGCATCAGGGGTAAGAGAGAGGTGAAGGTTTTTAAACTAAAAAAAAGGAGGCAGTTAGGGTAGATATAAACAGCTTTTGGAGGTAGATGGGTTAATGAGAGCTAGGAAAAAAGGTCGAAGAGGTATGGGGTGGTTTAAAATGTTGTTTAGAGTGTTCAGCAGAAGTTTGTGGTTTCAGGGGAAGTGGGGCGGGAAAGGAAGAGGAGCGATTGGTGGAATGATGATGAAAAAAGTAGTAAAGGGGGAAAAAATTGCTATGAGAAATTTTTACAAAGTAGAAAGTGTGCTAGGAGGGAAGGGGGTATTGGAGGGAAAAAAGGAGAGGTTAAGAGAGTGGGAAGCAATGTAAAAAAAAGAGAAAAAGAGGGTGGGTTAGGTTATCAAAAAATTTTTGAAAATAAGAAAAAGTTTTTTGGGTGGATTAAAAAGTTAAGAAAACCTAGGAACAAAGGATTTTCAGTTAAAAATAGGCGGGAGGTTATTAAAAAGGGGATTAGAGGTATTGGGAAAATGGGGGAATATTTGAGGAATTGTTTGATGGATTTGGGTAGGAAGCTGGATTTTGTGTATGGGGAAGGAGGGAAAAACACTTGTGGAGTGGGGAAAAAGCCAGTTGTGAGTGTGGGGGGGGTTCGTGAGGCAGTAGGTAAAATGAAAGGGGGGAAGGCAGCTGGGTTGTTGGGGAAGATAGAAATGCTAAAAACAGGGGGGATATAGTTTTGGAGTGGTTGGTGCATTATTTAAAAAATGTATGGAAGAGGGTAAAAGGTCCTAGGGATTGGCAGAGAGCTGCATATTTCCTTTGTTTTTAAAGGAAAGGGGGACAAAAGAGAGTGAAAAAAATTTAGGGGGAAAAGTCTGTTGAGTATGCCTGGTAAAGTTATGGTAGAGTTTTATTGAAAAAAATTTAAAGAGTAAGACGGAGAATAGGATAGCAGAGAGCAAGGGGTTTTGGGGAAAGGGTTTAGGGGGGTGTGGGCCCAGGTGTTTACAGTGAAACATAAAAAACAAAACGTATTTAGAAAAGGCTAAAGATGTTTTTGTGGCATTTATGGTTTTGGGGAAAAGGCGTTTTGACAGGGTGGGATAGAGGGGCAATGTGGCAGATTTTGAAAAATATATGGTATAGGAGGTAGGTTCTAAAAGCAGTGAAGAGTTTTTACGAGGATTGGGGCTCAAGTTAGAGTTGTGGGAAAAAAGGGGGGTTTTTTTCCCGTAAAGTAGGCCTTAGACAAGGATGTGTGATGTCCCGGGGTTGTTCAATATATTTTTAGACGGGTTGTAAGGGAAGTAAATGCGGGGTCTTGGCAAGGGGGTGTTTAGTTAAAAGATAAAAAAATCACACATAAGTGGGAGTTGTCAAGTTGCTCTTTGTGATGACACTGTGCTCTTGGGGATTTGAAAAGAAGTTGAGAGGTGGTGGATGAAAATTTGGGAGGGGTATGTAAAGAGAAAATTGAAAGTGAATACAGGGAAAAAGTAAGGTTATAGGATAAAAAAAAGTTAGGTGATGAAAAATTGGATATAGTTGGGGGAGGAGTTTGGGGAGGTGAATGTTTTCATTTTTTTGGGAGTGGACGTGTCAGCGGTGGGTCTATGAAAGATGAGGTAAATCATGAATTGTGGGGGAAAAAGGGAGTGGTTCCTTGGGAGTTTGGAGACAAAGAACTTTGTCTTTGGAGGCAAAGAGGGGAATGTATGAGGTTAGTTTTATCATTGCTTTTTTTTGTATGGGGGTTGAAACTGGGGGTGAATGTTGCAGCGAGGAAAAGGGCGGGAGATTCTGTCTGAGGCAATCAGAAAAATTTGTATTTTGGGAGTTAGGAGGAGGTCGGGGGTTTGCCAAGACTGTTGTCCAGGGGGCTGGGGAAGGGTTTGTTGAGGTGGTTCGGACATGTGAGAGAATGGAGCGAAACAGAATGTGTATCGTCTGTGGGGGAAGGCGGGTAGGGGTCGGCCTAGGAAAGGTTGGAGGGGGGGGTAAAGGGGGTTTTTGTGTGCAGGGGCTTGGACATCCAGTGGGCATGCGTGAGCGTTTTTGAAGGAGTGATGGAGATAGGGTTTTTTTATTTGACGTGCCGTTGGAGTGTGGAAAAGAACATTATGAAGGTTTCGGGGAAACCCCGGCAGGGGCTTGAGCCCTGGAGAGGGGGAAGTAGAGTGCTGCATTGAAGGGGGGGGTGTTAATGTTGCAGTTTAAAATCTGTAGTGAAAAGCCCCTTCTGGCAAGACAGTGAGGGAGGAATGGGTGAAAGTTCTTTTTTTGGGCACCCTGTTTGGTGAGAATCGGTCGTGTGTTAATTAATTTATTATATTAATTATATTATTTTATAATATTTTATATTATTATTTTATATATATATATATAAATATATATTACTATTATTATTTTATTATATATTTAATATTATATATATATATATATTATATTTTTATATATATATATATATATTTATTATATATATATAACTTCATTAACTTGGCGGTTTCCCCCCAAAGTAGGGTGGCAAAAAAAGAAAAAACTTTCATCATTATTCACTTCTCACTGTCGCCAGAGGTGTCTACACTACAGTAGAAAAAAACGCAACATTAAACCCCCCCATGGTGCACACGTATTCCAACTCAGGATCAAGTCCGGCCCCCGGGGACCTGAATCCCTTCATAATTGTTACCTTGCAAACACTCCAACAGCACGTAGAGCTGTTGGAGTGTTTGTTTATGATGATAGCAGGCACCGTTTTTCTTCAGTTTTACAGCCAGCTCATCCTACTAGTTTCCTCATGTATTCTAACCCACATTTAAGTTGCTTAAGTAATCCCGTGTAGTTGCATTTCTACATCCAAAAATAAATGGAATAAAAATTTTTTAAAATGTTTTGAGGAGGGGTTTGGGGGGGGGCTGTATGATCTCTGACGAAGCCCTTTCAGAAAAAGTCATTTGGTCACTCGTTCTGAGTCACATGGATAAGGGGGCGGCCAACGGGGAGTGAGGCACCGCACTGTATGTTTCAAACCAGGGACGATGGTTTTTCAAAAAAAAAAAAAAAAAAAAAGAACTTGGCTAAATCTTCCAAAAACTTATTGATAAGAGGCCCCTGATGCTTTCATTTGGGGCATGAAATATCGTCACAGATGTTTTATTAGGGGAAAAAAAAACTTATTTATGTTCAGGAATGTATTAAAGGGAAAAGTTTCGCTACGAGTGCCCTTTTGTTTTTTAATATTTGTCCCCTGGCAC
>NC_069459.1:34472603-34477603 GCF_026875155.1 Cherax quadricarinatus
TGACCTTTAAAAACCTTCACCTCTCTTTTAATCACCCGTCACACTACATACCCCCCTTTTCCCCTACTTTAACTAAACATAAAAAAAGGGGAAAAATAACGGGGACGTGAATATTACTGTTCTACTCAAACACTTTATTATTAAGTTTTGACAATAAAAAATTGGGAACGGAAAACATTTTGTGGTTTGATAAATGGGGTGGTACCTAACGTGAGACAGGGAACAAAATCAACTTGACCAAAATAAATTAACTTCAATTAGTACAGAGGACATTCACACAAACTAACCCAAAGGCCCCAAACCCAACAGCACGAGTCTGCTCCAACCCAGTACTCTGCCCAATGTCTCCAACGTCTCCCTCCCGAGACTCCCACCCGCTTGCTCCCACCAGAGCTCTGCCCGAATTTTGCTCGGACTCTGCACCCCACAGGAGCCCCGCCGCATCTCATGTCATGCCTTCCTTGGGGCTTTTATGGGGGCCCAAGCCCCCCCCCCAAAAACCACGTGTACGCCTGACGCCTAGGTCTGAGGCGTCAAGACAAAAGACCTCAGACGTGGGCGTGGCTACAGAGTTTGCCAAGGCAAGGTGTGACCATATAATTGGTTAAATTGGTCCCCAGAAAACCCTCAAAGCCCCTGGAAAACCACAACAGTCCCCCAGTACAGGCCCCTCACATGCCCCGGTCAAGTGCCCCAGTCCATCCCCCACCCACAGTGCCCCACCCAAATGCACCACCCACAATGCACCATTTCACAATGCACCACTCCAAGCCCATCACAAGCACCCTCAAATGCCCCCCACAAGCACCACTACAAGTACCACTCAAAATGCACCACTCAAAGCCCCACTCACAAGCACCACCCAAAATGCACACTCAAAATGTCCCCACAATGCACCACCTCAAATGCACCATCACATCCCACTCACAATGCACCACTCACAATGCCCCACTCACAATGCACCATCAAAATGACCACTCACAATGCACCATCACAAGCCCCCACTCCCAAGCACATCCAATGCCCCACTCACAATGCACCACTCACAATGCCCCACTAAAAATGCACCAGTAAACTCAAACTCAGATTATGTTTTTGCACAGATAAAGAGAAAAAGCGAAAGGCCTTGATACACTCCCCTTCCTCTAATCCCCTCCCCTCGTCTAAACCAAGAAGTACACCATATAGCTTGGCCTTGTACATTATAAAACCAGAGGTCACGCAAAAGCGGAAGAAAGGGGTCTAGCTCCTAAAAAAAGAAAGGTAAAACAGTTTTGATTTTAAAAGGGGGATATTGCAAATTTTTTGTATTAAAAGCCCCGAATACAGTTGAAGGAAAACTTTTCTAGAAGTAAAGGCGCAAAATCTCGCTTAAACGTTGCAGTAAGCCTTACGTAAACATTGTCAGGGCATCTGTAATACCAAAGCACATGTAAAAGGTTTGCCAGGGGATACGTTGTTCCACGGAATATGTAAACATTGGGGCAGGGCGTATGTAAACGCTCCCTACAGAAGAAAAAATCCGGAAAAAAATAAAGGAAAAAATATGTTTCAAAAAAAAAAAAATTACAGATTTAAGGAGTCCAAGAAAAGGTAGCAAGATAGTTTAAGACAAGCAAGGTGGTGGTGGGAGAATGAGGAACGTCCCTCGTGAGAAGGAAGGTGGTAGTGGGAGAATAAATAAGACCCCCATGTAAGAACAAGGTGGTATAGGGAATGAGTAAGACCCCCCCCCTCATGTAAGAAGCAAGGTGGTATGTGAATGAGTAAGACCACCCCCCCTCATTGAGAGCAAGGTGTAGGGGGTACGAGTAACGTCCCCTCGTGAGGAGAAACAAAGGGACTCACTCGGGGGAAGCAGCAGGAAGAAAAGTTTTTCGAAAATGAGAAGCAAGATGGATAGTCCAGGAGGTAAAACAGGGAAGCAGGAGGACAAATGAGGGAGGAAAAAGAAAGGCAAGAATGACAAGTAGAAGGAGATAAGGGCAAGGAGAGGCAGCAAGATAAGGAGAGCAAGACAAGGAGAGGACAAGACAAGGAGAGCAGCAGACAAGGAAGCAGGCAAGAAAGGAGAGCAGCAAGACAAGGAGAGCATCAATAAGGAGAGCTCAAGACAAGAGAGCAGTCAAGACAAGGAGAGCAGTCAAGACAAGGAGAGCAGTCAAGACAAGGAGAGCAGTCAAGACAAGGAGAGCAGTCAAGACAAGGAGAGCAGTCAAGACAAGGAGAGCAGTCAAGACAAAGTTATCATGTAGCTTAGCAGTTGGGTGGAAATTGAGATTTGATGAGTGCTATGACCTGGTAGAGCACCCAGCACTGACCTGGTAAATCTCTCGCCACTGTGACCTGGTAGATCACTCACCATTCAGCAACCCACAATATAAACAGTGCAGTGGACAGAGAATCTCATCAAAGTGAAGATTCCTGATGGAGAACGAGGCCCTGAACAACTAGGCTCAACACGATAATGTTTTGCTCCTCTTATATAGGCCTATAGGCATTCTAAAGGATATATTTTCGGATTTTTGCAGACATTTTCGGGTAACCGTTGAATGTGATGGGACAGACTATGAGAGGATCTATTTATATTAAGGTTCTCAGCCAAATTTCCTTTTTAAGTGTAACGATTCATTTATTTTCTGCAATGCTCAGGTAATGTAATTTACGTGAAATCAAATAGTGTATGGCACAAAAAAAAAGTCAGCAGAAGCTACACAACAGATATAAACTTGTTCATATTCTGTGCACGTCCCGGTTGTGTGAGGTGCACAGAGCTGATGGCTCAGCGGACGAGCAACAGACTTTTCACTTTTCCAGTTCACAGTGTTTCAGTAGTGTTTAAAGTGAATCTGATTCCTCCTCTGGAAATGTTTCACGATGAACGCAAAGAAGAAACTGAGTTACGCCCAGAGATGCCATACGGTTTTGGAGAAGAATAACAGGTTCAGAGGCATATAAGCAAGTCGAGATTAATATAATGGTTCTCTGCTATATTAGACTTGTGGAAATATTATTAATGCTAAAAATATTTTAAACCCTAAAGAAATTCTAAATGATCACAGACAGAGTTCTACACTAAATGTTTGAATTTTCACTATACATAATAAAATTTGTGCTAAAGAAATTCCTATATTATTATTATTTATATCCACGGGGGAAGCGCTAAACGTGATGGATTATACAGCGCCTGTTGGAGGGGATGTGGAAGGCATCAGGCGTTAATTCGGGGAACTGAGCACAGTTCCAATTTCCCTAAACCAAGAGCCCTCACCAACTTCAAGGACCCTTCCTGAGGGGAGAAATATCCTAATTCAATGATAAGTTGAGTTTGTCACCAAGACATTGTCCTGTACGCTCAGGTGATCTGCTCAATGATATTCAAACAATGACGTGAAATGAAAGATGTAAGAAAGCAGAATTTGAACTGTTTGAAAAGTTCCTTTGGACGTAAAGACACTAGGCGTTGAAAAGGGGTTAAAAAGAACACTAAACGACTAATTTAATTTGTGAATTTTTTTCTCATACAACCTTACCAATTAATCCCTCTATCCGAGTGAAAATAGTCTACAGTAAATAAAAACAGTCCTGGAGATATATTCCCCGATTTTAATCTCAAGTCACTTCACAGCTCGCAATGAGAGAGTAAAAGGTTTGCTAATCTGAAAGAATCACCAGTAATAAATGATACACAAAGACAATCGTAATTTCGGTTTTCCTCATTCCGGTGTTTCCATTGTGTAAGTAATCGAACTAAAACACCTATTGGACTAATTTCACACACCAGCTGGTTACACCGACTGGTTGCTCCTAGTCTAAATATATCAGTAATAGTAATTGCAGTTATTGTTTAAGTATTACACGCAAAATACCAAAGTTAATCCTTCACAGACAGGAAACAATCAATATTATTACTATCGCATCTACACGATTTGATTCTAATCTTCACAGAGAAAGATAACTACGATTTCCTTTGTATCTTCGCGTATTCCAATCTGAAAGCGAATGAGGTACGAAGTGGAAGATTGAAACAGAATAGACAATTAAAAAAACGGCGTTACAGCAAATTTACAAGCAAGAAAGATCAGGTCATACAGCGTAAACAAGCCAACCTTCAACCAGTCTTAATTAGGTAAGGAGTTTACCTAGTCATTGGCAATTGAATAAGTTAAAATTTAGAGCAAGAAAAATTATAATGCTGCATGCAGTATTCACAAAAATATTTATACACCAACAAGAGACAATGGAACAGGTTTCATTGAAGTTCAATTGCATATTGTCCAGAACATGTGCAATATTTATATTGTTTTATGCTGGTTGCATTGTTGCACTGTATATATGGCATCGGAAATATATACCTACACGCGTTCCCAGAGAAATTATTTATACCATCCACTCCAACTACCTATCGAATCTTAATAACAAGTCACAACCTATCGAATATTTTGCATGGCTTTTTTTTTTTAATTACTCTCACTGGAGGACCTGAGTCAAGTTTGTATTTAGTATGTATTATATTGGTAGTGAAGACTTAAACACGTAGAGGTCACGCAGCGCCTGGAGCTGGGAGATGAGATTAAATAAAAAGCTCTAATTCCTAGAATCAAGAGCCTCCCAGGCCCCAAAGCAGTCCTTGACTGAAAAGGCTCTACCAACTAGGACGACCTTCTAAATGCATTCCTTCAAGTCTCAAACTTCACATTCATTAACAAATGGTGAAATTTTAAACTATTTTTTAACAAAGGGAAGCATTATTAAAAAAAAATAATTTTTTTTTTTTTTAAATTTTAAATTTTTAAAAAAAAAAAAAATTTTTTTATTTTTATTTTTTTTTTTAAAAAAAAAAAAATTTTTTTTTTAAAAATTTTTTTAAAAAATTTTTTTTTTTAAAAAAAAAATTTTTTTTTTTAAAATTTTTTTTTTTAAAATTTTTTTTTTTTTAAAAAATTAAAAAAAAAAAAAAAATTTTTAAAAAAAAAAAATTTTTTAAATTTTTTAAAAAA
>NC_069459.1:34482603-34506714 GCF_026875155.1 Cherax quadricarinatus
TAAAAAAAAATGTTTTTTTAAAATTTAAAATTTTTTTTTTTTCCCCGGGGTTTTTTTTTAAAAAATTTGGGGGCCAAAAAGGCCCCGGAAAAAAAAATTTTTCCTAAAAAAGGGGGGGAAAAAGGGGATTTTTAAAAAAATTTTTTTTTGGGGGAAAATTTTTAAAAAAAAACCCCCCAAAAAAACCCCAAAAAAAAAAAAGGGGGGGGGGGGGGGGAAAAACCCCCCTTTTACTTTTTTTTTAAACCCAAAAAGGGCCCAAAATTCCCAAAAAAACCCCCCCCCCCCCTTTTTTTTCCCCCTTTTTTTGGGTTTTTTAAAAAGGGGAATTTCCTTTTTTTCCCCCCTGGGGGGGGGGGAAAAAAATTGTTTTTTTAAATAAAAAAATTTTTTCCCCCAAAAAACCCTGGGGGCCCCGGTTAAAAAAAAAAAGGTTTCCCCCCCTTTTTTTTTTTTTGGGGGGGAAAAAAAAAAAATTTTTTTCCCCCCCCCTTTTTTTTTTTTTTTCCCTTTTAAAAAAAAAATTTTTTTAATTTTTTTTTGGAAGAAAAAATTTGTAATTTTGGAAAAAAACCCCTTTTTTTGGGAAAAGGAAAAAAAAAAAATTTTTTTTCCTAGAAAAAAAAGTCACATTTTTCCTTTTTTTTTAAAAAAAAAAAAATTTTTGTTTGGGGAAAAGGGGGACCCAAAAAGGGGAAAAAAAAAAAAAAAAAAAGGAAAATTTTTTTAAAAAAAGCTGTGAAGCTAATTTAAAATATAGAGAAGCGAGTAAAATTTTTTTTGTGAATTTTTTTAAATTTATTGAAAAAAAAAAGTATTTTCGCAGGCAAGGGGGGGGAAAATTCCCCAGACCCCAGGGAAGCAGGGGGGGTGAAATAAATCCCTGCCGCCCCCCTC
This sequence comes from Cherax quadricarinatus, assembly GCF_026875155.1. Taxonomy (NCBI): domain Eukaryota; kingdom Metazoa; phylum Arthropoda; class Malacostraca; order Decapoda; family Parastacidae; genus Cherax; species Cherax quadricarinatus. The sequence goes on from NC_069459.1 coordinate 34,483,501, forward strand.
CCTATCCCCCGCTGGGTTACACCAAAATCTCGGCCACCCGCAAAACTTCATGCTTTGCATTTCCCTCATGGTGAAAAAAAAAAATAGTTTTATAAATGGTTAGAAAAAACCGAAATTTTATGAACTTAACAATTGTGCCCAAAATTTTTAATTCTTTATTCTGGAAAGGTTTTTTAGCCCCGTTTGCTTCTTCCGTCCCGTGGGAAGAAAATGTGAAAGGGAGGGAAGTTTGACCTAATCAGTTTCCCCTTTGCCCAAAATCAAAAGTGTTTTAGTCCATCAATCTTGATAAAATTAGTTTTATATTAACCCTTTTCTTAAAAAATTTTCTTCTGGAAGCATTTCGAAAAGGGATCTGAAATCGGGAAAATCTTTTTTCCAGTGACAATCGCCCCTTGCTTTATTTTTGGGTTTTTGATGGGGCTTTGCATAATTTCTTTGGGCATAGGGAAATTTCCAGAGGGGGTTTTTATTAAAATTACAACTTCAGTAACCCAAAATTTTTTAAAAAATGAAAATATTTTAAAATCTTGAAATCGGACCTGTTTTTATAGAACTATTTGTCTCAGTTTTTCTTTTAAATTTTTTTACCTTTTTTGGGGAAGAGGGGGGTTTGAGTGCCTGTGTGGGGGGTTCGTTGTAGGAAAAAACTGCGTGTTAAAGTCTGAAAACCCTTTCCGACCCAGCACTCTGTAAATTTTAAACCTTCCATCTTTCTCGGTGTTATAAACTCTTACTGAATTTCAATAAAAACCAAGTAGGTCGAATCTGAAAATTTTAATAAATTATTTCCTATATTAAGGTGAGTCTGTTTACAGCTTTTCCCGGAGGACAGCTGACCACTTTTAAGACAGGTACGTTTAAATTGTACTATCCCGCCTTTTAAACGCTGCGGTTTGGTTTACAGTACATGTTGAAAAATTTGTAAAGTTTCGTTTTAAAAGTAAAGAGGTTTTTATTAGGTATCCCCCGAAAATTTCCCCGATTTTTTTTTTTAAACCTTTTTTTTCCAACTTCATACCGTAAATTCGCTCTTAAATCAAGAAAAACTTCATCAAACAAATTTCCCAAAATTTTTTCGCTCTTGTACGGGAATTTTAGAAAACCCGAAATTTGTGTAACAACTGGCATGACCTAAGTTTTTAAAACCCCCTCCCCCAAATCAAGGAATGACATGGATTTAAACCCGAGGGGGTTAGCTTTAAGCGTTCCCTAAGAAGTTTCCCCCCTTTCCCTTATGGCGGGGGAGTTGAAATTTAAGTGTTTTTTGCAGGTTAGTCCGTTTTTTGTTGAAAAACATGGGAAAATTTTAAATTCTAGGGTTTAAAACCAAATTAAAAATAAAATTTTTTACCGCTTTTCCCAAAAGGTTTAGTAAATTTTAAAAACTGAAGCAAAAAAAGCCAGGATAGTACACAATATCTTAAACACTGGACCCCCCGTGTCCCAATTGAAGAATAACTTGTCTGACCGGCCTCCCTCCCCCTTGACGTTTTGGCTGTTAAGTTATGTGCCAGAAATTTTTTTAAAACAAATTTGACTTCGGGGAAATGATGAAGAATGTCTCTTTTTGGGGGTTTAAAAAAAATACGTTGTGTTTGTGTTTTTTCATAGGTTAAAAAAACTTCACTTTTATGTGCCCATAACATCTGTGTCCCTTTAAACCATTCTTTAACCTTTGTAGGGCAAGTATTTAAAGTTTGCATAAAACTATTTTCCTATTCACTTTAGATTTTGTGGGAAAACTGGTCAGTCCTTAAAGAAAAGTTTGGATTTATTCTAGCCTGTGTAAGTCTCAATTTGCTTTTTTGGAAAAAAATTATTAAAAAACCGAAATAATGCTTGTCTGCGATATTTTCGAATGTAACCTTGAAACCTTTAACCCCGGTTTTTCCTTTATTACTCGATAAAACAATTTCCCGAGCGCCTTTTAAGATTAATGTGCTGGCGTATTTTAAATTTTGGTCCCCTTTGGTTCTGAAAGATTAAAAACCCTAGAGCCAAAATATATTTCCCAATTTACCCCTTTTTATTAAAAGGGAAATTTTGGGTATTTTTCCATATGATGAATTTTTTAACCTCTTATGATTTCCCCTTTAGATCTTCAACGCAAAAATTACACTGCATTATTTAAATTTTTTCCGGAAATATGCACAAATTCCCAAACACGTGAATTTAGGCACGAGGACTGGGTTACGGAACACGGAGACACCTTTTTAGGGTCAAGCGACCCCGATATGAAAACTAGTGTTTACCGGGGGGCCCTTTTCATGAAACACCAAACAGTCTATTTGGGGATGAGTATTAAACGTATTTAAAAATTTTTTTAAAAAAACACGTTTTTTTTTTAGTTTAAAATTTAAAAAAGAGGTTTTTGACTTTGGGTTTTACCCAAAGAGACGGTGATTAAAAAATCACGAAAGGGGGTGAGAATTTTCTCGCCTTACAGGTGAACATAAAAGAAATCAGATAAAATAATGGCCCTTTAAAATCACAATTTTTTAACTTTCATTGATATTTTTTTAATTTAAAAAAAACTTTTTAGAACAGACAAATTTTTGTGAAACCAATTACTATTTATGGTGCTTTTAAAAAATGCTTCCCCTTTAAAAAAAAGTTTAAAATTTCACCATTTGTTAAAAGAAGTGAAATTTGAGAACCCTTTAAGGAAAAATGCATTTAGAAGGTCGTCCTAGTTGGTAAGCCTTTTTAGTCCCCAAGGGCTGCCTTTTTGGGGGCCCGGGGGGGTCTTGATTCTAGGGAAATTTGAGCTTTTTTAAATTTTAAACTAAAACTCCCCAGGGCCCCCAGGCGCGGGGTTTACCTCAAAGTGTTTTAAATCTTCACTACCAATATAATACATAATAAAAAACAAACTTGACTCCAGTCATCCAGTGAGAGTAATTAAAAAAAAAACCTGTAAAAAAATTCGAAGGTTTTTGACTTTCACAATTCTTTTTGGAAAATTCTTTGTGTTTACCCCCAGAGGAATTTTTAGAGACCCTCCAGTTGCTTTTAAAATTTTTAAAAAAAAAATTTGCTTAAAAAGAAAAAAGGAAAAAAATGGTCATAAAAAATTTCTGGGAAGCGGTTTTAGTTTTATTTCCCATCCTTTTATACAGGTGCCCAAAAATGCAACCAGAAAAAAAACAATATAAATTTTTGCACATGTTCTGGAAAATTGCAAATTTTTAACTTTTAATGGGGAAACCCGGGTTTCCCTTGTCTCTTGTTTTGGTTTTAAAATTTTTTTTGTAAATAAATGCATGCCCGCATTATAATTTTCTTGCTCCTAAATTTTAACTTATTCAATGGGCCAAAGACTAGGTAACTCCCTTTCCTAATTTTAAAACTGGGAAGGTTGGCTTGGTTTTCGCCGTATGACCTGATCTTTTTTGCTTGTAAATTTGCTGTTAAAAGCCGGTTTTTTTTTAAATTTTCCCATTTGTTTTTTAAACTTCCACTTCGTACCTTTATTGCTTTTAGATGTGAAAAACGCGGGAAGGGTACAAAAGGAAAAGTAGTTATCTTTCTTGTGAAGATTAGAACAAACGTGTAGAAAGCGATAGTAATAATATTGATTTTTTCCTTTTCTTTTTAAGGATTTTCTTTGGGTTTTTTCGTGTAATACTTAAACAATAACTGCAAAAATTTCTATTTTTTTGAAAATTTTTTGACCTAGGAGCAACCAGGGCGGTGTAAACCCCTGGTGTGTGAAATTTTTGTCCAATAGGGGTTTTAAATTTGAATTTCTTAAATGGAAACACCGGGAAAGAGGAAAACCGAAATTACCCATGCCCTTTTTGTATCATTTTTTTACTGGTGATTCTTTCAGTAAAGTTTTTTTTTTCCAAGCAGCTTTTTCAAAACCCTTTTCCCCTCTCATTGCGAAACTGTGAAGTGAAATTGAGATTCAAAACCGGGAATATATTCCCCGGACTGTTATTAAAATTTTAAAGTAGACTTTTTTTCGCTCCCATAGAAAAGGCATTAAGTCGGGAAGGTCGTTTTTGAGAAAAAAAAAAAAAAAACAAAAAAAAAAAAAATTAAAATTTAGGGTTCGTTTAGTTTTCTTTTTTTAACCCCTTTTTAACGCCTTTTGTGTTTAGTCCAAAGGGAACTTTTTAAAAAGTTTTGATCTGCTTTCATTCATAGCCACTTTTTTTGAAATTTATTGGCCCAAAAATCACCCCCGGCCCTACAGGAAAATGTCTTGGTTGGGCAAACTCAAAATATATCATTGGACTATAAATTTCTTTAGCAAAAAATTTTTTTTATGGGATAAAAGGAAAAATTTAAACATTTATGCGAAACCCGTTTTTTGATAAATTTTGAATTTCTTTAGGGTTTAAAATATTTTTTGGGATTAGTAATATTTTTACAATTAATATAGCAAAAGAACCATTATATTAAATTTGACTTTCTTAAAATGCCCCCTGAACCTGTTATTCTTCCCCAAAACCCCTTTTGGCATCTTTGGCTAACTCAGTTTCTTCTTTGCGTTATCGTAAAATATTTCCCGAGGAGGAAACAGATTCACTTTAAACACTACTTTTTAAACCCCTGTTAACCCGGAAAAGTGAAAAGTTTTATTTCTCGTTTTCCCCTGGCCATCAGCCTGGGCACCTCCACCAACCGGGGCTGCAAAGAATAGAACAAGTTTATTTTCTTTTGTGAGCTTTTTGCGACTTTTTTTGGGGCCATACATTTTTTGATTTTTACGTAAAATTTCATACCTGCGCATTTCAGAAAATAAAATGAAACGGGTTTCACTTTAAAAAAGGAAATTTTTTGGTGAAACCTTTTAAAATAAATAACCCCCTAATAGTCTTTTCCCAAACATTCACGGTTTCCAGAAAAAAAGTCTGCCAAAAAAAAAACCGGAAAAAATATCCTTTTAAATGGGGGGGGGGAAAAAGGGCCCTATAAAAAGGAGGGGCAAAAAATTATCGTTTTTTGAGCCTAGTTGTTCAGGGGGGTCGTTCTATCAGGAATCTTCACTTTGATGAGATTTTCTGTCCCCTGCCAAAAGTTTATATTGGGGTTTTGGGGAAAAGGTGAGTGATCTACCAGGTCACATGGCGAGAAAAATTTACCCGGTCATGCGGGTGCTCAAACCGGGGCATAGCACTCGTTTAAAAAACTCAATTTTTCCCCCCAACTGCTAAACTACAGACAAAAATTTTTCTTGACCCTTCTTTTCCTTTTTTGCCTGCTCTCCTTGTCTTTCCTGCCCCTCCTTTTCTTTTCCCTTTCTTTTCATTGTCTTGCCTGCTCCCTTGTCTTGCCTGGCTTCCTTGGGCTGCCCCGCTTCCTTCCCTTAATCTCCTTCTACAGCCTTTTCTTTCCTTTCTTTTTCCCCCTTCCCTTTTGTCCTCCCTGGGGTTCCTTGTTTTTACCCTCCCCCGGACTATCCACTTTCCTTCTCATTTTTGAAAAAATTTTTTTCCCCTGCTGCTTCCCCCAGTGAGGGCCCCTTTTTTTCTCCCCAAAGAGGGGGCGTTTTCTCCCACCCCCACTACCACCCTTTCTTTTTCAAATGAGGGGGGGGGGGCTTTCCAATTTTTACACTACCCCCCTTGCTTTTTTAAAATGAGGGGGGGGGGGTTCTTACTTTTTTCCCTATTCCACCTTTGCTTCTTTCATGGGGTCTTTTTTTATTTCCCACTACCCCCTTCCTTTTCACAGGGGCGTTCCCCCATTCCTTTCCCCCCCATACCTTGCTTTTCTTAAACCATCTTGCCAATTTTTTTTTGGAAATCCCTTAAATCTTTTTTTTTTTTTTTTTTTGAAACAAATTTTTTCCTTTATTTTTTCCCCCATGTTTTTTTTTTTGTAGGGAAGGGGGGTTTACATACGCCCTGCCCCAATGTTTACATATTTCCGGGGGAACAAAATTTTTCCCCCGGCAAACCCTTTTTCATGTTAAAGTGCTTTGGGATTCCCGATGCCCGACAATGTTTTCGTAAGGCTTCGCAAAAGTTTAAACCCAGATTTTGTGCCATTGTGGGGCTAGAAGAAGTTCCCTTTCCCCTTTAGATCTTTTTTTTCGAGGGGGGTTTAAAACAAAGAATTTGGGGTATATCCCTCATCTTAAAACAAACTTTATTCCTTTTTATTTTTAGGAGCCGTAAGACCCCCTTTTTTTCCGCGGTTTTGCGTGACCTTTTGGGTTATGAAATGATACAAGGCCAAACTATATGGTTGGGGAACTTTTTAAAAGTTTTTTGACGACGGGTGAGGAAAAAAAGGGGGAAAGGGGGTTTGTGTTACAAGAGCCCTTTTCCTTTTTTGATCATTAAACTGGTTTTTCAAAGGGAAAAATCTGATTTTGAGTTTATGGTCATTGCGAGTGGTGCCCTTTTGAGGGTGCATTGTGGGTGGGTGATTGTGGGGGGGTTTCCCTTTTGGGTGGTGCATTGTGGGTGGGGCATTGTTTGGGTGGTGCATTGTGGGGGGTGCATTTTGGGGGGGGGCACGTGGGTGGGGCACTGGGGTGGGGGACCCGTGATGGGGCACTGGAGGTGGGGCAAATTTTGGGGGTTGGGGCACTGGAGTGGGGCACTGTGGTGGGGCACGTGACCGGGGGCACTGGACCGGGGGACTTGACCGGGGCATGGACTGGGAAATTTTGGGCTGTTTAAGTGAAAAAAATTTTTAACCCTTTTGTGAGAATATTTTTTTTTACGTATTCTCGTCAAATTTTTGATTTTTGAAGTTTTTGGGGTGTGTGTGTGTGTGGTGGTGGGGTGTTTGGGTGTTTTGGGGGTGTGTTTTGTTGTGGGAAAAATCCCTATTTGTACTCGTCTTTTTGTGGTTGCAGGGTCGAGTCACACCATGTCCCCCGTCTCTTGGGTCTGTGTGTGAACGCCTTTTTATTGACACGAGAGCTGAATGAAAAGCGGGAAAAATTTGAATTTTCCCTTCCTAAAATTTTATCCGGGAGAAATGCTTCCCGGTACACTCAATTTTTCACCTTCCCCCCCCCCCTTCCTTCCTTTCACTCTGCCCCTCTTTCGTTTCCCCCCCTTTTTTATTCTCTCTTCGTGTTTCTCTCCATTTCTTTCATTCTCTCATTTGTCTTCCTACCCGCTTTTTTCCCCTATAAAAAAGGTAGCGTTCCCAAATTTCCCTTTCGAACCTGCCCTTCATTACATTTCTCTTGTCTTTCGTTTCCCCTGCTTTTTCCTTTTCTCCATACCTTCTACATTTCCCACTTTCATCTTTCTCTCCCTAGCATCCCCCTAACCCCCCCCCCCTTTGCATCTCTTGTTTTACTCCCCCTCAACTCTCATTTTCTCCTCTCTCCTATTGATTCCTTTCCTTCCTTTCATTGTTCCCTCTTTTTTTTTTTCAATCTGGTTCTCCCTTTTTGTCTCCTATACCTCTGTGGCCTTTTCTCCTCTTTCCTTATGCATGAGCAAATTGCTACATTTGCTGTTTTAAAAGGAGACCTTCTTGTCTTACTGCAAGTATAAATAATTTATATTTCATAACTTTAATGTTGTAAGCAGCTCGGAGTTGTGTGCACATAGTTTTATGTGTTTTCATATCTGGTGAGTAGCAGTTTTAGGTAAAATTCGTCGCTGTTAAAAGATTTGTGGTCTATTATGAGAGATGATTTAAGGACCACTACAGTCTGCCTGTGAAATATTTTGTTGCGTAATGAGTACTCTTAGTTATATGTTAACTTAGTTAAAGAGCACGTAGAATTCGTTAATAATCTACACTCTGGAGAGGAGACTTTAGACAACTTATTGGATGGTCCTGGACCATTATCCAGTTACAACTGACCGAGAATGTTTCCGGCCACCCGTGCGAAATTTTAGCCCGGGTGTTAATCGGAGTCCTCATTTCAGCGATCATTAATCAGCGTGAATAGCCTGCGATTGTAATTAATGCCAGAAACAAGGTTATTGCAAAGTCGTCTTTGGGAGGGAGGAAACCGCGGCAGCCCAGTAGACTGGTCCTAGTTTCAACACGAGCCTTGATGCTGGAACAGGAACTTGTATACCTATTACATTTTGTGCTATTACTGCAGATTGACGATAGAACCTAAATCAGAAATTTGGGTTCCACTTTGTGCTATCACTGGAGTCTGGTTAAAGGAACTGGAAGCAGTCAACTCATCCCAGTTTCTGATCTTACTAACTTGGTTGCCGGGAAACAGTGAATAGAAACGTGAGTGAAGCATGTTAAAGTGGGGAAAACGGGGATCGGACGGGATTAAAACTGAAAATATAAAATAATTTAGGGAGAGTTTTGGAAATTTCTAGTCGATTTTTGTTGTTCTAGTTTCGCTGGTAAAATCGCCCGGCCCGGGGTTTCCAAGTTGTGGCCTCCTTTCTTTCCCCACGAGGTTTTCCAAATTTTCCACGGGAGGAGGTAAGAAACCCCTCTTCTGAACACTGTCCCCAACCAGAACCCCCCCCAGGGTCGGGGGGGGGCCCGGGCCGGGGGGAAAAACCCCCCCACATGGGCCAAGGGGCACCCTTTAAAACCCGACATTTTTTAAGGGAAAAGGACAAAATAAGAACCCAGCCCCCCCCGTTTTTCCCAGGCCCCCCAAAACCAAAAGCTTTTTTGGGGGGCCGGGACTTTCGGCACCCCCCCCCGGCAGGCCGGGAATAGGGGTAAAACCCGCCCCCAAAACTGAGGAGGCCCTGATCCCGGAAAACCACCCCCCCCGAACAAACCCATTTCCCTTAGCCAAAAACCCTTTTTGTTTAGCACCGGGGAAAAAAAGAAGTTCTTTAATGCGCGGACCAAAAGTTGCAGAAACTGGGTTTTGCAAAAGGGGTTCATTTTGGATGAGAAACATTCAGGGTTTTTAAAAAAATCCCGGGAAAAGGGAATAAAATTTTTTTTTTTATCAAAAAAAAATTACGAATTTTTCCTAAAATTTGGGGAAGGCAAGATGTGCGGCCTCCGGATTAGCTTGTTTATGACATAGTTTTTGGCAATGACCCATAAAGAAATAGCGATGACAGTAAGTAAAAAGTTAAAAATGGGGGTGGAGGATGAAAAAAGCCCCGTATTCTCCGTTTTCATTGAGGAACTGATTGAAAAACACTGCAAAACACTTTGCGGTTTTAAAATGGTTTCTTATTCACTTCCGGAAAGTCAAAAGGAAAAAGGGAAGGGGAAGGAAGAACGGTCGGGGAAGAGGTTGAAACTTGGAACAAGGGCTTGGGGGTAAAGTATAGCACCGAACACATCGCGAAAATGACATTTAAATTAAAAACACGGGGCATAAACCCAGCAAACAAGAAAAACTTTAACCGCTTTTTTAGGAACCTCTAGAAAAAAGCATTAAAAAAACCCGTACATATACACGACATTAACCCCAACATTAAATGCACCACCAAATTGACACCACAACTATCAAGCATAAAAAAGGGGGAAATCCTATATAAAATTTTTTTTATTTCCCCTTTTCTTTCCTCTTTGTTCCCTTTTTCTCTAATTCCCCCATATTTTAAAAGAGGTTTTTTTTACTGAAAATAAGACCCCTTTCCCTTTTTTCCCAAAATTTGAGTTGTTTGTTACATCTCTTATTTAAAAGCCTTTTTAGCTTTAGCGTTTTTTAAGTTTTGTTATAAAGAACCACAGAAAAACGGGGTTTGGAAAGTTAGAGCCAGCTGGGACCCGGCGATTTCTTTGGTCTTGTGAGTTTATCATCAATTTTAAATTTTAGTTTTTAAAAACTAGTTCTAGACTGAGCCATTTTTTAGAAAATTAATAATCTGGGTTTAAAGTCAGGGTTTTTTTGAAGGATAAAAACCAAAAAGTGTAGTTATTTTTTTGCTCCCCGTCTTTTTGGGGTAAAAAAGCTTTTCCCCACTGTCTCGAAGTTTGAGCTAAGTGTGTACCTTACATTTTGGAAAGGGTGCAAAACAGAAAGGCGTGCACATCTCTCCAGGGTTAAAGGAAATCTGCTGAAAGGGACCGATTCCATCGGGGTTTTGGGCCAGGAAAGTGATTAGTAGTCTTATCCAGTTCTCAAAATTCTCCTCAAAAAAGTGGGGAAAAAAAAGAAGGTAATGGTAGACATTCCAATAAAAGGTGTTTGCAATGGGTGGGGTTTTCCCTTCTCCTTTGGAACAGTTGCACAGCCTCTATTTTGTTACTAGATAACCCAAAGTCCCCGGTAATTTTTGGCTCCCTAATTAGAATTTTTAAAACCAGTAAGTTTTAGGGGTATTTTGGAGTCAAAATTTCACCCCCGGATTTTCAGCCACCCCCGGTCCAAAACACCCCCCCATTCATTCTTATCACTGCTCCAGCAAAAACATCATTTGCCTAGAGCCCACCCTTTGGGGAAAAAGGGGAGAAAATGAAACCCTGCAATCTTTTTCCCCCTTTTTTCCCTTCCCCCCCCTTTTTTCCCTTCGTTTTTAACTCCTCCCCCTTTGTTCCCACTTAATCATCTCGCCCCCCCTTCTTTCCAACTTCTCTACCTCTATTTGTTCCCTTTTAAACCCCCACCCCTTTACTCACGTCTTGACCGTCAGTGGACCCCCCCCCAGCCCCTTTTTTTCCCCGCTTTAAACCTTGTACGTAATAGGGTTTTTGCGTTGCTCCACGGCGCGGGGAAAAAATGCTGCGCACTCGCTGGTGATTTGCTGCTGCAGGGCGCGTGGTGATTTGGCTGCTGCTGATGCTGGTGACGGGCTGCTGCATGATGCTGGTGACGGGCCCTTTTGAATGTTGCTGGTAAATTGGTGCTGCATGATGCGGGGTGACTGGCTCCCTTGCCCGGCCGGCGGGGTAAATGGCTGCGGCACGGCGCGCTGGTTTTGGCTGTTTGCATAGCGCTGGTGACTGCTGCAAGCGCTCTTGTGATTTGGCTTGCTGCAGGCCCGCCCGGGTTTATTGTTTTACTGCACGGCGGGGGTGACGGGCAACTGCAGGGCCCCGGTGGGGGACTGGCACTGCACGGGGGTTTGGTGACTGCTGTTTGGCATGTGTTGGTGATGGCGGGCCCCTGCATAAAGTGGTGACTGGCTGCTGAAATGATCCCCTTGGGACTGGCTGTTTGCATGTTGCGGGACTGGTGCTGAAACGGCGCTGGTGCTGGCTGCTGCACGGCGCGCTGGTGAGGGGCTGCTGCAAAAGCGCTGGTGACTCCCTCCCACAGCGCTTTTTGGGACTGGCTGCTGTGAAGGGCCGGCCCCCTGGTGACTTGTACGCCCCGGCGGTGGTGACGGGCCCTTATCACGGCGGGTGGGCTGGTTTACGGGCAGGGGCGGTGGTGACGGGTTTACTGCAGGGCGCTGGTGACTGGTACTGCACCCCCGCTGGTAAATGGCTCCCTGCCCCGGCGGGTTGACGGGTATGAAACGGCCTGGTAAACGGGGTACTGCACGGCTGGTGACTGGCTCTGCACGGGGGGGTGGTGACTGGCTACTGCACGGCGCTGGGACTGGCTACACGGGGGGCGCGGGTGACGGGGCTACGCACGGCCGGGTGACGGGCAACTGCACGGCCTGGTGACTGGCAAACTGCCGGCCCCTGGTGACGGTACTACCCCGGCGCTGGTGACGGCTACAACGCGGCCTGGTGAGGGCAACTGCACTTTGCCCTACCGTTTTTTTTTCATAAAGGTCCCAAAAAGCTTTTTTCTCCCCCTTTTTTTAAAATTTTTGTTTTTGCTTGGGTTTTTGTCGAATGAGTTTTCTGCCGGCAAAATTATTTCATTTTTTTTTTTTTTTGTTTTTTTTTTTTTTCCAGGCCGCATTTTTTCCTTCCGTTGTAATATTTTCATATACTGAGCTTCCCTTTTTGGGGTTTCCCTCCCTTTTTTTTGAAACGTTTTACCCCACCCGTTGCAAAATTTTTTGGGTTTTTGGGAATATATGATTGTTCGTGTGAGGAAGGTAACTTTTTTATGAAAAAGGTTTTTTCTGGAAGTGGTTGGGATTTTGAGTCCGGGAGGTGATATTTAGTGCTGCGCTTTGAAAGGTTGGATGGAGATATTTCCCATTTTTGTTTTAAAATTTGGTAGAATTGGGAAAAACAAATGCAACTAATGACATTTTACGTGGCAACGTTTCGCTCTGGTAAAACTCAACCCCGTTATATTCCCGGGGCGAAATTTTCAAATTCAAGTTCAAAAATTCATATTTTTTTTTTCATTTATGCGGGACACGGGCGTTTTGGGCAACGCTTCCCTCTGCAACTTTTTTTTTTTTCTAATCCCTTGAGGGGCCAAACGAAAATTTTTTTTCTAGAGTTTTTAGTTCTTTAAAATTCCGGTGGGGTAAGAGTGTTTTTTTTTTATTCAACATAGATTTGTTTTGTAAAGTTCTTGAGTGGGGGAGTTTGTGTTTTGTGTTGGGAAATGTGTTTGATGACAGACGAGATTTGCGTGCGTAAAAGTGACGCGGGGTGCCGTGAGTACCGGGTTTTGATGCCCCTGTACCGGTATGTGTAAAATGTCTCTTTTCAATCTTTTTTATAACATGAAAACAAGGGAGATCATAACAGAAAGGGGGTACGCCCTCGTTTGTTTTGAAAGATGTTTCGTTCTCGTTAATCCCTCTTCCTCCCCTTCCTTCCTTTCCCACCTTTCCCCCTTTTTGCTCTCAACCCCATTGGGCTTTAACTTTTTTTTCTGGGAAACACAGGTTAAAAAGGGGTTTGGGGGTTTCAAAAAAATATTGGGGAAAAAAATTTTTTTCCACCCTGCCCCCAAATGGGAGTTTTTGGGTTTCCCAAGAAGGGAATATTTTAGCCGCGATCCCTGAGGCGCTCGATCATAAACAATCTTCCCCAAAGTTTTGGCTCTGAAACCCCTTTTCCCTTTTTCCAGCCCTTTACGGGAAAACTTTCCAAAAAATTTTTTGCCCCAATTCTCTGGCAGAAAAACAGGGGATAGGGCATTTTTTTTCAAGCGATGGGTTGGAAGCTGTTTTTTTTTAAGCTCCATAGCCCCCTTATCTGTTTTAAAGGGAAGGCGCTGGGCGGGAAACCTTTAAAGTAAAGTCCCTTTTGGATCACCCCAGGCTGTGGTTCTTTAGTGGGTTTCACATGCGACCAGCAGTAGGAGCCTGGTTGTTCAGACCTGGTTTTCACCATTAGGCCTGGTTCAAAACCCCCCCGGGGCCGGCGTTGCCCGGGAATTTTCCTCTCCGGTTTAATACTAAAGGCATAATCAAGGTGGGTTGCTGCCTACTCAAATTCGCGATAAGGGTAAGTTTTGTTTTACTCTACCACAAATTTAAATCCCAATTACTTTTCCCTTAATACCACCCCTTGTACGGGTAGGGGGGAAAAACCCTGGCTTTTTAAAAATAGCTTTTATCTTTGATGATTAGGGAGAAAAGAATCGAGTACCCCAAATTTCATTTTATATTTGAATCCCCCTTTACTAGTTTAGTTTTTACGATAAAATTTAAAAAAAAATTTCCATTTGCGGGGGTCGCCCCTTTTTAACAAAAAGCCCTTTTCCCCAAAATTTTAGTTTTTTTAACAAATTTCCAGGGCATTTCAAACAAAAGGAAAAATTTTTTTACTGACAGTAGTAATCCCCACCCCCATAGTTTTAACTTGACCCAAAAATTTTTTAACTTTTTAAATCGTTCCAAAACCCAGCATATTTATTAGCCCCCTTTCCAACAAAGGCCCGTTTTTGGACCCCCCTTGCCCACAATTGTAATTTCGGGTTTTAAAATTTAGTTTTCCCCAAAAACCTGTCCATTTCGTATTCCCCCGGGCCCAAAATTTTTTTTTTCCCCCACTAGCATAGTTGTACCCCCCACCCTAGAAATTCTTGAATTCCCACATTCCCACAGGGGTTTTTTCCCCATTTTAAATTTTAAAAGTTTATGCACAACTATCAAAGTGGGATGTCCACTACCCTACTTTTTTCCCCACACACTTTTTTCGAATTCCCCATCCCAGCATGCCCACTACTGTTCGAAATTTCCCAAAAACTATGATAGTCATATTTCTACGGTAGTTGAAACCCCCCCACTAGGTAATGGAAAACCCAAAAAAAAACCCCCCCCCCGGAACGTGACTCTGTCATTTTCTACCTTGCTCCCTAAGTCTGGCGATTGCTGAAAAAAAATCTATTTGTCGGTTTGCGGGGCCTTCTTTGTAAAAAAAAGGGTGGGGCTTTTGGAAAAGGGAAAGCTTTTGTTAACATTCTTTCCCAACCTTTCCCAGTCCCCCCCAAACAAAAAGAGCTTTATGAAGCCGGTATTGGGGAGTATCGTCGGGCCTGCAAAAGTGATAACCTTTTTAAGCCCAGTGTGAGGAAGAGAGAGAGAAAAGAGAGAGAGAGAGAGAGAGAAAAGAGAGAGAGAAAGAGAAGAAAAAGAGGGGAGAGAAAAGAGAAAAATGGGGGGATGGGAGGGGGGGAAAGGCGGGGGGTAAAGTTTTGCAGATCCCGGGAAAAGCCCTAGGTAGAGAAATTTTTCCTTTTGGGCCCGAAGAGACTTTTTGATGCCCAGGAAGGAAGGAGTATCCCCCCCATACAAGGGGAAATAGGCCCAGGGGCAAAATAAATAATTTAGGGGGTCTGAAATTACGTTCATCAGGTACAAAAAAAGAAGGAGTCAGCCTAAGGAGGGCCTAAATTATTTTTCCAGTAACCCGGGCTTTTAAAAGGAAACGTTGAGACACTTCAAAAAGGGAAAAAATGCAGAAAATTTCGTTTTTTTGGGTGTGTGGCCCTAATTTTAAAATTTTTTTTTTAAATTTAACCAGTTTTTTAAATTTTGTAAATTGTAAAAATTTTTTATTCGCTCGTTTTAAAATTTTGGAAACCCCCCCCCCCCCCAACTAAAAAAAAAAAAATTTTCCCCCCCAAAACAGAGCAGGGGCGGTAGGTGGGATTTGAATTTACGAAAAAATTGGTTTCCCCTTTTTTTAGTGGGTTTTCAAAAGGGCCCCAAAAATTTGGAGAAGTATAGAAGAGAACTGCATCCTGCTTCCGGAAAAAATTTCAACAAATCGCTTTCTCGAAAAATTTTCCCCGTCCCCGGGAATTTAAAAAAGGGCCAAAAAGGGGATCCCGAGGTAGGAAAAAAAATAAAACCCCCTGAAAGGGGGAAAAAAATTTAGAGACTTTAAATTTTTTTTCCCCCGAGGAGCACATAAAAGAAAAAAAACGCGCATTTCTGTTGCTTTTACAAGTTTAAAAAGTTTAAATATTCGTCAGGACAATGTAAAATGAAGCCAAAGGGAAAACCCTTTAAAACGGTATTAGGGTAAAATTTCTCTACCTGTAACAAAAAAACTTGAAACTGTGGGGTTTTCTAAAAAGGGTTAAAACCAGAACTTTCAAAGTGGAATATGAATCAAGTTAACTGCACTAGAGCCCTTTTTGATTAATAAACAGGGATACAATACAGAAAAAGTTGAATAAGAATCTGTTGAACATGCAGGTAAACCAAAAAATTTTGCACCCGAGTAAGCAGGGTTTGTTATCGAATTCAGAGGTGAAAAAGTTAAACTGGGGATGATAAAATTTGGGGTGGGAAGGGTTTACCAGCTCTGTCAGCACTGATGGAAGATGGCCTGGAAAAGGGGAAATGCCATCTTTCATCAACGTTGAGGGGCGAATTATCACACACTTCTTTTCCCCAGTTCCTTTTTGTCAATAGGATTGTAACTAGCCCCTTGAGGGGCATAAACTCGGGCTAACCCATTCGTTAGTTTAAAATTGCCATGTGCGCCATGGGGTTACCCCCCAGAACTTGACCTTACATTCCCCTATAACAGAGAAAACCAAATCAATCTTGTATGATAAACACTCAAACAAAAGGTTTGGGAAAAAAGCCTGAATTTTCGTTTAACAGCAAAGATTACGCAAATGAGATATAAAGCTCAACAAAATTAAGGGGGGGATCATAGGTAAGAATTTTCGTCTGAGGGGTTTGTGAAAAAAATGGGGGTCACAAGGAAGAGGTTTTAAGTTTTAAAAAAAAGACTTGGGGAACAAAAAATTGTTTTTTAAAAAAGTTTTTTCCCCTGCCCTTGTGATTTTTATTTAACCAAAGACACTGAAACGTTACTGAAAACCGGGGACTGATTTACCCCCAACCTTTCCTTTTCGGTCCTTTTTTGGGTTTTATTGGGGGGAAAAACCCCTTTGGGGGCGAAAAGTCTACAAAAAAGGACCCCGATGTTGTACTGTCTTTTTCCCAAATTTATGTTCTTAGGTACTGTTTGGGAGTACTCTTTGTATCCCAAAATGGATGTAGGGAAAGGCTAAATTAATACATAAAATTTTAAAAGGGAGAAAACAAAAGAGCCCCCAAATGCAGGGGAAAAACAAAAACCACCTTTTAAAAGAAGTGTAAAAAGTATGTTCCATCTCTAACAACTGGAAAAGAAAGCCCTTTTTTGAAATTAACCCAACTTTAATCCCAACTGTAAAATTAAATGTAATTCAAAAGGGAAATGTTCTTAATCCTTGTAGAGACTTGACCTCTTCCTTCTTCTACTTTAAACGTGCAGCCCAAAAAAATTTTCTTTAAGGCGAATTTTTGGGAATAAATAGGGAAAAAAAAATTTAAAAAAAAAGGCTCTTTAATGGGAAACCCAAAAATAGAGAACATGGTTATGCAAAACACACCCGATAAAACAATGCCCCCAAAATGGATAATATTTATTTGAAAAACCCCAGGGTGGTCAAGTAAAATGACGTTAAAAAGTGACAGGCCTATTTTTACCTCAGCCCGGGCCCACCATTGAAGGCTGGGCCCGGGGGCTTTAAAAATTTTGTTTCCCCAAAATTTCAAAAGGGAATTTATTATAAAATATATAAATATATATTATTTTTATAAATATATATAATATTTATTATTAACTATAAATATATATTTTCGTTTCCGAAAAAAGGGTAAGACTTGCGACAAACCCTCTTTTTTTACCCAAATTTTTAAAGGGAACCCAAAATTTGGTGTGCAATAATTTCACAAAAAAACATTCTGAAAACCCAACGAAAAAAAAAAGTTTGATTGTGTTTATTTATTAATTAAATTAGTGTTAACCTTTTCTTAAAAAATATTTAGATGGGGAAATTTGGCTAAAAAATTGCACTTAGTTGGAAACAAATACACTTTTAACCCCCATTGGGAAACCTTTACGTAAGAAAGGGAAAAATTTAACTAGGGGGAAAAGGGTCAATATTTCCATTTTAATTTGTGTACGTTAAAAGGGAAAAATCCAAAAATAAGGGAAATTTTCAATCAATTTACATTAGTGGATCGTGTGTACATATATAAAGGGAAAATCAAGCAAGGGCACTATATGGGTTTACAACCCGCTGTGGTCATTCATTTTTAGCATGAAGAGCAAACCCCCCCACGTTTGGAGCTTGGTTATTCTGCATGACTAGGTTTGCAAAAGAAATGAGAGCCATTAAATTTTAAAATTTTTGTCTATCTCTGGGTAAAATATACCTATACGGAAAAAAAAGTAAATCTTTTTCCACATGTGCTGCATGAAAACAGTGCTCAGCCCGGGGCATGGCCGGGTCGCGGGGGCGTTGTCCCCCCAAAACCCTTCAGGTAGAAACCCCTAAAAAAAACGTTTGCGAGCTTTTGCTCACACGTTTGTTTTTCTTTGCTTAGTTTTTGCTTCACTAAGTAATTTTTGGTGGCCTAAGAAAGGGGAGGTTTAAGTTAAATTAAGCAAAAGTAACGTAGTTTTTTTTTTTTGTATTTAAAACCCAAAATTTATTAAAACTGCAGTGTGCTGCTTTTAATGATTTTACAGAAAAATAAAACACGGGCTTGCCCTTTTTCACATTTCAAATTAAACGTTGGGGTTTAACCGGTCGTACCAAGAGAGGGGATGGGAAACTTCCCAAAACTCAGGTACAAAAACTGCTGTTTTCAAAGTATTTCAGACGGGTTAAATTTCAGGTATACAAAACCCCTCATTCTTTGGGATACAAACAGTTCATAAGTAGGGAATTTAAACCACAATCACAGATGCACAAAAAAACCTTTCACACGTTTAAGGGACTGCTCCCTGCCGGAGGTATTTCAAACCTCTCAAGCCAGGTGTACAGACGGTTTTTATATACAGGGATACACACTGTTCAAACAAACTGCTCATTCGAAGTCATTAAAACTCCTAAAACACTGGCATACAAAAACCCCTGCCTTCACGGGTTTTAAAACGGTACTAAGCAGGTATACACACCCCTTCTCATACAAAGGTATACAAACGCTCATACACAGATATACACCCCGCTCTTTAAAGTCGTCTTTAAAAGATACTTTTATTTATGTTTTCTTTTTAAACCCAATTATATTTTTTAAAAAAACTTTTAAAAGTCACGGTCACTGTTTTGGGAGAGCTGTATCTTGGGATGTTTCACTGTGTAAAGCTTTATCAAGTGGGTTTCAAAAAAAGCGATTCTAAAAGTTAGAAATCTCCAAAATGAATACTAGAAAGGGGCTGCCCCCTTTTTAGCATCCAGCCTTTTTACTGGCTTTTGTTTAAAAATTTGTCCCGAACCTTTTTCCAATTAAACCATTTGAATTTTTGGGGGGGATTTCAATAGTGCCCTTTGGGGTTTTCAATTTGTAGGTTACTAACTAGAGAAAAAAAAAATTTAATAAAATTTTAGTATCGTCAAGAGGTTTTTTTTATCAAAATAAATTAAAAATTTAAAAATAATTTAAAAAATAATAAACACTTCTCTCGTGTATAAAAATTTGTGATGATTTGCACATACCCATTTATAATTTTTTAAGTACCATCTGGTACATTAACATTTAAAAAGATATTACAAAAATGTACAAGTTGTTTGTGTATGTTGTAAGTGCTCTGTCTCAAGACTCGACTAGACTTAAACCCAAATTTACAGACAAAGTCCCCCAGATAAAAATAACTTCTTTACCCCACTGGCCAAAACAAAAAAGTCTTTTTGAAAAATAAAAAAAAATTTCAAACCAATAGCAATATAACAAGCAAACTGGGGAACAGGTTAAGGAAAAAAAGGAGATAAATAACGACACTAAGTAGGGACCATCAGGGAATCCTCCACACAAGTCACCCAAAAATCCCCTTTTTTTCTGGAAACTAAGTTTTAGCATAAGAAAAATTCCCCCACGTGATATTTCACAGATACCAGTAAAAAGTTAGGGCCAAAAAGCTACAGCCCCAGGGGCCCGGGGATTTCTCAAGTGGGCTATGCGACACAACCCGTAAACGTCGAAAATCCCCTAAGTCTATACATTTTTTCTGGGGAACAGGTTAATACAAACTAACAAAAAATAAAAGAACAACAATCTGTCCAACCACCAAGGAGTCTAGACCAACTGAATACTTCAGGCGGGTGGGGGACACCCCCCCCCCGATCCCCGTGATAGCTCCGTGGACAAACTTTCAGCTCAAAAACAGAAGCCCGGGGCCCTTTTAAAGGCTAAAAAGCGATAAAAATTCAAATATTGACTTGAACTTTAGGGACATAATTTGTTACAAACCCCCTCCCCCAAACGGAAGCTAAGTCAAATTTAAAAATATGAAGCAAATTTCATTTTCGGGTTTTGCTAATTTTTCGGCCCAAAACAAGCAATATAAAATTATATGAAAGGGGAAATAATTAATATATACATAATCATTGCAACCCTTTTTTAGGGGTTGCAACATCATTTTCACTTTGTCCCACCCTTTTTAAAGTCAGTTTCACCCGAGTCAGAAAACTTTTTCTGATTCACTGCGTATTTTCGTTGTTTTATTTGCGTGTGCATCCTTTGCCTTTAATTTTAAACTCCCGAACCCCCTTTCTCGAAAATCTTTTCAAAACCCATATGCTTGTTTTTTAAATCTCCCCGAAAAACATTTTCAACTCTTGGAAAAAGGTGATTTGAATTTAAACCCTTTTTAATTTTTATTTTAGTTCGTTCCCCTTTACACAGTTCATTTTAATGCTTTTCCTGCTACAGTAAACAGTTTTTTAAAAATTTTGGGGTTTTTTATTTTTTTAAAAAACAGCGAAGTTTTAAGATTTAAAAAAGGCTCCAAGTGATACGCCCGGAGGTTTGGGTTTTCTCAAGTTTTTTTCTCCTTTCACGTTTACTACAGTATTTTCTTCTTTTCCCGGGCGTTTTTTGTAATTTTTTCTCACCCCCGTTATTTTATTATTTTTCTTGGACTTAACTATATTGAAATTCAAAAATAGCCACTTTTTTTGATTTTGTTTTTTAAACCAGTTCCTCTCCTTATTATATTTGAGCCATTCCTCTTCTTGATTATGTTTTTAACCAGTTCCCTTTTTGATTATGTTTTTTAGCCAGTTCCCCTTTTTGATTTTTTTGTAAACCCCGTTCCTCTTTTTGATTTTTGTGTGTAGCCCGTTTTTTCTTCTTGGGGTCTTTTCCCTCTCCTCTCTTGATTGGGTTTTTTTTTTTTAATTTTCAATCAAATTTAGAAAAAAAAATTTTGAATATTAAAACACAGTACATTTTTTTGAGAGAAATAATTTTCGAGTTAAATACACCCGGGAACCACTCCCCCCACCACCATTAACGTTTATTTTGCAAAATTCACTGGATTCGTCGTTTATTCCTATCCTTGCGTTCTCTTCTAACTTGTACATTACAGGCAGCCTTCTTGGGTATTATGGAAAAATATTTAAATTTGAGTCGACGAAGATATTAAATTTTCAAAACCCTTTTTTCTCCAACATTAAATTTCCCTCAAAAAAATTTTAGTATATTCATAAGACAAAATTTTTCCATTACGGAAAAAATAAAACTACTTCTCTTTTTTATTTACTTCTTTGAAGGTATTCATCCTGTTACTATTCCCCAAAGTATTTCAGAAACCCTTTGCTAGGTGCTGGTGAGCCAAATAGTTTATAGTTTTAAAAGTTCCCTGCCCTTGGATTTTTTCCCTTTGTTTTATTGGGTTTTCACGTTTGCAGGGGGGGGGCTATCCCACTTTGTGAATTCCCTTACTAATGAAAAGTTCTGGTCCCCTTTTGGGCCCCTATCCAAATACTTAAGCGCTCTCATTTCATTTTCTCTGAATGTCTTCTAATCTTTCCTGCTCAAGCTTTTCTCGTGTTATTATTCTCGGTATCATCCTTAAATCAGGTAAATAGTTCCTCTATCATTGCAAAGACGTGGAATCCTCTGTTGAATACATATCAAGCTTCATTGTTCCTAACTATGAATACAAACTCTTTTTCCTCACCCATACGTCTGTTTATTTTTGGTTTCCATAAACAATGTCAGAAGAATCCTTGAATCATTCAGGACTCTGTCCAAGTATACCTGGAGAGGGTTTCGGTGGTCAATGCCCCCGCCGCCCGGTTGTGGCAAGGTGTCTTGAGCACACGGAAACCCAATGAGGCGCTCTCATTTGAAAAAATTTACGTTCAGAAACTTGAACAGGATCGAATTTTGTGCAGAAGTATCCTGGAGTTGAGATAGAGAGGGGGATGAAAGCTGCACTACGATGAGAACAAAGGGGAAATTATGAACTTGATAATGCTGAAAGGGAACTACGGAAAGCCAAAATGCCCCAAAATAGGAGAGACACGATGAACAGATAAAATGGATTGGGTCAGATTGTTTAAAATGAAAGACCAAAACCCAACGTGAAAAAATAGAAAAAAGATAGCTGTAGAACAAACTTTTTACCGGGACATAGTTTGGCTCATTGATGAGCTTTACAAGTCCTGAATTGATGAAGGGTGTTATCCAGAGCGAAACGTTCTAATAATGAAAGCTTATTTTGCAACGAGTTTTTTCTTTAGTGTGGGGCCCAAAAATCCAAAAATTTTTTTTAAAATAAATTAAAGGACCTAAACTCCAGAAACCAATCATACAAGCTTGAGGCGAGGCAATGAGTCTAGACCCGACCCCACTCAAAAGCAAATCGGTGAGTGCCCCAAATACTTACCATAACGTAACCTCCATTCACGGCAGAAAGTAGTTACCGTAATGCCTGTGAAGTGCTCTCAATCTAAAGATTTGGAGGTACACTTCCATTCCCCCGGATTGGACAAAGATTTTCTTCGATTCCCCGTACGATGTACGACCCCTAATGATGCAGCACTTTCCCCATAATTATGCTACTAGTTCAGAGAGCGCTTACACCAGACTGTCGCCATAACTCAGTGAGCAAGGTCTTCGTTCTCGCTCACGATAATGTGCACCAATGCACCCTGAATGGAGACTGCAGTAAAAGATAAATGTAAATCTAAACACTCCCCCCGCTTGGCGCCTAATAGAGAGCTTCAGACTAAATGATAGAAGAGAGAGAGAGAGAGAGAGAGAGAGAGAGAGAAAGAAAAGAGAAAGAGAGAGAAATGGGAAAGGGGAAAGGGAAGGGAAGATGAACACGGTCTCTTTCTCCCTCTCTCTCTTCTCCCCCCCACAAAAACACACACACACACACACACACAACACACAAAAACACACACACAAAAACAACCCAAATGGAGTATCAGCACCATATGGAACCCCCACCTGGTCAAGCACGCAAAGAAATTAGAGAAAGTGCAAAGGTTTGCAGCAAGACTAGTTCCCGAGCTAAGGGGACTGTCCTACGAAGAAAGGTTAAGGGAAATTACCTGACGACACTGGAGAACAGGGGGGTCAGGGAAGACATGATAACGACAAATAAAATACTGCGAGGAATTGACAAGGTGAACAAAGACAGAGATGGGACACAGAAACGAGGGGCACAATTTGAAGCTGAAGACTCCTATGAGTCAAAGGATATTAGGAAATATTTTTTCAGTCATAGCAGGGAGTGAAATAGCCTAGAATGTGACTTAGTGGAGACAGGAACCATACATAGTTTTAAGACGGATTTGATGAAGCTAATGGAGCAGGAGAGAGAGGACCTAGTAGCAGTCGGTGAAGATGCGGGCCAGGAGCTATGACTCGACCCCAATAACCAAAATAGGGAGTACAAATAGGGAGTACACACACCCCACACACCAACAATCGGGGTGTTAGTATCCCGCCCATACATGGCGCTGGGGGTTTTCTTGCATCATATTACCGATCGATTTGCCGATTTCGTCCTCCGTGATTTTGTCGGGATATTGGACTTTGGAATGGAATTTCCCCCTTTAGCAAAAAGGATTATTTTTTATCTTTCGTGATACTTCAGTCATTTGAGACCAGGTTTTTCTTGCCCAAAGTTTTTCTTCTTGTGTCAATTTCCTTAAATTTTAAAAAGTGGTGTGAATTGTGAGGAAAACAAGAGAGAAAAGACAAAAAAACA
>NC_069459.1:34507214-34533175 GCF_026875155.1 Cherax quadricarinatus
AGATCGTGAGAGAAACATAGTGGGGAAGGAAAGGGGGCATCCGGCGATCAACAAGGATGGAACATTCGCTTCTGCAAAAGGGGGCTCTAAACAGGGAAAAGAGTAAAACACCAGGCAAAAAATGTAATCCTCGTGAGGATGGGGTTAAGGCAGAATTTATTTTTATTATAATAAAAAGAACACTAGCCACAAGGGCTAAAACGCGTGCGGGGAGGGAAGCAGGGCATTGGGTGGCAAAAGGGAGAGGGATGAGTAATGTTAGGGAGAACAGTGGGGCAGTGGATGTGGGGGTAAAGGACAGAAAGACGAGCTAGAAAGGGGTAGGGGTAAAAGGTATCATCTCAGGTTTGTGAATGAATAAGTCGTTGTCAAAAGAAATGAAAAGTCGGGATTAAAGGAGGGTCCATCACAAGAAGGGAAGGTAAAAAAGGGAGAGTAGAACGAAAAACGACGTTGGAGGAAAATTTTCTGGTGTTTGGGATAGAGAGGCCCCGCCCTAACAAAATGGGGCTAATCGAACTGAAACTTGACATTTGCTCAAGGGAACAGGGTCCCTCTCCTGAATACCCAGTTTTTATTATTATAATCAAAAAGAAGCGTTAAGCCCAAGGGTATACACGGCGGGGGTGGGGAAGGAAGCGGGGTATTGGGAGAAAAGGGGGGGGGGATGACCATAGGTTTACAGAAAACAGGGGGCAGGGGGATAACGGGGGTAGGGGGTAGCAAAAATTTTTGAAGTAGAAAGGGGGTGAAGGTATCAAATTGGAAGTAAGAAAATTTTTGTCAAAAAGTCAATGAGAGGTCTGGATGAAAGGTGGGTCCATCACAGAAGGGAAGGTAAAGAGAGAGCACGAGCGAAGACGACGACGGGAAATTCTGCATGCTCGTGATAAAGTGGGCAGTCCAACAGAATGTGGCTGACTGATAATGGAACTTGGCAATTCTCACAGAGAGGAGCAGGGCACCTCTCCATGAGATATCCATCAGTAAGACGAGTATGGCCAACGCGAAGACGGGAGAGAGTAGTTCCCAACCCGACACTGGTGATAAGAAGATGGCCAGTAACCTATACTCGGTTTAATAGTTTGAAGTTTGTTGCCGAGCATAGTAGACCAACGTTGTTGCCGATGGGTGTGAATTTTGGGAAGAATTGCAGCAAAATAGTCCGTAAATGGAATACCTCTACATGAAACTGGTAGGTTTCATGTACTGCTGACTGCGCAGCAGTGTCTGCCTGTTCATTGCCTGTACGTCAACATGACCAGGGATCCAACAAAAAACAATATCGTTATGCTTGGTAAAGATGCGGCGTAGCCAAAGTTGGATACGGAGGACTAAGGGGTGAGGTGTATCAAATTTCTGTATAGCCTGTAAAGCACTAAGGGAGTCCCGAGACAACCACAAATGATGACACAGGCATAGATGCAATATGGATAAGTTTCTGTAAGGATGGCATACAATTTAGCAGTAAAAATACTAGCCGAAGATAGTAAATGCCCTTGTACGACGCTGTCTGGAAACACTGCTGCCAATCCTATGCCATCAGAAGACTTAGAGCCATCTGTGTAAACAGCAATGACATGAGAATGAGAGTGAAAGTGGTCAAGAAAATGAGAGCGGGAAGCGACCATAGACAGTTGGGCTTTCGAACAAGGGAGAGAGAAAGAACAGACTCGAACAGCTGGAACTTCCCAGGGGGGTAGGGAAAAGTGAGATGCTACATGTACATAGAAAGGTGGTAATTGAAGAGAAGAGAAGAGCGAATGAAGGCGAAGAGAGAAGGGATGGAGTAAACAGGGGCGGCGAACAAATAAAGAATGTCTATCAATATCAGTGACCATTCTATAAATGGAAGGTTGCGGAGATCATGAGAGCGACATAGTTTGCGATGGCAATGGGCATCACGGCGATCAGATAAGGATGGAACGTTTTGCTCTGCAATAGGCTCTCGACAGGGGAAAGCAAACAGCACCAAGGCATGAACGTAATCCTTGGTGATGAATGGGGTTAAGGCTAGAGAGAGTAGCGGAGATGCCGCTGAATAGATCAGGTCACCATAATTCAAGTTTCGATAAGATAAGGGTGGAATGTAGGCAAAGGAGGGTTCGAAGATCAGCCCCCCATGAAAGATGAGCAAGGGTTTTAAGGAGGTTCAGCCGGCTGTGGCAAGTTGCCTTCAGAAGGTAATGTGGGGTTTCCAGCATAACCTACGATCAAAGGGGGGCCCCAGAAACTTGCTGTATCACGTCAGGGATACGGGAGCCATAGAGGTACAAAGGATGATCGGAGATGACAGAGCGTCTAGTGAAAGTAATTTGGTGGGTTTAGTGCGGAAAATTTAAACCCACGTGTGGTGGCCCAATTGGAAACACGGTCGACTGCATGCTGGAGAAAACTGTAAAAAGGGGGACAGTCAGCCTAAACGGGCCCAATAGTGAAGTCATCAACTAGAGTGATGACCAAATATTTGATGGAAAAACTAGAGGCCAAATCATTAATAGCAAGGAGGAAAAGTTTGTGCTCAGAAACACATCCTGGGGGACACCTTCAGCTTGGATAAAGCCCCAGGGAGAGCACATTATTAAACCGAACAGGGAAAATGCCTGTCAGTTAAAAAGTTCTTAAGGAAGGATGGTAGATTGCCTCGAAGGCCTAAGGGGTGGGCTTGGGCTAAAAAATTATACCTCCCAAGTGGTGCATATGCCTTCTCAAGGTCAAAAAATTGGCAATAACTGAGTGGTTATTTGCAAAGGCATTACGAACATACGTATCCAAGCGTAGTAAGGGGTCTATGGTAGAACGTCCCTTACAAAAGCCATATTGACGTGGGAGAGGACTGTTGTGTTTCTAAATACCACACTAAACGTCCTATTTACTAGGCGTTCCATCACTTTGCAAACTGCACTGGTAAGAGCAATGGGACGATAGTGGGAGGTTTCATGTCCCATAGTGCCTGGTTTGCAGAAAGGGAGAACAATGGCGGATTTCCCAGCTGTGGAAGAAATCCTTGTGACCCAAATAAGATTGTAAGGCGTAATAGGACTGCAAAAGGGGTGACTGATGTAAATGTTTGTAGCATACGAATATGAATGTCGTCGGGCCCAGCTGCCGATGAAACGCAAGCTGAGAGTGTTGCCTCCGTTCTTGAAGTGTAAAAAGGCACATTATACTGTTCTTCTCTGAGAGAAGAAAAGTCCCAAAGGGGGCTTACTCTTTGGCAGACTTTGAGGAAAAAAATGGGGGGCATAGAGGGAGTCCCGGAAATATGGACCAATATTGCCAATTTCTTGGAAACATTAGGGGGTTTGTATATCAACACCGGCCCCCGCAAACAGGACGGGTCAGGAAATATTTACCACTCATTTTTTCGTACTTTTTTCCCAGACGCACAAAAAAGGGGAAAGCAGGGTGGGGAGACATAATTCGCCAGCGATGGTTAGCGTCACGGATGACAGGCGAGGATCGCAATCTTTGCTTAAATTCAAGAAGTCTCTCTGTGGTTCATTGTACTGGTACCTGCCCCATGCAGCGCGTTTCAAACGTACTGCACGAGCACAAGCAGGAGACCCCCCAAGGCACAATTTCTGAGAAATGCCTGCCAAGTTTGGGTATTTAGAATGAGAAGCTGCAGTTTAAAACGGAGGACGAAAAGAGGTGAAAAATGCTCATCGATGGAGGATGAAGAAGGAACCTCTCTAAAAACAGTTAGGTGTGAGTAAAGATTCCAATTTGCCTGATCAAATTGCCAGCATGGGATCCCGAAGAGGTGGTGAATATGAAGGGGGGAAGTAAGAATGATTGGGAAATGATCGCTGTCATGTAAGTCCGGAAGACAGACCAAATGAAGTCTAATGCAGCGGAGGAAGAGCAGACTGAGAGATCGATGCAAGAGAGAGTGTGAGTCCGAGGATCAAAATGGGTGTGAGTACTGTATTTAAAACATGGAGGGGGTGGGTGGCAAGAAAAGCCTCTAACTGAATGCCACGGGAATCCCCAGTGAGCCCCCCCCCAGAGGAAATTGGGGCTTTTAAAATCACCAAGTAACAGAATCGGTGGTGGTAATGACGAAACAAGAAAGGCAATATCCGGAATAGATAATGCCAAGAAGGAGAGGGGATATAAAGAACAGAGCGTATACCACCTAATGCAAGTGGATACGGGCTGCGTGTAATTGCAGTGAAGTATGAACAAATAGCTGCTGGTACGGAATATCAGTGCGTAGAAGAAGGGCACTTTCATTAAAGGTCCCATCAGGAAAAGGATCTAAAGAATACAATAAATTATAGCCTGAGATGGGAAGATAACAGCAGAGTGTAACTTTGGTTCTTGTAAGCAAACACCAACGGGGGAAAACTGGGAGGGTAAACACTGAAGCTCACCCCGATTACCCTGAGGCCGCGTATATTCCACTGTAAATAGGCCATATTGGCAATGATAAAGATACCTGAAATCCGCAGGTAAGGGTTCCTACGGACTAGAGGGGTTAGAAAAGTACACATGCGGAGGCAGTGGAAAATGTTAAAGCAGGGAAAGGGAACAGTGCGCTGTGAAGAAAGGAGTTTGCGCAGATGGAGTAAGGAGAGAAAAGGAAGCGGAGGGGGGTTCAGTGTCCATTGATGGTTTGGTCTCTGCAATATATTCAGAGATTGCTTCAAGTGTTTGAGAATTAAATAGACATCTATGGGAGACAATTTTGGGAAAAATTTGGGAGGGGAGGATGAGTAAAGATTGGAACTGTAATGGATTGTACCAAGGTAGGGGGGGGACAGAAGGGTGGAGGAAAACTGGAGAACGGGGGAAGGGACAAAGAGGCAGAAACCTGGGACGTGGCCGAAGAGGAAAAAAACTTGGGAGGGAACAGGGGAGGAAGGCACAGTACGGGAGAGGGTGAACCTCTACACTTGTAACAGAGCCAGTGAGAAGGGGAGACCGGTACAGAGACAGGGAAGGAAAATGAGGAGGTGGAAGAGGGGTAAGGAGGTGTTAACGGACCTTTTTTTTGACTTTTTGAGAAGTAGAGGGATGATTGGGAGGAGGTGTCATACGAAAATCTCGTCGCACTGAGGCTTGTGAGAGAAAACCCACAAAAGAAGCAAGATCAGACTGAGACGTTAAAAGTAGGGACTCCTGAGCCGAGGCCCAGCAAAAGAATTAGCTACAGGAGTGACTATGGGAGAGGTAACCACAGAGGTGGGTGCAGAAGTTGGGATACCTGAAGTGGGGGACGTTTTGAAACACGGGAATAAGAAACACGAGGTAGTCTCCCTTGGAGGCGGAGATGAGAAATCCATGGCATAAGGGAACCTTCTGCCTCTTTGAGGTAAATGGATTTCCCCCTCGTTTAAGTAGACTTGACAATGGCGAGAGTACGAAGGGGAGCCTCATGACAATTAAGGCAAGAGGGAGGTCGATTGCAAGACGTATTAGAAAGGTCATCAGCACCACAGACTGGGCATTCGGCGATAGATCTGCAATATTTTGCTGGATGGCCAAATCGCCAGCAATTTCTACACTGTTGCGGTGTAGGGGTCACCTTTCGAACTTGTAACCAATGTCCTGCTACATAAACTGAGGATGGGATTTTACGGGTTTCAAAAGTTAAACGAGCCACATTGCTAGGGTATTGTCTCCCCGCCCGCGGGCAGGAAGAACATAAGTGTCTACCTTGAGGATTGGGAGTCTTGTGTTCCAGCTGTTCAAGAATGTCAGTGCCACATGTCTGGAAATTTTGTTGAACTATGGTATGAGGCAGAATGATGGTACCACTACAAGAATTGGGAGGGAATGATGCTTTTCAATAGTTACAGGAACAGAATCAATATGGGAAAAGATGAGAAAGCTCATGAGCTGGTAGCATTTGTATGGTGACGATGCGCGTACTGTTTTACTCTTTGTGTAAGAGCATGAAAAAGAAATATCTTTACCTCATGGGTAGGAGTGCCTTGCCAATACTTTGGTCAGAAAGATAGGCAGTTAGAGGAAAGTCGGTCATAAAGGAAGGAAAATTTAGTCCATTGTTCAGTCTGAAACTGGAGCGTGGAAAGGTAGTGAAGGACGTAGTCGATCTTTTCTGAGAGAACGAGAATGTGGAGAGTATCAATCAGCAGGTAATTGTCGTTGTCGTTTAGGCGTGGGCCAGAGTTGAGTCCGACGTGGATGGGCCGTGTTGATTTGAAAATTGCCGCACTGTAGAGGGAGGAGGCCAGAAGCATAGTCAGAGGAGAGCGAAAAGGTCCGAAAAATTGAAGGAGTCAGTCGAGGCCTCAGTACCTGAAGCTGGGTGAGGAAACAGCAACGGAAAAGGTACAGAGGCAGGAGGAGTGTTCGAAGAGTGGTCCAAAGACGAGGCGGGGTCAGAACGGGGTTGCGGTATCAAGAAGGGGCCCGGGAGGGTAGAGTTCATGGACTAGGGCCTTGATGCAATGGACTAGGATACTTCTTTCTTGTTGTTTTGAAGAAAAAAAAGAAGAAAGAAAAATTAAAAAATAAAAAAAGAATAAAAAAAGGGGGGGGACCGGGGAGGGATAGTTCCTAGGTAAGGAATGAATGGGCCAAAAATCTCCCTCCGCGCCCAAAGAGGACTCAAGACCGCAAAGTAGCGCAGATGCAGAAGGAACCCGTGCCATACCCTACCATTCATGCCGTAAACCGGCAATCTGGCGATAGCAACCTTCACATCTGCCGAGAGCTACCTCGGTGACGAAAAAGAAGGTTGGCCGGAAAATCCACCACAAAGCTTACCTCCTTCGGCCACCACCCCCGGATCTGAAGGTGGCTTCCAGAGATACATCCGTCGCTGAGGACACCCAAAGCCACCCTCGGGATACAGAGAGGACATGACCATATCCAGCAGTCCAGATTCACGGCAAACTACGCCACCGTTAAGAAACCTCAATGGATGGATGGGACCCCGGTACCCTTTTCCCACCTAGGAATATCGTGTCTGTGGAAAAAAAAAAAAAAAAAAAAAAAAAAGGCCAAAAGGAAGGGCAAAAGGGAGGGGTGGGGAGGAGGAGGAGGGAAAGGAAAAAGGGGAGGATGGATATGGACGTGGATTGAGGGGTAATTGGTTGTTCTGAGGAAGTAGACCGACAGGTCTAATTCCTCACACCCCAAGAGCATCTTCACCATGCCAAGGAGCCCCCTTGAAGAGGAGGGAAAGATACCAATTGAGTAAGAATGAGTGTGGCCAATGGAGAACAGGGGCAGAGAGAGTGGTTCTCCCAACCTCGGCTTGTATGACAAGAAGACGGCCAGGTACCTATGCCTCGGTTTAATAGAATGAAGTTTGTTACCGAGCAGAGTTGACCAATGTTGCCAAGGGTGAGAGAAGGTGGGTAGCTATTGCAGCAAATAGTTCCAGAAACATGGACCACCTCTATATGGAAATTGGTAGAGGTAGGTCATGTATGCTGACCGCACAGTAGTGTCTGCCTGTTCATTGCCCTGTACATCGAACATGACCAGGGACCCAACAAAAAAACAATATCTTTTTCATTTGCCCTTGGTAGAGAGTACGGCTTAGCCAAAGTTGATATGGAAGAAACAGGTGGTGAGTGAGGGATCAAATTTTTGTATAGCCTGTTAGAGGCACTTAAAGGAGCTAAAACTACACAAATGACGACACAGGCCTTAATGCGATACGAATAAGTGCTGCAAGAAGGCATACAATTCGCAGTAAAAGTCCTAGCCGTTTAAGATAGGAAATGCCCCCGCACGACGCTGCCTGAAACACTGCTGCAAAATTGGACACTGTCTGAAGACTTGCTTAGAGGCCATCTGTGTTCACAGCGATGGCCATGAGAATGAGTAGAGTGGAAGTGATCAAGACAAAGTGAGCAGGAAGCCCACCTTTGGCAGTTGGGCTTTCGAGCAAGTGAGTGTGAAAAGAACAGACCTGATAAAGCTGGAACTTCCCAGGGAGGTATGGAAAGTGAGATGCAGACTATGGGAACATGTAAGGTGGTAAATGAAGGAAGGACAAGAGCGAATGTAGGCGGAGAGAAAATGGACGGAGAAAACAGGGGGCGGCGAAACAAATAAAAAGAATGTTACTAAATCGGTGACATTTCTATAAAATGGAAGGATTGTGGAGATCGTGAGAGCGAACATAGTGCTAAGGCAATGGGCATCACGTCGATCAGACCATGGGATGGAACATTCGTTCTGCCTAAGAGGCTCTCAACAGGTGCCCAAGACCGTTAAAACACCAAGGCTTAAACGTATTATTATTATAATAAAAAAGAAAGCGCTAGCATGCAGTTACGTCAAAATCCAACCTTGGTGATGGATGGGGTTAAGGACTTAGAGACGAGTAGCAGGAGAGGCTGCTGCTAAGTCACATCTCGGTCACACAAATCGAGTTTCGATAAAACGAGGGCCATGAATGTAGGCGAAGCAGAAGTTCGCGATCGCTCCCCACGGAAAGATCAGCAAGGGTTTTAAGAAGGTTTAGCAAGCCGTGACCAAGTTGCCTTAGAGAGGTAATGTGAGGTTTCCAGGATAACCTACGGTCAAAGAGAAGGCTAGAAAACCGACTGTATCACGTTCGAGGGATACGGGGCCATACAGATTACAAAAGATTGATCGGAGATGACAGAAAATAATTTGGAGAGTTTTGGTACTGGAAAATTAAACCCATGCATGGTGGCCACAAGTGGAAACACGGTCGGCCGCTTGCTCGGAGAGAAACTGCAATGATATGACAGTCAGCGCCTGCACAAGCTATAGCGAATGCTCAACTTAGAGTGATGGCAATATTGGGTGGAAGAACAGAAGGCCAAAATCATTGATAGCAAGGAAAGAAAAAAGCGTTGTTGCTCAGACACATCCCTGAGGGGACACCTTCAGCTTGCGACGAAGTCTGGGAAAAGAACATTATTGAACTCGAACACAGAAAATGTCTGTCAAGCTAAAAAGTTCTTAAGGAAGGATGGTTAATTGCCTCGGAGGCCTAAGGAGTGGGCTTGGGCAAAAATATTATACCTCCAAGTTGTGTCATATGCCTTCTCCAAAGGTCAAATATATGGCAATAACTGAGTGATTATTTCGCAAAGGCATACAAACATACGTATCCAACGTGTAAGGGGGTGGTCTATGGTACTGCAGCTTTACGGAAGCCATATTGACTCGTGGAGAGACTGTATGTGTGTCTTAAATACCATATTTAACGATTGATTTACGAGATGTTTCCATCACTTTGTCAACTTGCACTAGTAAAGAGCGATTCGACGATAGTGGGAGGCATCATGTCCTGTAAGTACCCGGTTTGCGGAAATGAGAACAATTGGCAGATTTCCACAGTCTTGTGGAAGAACTCCTTGTGCCCAAAATAAGATGAAGAGGTGTAAGAGGTCTACAAAGGCTGACTGATGTAATGTTGTTAACATAACGAAGATGATGTTGTCAGGCCCAGTGCGATGATCGGAAGCTGAGAGCGTTGCCTCCAGTTCATGAAGTGTTACAAGGCACATTATACTGTTCTCTGAGAGAAGAAAAGTCCAAGGGTACTAACTCTCTGGCAGACTTTGAGGATAAGAAAACGAGGGGGCATAGTGGAGCCCTCGGGAAAATACAGACCAGGATGTGTGCCAAGTTCAATGGCAACATTCGAGAGGGTTTGCTACATCAACACCAGCGACCTGTAGAACAGGAGCCGGGTCTGGAGAATATTTACCACTCAATTTCTCATTTTTTCCAGACTGCACTCATAGAAGAGCAGAGGTGATGGTGGAACAGTTCCCAGCAAGTCCGTTTAGCTTCACAGATGTACACGGCGAGCTCAGTGGATCGCACGCTTCTGCTTAAAATCAAGAAGTTTCTCAGGGCTCTATTGTTTACCAGTACCTGCCCATAGCTAGCGCGTTTCAAAACGTTACTGCACAAGCACAAAGCAGAGGACCACCAAGGCACTCACTTGAGAATGCTTGCCTGAGGTTTGGGGTATAGATGAGAAGCGCGGTATAAACTGACATCGAGAAAAGAGGTGTAGGAGCTCATCAATGGAGGATGAAGAGGAACTCACTAAAAGCAGTGAGTTGCGAGGTAAAGATCCCAATTTGCCCAATCAAATTGCCAAGCGAGGGCTACGGAAAGGAGGTGAATGAAGGAGAAAGAATGATTGGAAAGGATCCACTGTCATGCAAGTCCGGTTAGAACAGACCAGGTGAAGTCTTAGTGTCTAGTGCAGTGGAGAAGAGCAGACTAATAGATCGATGCAAGAGTATGAGTACGAGGATCAAAATGGGGGGAGTACCCATATTTAAAAATGGAGGGGCGGTGAGAGGCGAGAAAAGCCTCCAACTGGATGCCACGTGAGTCCACAATGAGACCCCCCCCCCGAGGAAAGTGGGCAGGGCGTTAAAAAAAATCACCAAGTAACAGACAGTGGTCGGAAGTGTAAGGATGAAACAATAAAGGCAAAAATCTGGGATAGAAAATGCTTGAGGAGAGAGTATAATGAACATATTGTGATACCACTTGTTCAAGATGGAATACGGGCTGAGTGTAATGCAGCGAGGTTGGACAAGTAGTGGACAGTACGGGTAATATTGCGTAGACAGGGCACTTTCATTAAAGGTCTCCATCTGAGAAAGGATCTGAAGAATAGGTTGGAAAACGCCGAGTGTAATTTTGGTTCTTGTAGCAACACCAACAGGGGGAAGGAAACCTGGAAAGCAAATCTGAAGCTCACCCAGATTACCCGAGGGCAGCAGATATTCTACTGTAATAGCTCATGATTAGCATTGAAGAAAATACCAGGGAATCATAGGGAAAGGGCACTACAGAACTAGAGGGAGTTAGAAAGTCAACGTTGTGTGTGGTTGTGGGTGGCACTGGAAGACGTTCAAGCAGGCGAAAGGAACAGAGCATTGCGAAGAACGGAGTTGTGGAGATGGAGGAGAGGGAAGAGGAAAGAGAAGGGCACAGGAGGTGATCAGTGTCCATTGATGGTTTAAGTCTCTGCAATATATTCTGAAATGGCTTCAGGTGTTTCTGAATTCAAAGATGTATGGAGACAATTTGGAGTAGGAGGAGGGGGTGAGTTAAAGTTTGGGACAGTTAATGGACTGCCTACCAAAGTAGAGGGAGACAAAAGAGTGTAAGGGGACTGAGAAGAAGTGTGGGAGGGGACAGAAGGAGGGCAGACAGAACCTGTGAGGTGGCAGAAGAGGGAGAAACTTTGGAGGGGATAGGCCTAAGGTGTGTGGAAGCAGAGGATGAGGAGGAGGGGTGACCTTACACTTGTGTAATAGAGCCCGAGGTGAGGGACAAGTTCAATAGATTGGAGTAGGAGACGGGAATATACCCTATATATTATTAACAATATTTTAATTTGCGAATACTCGTTAAGGTAGGGTCAGTCTGCTCCGATATTCCCGCCCTTCCTTTTTCTCCCAACCCTAAATTGATAGTTTGTCAGCCGGCTATAGTTAAGGTATGGTAAGGTCATGCTTCCCGTTTTTCCCGCCTTTTCTCCCCCTCCCTGAAGTGATAGTTTTGACTGCCGGCTGCTTGTTATGGTAGCGGTCAGTCTTGCTCCTGCTATCCCTTCCCCTCCCTCTTCCCCCCCCCTGAAAGGTGACGTGATGGGCTTGGTTAAACAGTAAATCACTAGACTCCACAGCTCCCACTCTATTGTAAGTACATGCCTTGCCTTGTTACTTTAGTGGAATTTATTTTTTGGTTGAAAGCTCACTTTTGATCATAATTAAACTTAGTCTTTTAGCCCTTGCCTCTATGTTGCTGTTGTAATAATCACCACTCTTTTAGTATTTCAGGACTTACCCATGGGAGAGTGATTATTTAAGCAGTGGGTGGTAACATGTCAATCTTTTCCAGCTTGGATGTCTGAGGAGAGGGTCACCTGGCAATCAAGAGTTAGAACAATAGAAGACTAATGTCCAGAGACTTCTCCATGTTGTATTGTAAGTACTGTGCACCTGTATGAAATTGCAGGACATAACCCCAACATCCCATTGCAGCGGTTAAAAGAACCTTCTTTCCTGTCATCGGGATATTATACTCATGGTGATAATCTTTGAAGATCTAGCCAGTGGTGGGTCACAACACCTGCGAACCCCCCCCCCCATTCATCAGCAATGGCTACGATTTCAAAAAACAGTGGTCACCAACACTAGACACCCAGTTTAATTCATTTAAATTAGCGTTGAAATTTCAGTATCATTTATATTTTTCATTTTCACTTTTCTATAAGTGTAGGATTAATGTTCATTATTTAGTGTTTTACATTTTATATTTCCTATATAATAAATTGTTTTATGTTTTGTCTGTTATTATCTTTTTTTCTTACACTATTTTCCAGAGGAGGAGCCAAGCCTTGGTAATTTACGTTCTGAAGTTGTTCAGGGCTGAGTAAGCTTCACACAGAGAGAGGGGAAAGAACTAAGCACAGAGATGGAAAGGTAAAGTGCGGAGGTGGAAGGGAAGGAAGGGGGAAAGAAGATTTGAGCAATGGGGGATTTTTGGGACTTCTGAGATGTAGAGGGGGATTGGTTATAAGGGTGTCGTACGAGGTCTTGTCGATACGGGGGGCCTTGTGAGGAAGGACGCGAAGATGTGAGAAACAGACCGAGTTGTAGCAGGGACGTCAGAGCCAAGGACAGCAAAAGAATAGGGTTGCCGGATGTGGCTATCGGGAGGGGTTAACAGCAGAGGCCTGCAGAAGATGGGGACCCGGGAAGTGGGGGTTACATTGAAACACGAGAATAAGAAAACACCAGGGTTATAGTCTCCCTTGGAGGTGGGAGATGAGCAATGCCATAGCATAAGGGAGACCTTCCGCCTCTTTGAGGCAATGGATTTGACGCTCATTTGAAGTAGACCTGGACAGCAAGAGTATGAAGGTGTGGCCTCCTTACAATTAAGGCAAGATGGAGGTTGACTGAAAGATGTATTAGATATGGGCGTTTGGTCACCACAGACTGGGCTTTCAGCTATAGATCTGCAATATTTCGGCTGGCGTGACTCCAAAACGCCAGCAATTTTACACTGTTGCGGTGTAGGGATACCTTTCAAACTTGTAACCAAGTCCCGGCAATAATAAACAGAGGACGGGAGTTCACGGCTGCCGAAAGTTAATTGAGCCACAATCACGGGGTAAGGTCTCCGCCCTCAGGCAGGAAGGACATAAGTGGTCTACTTTGAGGGATTGGGAGATTCTGGAGTTTCCAGCTGTTCAAAAATGTCATTGCCACATGACTGGAAATTCTGTTGGACTATGGTATGGGGCAGAATGACAGTTCCACTACAGAATTGAGAGAAGATGTTTTTCAATAGTGATATAGTAGTATCCATATGCAAAAGGAGAGAAAGATCATGAGCTTGGGTACCCATTCTGGACAGTGATGATTGCAAATACCGCTCTATGAGAGGGAGGACATGAAATGAAATATCTCTACCAACATGGCACAGGGCGCTTTGCCTATACTATGGTTCAGAAAGATAGGCAGTAGAAGAAGTCAGTCTTAAAGAATTTGTCCATGTGTGCGTCCAAAACTGAGCGTGTGTGGAGAGGGAGTGCATGAACGTGTCGGTCATTTCCGAGTAGAATGGGAAGGTAACGAAGGAACATCATCAGGAGATTGTCGTTGGCATTTGGTTTTAGGAGTGTAGAACAGAGTTGATCCATCGGGAATTGGGCTGATGATTCGAAAAATTGCCGTACCATAGAGGGAGAGGCCGGAAGCACGGAAGCATAGTCAAAGGAGAGTGGAGGTCAGACCAAATCGAAGGAGTCAGTCGAAGCCCCCGGTACCTGAAGCGGCGGAGGGAAACAGCACCATCAAGAGGTCAGAGGCATCAAAGGGTTGCCCCGAAGTGGTCAAATACAAGGCAGGGTCCAGAAACGGGGTGCAGTTATCAAGAAGGGGCCGGGGGTACGACGGGGTCATGGATTTGGGTTTCTCCATGGTTAGGTACTCTTTGTTTTTTTGTTTTTAAGAACAAAAAAGGAAGGAAAGAGGAAAGGAAATAAAAATAAAAAAAAAAGAATAAAAGGAAAGGGGGGGGGAGAGCGGGGAAGGAATAGTTCCCAGGAGAAATGAAAGGGCCGGAAATCTCCCTCCGTGCCAAGAGGACCTCAGCACCGTTGTAGCACAGATGCTGCATGAACCCTGCCATACCCCACCCTTCATGCAGTAAACCAGGCAAATCCGGGAGAAGCATCCTCGCATCTGCGAGCTACCTCAGTGCGACAAAAGAGAGGGCAGCTGGATATCTGCCACAAAGCATACATCCTTTCGGCCACCACCCCCGGAATCCAAAAGATACACCGTCGCCTGAAAGAACACCCAAAAGCCACTCTTATCCGGGAATACGGAAGAGGGAAGAGGGACGGGACATCCCCAGGCGAATCAGATTCCACGGCAAACTACGCCACTGCCAAGAACCTCAACAGAATGGGATGGGACCACGGTACCCTTTCCCCTACCTACGAACTAGCGCGCCTGTGGGAAAAATCCCAAAGGCCAAAAAGAGGAAGGGGGCAAAATGGAGACTGACAGGATCTAATTCTCAGTCAAGAGCCTCAACCACGCCAAGGAGCCCCCCTTGAAGAGGATCATAACTGAACATTCACTTTGAACCTTTAATCCATTGTTGAACAGGGAATATAATTGAATTATTGTTTTCACAAAAAGTTGTTTTCGAAAATTAAATATATCTTTGTATAATACAAATTTTGATTCATTTATTTATAATCAAAAAAGAAGTGCTAAGCCAAACAAGGGCTATACAGCATGATCATTTATAATTTCTACTGTTACAACTATGATACTATCCTATGCTACACCTATGATATACTACTCCTTAGTGTTAAGTAGGACTGTAAGCCAATAATGTTAAGTTGGCCATAATGCCTAGGCATAATCAAATGCTCTCTTTGCATTGCAACCCACGATTGATAAATATAAAATCTCAATGTACTTTTGGCAAAAGATATAAAATAAATAAGAGTATATTGGTGTTAAAGCTCTTTTGGAGGACACGTTGGCCAAAATATATCCTTTCACAACTTTTCAGTGGTGTGTACATATTACAGTTCAGAATGCAGAACAAGCTCTGATCTTTCCATATTACTTCCAATGATAACATACAATCACACTACTCTCAATTCTTCTGGTATGGTGTGGTTTTACCACATTCATTGATACGAGTGATTTTGTCTTGCAGTGATAATTTAGAGGAATTAGCATTCAGAACCTTCTATTGTCAATACCATGGAGGTATACTGGAGAGGGTTTCAGGGGTCAACGACCCCCGTGGCTCGGTCTGTGACCAGGTCTTATGGTGGATCAGGGCCTAATTAACCAGGATGTTGCTTGTAGTATTATACAGCTTGACATAGGGGAGATTATTTATAATCAAAAGGAAGCGCTAAAGCCACAAGGGGCTATTACTGCGCTGCAGGGAGGAAAGAAGCGAGGGGCATCAAGTGGCAGAAGGGGGAGGTGGATGAGTAACAGGTTACGGATAACAGTGGGGCAGTGGATGGTGAAAGGGTAAAAGGGGCCAGCAAGAGACTTGCTAGAGAGGGCTGAAGGGGAGTGTGTAAGGTATCATCATCAGAGTTTGTGGAGGTAATCAGTCGTTGTCAAGAAGTCAATGAGGAGTCAGGATTAAAGGCAGGGTCCATCAAAGCAGAAGGGAAGGTAAAGAGAAGTTGTAGAAATGAAGACTGCATTGGAGGTAATTTCTGCATGCCCCGTTGATAGGGAGCAGTCTAACAATGTGGCTAATCGATACTGAGAACTTGACACTGCTCAAGAGAGGAACTGGGTGCCTCTCTATGAGATACCCGTGAGTAAGACGAGTGTGGCCAATGCAAAAGGCGGGAGAGAGTGGCTTCTCCAAACACGGCACTGATGATAAGATGGCCAGTAACCTTTGCTCAGTTTATAGAATGAAGTTTGTTCCAAGCAGAGTTGACCAACGTTGTTGCCAACGTGTGTTGAAGGTGGGTATGCTATTGCAGCAAAATAGTCCAGAAATGGAACACCTCTATAGAAAATTGGTAGTCATGTACTGCTGACCACGCACAGCAGTGTCTGCCTGTTCATTGCCCTGTACGTCGACAGGACCAGGGGCCCAACAAAAAATAAAGTCTTTATGTTTGGTAGAGATACGGCGTAGCCAAAGTTGGATACAGAAAACTAGGGGGTGAGACATATCAAATTTTCTAATAGCCTGTAGAGCACTAGGAGTCTGAGACTACCACATGATGACAAGAATAGATGCGATCGAAAAATGCTGCAAGAATGAAAACGGTTATACAATTCAGCGAAAAATGCTAGCCGAAGATAGTAAATGCCCCTGCACGATGCTGCCCGGAAACACTGCTGCGAATCCAATGCTGTCTGAAGACTTAGAGCCATCTGTGTACACAGCGATGGCATGAGAATGGGAGTGGAAGTGATCAAGAAAGAGAGGGAAGCCACCGTAGGCAGTTGAAGCTTTCGAGCAAGGGAGTGAGAAAGAACAGACCCGAACAGCAGCTGAACTTACCCAGGGGGGGTAGGGAAAGTGAGATGCCTAACATGAAACATATAAAGGTTGTGGTAACTGAAGGAAGAAAGGTGAATGTAGGCCAAAGAGAAAAGGGACGGAGCAAAGCAAGCGCAGGGGATGGCAACGAATAAAGTTCCATAATATCGGTGACCATTCTATATTATTATTATAATCAAAAAGCGCTAAGCCACGCGGACTATACAGCGCTGCAGGGCAGGAAGGAGCGAGGGCCATCGGTGGCCAAATGGAGATGGAATGATGTAATAGGTTACAGTAACAGCGGGGGTAGTGGATGGTATGAAAGGGGTAAAGGCAGCAAGAGACTGAACTAGAAAAGGGCTGTGGGGGAGTGCCGGAAAGAGTTTTCATCAGAGTTTGATGGACGTAAATCAGTCATTGTCAGAAGTCAATGAGAGAGTCAGGATTAAAATGAGGGGTCCATCAGCAAGAGGAAAGGTAGAGAGAGTAGTAGAAACAAAGACGATGTTGGAGGAATATTCTGTGTGGCTCGTTGATAGAGAGGGCAATCTAACAGAATGTGTCTAATCGATACTGGAACTTGGACACTGCTCACAGAGAGGAACAGGGTGCCTCTCTATGAGATACCCATGAGTAAGACGAGTGTGGCCAATGCGAAGGCGGGAGGGAGTTGGTTCCCAACCTCGGCACTGATGACAAGAAAGACGGCCAGTAACCTGATGCTCGGTTTTTTTTTTTTTTTAAATAGAATGAAGTTTGTTACGAGCAGAGTTGACCAAAAACGTTGTTGCCAAGGGTGTGAAGGTGGGTAGCTATTGCAGCAAAATAGTCCAGAAATGGAACACCTCGATAGGAAATTGGTAGGTCATGTACTGCTGACCACGCATTATTATTATTATAATCAAAAAGAAGCGCTAAGCCCACAAGGACTATACAGCGTTGCAGGGCAGGAAGGAAGCAAGGGCATCAGGTGGCAAAAAGGGAGATGGATGAGTAATGGTTACGGTAACAGCGGGGTAGTGCAGGTGGTGAAAGGTAATGGGCAGCAAGAGACTGAACTAGGAAAGGGCTGGAGGGAGTGCAAAAAGTATCATCAGAGTGTGTGGAGTAAATCAGTCGTTGTCAAGAAGTCAATGAGAGAGTCAGGATTAAAGG
Source organism: Cherax quadricarinatus (assembly GCF_026875155.1). NCBI lineage: Eukaryota > Metazoa > Arthropoda > Malacostraca > Decapoda > Parastacidae > Cherax > Cherax quadricarinatus. The sequence goes on from NC_069459.1 coordinate 34,524,876, forward strand.
AGGGTCCATCAGCAAGAAGGGAAAGGGTTTAAAGAGAGAGTAGTAGAAAGAAGACGACGTTGGAGGAAAATTTCTGTGTGCTCGTTGATAGAGAGGGCAGTCTAACAGAATGTGGCTAATCGATACTGGAACTTGACACTGCTCACAGAGAGGAACAGGGTGCCTCTCCATGAGATCCCCATGAGTAAGACAAGTGTGGCCAATGCAAAGGCGGGAGAGAGGTGTTCTCCTAACCTCGGCACTGATGACAAGAAGACGGCCAGTAACCTATGCTCGGTTTAATAGAATGAAGTTGTTAGAGCAGAGTTGACCAACGTTGTTGCCAATGGGTGCAAAGGTGGGTAGCTATTGCAGCAAATAGTCCAGAAAGGAACACCTCGATAGGAAATTGGTAGGTCATGTACTGCTGACCGCGCAGCAGTGTCTGCCTGTTCATTGCCCTGTCGTCGACATGACCAGGGACCCAACAAAAAACAATATCTTTATGTTTGGTAGGTTTAGGGCGTAGCCAAAGTTGGATACAGAGAATTAGGGGGATGAGATGTATCAAATTTTCGTATAGCCTGTAGAGCACTAGGGAGTCTGAGACTACTAAAAATGATGGCATACATTTCAGCAGTAAAAATTTTACAAGTAGTAAATGCCCCTGCCGACGCTGTCCGGAAACACTGCTGCGAACCCCGACGCGTCTAAAGTTTAGAGCCATCTGTGTACCAGCGGTGGCATGAGAAGGGGATGGAAGTGAAAAGGGAAAAAGAGAGGGGGTTTTGTAAAAATTTTGTGTGGACTCCCTCCAGTGAGCGCCTACCCGGCAAACTCTTTTGACCCCCGAGCTTGAGGGGGGTACCTCAGCCTCACAAGGGGTTATAGGACAGTTTTCACAAATGATTGGTATTGCAAGAAACCTGCCTGCATGCACGTAAAAAGGGACTAACTTACTTGGGTTGCAGCAAATCCTATCTTCATTTCCCCAAAGTAGCCTTACCCCTTTGGATCCCCCTCAGAAACCACGGCAACCGGGGAGCTTGATTCCGCAATATTCAATCGTAATTAGTGTCCTGCCTGCCCTAAAATTCCTATACCCCAAAGGGGTATGTATCCCCTAGTATAACTATGCGACTCAGACAAAGTTTCAAGATGCTCGAGACCTGGTACTTACTGGGCTTTTAACCTTTGAAAACCGGGGCCCACGTTGCTCACTCACAATCCCCAGACACTGGCCAGAAATCTACGAAAAAAAGGTGAAGGTATTGTCGTAGTCGTGAAGGGTGTCAGCGTCCCTCGTTTGCTCCGGGTTTTTTTTCGGTTTTCAGGTCGCTCTTACGGTTTTAGAACTTTAATTTGGTGTCATCAATCCTTACGATACATCCCTCTAGCCCGGAAAAATCTTGGGCGGAAAACATTATAACTGAGTCAAAAAAGGAAAATTAGTGGCACAAACAGAGTTATGCCAGGGGAATCATAGGCCGTCCCGTGTGGAAAAAAATAAAAATTTGAATTTTTTCATGTCAGAGGAAAGAAAGTCTCCCTGATAACATTGGTATCATAGTGTATAGTTTACTACGGGGGCTCCCTATATATTGATGATAAAGGCAAAGTGCTTTTGAAAACAGGTGAATTTGTAAATGAAGGATAAGCCTATAGAGGCAGGTGCCAGAAGTCGCCAGAATTACCCAGGTAAGCTGTTTTTAATAATCTTCCTGGCTTCCCCAGTGTCTCGCATAAAACTAGTGATACCGTGATTAGCAGAATACAGTTTTTGTAGTAGCAACAACCAGTTTTAATGGTACTTAGTGGAGTGGAGTGACTTTCTTAGTTTTTTTTTTTGAAATACGGACGTTACTGTGAATTTCATTAAAACCTGTAGTTACCAGCAGTCGTTTTATACACAACGAGAAGCAATTTTTTCTACAAAAAAAGGCCCTTCCCCCAAAATTTGCACCGTAACTATAGTGTAATATAGCATTTATTGTGGGGGAGAGGGAAAAAAAAAAAGAAAAAAAAAAAAAAAAAAAAAGAGAAAAAGCCAGATACAGCGTTTTAAAAACAAGGAGGTGACCGTTCGTCATTGGGGAGTCCCAGTTTATCACCGGCTTTCAACACGAAAGTTATACTTTTGATCAGTCAAATCACATATTACTCGGGTAATAATTTTCCCAGTGACCCTTCATTGTTACTCAAATCACCGCCAGTATTTTTTAAAAGGGACCCATGATAGAGCAGATGTCGGGCCCCGAACCCTGCCTGGCCAAAACCCTTGACGGGTTCCCGAACCCGGGCTGGTTTCAAACAGTTTCGTTGGCAATAAAGCAGATTTGTAAACGGAGGGGGTTGTAGGGCCCTAAAAACCCAAAAACATTAAAAATCGGGAAACTGACGGTAAGCTTTTCCAATATACAAAAAGATTAAAAAACAGAAATAAAATAGCAGAGCTTATTTAAGGTTATTAAAGAATTTTCAAGAGGTTGCAGAAATTTTTTGCAGTAAATCAACCCCTTAAAAATCTTATGAAGCCCTGTGTGTCTGGGTCAGTCAAACAAACGGGCTTCCACATGGATAAATTGTCATTTTTGGGGAAATTGGTGTCACCCCCCCTTGTGCAGTATCCCAGAACTAGCTAAAAGCGTATTAAAAAAAGGAAGTGTTTTTGGGTATGCTCAAATGGGGAAAAAATTGGGGATAAAATCACAAGGGTATTAAAAGGGAAAACATAAAAGCTGTTTCTAGAAAACGGGGAATTTTTACAACAATGGAACATAAATTTTGGGCTGAATGGTACTCCCCTTTGTCTGGCCATGTATCATAAACTGTAAGGCGGAGGTGATGCCCTGGTAGTCAGTAAATGGGGGTGATAGTGCTGTCCCGGGGGACAGTAAGGTGAAGCTGGAGGTTCTGTCCTGGGAGACAGTAAAGGTGGGGAAACTGGAGGTGCTGTCCTGGGAACAGTAATGGGGAAGCTGGAGGGGCTGTCCTGGGAGACAGAAATGGTGAAGCTGGAGTAGTCCCGGGAGACAGAATGGTAAAACTGGAGGTGCTGTCCTGGGGACAAAATGGTGAAGCGGGGATACTGTCCTGGGGGAAAAGTAAGGTGAAGCGGGGTGCGTCCTGGGAGAAGAAATGGTGAAGTGGAGTCTGTCCGGGGACAGAAATGGTGAAGGGGATATTGTCCAGGTAGTCGGGAATTATACCAGGAAGGAAAAAAAATATAAATGATCTCATAGGGGACAGGAGCCTGTAGGGAAACAAATGTAGCAAAGTAAGATAAAAAACCCAAAATTTTCAAACTAGAAAAAACCGAGGGAAAAAGCAAACAAAAGGGATCCCAATAGCAAAAATGAGGATAAATTACCCAAAAAAAATGGTGGGAGCTCCCTTGTTGGGGCTAGGGAGGTAGAAGTAAGACGGGAAACAGCACCCAAAAGGGAAACAGTCACAGAAACCCCGCAGGGAAACCCAAACCTGTGCACATACTATGCAATTGGTATTGCTGGTGGGAAAACTGGAAAAAAAAAGATGGGACTGCAACTTGACCACCCTAGAAAATGCCATGCCCATATGAAAACAGGAAAAAGCAAAAATCCCTTTCCCGTAAGCTTTTTACCCTGAAATTGTACCTCTTCATCAAAAAAGACTGTGCTAAACTTTAAAACCCAGGGCTTTCCCTCTAAAGGGGACAAAAAATACAAAAAAATCCAGGCCCTGGGAAAACTGGGTGCCACAGCCACTCAAGAGGGAAGGTTTTTTAGTGCCAGGAAGGAAAAAAACTGGCAGGAAATGGCAGAAATCGTACACCAAAACCATCATTCCTGGGTTTGGGCCCCAAATCGATGGCCTCCACTCCAAAACCCAAAAGATACAGATACTAAACCGGAAAAAAATCCCCCCCCGTACCCAAAAATACCACCAGTCCGATAAAATTCTTCTTTGCAAATATACGGGTCCAAAGCCCGTACAAACAACAAAATACCTTTATCCGTGGATGCTTGCGAGGCCAAAGGCAATGTTCGGGCTTTCATGGGCCCCCATAAAGGGGTCCTTTGGGCAACGAAGTTGGACCCAGGTTAAACCCATAAAATGTGACAGAGTGAAAGGCAAAAGGGGGGGGGTTGGCCTGTACTTGCAGAGCACTTGTTTGCACAGAACTGCTTAAGCCTCAAAAGACGTAGTGGAAGTTTTAGCGTAAAGGGCGAGAACCAAACCTAGTCATTGTGGTGTTACAAACCTCCCGGGGCAAATCCCCGCAATTCCCGGAACAGCTGTTAAAAATTGACCACTGTCTGGGGAAAAACTTCCGCTCCTGCAACCCCAAAATCTTGCTTTTGGGGGATTTCAACTTTAAAGGGACCTAAAGGGGAAAAAAGCAAATAATTTTTGAGTAAAAAAACCCAGGAGGCAGCTCTGATGAAAACCACACTCCCGGCTTTTAAATCTCGCACAAAATTCAATTTAAACCAGCAAATATAGAGCCTACAAGATGGAGAATACATAGACCTCATCTTCACTAACAAAGATGATTTATAAAAATGTCACCATTCAAAAAAAATTTAAATCAGTCACAAAAATAATTGAGGTTCAGCATGTATGCATGGAGCCCGACCGACAAAATGAACTAGTCACGAGGGAGCATTACCCAAATAACTTTAATAAAAAAAACATAAAGTGGGGGCCAAGTAAACCAAGTCCTAACCAATAAGCTGGGGAAAATAACTAAGCAACACAGACCCCAAAATTATGCCTAGAAAATTTAAACCCGGGGGCCTCGATTAGCACAAGGCTTATTCCTAAGAAAAAGGGGAGAGGTAAAATAGAAAGAGACAGGCCCTCCCTTTTTCGGGGACGGAAAAGAAAAACAGAGCGGCTAAAAGAGGTCAATAATCTGAAATGCGCAGGGAGACACTGGGCAGAGAAAAAGCAAGATCGAACTTAAGCTAAAAGAATCCTTTAGGAGTCAGGAAAACGCGGGGAAAAATAAAAGCCCTAAATGAAATCGAAAGAAACCCAAAGTATTTCTTTCCTATGCCAAATCAAAATCGAGAACAAAGTCCAGTAATTGGGCCCTACTTAAACAAGATGGGTTACACAGATGACAGCAAGGAAAGAGTGAGTACTCAATCCCAATATGACTCAGTTTTTTTGCAACCGCTAACCAACTGAGAGTCGAAACCAAAATGAATTTTTTTTTTTTTTTTGAGAGAGCCACAAAATTTGACTAACACAAACCCATCCCCCTGTTATCCCGACGCCCAAATACTTCGAAAGGGCGATAAATGAATGCCCATGCACTCGGGCCCCAGGGCCAGACTCATGGAACTCGTGTTCATCAAGAACTGCAAGAAGCCCCTATCACGACCCTTTTTCCCCACCCTATGGAGGGGGGCCCCTGGACAGGGGGGGTCGTCCCTCAGTTACTAAAAACAACAGCCCTAGCCCCACCCAAAAAGGGGGGGGGCAGTAAAGCAACAGCAAAAAAACACAGCCCAAAAGCACAACTCCCATTTTCATAAAAATCTTTGAAAGGGTCCAAAAAGAAAAAGATCACCCCCCATCTAAAAACCCCAAATTTTTTTACACAACCCAGGAAACAGGGGTTTAAAAACAGGTCGCTCCTGTCTTTAAAAATACTGGATCACTAGGGCCCAAGGTCCTAAATGCATTTAGAAGAAAAAAAAGAATGAGAGTAATATTTACAGACTTTGCAAAAAGCCTTCGAAAAGGGGTGACCAGGGCGAAATGGGCCAAAAAATGCCGCTAAAAGGAAAAACGAAAAGTCGGTCAAATGGATCTATAATTTCCTCACTAACAGAACACAGAAGTAGTCGTAAAACCGAGTAAAGTCCGAGGCAGCTACGGGGGAAAAGCTCTGCCCCAAAAACAAGGCACAGTACTAGCCCCCATCTTTTCCTCTCCTCATACCGACTTAGAAAAGGATGTCAGCCACAGCACCGGGGCTTCCTTTGCAGATGACCCCCCAAAATCTGCATACAGTTCTTCCATTGCAGCCCACTGAAAGGTTTCCAGGGGGGACATAAACCCAAAATTTTTATCGGGGGGTTTTTTGAAAAGAAAACAAATAAATTTAAACGATGAAAATTTTCCCAAATTACTAAAGATATGGTAAACATGGGGAAAAATTTAAATCTTCATCAGAGTACAAAAAAAAATTCTGGCCACAAAATAGAGCAAAAACCCCAACGTCAAAGACCTGGGAGTGTTTTATGTCGGAGGATTCCCTTCAAGGACCATAACATTTTTATCAATGCATTTTGCTTGAAAAATGAAAAGGTGGATAATGAAAAACCTTTTAAAACTAGGGAGGGCCCAAACCCATGATGAACTCTTCATCCCCTTGTTTTTAAACTAGGCTGGAATATTTCCCGGGACCTAACAGCCCTTTCAAGGGAGGTGAAATTTCCCCCCCTAGAAAAAGTACAGAAACTTTTTCCCGGGAAGCATAAAGGAAAATAAAAACCCTCAAAATTTCGGGGGGCGCTTTAGGTTTCTAAAAAAAACCCCTTTTTTTTTTTCCCTTTGGGAAAGCAGGGGGAAAAGGGTTAAAATATTATATACACCTGGAAAATCCTAGAGGGATAGTACCAAACTTGCACACGAAAATCACTCACTACGAAAGCAAAAGACTTGGCAGACGATGCACCATCCCCCCAATGAAAAGCAGGGGTGTCACTAGCACGTTAAGAGACCATACAATAAGTGTCAGGGGCCCGGGGGACTGTTCAACTGCCTCCCAGCACACATAAGGGGGATTACCAACAGACCCCTGGCAGTCTTCAAGCTGGCACTGGACAAGCAACTAAAGTCAGTTCCTGATCAGCCGGGCTGTGGTCGTACGTTGGTTTGCGTGCAGCCAGCAGCAACAGCCTGGTTGATCAGGCGCTGATCCACCAGGAGGCCTGGTCACAGACCGGGCCGCGGGGGCGTTGACCCCCGAAACTCTCTCCAGGTAAACTCCAGGTACTGTATGGGCCCATGACGGAGGTCATCTACGGTACATCGAGGTGCCTCTACCAGATTTCCCCAAGTCACAGATGTGAAGACACGTGGGGGCGCCTTCTGCTGATCACAGCACGTCTTTTCCAGTTGGTGTCTGTCTTAAGAAGGATGCTATTCTGTCTTTGTGACCCGCGCCTCATCATTCAAGCTAGGGCTGCCAGTTCTCCCTAGCTAACTTATCCTAGTGTTTGCCTACATTAATGGCCTATTACTACCTATGTTAAGGTCTTAGGTCTACATTATTATTATCTACATTTGCCTTAGTAAACCTAATATTAATATACTATCAGTAGAACTACCTACTCCTTCCCTGAAGGGTAAATCTATAAATAAATAAGCTTACCAACAATCGCCAACCAGAGAATGCTTTGTTTGTTTGGGAGGGTTTAAGGGCCGCCCGGCTCAGCCATCCCATACGGCCATGCTGGATCTGCTGTGGAACTTTAGGGACCAAATAAATTTCCACATCCTCCTGCCGGCAAAGGTAGGCGCTAAGTCTAAATCAAGTCCACCTTCCGCAAGCCCCCACGGCAGACCCTGGACACGAGTGCCGTCCGGCCACTCTCATCGAGCAGACTCCGGTCTAACTTCAACCGTCCAGTTTCCCCTGTGTGGACCTCTGGGGGTGCAAACTTGTTGGTCCCGGTGGTCTTAGCACCCTTTCCCTTAACTTTAACATTTTTTTGCATGTCTAGCTTTGACTGAGAGGCTCCGTACTTTCCCACCCAGTGGCCCCACATGCCCTGTAGCCTTTTCCTCCCACTGTTACGAGGTTCCCTGGATTTTAAAGGCAATCTATCTCCCTCTTTACGACGTACCCTGTAAAAGTGTTTTCCCAAGGTGGCCGAGTGTTCGTCACTCCCTACCTGGTTCAGCTCCCCTGGCGGTTCATCGTGTATACTGGTACTCATTATCACTACTCCCCCAACTATCCTGGGGACAGCTTCTCCTCTACGATCAGGGTGTCAGGGTGTCAGGGTGTCAGCGTGCCTCATTGTGCTCCGGGTTATCTCGTGTTTTCACGGTCGCTCTTACGTGCTAGAACTTTAATTGGTGTCATCAATTTCCCATACGATACATCCCTCTAGCGCCTGGAACCAATCTTGGCGGAAAACTTATTAATACTGAGTCAAAAAAGGAGAATTAGTGTGCACTACCTAGCAGAGTTTACTGCCAGAGGGGAATCATAGGCCTGTGTCCCGGGTGAAAAAAAAAATAATAATAATTGAACTTTTCGTGTCAGAGGAAAGAAAGTCTCCCTGATAACATTGAGTATACATAGTGTAAAAACG
>NC_069459.1:34533675-34602071 GCF_026875155.1 Cherax quadricarinatus
CCATCCGTTTACAGTCTGCTTTATTGTCCAACGAAACCGTTTGAAACCAGTCCCGGGTTCGGACCATCAAGGGTTCGGACCAGTCGATCTGATCTGATCAGTGGGTCACTTATTTAAACATACTGGTCGGTGATTTGAGCTAACACATGAAGGATCTACTGGAAATTATCTACCCGAGTAATATGTGATTTGACTGATACAAAAGTATAACTTGCGTGTTGAAGAAATCGGTGACTGCTGGCACTCCTACAATGACGAACGGTCGACCTCCACCCTTGTTTATCAATCGCTGTATCTAGCTTTTCTTTATTTTTTTTTTTTCTCCGTCTCCACCACAATAAATGCTATATTATCACTATAGTTGACTGGTGCAAATTTTGGAGGAAGGACGCTTTTTCTGTAGTAATAATTGCTTCTCGTTGTGTATATTGCGACCGCTGGTAACTACAGGTTATATGAAATTCACAGTAACGTCTGGTATTTCAAGAAAAAAGAAACTAATGAAAGTCACTCCACTCCACTAAGTACCATTATAATACTGGTTAGTTGCTACTACAACACTGCATTCTGCTATTCACTGGTATCACTAGATTATATGCGAGTACACTAGCAGGCCAGGAAGATTATTAAAACAGCTGACCACTGTGGTAAGTTTCTGGCGACTTCTGGCACCTGCCTCTATAGGCTTATCACTTCATTTACAAATTCACCTGTTTTCAAATGACACTTTAGCCTTTATCATCAATATACTAGGGAGCCACTGTAGTATACGCTATACACTATGTATACTCAATGTTATCAGGGAGACTTTCTTTCCTCTGACACGAAAAGTTCAATTATTATTATTTTTTTTTTCACCCGGGACACAGGCCTATGATTCCCCTCTGGCAGTAAACTCTGCTAGGTAGTGCACACTAATTCTCCTTTTTTGACTCAGTATATAATGTTTTCCGCCCAAGATTGGTTCCAGGCGCTAGAGGGATGTATCGTATAGGATTGATGACACCAATTAAAGTTCTAGCACGTAAGAGCGACCTTGAAAACACGAGATAACCCGGAGCACAACGAGGCACGCTGACACCCTGACACCCTGACACCCTGATCGTAGAGGAGAAGCTGTCCCCAGGATAGTTGGGGGAGTAGTGATAATGAATACCAGTATACACGATGAACCGCCTGGGGAGCTGAACCAGGTAGGGAGTGACGAACACTCGGCCACCTTGGGAAAACACTTTTACAGGGTACGTCGTAAAGAGGGAGATAGATTGCCTTTAAATCCAGGGAACCTCGTAACAGTGGGAGGAAAGGCTACCAGGGCATGTGGGCCACTGGGTGGGAAAGTACGGAGCCTCTCAGTCAAAGCTAGACATGCAAAAGATGTTAAAGTTAAGGGAAAGGGTGCTAAGACCACCGGGACCAACAAGTTTGCACCCCCAGAGGTCCACACAGGGGAAACTGGACGGTTGAAGTTAGACCGGAGTCTGCTCGATGAGAGTGGCCGGACAGCACTCGTGTCCAGGGTCTGCCGTGGGGGCTTGCGGAAGGTGGACTTGATTTAGACTTAGCGCCTACCTTTGCCGGCAGGAGGATGTGGAAATTTATTTGGTCCCTAAAGTTCCACAGCAGATCCAGCATGGCCGTATGGGATGGCTGAGCCGGGCGGCCCTTAAACCCTCCCAAACAAACAAAGCATTCTCTGGTTGGCGATTGTTGGTAAGCTTATTTATTTATAGATTTACCCTTCAGGGAAGGAGTAGGTAGTTGTACTGATAGTATATTAATATTAGGTTTACTAAGGCAAATGTAGATAATAATAATGTAGACCTAAGACCTTAACATAGGTAGTAATAGGCCATTAATGTAGGCAAACACTAGGATAAGTTAGCTAGAGAGAACTGGCAGCCCTAGCTTGAATGATGAGGCGCGGGTCACAAAGACAGAATAGCATCCTTCTTAAGACAGACACCAACTGGAAAAGACGTGCTGTGATCAGCAGAAGGCGCCCCCACGTGTCTTCACATCTGTGACTTGGGGAAATCTGGTAGAGGCACCTCGATGTACCGTAGATGACCTCCGTCAGGCCCATACAGTACCTGGAGTTTACCTGGAGAGAGTTTCGGGGGTCAACGCCCCCGCGGCCCGGTCTGTGACCAGGCCTCCTGGTGGATCAGCGCCTGATCAACCAGGCTGTTGCTGCTGGCTGCACGCAAACCAACGTACGAGCCACAGCCCGGCTGATCAGGAACTGACTTTAGTTGCTTGTCCAGTGCCAGCTTGAAGACTGCCAGGGGTCTGTTGGTAATCCCCCTTATGTGTGCTGGGAGGCAGTTGAACAGTCTCGGGCCCCTGACACTTATTGTATGGTCTCTTAACGTGCTAGTGACACCCCTGCTTTCATTGGGGGGATGGTGCATCGTCTGCCAAGTCTTTTGCTTTCGTAGTGAGTGATTTTCGTGTGCAAGTTTGGTACTAGTCCCTCTAGGATTTTCCAGGTGTATATAATCATGTATCTCTCCCTCCTGCGTTCCAGGGAATACAGGTTTAGAAACCTCAAGCGCTCCCAGTAATTGAGGTGTTTTATCTCCGTTATGCGTGCCGTGAAAGTTCTCTGTACATTTTCTAGGTCGGCAATTTCACCTGCCTTGAAAGGTGCTGTTAGAGTGCAGCAATATTCCAGCCTAGATAGAACAAGTGACCTGAAGAGTGTCATCATGGGCTTGGCCTCCCTAGTTTTGAAGGTTCTCATTATCCATCCTGTCATTTTTCTAGCAGATGCGATTGATACAATGTTATGGTCCTTGAAGGTGAGATCCTCCGACATAATCACTCCTAGGTCTTTGACGTTGGTGTTTCGCTCTATTTTGTGGCCAGAATTTGTTTTGTACTCTGATGAAGATTTAATTTCCTCATGTTTACCATATCTGAGTAATTGAAATTTCTCATCGTTGAACTTCATATTGTTTTCTGCAGCCCACTGAAAGATTTGGTTGATGTCCGCCTGGAGCCTTTCAGTGTCTGCAATGGAAGACACTGTCATGCAGATTCGGGTGTCATCTGCAAAGGAAGACACGGTGCTGTGGCTGACATCCTTGTCTATGTCGGATATGAGGATGAGGAACAAGATGGGAGCTAGTACTGTGCCTTGTGGGACAGAGCTTTTCACCGTAGCTGCCTCGGACTTTACTCTGTTGACGACTACTCTCTGTGTTCTGTTAGTGAGGAAATTATAGATCCATCGACCGACTTTTCCTGTTATTCCTTTAGCGCGCATTTTGTGCGCTATTACGCCATGGTCACACTTGTCGAAGGCTTTTGCAAAGTCTGTATATATTACATCTGCATTCTTTTTGTCTTCTAGTGCATTTAGGACCTTGTCGTAGTGATCCAGTAGTTGAGACAGACAGGAGCGACCTGTTCTAAACCCATGTTGCCCTGGGTTGTGTAACTGATGGGTTTCTAGATGGGTGGTGATCTTGCTTCTTAGGACCCTTTCAAAGATTTTTATGATATGGGATGTTAGTGCTATTGGTCTGTAGTTCTTTGCTGTTGCTTTACTGCCCCCTTTGTGGAGTGGGGCTATGTCTGTTGTTTTTAGTAACTGAGGGACGACCCCCGTGTCCATGCTCCCTCTCCATAGGATGGAAAAGGCTCGTGATAGGGGCTTCTTGCAGTTCTTGATGAACACAGAGTTCCATGAGTCTGGCCCTGGGGCAGAGTGCATGGGCATGTCATTTATCGCCTGTTCGAAGTCATTTGGCGTCAGGATAACATCGGATAGGCTTGTGTTAGTCAAATTTTGTGGCTCTCTCATAAAAAATTCATTTTGGTCTTCGACTCTCAGTCTGGTTAGCGGCTTGCTAAAAACTGAGTCATATTGGGACTTGAGTAGCTCACTCATTTCCTTGCTGTCATCTGTGTAGGACCCATCTTGTTTAAGTAGGGGCCCAATACTGGACGTTGTTCTCGATTTTGATTTGGCATAGGAGAAGAAATACTTTGGGTTTTCTTTCGATTTCATTTATGGCTTTTAGTTCTTCCCGCGATTCCTGACTCCTAAAGGATTCTTTTAGCTTAAGTTCGATGCTTGCTATTTCTCTGACCAGTGTCTCCCTGCGCATTTCAGATATATTGACCTCTTTTAGCCGCTCTGTTATTCTTTTTCCGTCGCCTGTAAAGGGAGCGCCTGTCTCTTTCTATTTTACATCTACTCCTCCTTTTTCTTAGAGGAATAAGCCTTGTGCATACATCGAGTGCCACCGAGTTAATCTGTTCTAGGCATAAGTTTGGGTCTGTGTTGCTTAGTATATCTTCCCAGCTTATATCGGTTAGGACTTGGTTTACTTGGTCCCACTTTATGTTTTTGTTATTGAAGTTGAATTTGGTGAATGCTCCCTCGTGACTAGTCTCATTTTGTCGGTCTGGGGCTCCATGCATACATGTCTGAACCTCAATTATGTTTGTGATCTGAGTATATTGTTTTTGATATGGTGACATTTCTTATCAGATCATCATTGTTAGTGAAGATGAGGTCTAGTGTATTCTCCAGTCTTGTAGGCTCTATTATTTGCTGGTTTAAATTGAATTTTGTGCAGAGATTTAAAAGCTCGTGTGAGTGTGAGTTTTCATCAGAGCTGCCTCTGGTTTTTTACTGCAACAATATTATTTGCTATTTCCCCCCTTTTTAGGTGCCTTAAGTTGAAATCCCCAGGAGAAAGATGTTGGGTGAGGAGCGGGAAAGATTTTCCAGACAGTGGTCAATTTTTAAAGCTGTTCGGGGAATTGCTGGGATGTTGCCCCCGGGGAGGTTGTAGATACCACAAGTTTGGGTTTTGGTTCTCGCCCTTTACTGCTAAACTTCCATACGTCTTTGAGGCAAAAGCAGTTCTGTGCAAACAAGTGACTCTGAAATGTACGGGCCCAACCCCCCTTTTCCCTGTTCACTTGTCCATCTGTATAGGTTTTAACGGGGATCCAACTTCGTTGTCCAAGTGATCTTTATGTGGTCTCGTAAAACCCGCGAACATTCCCCTTTGCCTCTGCAAGCGCCGGAGAAGGTTTTTGTTTTTTTGTAGTGGCTTTGGCCCTTTTATTTTGAAAAAAGAAGAATGTTATGGCTGGTGGATTTTTGGGCGGGGGGGGGGTTTTTTTTCCCGGCATTAGTTCTGTATTGTTGGTTTGGAGTGGGGCCTGGGACTGGGGGTTTTCCACTCCGGGAAATGACTGGATTTGGTGTACGTTTTCTGCATTTCCCCCGTTTTTTTTCCTTTCGGCACTAAAAATCCCCTTTTGGTGGTGGGGAAAGGGTTTTTTCCCGGGCCGGATGTTTTGTATTTTTTTCCCCCTTTAGGGGGTATGCTGGCGATTTAAGTTATAGAGTTTTTGTACTGAGGGTAAATTTGGGGTGAAAAAGTTAAGGAAGGGGTTGTTTTTTGTTTTTTTGGGATGGATTTTAGGGGGGTTGTTGTGTATTGTTTTTAGTTTTCCCCTGAGAAAAAGTGATGTTGTGACAGGTTGGTTTGTTGTTTTTTTGGATGTATTTTTGGGTTTTCCCCTGTTTATTCTATCCTTAAAAAAGGGACCCCCCAATTTTTTTTTTTTACCCAAATTACCTTTTTTGATTTTTTTTTTTAAAATAATCACTTTAAAAATTTTTTCCCTAAAAAAATTTTTATAAATTTTCTTAAAACCCATCCCAAAAACTAAATTAAATTTTTTAAAAAATTTATTAAATTTTTTAAAACCCCCCACCACCAAAAAAAAACCCCCCAAAAAAACCCCCAAAACCCACCAAAAACCCCAACAACCCCCAACCCCCAAAACCCCAACAACCCCCAACACCCCAAAACCCAACCCCCAAACCACCCACCCCTTTACCCCCCAAAACACCCCCACAACTCCCCCCCCACCACAAAACCCCCCCCCAAAACCCACAAAACCCAAAAACACCCCAAAACCAACCAAAACCCAAAAACCCAAAAACCCCCCCCCACACACAACCACCCACACACCAAAAAAAACCCCCCCACCCCAACAAACCCAAAATTTTTTAAAACCAAAAATTCAACCCCCCAAAAAAAAAACCAATAACCACACCAACAACAACCCACCAAAAACCCAAAACCCCCAAACCACACCCACCAAAACAAACAAACACCCTTACATAACACACAATCCCCAACTTTCCTTCTTCCTTTTTTTTAAAAACATCTTTTTTTGGGGCAACACATAAATTTTACTAAAATTTTTTCCCCCATAATATTTTTACTTTCAAAATATAATTCTTTAAACCCCTATATCTCACTCCTAAAAATAAACTCACCTCTTTTTTATCAAATGCTTATCCCCCCTTTTTTTTTTTTTTTTTTTTTTTCTTTTTTCCGTCTACCCTAAATTTTTTTTAACTATTTTTCAATTTTAAAGGGACCTTTTTTGTATTTTGCTTTTTTTGGTTATTATGCTTAATACGGGTTATAAAAATAGAAACGTCTGTATTTCGAAAAAAAACAAATAAAAGTCACCCCACTATAAAGTACCATTATAAATGGTTAGTTGTATACAACCTGTATTTGCAAATCATGGTATCACTAGTTATATGCGAGTACACTGGCAAGCCGGAAGTTATTAAAAACAGCGACCTGTGGTAATTTCGGCGACTTTGGCACCCTCCCCTATGGGCTTATCACTTTTTCAATTTCACTGTTTTCAAATGACCCCTTTACCCTTTTATATCAATATACTAGGGACCCCCTGTAGTATCATTACACTATGTATATCAATGTTATCAGGGAGACTTTTTTTTCCCCTTGCATGAAAAGTTCAATTATTATTTTTTTCCACACGGGACGGCTTTTTCCCTCTGGCAGAAAACTCTGTGTGAAACACTAATTTCCCCTTTTTTGACTCAGTTTAATTTTTTCCCGCCAGATTTGTTCCAGGCGCTAGGGGGATGTACGTTGGGATTGTGCCCAAAAATTAAAAGTTTAGCACGAAAGGCGCCCGTAAAAAAAACAGAAAAACCCGGACACAACGAGGCCGCTGACACGCTTACGATAGAAAAACTACCTTCACCCTTTTTTTCGTTTGATTACTGGCCAGTGTCTGGGGAGATTTTGGTGAGTCAACTGTGGGCCCGGTTTTCAAGGGGTTTAAAATGCCCCGAAGTACCAGTGTTCAGAGCAGTCTTTTAAATATGGGCTGAGTTGCTAGTTTACTAGGGATACATACCCTCTTGGAAAAATAGGAATTTCTGAGGGCAGGAGGGGCACTAATTTCGATTGAATATTGCAGGAAATCAATGCTCCCGGTTGCACGTGGTTTTGAGGGGGGTCCAAAAGGGTAAGGCTAGTTAGGGAAGTGAAGATTTGGAATTGCTGCAACACCAAGTAATTAGTCCTTTATACGTGTGAGGGAGGTTTCTTGCAATCAAACATTTTTGAAAATCGTCCTATAAGCCCCTTTTGGGGTGAGGGGACCCACCTCAGGCTCGGGGTCAAAGAGTTTTTCCAGGGGGGCGACTCACTTGGGGGCAGTCCCCACAAAAATTTTTACACCGCTCTCTTTTTCTTGATCACTTCCCCTCCCCTTCTCATGCCACCCTGTGTACACGATGGTCTAAGACTTCGACGGGCGTCGGATTCGCAGCAGTGTTTTCCCGGGCAGGTGTGCGGGGGGGTTTTTTTTGCTAAAAATTTTTTCTGTTTAAAAGTATGCCATCATTTTGTGTAGTCTCGACTCCCCCAGTGCTTAAAGGTATACGAAAATTTGTACATCCTCCCTAATTCTCTGTATCCCAAATTTGGCTACGCCGTATCTCTACCAAAACATAAAGATATTTTTTTTTGTTGGGTCCCTGGTCATGTCGACGTACAGGGGGAATGAAAAGCGGGCACTGCTGCGCGGTAGAGTACATGACCTACCAAAATTTCCCATCGAGGTGTTCCTTTTGGTATTTTGCTGCAATAGCTCCCCTTTGCACCATTGGCAAAACGTTGGTCAAATCTGCTCAGTAACAAACTTCATTTTATTAAAACCCAGGGATAGGTTATGGCCCTCTTCTTGTATCAGTGCCCAGGTTAGGAGACCTCTCTCCCCCCTTTGCATTGGCCCCACTTGTTTACTCATGGGTATCTCAGGAGAGGGACCCCGTTCCCCTTTTGTGAGCAGTGTCAAGTTCGTATCGATTAGCCACTTCTTTTTGCTTTCCCTCCTATCAACGAGCACACAGAATTTACCCCCAAGTCGTCTTCTTTCTACTACTTCTCTTTACCTTCCCTTCTTGTGATGGACCCTCCTTAATCCGACTCTCTCATTGATTTTTGACAAGTGATTTACTCCACACACTCTGATTAATTTTTGCACTCCCCTCGCCCTTTTTTTAGTTCGTCTCTTGCTGCCCTTTACCTTTCACCCTCCATACCCCGCTTTATCCCTACCTATTATCACCATCTCCCTTTTGCCACCCGTGCCCCTTTCTTCCCTTTCCGCCCCGCAAAGCTGATAGTCCTTGTGGCTTAGCGCTTCTTTTTGTTTTTAATAATAATAATGGTGGGGCAGCAGTACAGACCTACCAAATTTTCCCATCGAGGTGTTCCATTTCTGGACTATTTTGCTGCAATAGTACCCACCCTTTACACCCGTTGGAACAACGTTGGTCAACTCTGTCGGTAACAAATTCTTTTTATTAAACGAGCATAGGTTACTGGCCGTTTCTTGTCATCAGTGCCGAGGTTGGGAACCCCTCTTCCCCCCTTCGCATTGGGCCCCATCGTCCCTTTTTCTGGGTATTATAGGAGGCACCCCGTTCCTCTCTGTGAGCGTGTCAAGTTCCCGTATCGTTAGACACCCCTTCGTTGATTTCCCTCTCTATCAACGAGCACACAGAATTTTCCTCCAAAATCGTCTTTGTTTACTACTCTCCTTTCCCTTTCCTTCTTGTGATGGACCCTCATTTAATCCTGACTTTCATTGAATTCTTGACAATGACGATTACTCCCCCAAATCTGATGATACTTTTCGCCTCCCCTCAGCCCTTTCTGTTCAGTCTCTTGCTCCCTTTACCCTTTCACCCTCCATACCCCCTGTTATCTGTAACCCATTCTCATCCATCTATTTTGGGCCCCTGATGCCCTGCTTCCCTTTCCCGCCCTGCAGCGTTTTTATGTCCTTGTGGCTTAGCGCTTTTTGTTATAATAATAATATAGAATGGTCACCCTTTTTAGTGGACTTATTCGTTCGCCACCCCCGCTTGCTCCCTCCCCTTTTTTCTTGGCCCCATTCACTCTTGTCTTCCCTTTAGTTACCACCTTTATTGTTCATGTGCATTCACTTTTCCCCACCCCCCCGGGGAAATTCCAGTGTTCGGGTCTGTTCTTTTCACTCCCTTGTCGAAAGCTCAACTGCCTACGGGGGCTTCCCTTCTTTCTTGTTTACTTTCCACTCCCCCTTTTCGCCATCGCTGTGTAACAGATGGCTCTAAGTCTTCAGACAGCATTGGATTCGCAGCAGTGTTTCCGGGCAGCATCGTGCAGGGGCATTTACTATCTTCGGCTAGCATTTTTACTGCTGAATTGTATACCATTCTTGCAGCACTTTTTCGTATCGCATCTATGCCTGTGTCATCATTTGTGGTAGTCTCAGACTCCCTTAGTGCTCTACAGGCTATTAGAAAATTTGATATGTCTCACCCCCTAGTTTTCTGTATCCAACTTTGGCTACGCCGTATCTCTACCAAACATAAAGACATTATTTTTTGTTGGGCCCCTGGTCCTGTCGACGTACAGGGCAATGAACAGGCAGACACTGCTGTGCGGTCAGCAGTACATGACCTACCAATTTTCTATAGAGGTGTTCCATTTCTGGACTATTTTGCTGCAATAGCTACCCACCTTCACACCCGTTGGCAACAACGTTGGTCAACTCTGCTTGGTAACAAACTTCATTCTATTAAACTGAGCATAGGTTACTGGCCATCTTATCATCAGTGCCGTGGTTGGGAGACCACTCTCTCCCGCCTTTGCATTGGCCACACTCGTCTTACTCACGGGTATCTCATAGAGAGGCACCCAGTTCCTCTCTGTGAGCAGTGTCAAGTTCCAGTATCGATTAGCCACATTGTTAGACTGCCCTCCCTATCAACGGGCATGCAGAATTTACCTCCAATGCAGTCTTCATTCTACTACTATCTCTTTACCTTCCCTTCTTGCTGATGGACCCTCCTTTAATCCTGACTCTCTCATTGACTTCTTGACAACGACTGATTTACTCCACAAACTCTGATGATGATACCTTACACACTCCCCTCAGCCCTTTCTAGCTAAGTCTCTTGCTGCCCTTTACCCTTTCACCATCCACTGCCCCACTGTTATCCGTAACCTGTTACTCATCCACCTCCCTTTTGCCACCTGATGCCCTCGCTTCTTTCCTGCCCTGCAGCGCTGTATAGCCCTTGTGGCTTAGCGCTTCTTTTTGATTATAATAATCTCCCCTATGTGCACTGTATAATACTACAGCAACATCCTGGTTAATTAGGCCCTGATCCACCATGAGACCTGGTCACAGACCGAGCCACGGGGGTCGTTGACCCCTGAAACCCTCTCCAGGTATACTCCAGGTATTGACAATAGAAAGGTTCTGAATGCTAATTCCTCTAAATTATCACTGCAAGACAAAATCACTCTGTACAATGGAATGTGGTAAAACCACCATACCACTGCAAGAATTGAGAGTAGTGTGATTGGTATGTTATCATTGGAAGTAATATGGGAAAGATCATGAGCTTGTTCTGCATTCTGAACTGTAATGATGTACACACCACTGAAAAGTGTGAAAGGATATATTTTGGCCAACGTGTCTCAAAAGAGCTTTACCAATATACTCTTTATTTATTTTATATCTTTGCAAACAGTACATTGAGATTTTATATTTACAATAGTGGGTTGCAATGCAAAGAGAGCCTTGATTATGCCTAGGCATTATGGGCCAACTTAACATTATTGGCTTACAGTCTACTTAACACTAAGGAGTAGTATATCATAGTTGTACAGTAGGATAGTAATTCATAGTTGTACAGTAGAATATTATAAATGAATCATGCTGTATAGCCCTTGTGGCTTAGCACTTCTTTTTGATTATAATAAATGAATCAAAATTTGTATAATACAAAGATATATTTAATTTTCGAAAACACTTTTTGTGAAAACAATAATTCAATTATATTCCTGTCAACAATGGATTAAAGGTTCAAAGTGAATGTTTCAGTTATGATCCTCTTCAAGGGGGGCTCCTTGGCGTGGTGAGGCTCTTGGTCTGAGGAATTAGACCTGTCAGTCTCCATTTGCCCTTCCTCTTTTTGGCCTTTGGGATTTTTCCCACAGGCGCGCTAGTTCGTAGGTAGGGGAAAGGGTACCGTGGTCCATCCCATTCTGTTGAGGTTCTTGGCAGTGGCGTAGTTTGCCGTGGAATCTGGATCGCCTGGGGATGTCCCGATCCCTCTTCCGTATCCCGGAGAGTGGCTTTGGGTGTCTTTCAGGCGACGGGTGTATCTTTTGGATTCCGGGGGTGGTGGCCGAAGGAGGTATGCTTTGTGGCAGATATCCAGCTGCCCTCTCTTTTGTCCACTGAGGTAGCTCGGCAGATGTGAGGTTGCTTTCCCGGATTGCTGGTTTACTGGCATGAAGGGTGGGGTATGGCATGGGTTCCATGCTGCATCTGTGCTACTAACGGTGCTGAGGTCCTCTTGGGCACGGAGGGAGATTTCCGGCCCTTTCATTTCTCCTGGGAACTATTCCTCCCCGCTCCCCCCTTTCTTTTATTCTTTTTTTTTATTTTTATTTTCTTTCCTCCTTTTTTTTCTTAAAAACAAAAAACAAAGGAGTAACCTAACCATGGAGAACCCAATCCATGACCCCGCTACCCCCGGGCCCCTTCTTGATACTGCACCCCGTTCTGACCCTGCCTTGTATTTTGACCACTTCGGGCACCCTTGATGCCTCTGTACCTCTTGATGGTGCTGTTTCCTCACCCGCTTCAGGTACCGGGGCTTCGACTGACTCCTTCGATTTGTCTGACCTCCACTCTCCTTTGACTATGCTTCCGGCCTCTCCCTCTATGGTACGGCAATTTTCGAATCATCAGCCCATTTCACGATGGATCAACTCTGGTTCTACTCCTAAATGCCAACGACAATCTCCTGATGATGTTCCTTCGTTACCTTCCCATTCTACTCGGAAATGACCGACACTTCATGCACTCCCTCTCCACGCTCAGTTTTGGACCACACAATGGACTAAATTCTTTAAGACTGACTTCTTCTACTGCCTATCTTTCTGACCATAGTATAGGCAAAGCGCCCCTGTGCCATGTTGGTAGAGATATTTCATTTCATGCTCTCAAGAGCGGTATGTGCATCATCACTGTCCAGAATGGTACCCAAGCTCATGATCTTTCTCTCCTTTTGCATATGGATACTACTACTATCACTATTGAAAAACATCTTTCTCTCAATTCTTGTAGTGGTACTGTCATTCTGCCCCATACCATAGTCCAACAGAATTTCCAGTCATGTGGCAATGCATTTTTGAACAGCTGGAACTCCAGGATCTCCCAATCCTCAAAGTAGACACTTATGTCCTTCCTGCCTGCGGGCGGAGACCTTACCCTTGGATTGTGGCT
Organism: Cherax quadricarinatus; assembly: GCF_026875155.1. Classification (NCBI taxonomy): domain Eukaryota; kingdom Metazoa; phylum Arthropoda; class Malacostraca; order Decapoda; family Parastacidae; genus Cherax; species Cherax quadricarinatus. Next base: position 34,546,345 of record NC_069459.1, read on the forward strand.
CAATTAACTTTCGACAGCCGTGAACTCCCGTCCTCTGTTTATATTGCGGGACATTGGTTACAAGTTTGAAAGGTGATCCCTTACACCGCAACAGTGTAGAAATTGCTGGCGTTTTGGTCACCCAGCGAAATATTGCAGATCTATAGCTGAAAGCCCAGTCTGTGGTGCCAACGCCCATTCTAATACATCTTGCAGTCAACCTCCATCTTGCCTTAATTGTAATGAGGCTCACCCTTCATACTCTTGCTGTTGCCAGGTCTACTTAAATGAGCGTCAAATCCATTGCCTCAAAGAGGCGGAAGGTCTCCCTTATGCTATGGCAGTTACTCATCTCCACCTCCAAGGGAGACTACCCTGTGTTTCTTATTCTCGTGTTTCAAAATGTACCCCCACTTCTGGGGTCCCATCTTCTGCAGCCTCTGCTGTTACCCCTCCCATAGCCACTCCGGCACCTATTCCTTTTGCTGTCCTTGGCTCTGACGTCCTGACTACAACTCGGTCTGTTCTCACATCTTCGCGTCCTTCCTCACAAGCCCCGTATCGACAAGACCTCGTACGACACCTTATACCAATCACCCCTCTACATCTCAGAAGTCCAAAAAATCCCCATTGCTCAAATCTTCTTTCCCCCTTCCTTCCCTTCCACCTCCGCACTTTACCTTTCCAGTCTCTGTGCTTAGTTCTTCCCCTCTCTCTGTGTGAAGGCTTACTCAGCCCTGTAACAACTTCAGACAGTATTACCAAGGCTGGCTCCTCCTCAGGAAAATTAGTGAATAGAAAAAGAAATAATAACAGACAAACATAAACAATTTATTATATAGGAAATATAAAATGTAAAACACTTAAATATGAAACATTAATCCTACACTAAAGAAAATGAAAATGAAAAATATAAATGATAACTGAATTCAACGCTAATTTAAATGTATATAAAACGTGGGTGTCTAGTGTTGGTGACACTGTTGTTGAAATCGTAGCCATTGCTGATGATGGGGGGGGGGTCGCAGGTGTTGGTGACCACCACTGGCTAGTTCTTCACAGATTATCACCATGAGTATAATATCCCGATGACAGGAAAGAAGGTTCTTTACCGCTGCAATGATGTGGGGTTATGTCCTGCAATTTCATACAGGTGCACAGGTACTTCAATACAACCTGGAGAAGTCTCTGGACATTAGTCCTTCTATTGTTCTACTCTTTGATTGCCAGGTGACCCTCTCTGACATCCAAGCTGGAAAGATAGACAGGTTACCCACTGCTTAAATAATCACTCTCCATGGTAAGTCTGATACTTAAAAGATGTGGTGATTATTACAACAGTCAACATAGAGCAAGGCTGAAAAGACTAAGTTTATTATTGATCAAAAGTGAAGCTTTCAACCAATAAATCCACTAGAATACAAGGCAGGCATGTACTTACAATAGAGTTGGGAGCTGTGAGTCTAGTGATTTACTGTTTAACCAGAGCCCCACACGTCACCTTTCAGGGGGGGGGAAGAGGGAGGGGAAGGGATAGCAGGAGCTAGACTGACCCTACCTTAACAAGCAGCCGGCAGTCAAACTATCACTTTCAGGGAGGGGGAGAAAAGGCGGGAAAAACGGGAGCTTGACTTACCATACCTTAACTAGTAGCCGGCAGACAAACTATCAATTTAGGGGTTGGGGGAGAAAAGGCGGGAATATCGGGAGCTAGACTGACCCTACCTTAACGAGTAGTCGGCAATTAAATTATTGTTAATATATATATATATTCCCTCTCTACTCCTATCTATTGAACTTGTCCCTCACACTCTGGCTCTATTACAAGTGTGAAGGTTCACCCTCCTCCTCATCCTCTGCCTTCCACCCCTATCCCCTCCAAAGTTTCTCCCTCTTCTGCCACCTCTCAGGTTTCTGCCTCTTCTGTCCCCTCCCACACTTCTTCTCCAGTCCCCTACACTCTTTTGTCTCCCTCTACTTTGGTACAGTCCATTACTGTCCCAATCTTTACTCACCCTCCTCCTCCTACCTCCAATATTGTCTCCCATACATCTTTGAATTCAGAAACACCTGAAGCCATTTCAGAATATATTGCAGAGACTAAACCTTCAATGGACACTGATTCACCTCCTGTGCCTTCTCTTCCCTCTCCTCCATCTCCACAACTCCATTCTTCGCAATGCTCTGTTCCTTCGCTGCTTGAACGTCTTCCAGTGCCACCACACGTTGACTTTTCTAACCCCTCTAGTCTGTAGGTGCCCTTCCCTATGGATTCCTGGTATTTTCTTCATTGCTAATCATGAGCTATTTACAGTAGAATATCTGCTGCCTCGGGTAATCTGGGTGAGCTTCAGATGTTGCTTTCCAGGTTTTCCCCTGTTGGTGCTTGCTTACAAGAACCAAAATTACACTCGGCTGTTTTCCAACCTATTCTTCAGATCCTTTCTCAGATGGGACCTTTAATGAAAGTGCCCTTCTACGCAATATTCCGTACTGTCAACTACTTGTCCATACCTCGCTGCATTACACTGCAGCCCGTATCCACTTGAACAAGTGGTTCACAATATGTTCTTTATATCTCTCTCCTCAAGCATTTTCTATCCCAGATTTTGCCTTTATTGTTTCATCCTTACCACCACCACTTCTGTTACTTGGTGATTTTAACGCCCACCATTTCCTCTGGGGGGGGGGTCTCATTGTGACTCACGTGGCATCCAGTTGGAGGCTTTTCTCGCCTCTCACCCCCTCCATGTTTTAAATATGGGTACTCCCACCCATTTTGATCCTCGTACTCATACTCTTGCATCGATCTATTAGTCTGCTCTTCCTCCACTGCACTAGACACTAGACTTCACCTGGTCTGTTCTACCGGACTTGCATGACAGTGATCATTTTCCAATCATTCTTCTCCTTCATATTCACCACCTTTCCGTAGCCCTCGCTGGCAATTTGATTGGGCAAATTGGGATCTTTACTCGCAACTCACTGCTTTTAGTGAGGTTCCTTCTTCATCCTCCATTGATGAGCTCCTACACCTCTTCTCGATGTCAGTTTATACCGCAGCTTCTCATTCTATACCCCAAACCTCAGGCAAGCATTCTCAAGTGAGTGCCTTGGTGGTCTCCTGCTTGTGCTTGTGCAGTACGTTTGAAACGCGCTGCATGGGGCAGGTACTGGTACAATAGAACCGCTGAGAGACTTCTTGATTTTAAGCAGAAGCGTGCGATCACTGCTCGCCGTGTCATCTGTGAAGCTAAACGGACTTGCTGGCGAGACTGTTTCCACCATCACCTCTGCTTCTTCTATGAGTGCAGTCTGGAAAAAAGTGAGGAAATTGAGTGGTAAATATTCTCCTGACCCGGCTCCTGTTCTACAGGTCGCTGGTGTTGATGTAGCAAACCCTCTCGATGTTGCCATTGAACTTGGCACACATCTGGTCTGTATTTCCCGAGGGCTCCATCTATGCCCCTCGTTTCTTTCCTCAAAGTCTGCCAGAGAGTTAGTACCCTTGGACTTTTCTTCTCTCAGAGAACAGTATAATGTGCCTTGTACACTTCAAGAACTGGAGGCAACGCTCTCAGCTTGCCGATCATCGGCAGCTGGGCCTGACGACATTCATATTCGTATGTTACAACATTTACATCAGTCAGCCCTTGTAGTCCTCTTACACCTCTTCAATCTTATTTGGGCACAAGGAGTTCTTCCCAAGCTGTGGAAATCTGCCATTGTTCTCCCTTTCCGCAAACCGGGTACTACAGGACATGATGCCTCCCACTATCGTCGAATCGCTCTTACTAGTGCAGTTGACAAAGTGATGGAACATCTCGTAAATCATCGTTTAATATGGTATTTAAAGACACACAACAGTCTCTCCACGAGTCAATATGGCTTTCGTAAGGGCTGCTGTGCCATAGACCCCTTACTACGCTTGGATACGTATGTTTGTAATGCGTTTGCGAATAATCACTCAGTTATTGCCATATTTTTTGACCTTGAGAAGGCATATGACACAACCTGGAGGTATAATATTTTGGCCCAAGCCCACTCCTTAGGCCTCCGAGGCAATCTACCATCCTTCTTTAAGAACTTTTTAGCTGACAGACATTTCTGTGTTCGAGTCAATAATGTTCTTTCCCCAGACTTCGTCCAAGCTGAAGGTGTCCCTCAGGGATGTGTTCTGAGCACAACGCTTTTTCTCCTTGCTATCAATGATTTGGCCTCTGTTCTTCCACCCAATATTTGGCCATCACTCTATGTTGATGACTTCGCTATTGCTTGTGCAGGCGCTGACTGTCATATCATTGCAGTTTCTCTCCAGCATGCGGCCGACCGTGTTTCCACTTGTGCCACCATGCATGGGTTTAAATTTTCCAGTACCAAAACTCTCCAAATTATTTTCTGTCATCTCCGATCAATCTTTGTATCTGTATGGCTCCCGTATCCCCGAACGTGATACAGTCAGGTTTCTAGGCCTTCTCTTTGACCGTAGGTTATCCTGGAAACCTCACATTACCTCTCTGAAGGCAACTTGTCACGGCTGGCTAAACCTTCTTAAAACCCTTGCTGATCTTTCCTGGGGAGCTGATCGTCGAACTCTGCTTCGCCTACATTCAGCCCTCGTTTTATCGAAACTCGATTGTGGTGACCAGATTTATTCAGCAGCCTCTCCTGCTACTCTCTCTAGCCTTAACCCCATCCATCACCAAGGATTACGTTTATGCCTGGCTTAGCGCTTCTTTTTTATTATAATAATAATACGTTTATGCCTTGGTGTTTTACGGTCTTGCCCTGTTGAGAGCCTCTAGGCAGAAGCGAATGTTCCATCCTTGTCTGATCGCCGTGATGCCCATTGCCTTAGCTACTATGTTCGCTCTCACGATCTCCACAATCCTTCCATTTATAGAATGGTCACCGATATTAGTAGACATTCTTTATTTGTTCGCCGCCCCTGTTTTCTCCGTCCCTTTTCTCTTCGCCTACATTCGCTCTTGTCTTCCCTTCAGTTACCACCTTTACATGTTCATGTCGCATCTCACTTTTCCCTACCTCCCTGGGAAGTTCCAGCTTTTCAGGTCTGTTCTTTCTCACTCACTTGCTCGAAAGCCCAACTGCCAAGGTGGCTTCCTGCTCTCTTTTTCTTGATCACTTCCACTCTCATTCTCATGCCATCGCTGTGTACACAGATGGCTCTAAGTCTTCAGACAGTGTCAGATTTGCAGCAGTGTTTCAGGGCAGCGTCGTGCGGGGGCATTTACTATCTTCGGCTAGGACTTTTACTGCTGAATTGTATGCCTTTCTTGCAGCACTTATTCGTATCGCATCTATGCCTGTGTCATCATTTGTGGTAGTTTTAGGCTCCTTTAGTGCTCTACAGGCTATACAAAAATTTGATCCACCTCACCACCTAGTTCTCCATATCCAACTTTGGCTATGCCGTATCTCTACCAAGCATAAAGATATTGTTTTTTGTTGGGTCCCTGGTCATGTCGACGTACAGGGCAATGAACAGGCAGACACTACTGTGCGGTCAGCAGTACATGACCTACCAATTTCCTATAGAGGTGTTCCATTTCTGGACTATTTTGCTGCAATAGCTACCCACCTTCTCACCCGTTGGCAACATTGGTCAACTCTGCTCGGTAACAAACTTCATTCTATTAAACCGAGCATAGGTTACTGGCCGTCTTCTTGTCATCAGTGCCGAGGTTGGGAGACCACTCTCTCTCGCCTTCGCATTGGCCACACTCATCTTACTCATGGGTATCTTTCCTCTTCAAGGGGGGCTCCTTGGCATGGTGAAGATGCTCTTGGTGTGAGGAATTAGACCTGTCGGTCTACTTCCTCAGATCAAACCTAATTACCCCTCAATCCCCCGTTCCATATCCCATCCTCCCCTTTTTCCTTTCCTCCTCCTCCTCCCCACCCCTCCCTTTTGCCCTTCCTTTTTGGCCTTTTTTTTTTTTTTTTTTTTTCCACAGACACGATAGTTCCTAGGTAGGGGAAAGGGTACCGGGGTCCATCCCATTCCATTGAGGTTCTTAACGGTGGCGTAGTTTGCCGTGGAATCTGGATTGCCTGGGGATGTCCTGATCCCTCTCTGGTATCCCGGAGGGTGGCTTTGGGTGTCTCTCAGGCGACGGATGTATCTCTGGAAGCCACCTTTCAGATTCCGGGGGTGGTGGCCGAAGGAGGTATGCTTTGTGGTGGATTTCCGGCCACCTTCTCTTTCGTTCACCGAGGTAGCTCGGCAGATGTGAGGTTGCTATCCCAGATTGCCGGTTTACTGGCATGATGGGTAGGGTATGGCACGGGTTCCATTCTGCATCTGCGCTACTTGCGGTGCTGAGGTCCTCTTGGGCGCGGAGGGAGATTTTTGGCCCTTTCATTCCTCCTAGGAACTATCCCTCCCCGGTCCCCCCTTTTTTTATTCTTTTTTTTATTTTTATTTTCTTTTCTTCTTTTTTTTCTTCAAAACAAAAAGAAAGAAGTATCCTAGCCATGGCAGCCCTAGTCCATGAACCTGCTACCCCCGGGCCCCTTCTTGATACCGCACCCCGTTCTGACCCCGCCTCGTCTTTGGACCACTCTTCGTACACTCCTCATGCCTCTGTACCTGTTGCCGGTGCTGTTTCCTCACCCGCTTCAGGTACTGAGGCCTCGACTGACTCCTTCAATTTTTCGGACCTTCGCTCTCCTCTGACTATGCTTCTGGCCTCTCCCTCTACAGTGCGGCAATTTTCAAATCAACGGCCCATTCCACGTCGGACCAACTCTGGTCCCACGCCTAAACGACAACGACAATTACCTGCTGATGATACTTCTCCACCTTCTCGTTCTTCTCAGAAAAGATCGACACGTCCTTCACTACCTTTCCACGCTCAGTTTCAGACTGAACAATGGACTAAATTCTTCACTTTATGACCGACTTCCTCTACTGCCTATCTTTCTGACCAAAGTATTGGCAAGGCACTCCTACGCCATGTTGGTAAAGATATTTCTTTTCATGCTCTTAAGAGCAGTACGCGCATCGTCACCATACAGAATGCTACCCAGGCTCATGAGCTTTCTCATCTTTCCCATATTGATTCTGTTCCTGTAACTATTGAAAAGCATCATTCCCTCAATTCTTGTAGTGGTACCATCATTCTGCCTCATACCATAGTTCAACAAAATTTCCAGACATGTGGCACTGACATTCTTGAACAGCTGGAACGACAAGATCTCCCAATCCTCAAGGTAGACACTTATGTTCTTCCTGCCCGCGGGTGGAGACGATACCCTAGCAATGTGGCTCGTTTAACTTTTGAAAGCCGTGAACTCCCATCCTCAGTTTATGTAGCAGGACATTGGTTACAAGTTCGAAAGGTGATCCCTACACCGCAACAGTGTAGAAATTGCTGGCGATTTGGCCATCCAGCAAAATATTGCAGATCTATCGCCGAAAGCCCAGTCTGTGGTGCTGATGACCATTCTAATATGTCTTGCAATCGACCTCCCTCTTGCCTTAATTGTCAATGTACTCTCGCCATTGTCAAGTCTACTTAAACGAGGGGGAAATCCATTACCTCAAAGAGGCAGAAGGTCTCCCTTATGCCATGGCAGTTTCTCATCTCCGCCTCCAAGGGAGACTACCTCGTGTTTCTTATTCCCGTGTTTCAAAACGTCCCCCCACTTCTGGTATCCCATCTTCTGCACCCACCTCTGTGGTTACCTCTCCCATAGTCACTCCTGTAGCTAATTCTTTTGCTGTCCTCGGCTCAGACGTCCCTACTTCAACGTCTCAGTCTGATCTTGCTTCTTCGTGTTCTCTCTCACAAGCCTCAGTGGCGACGAGATCTCGTATGACACCTCCTCCCAATCATCCCTCTACTTCTCAAAAGTCAAAAAAAGGTCCGTTAACACCTCCTACCCATCTTCCACCTCCTCATTTTCCCTTCCCTGTCTCTGTACCTGGTTCTCCCCTTCTCACTGGCTCTGTTACAAGTGTAGAGGTTCACCCTCCTCCTCGTACTGTGCCTTCCTCCCCTGTTCCCTCCCAAGTTTCTTCCTCTTCGGCCACCTCCCAGGTTTCTGCCACGCTTCTCCAGTTTCCTCCACCCTTCTGTCCCCCCCCTACCTTGGTACAATCCATTACAGTTCCAATCTTTACTCATCCTCCCCCTACCATTTCCAATATTGTCTCCCATACGATGTCTCTGAATTCTCAAACACTTGAAGCAATCTCTGAATATATTGCAGAGACCAAACCATCAATGGACACTGATCCACCCTCCGCTCCTTCTCTCTCCTCTACTCCATCTGCACAACTCCTTTCTTCACAGCGCACTGTTCCTTCGCTGCTTTAACATTTTCCACTGCCTCCGCATGTGTACTTTTCTAACCCCTCTAGTCCGTAGGAACCCTTACCTGCGGATTTCAGGTATCTTTATCATTGCCAATCATGGCCTATTTACAGTGGAATATACGCGGCCTCAGGGGTAATCGGGGTGAGCTTCAGATGTTACCCTCCCAGTTTTCCCGTTGGTGTTTGCTTACAAGAACCAAAGTTACACTCTGCTGTTATCTCTCCCATCTCAGGCTATAATTTATTGTATTCTTTAGATCCTTTTCCTGATGGGACCTTTAATGAAAGTGCCCTTCTTCTACGCACTGATATTCCGTACCAGCAGCTATTTGTTTGTACTTCGCTGCATTACACAGCAGCCCGTATCCACTTGCATAGGTGGTATATGCTCTGTTCTTTATATCTCTCTCCTTCTTGGGCATTATCTATTCCGGATATTGCCTTTCTTGTTTCGTCATTACCACCACCGATTCTGTTACTTGGTGATTTTAATGCCCACCATTTCCTCTGGGGGGGGGTCTCACTGTGATTCCCGTGGCATTCAGTTAGAGGCTTTTCTTGCCACCCACCCCCTCCATGTTTTAAATACAGGTACTCACACCCATTTTGATCCTCGGACTCACACTCTCTCTTGCATCGATCTCTCAGTCTGCTCTTCCTCCGCTGCATTAGACTTCATTTGGTCTGTTCTTCCGGACTTACATGACAGCGATCATTTCCCAATCATTCTTACTTCCCCTTCATATTCACCACCTCTTCGCATCCCATGCTGGCAATTTGATCAGGCAAATTGGAATCTTTACTCACACCTAACTGTTTTTAGAGAGGTTCCTTCTTCATCCTCCATCGATGAGCTTTTACACCTCTTCTCGTCCTCCGTTTTAACTGCAGCTTCTCATTCTATAGCCCAAACTTTGGGCAGGCATTCTCAGAAATGCGTGCCTTGGTGGTCTCCTGCTTGTGCTCGTGCAGTACGTTTGAAACGCGCTGCATGGGGCAGGTACCAGTACAATAGAACCACAGAGAGACTTCTTGAATTTAAGCAGAAGCTTGCGATCGCTCGCCGTGTCATCCGTGACGCTAAACACACTCGCTGGCGAGATTATGTCTCCACCATCACCTCTGCTTCCTCTGTGTGTGCAGTCTGGAAAAAAGTACGAAAACTGAGTGGTAAATATTCTCCTGACCCGGCTCCTGTTCTGCGGGTTGCCGGTGTTGATATAGCAAACCCACTAGATGTTGCCAATGAAATTGGCAATCATCTGGTCCATATTTCTCAGGGACTCCATCTATGCCCCTCATTTCTTTCCTCAAAGTCTGCCAGAGAGTTAGCACCCTTGGACTTTTCTTCTCTCAGAGAAGAACAGTATAATGTGCCTTTTACACTTCAAGAACTGGAGGCAACACTCTCAGCTTGCCGATCATCGGCAGCTGGGCCCGACGACATTCATATTCGTATGCTAAAAACATTTACATCAGTCAGCCCTTGCAGTCCTATTACGCCTTTACAATCTTATTTGGTCACAAGGAGTTCTTCCACAGCTGTGGAAATCCGCCATTGTTCTCCCTTTCTGCAAACCAGGCACTATGGGACATGAAACCTCCCACTATCGTCCCATTGCTCTTACCAGTGCAGTTTGCAAAGTGATGGAACGCCTAGTAAATAGACGTTTAGTGTGGTATTTAGAGAGACACAACAGTCTCTCCACTCGTCAATATGGCTTTTGTAAGGGACGTTCTACCATAGACCCCTTACTACGCTTGGATACGTATGTTCGTAATGCCTTTGCAAATAACCACTCAGTTATTGCCATATTTTTTGACCTTGAGAAGGCATATGACACCACTTGGAGGTATAATATTTTAGCCCAAGCCCACTCCTTAGGCCTTCGAGGCAATCTACCATCCTTCCTTAAGAACTTTTTAACTGACAGGCATTTCCGTGTTCGGGTTAATAATGTGCTCTCCCTGGACTTTATCCAAGCTGAAGGTGTCCCCCAGGGATGTGTTCTGAGCACAACACTTTTTCTCCTTGCTATTAATGATTTGGCCTCTAGTCTTCCATCAAATATTTGGTCATCACTCAACGTTGATGACTTCACTATTGCCTGTGCAGGCGCTGACTGTCACCTTTTTACAGTTTCTCTCCAGCATGCAGTCGACCGTGTTTCCAATTGGGCCACCACACGTGGGTTTAAATTTTCCAGCACTAAAACCCACCCAAATTACTTTCACTAGACGCTCCTGTCATCTCCGATCATCCTTTGTACCTCTATGGCTCCCGTATCCCTGAAGTGATACAGTCAAGTTTCTGGGCCTCCTCTTTGATCGTAGGTTATGCTGGAAACCTCACATTACCTCTCTGAAGGCAACTTGCCACAGCCGGCTGAACCTCCTTAAAACCCTTGCTCATCTTTCATGGGGAGCTGATCTTCGAACCCTCCTTCGCTTACATTCCACCCTTATCTTATCGAAACTTGATTATGGTGACCTGATCTATTCAGCGGCATCTCCTGCTACTCTCTCTAGCCTTAACCCCATTCATCACCAAGGATTACGTTCATGCCTTGGTGCTGTTTGCTCTTCCCCTGTCGAGAGCCTCTATGCAGAAGCGAACGTTCCATCCTTATCCGATCGCCGTGATGCCCATTGCCTTCGCTACTATGTACGCTCTCATGATCTCCGCAATCCTTCCATTTATAGAATGGTCACTGATATTGATAGACATTCTTTATTTGTTCGCCGCCCCTGTTTACTCCGTCCCTTCTCTCTTCGCCTCCTTCGCTCTTCTCTTCCTCTTCAATTACCACCTTCTATGTACATGTAGCATCTCACTTTTCCCTACCCCCCTGGGAAGTTCCAGCCTGTTCGAGTCTGTTCTTTCTCTCTCCCTTGCTCGAAAGCCCAACTGTCCTATGGTCGCTTCCCGCTCTCATTTTCTTGACCACTTTCACTCTCATTCTCATGCCATTGCTGTTTACAACAGATGCCTCCCTTAAGTCTTCTGACGGCGTAGGGATGGCAGCAGTGTTTCCAGACAGCGTCGTACAAGGCATTTACTATCTTCGGGGCTAGTATTTTTACTGCTGAATTGTATGCCATCATATACAGCACTTATCCATATTGCATCTGATGCCTGTGTCATCATTTGTGGTTGTCTCAAGACTCCCTTAGGCTATTACAGGCCTATCAGAAATTTGATACACCTCACCTCTTAGTCCTCGTATCCAACTTTGGCTACGCCGCATCTTTACCAAGCATAGCGATATTGTTTTTGTTGGATCCCTGGTCATGTTGAGTACAGGGCAATGAACAGGCAGACACTGCTGTGCAGTCAGCAGTACATGACCTACCAGTTTCATGTAGAGGTATTCCATTACGGACTATTTTTGCTGCATATCTTCCTAACTTCACACCCATCGGCAACAACGTGGTCTACTATGCTCGGCAACAACTTCAATCTCAAATAAACCGAGTATAGGTTACTGGCCATCTTCATCACCAGTGTCGAGGTTGGAGATACTCTCTCCCGTCTTCGCGTTGGCCATACTCGTCTACTCATGGATATCCATGGAGAGGCGCCCTGCTCCTCTCTGTGGAAATTGCCAAGTTCCATTATCAGTCAGCCACATTCTGTTGGACTGCCCACTTTATCAACGAGCATGCAGAATTACATCCGTCGTCGTCTTCGCTCTGCTGCTCTCTCTTTACCTTCCCTTCTCGCTGATGACCTACCTTTCATCCAGACTCTCTCATTGACTTTTTGACAACATCTGACTTACTTCACAAATTCTGATACCTTCAGCCCTTTCTACTTCAATCTCTTGCTACCCCCTACCCCCGTACTATCCCCTGCCCCGCTGTTTTCTGTAACCTACTGGTCATCCCTCCTCCCTTCTGCCATCCAATACCCTCGCTTCCTTCCCTACCCTGCAGCGCTGTATAGCCCTTGTGGCTTAACGCTTCTTTTTGATTATAATAATAATAATCATGGGTATCTCATGGAGAGGCACCCTGTTCCACTGTGAGCAGTGTCAAGTTTCAGTATCGATTAGCCACATTTTGTTAGACTGCCCTCTCTATCAACAAGCACGCAGAATTTACCTCCAACGTCGTCTTCGTTCTACTACTCTCTCTTTACCTTCCCTTCTTGCTGATGGACCCTCCTTTAATCCCGACTCTCTCATTGACTTCTTGACAACGACTTATTCTATTCCACAAACTCTGATGATGATACCTTTCACACTCCCCTCAGCCCTTTCTAGCTCAGTCTCTTGCTGTCCTTTACCCTTTCACCATCCACTGCCCCACTGTTCTCCATAACCTATTACTCATCCATCTCCCTTTTGCCACCTAATGCCCTCGCTTCCTGCCCTGCAGCGCTGTATAGCCCTTGTGGCTTAGTGTTTCTTTTTAATTATAATAATAATAATAATCTAGCCTTAACCCCATCCTTCACCGAGGATTACATTTATGCCTTGGTGTTTTACGGTCTTGCCCTGTTGAGAGCCTCTATGCAGAAGCGAATGTTCCATCCTTGTCTGATCGCCGTGATGCCCATTGCCTTCGCTACTATGTATGCTCTCACGATCTTCACAATCCTTCCATTTATAGAATGGTCACCGATATTGGTAGACATTCTTTTTTTGTTTGCCGCCCGTTTGCTCCTTTTCTTTTCTCTTCACCTACATTCGCTCTTGTCTTTCCTTCAGTTACCACCTTTATATGTTCATGTAGCATCTCACTTTTCCCTACCCCTCTGGGAATTTCCAGCTGTTCGGGTCTGTTCTTTCTCACTCCCTTGCTCGAAAGCCCAACTGCCTACGGTGGCTTCCCACTCTCTTTTTCTTGATCACTTCCACTCTCATTCTCATGCCATCGCTGTGTACACAGATGGCTCTTAGTCTTCAGACGACGTCAGATTCGCTGCAGTGTTTCCGGACAGCATCGTGCGGTCGCATTTACTATCTTCGGCTAGCACTTTTACTGCTGAATTGTATGCCATTCTTGCAGCACTTATTCGTATCGCATCTATGCCTGTGTCATCATTTGTGGTAGTCTCAGACTCCTTTAGTGCTCTGCAGGCTATACGAAAATTTGATACACCTCACCACCTAGTTCTCCGTATCCAACTTTGGCTACGCCGTATCTCTACCAAGCATAAAGCTATTGTTTTTTGTTGGGTCCCTGGTCATGTCGATGTACAGGGCAATGAACAGGCAGACACTGCTGTGCGGTCAGCAGTACATGACCTACCAATTTCATATAGAGGTGTTCCATTTCTGGACTATTTTGCTGTAATAACTACCCACCTTCGCACCTGTTGGCAACAACATTGGTAAACTCTGTTCGGTAACAAACTTCATTCTATTAAACCGAGCATAGGTTACTGGCCTTCTTCTTGTCATCAGTGCCGAGGTTGGGAGACCACTCTCTCCCACCTTCACATTGGCCACACTCGTCTTACTCATGGGTATCTCATGGAGGTGCCCTGTTCCTCTCTGTGAGCAGTGTCAAGTTCCAGTATCGATTAGCCACATTCTGTTAGACTGCCCTCTCTATCAACGAGCATCCAGAATTTACCTCCAACGTCGTCTCTGCCCTACTTCTCTCTTTTTACCTTCCCTTCCTGCTGATGGACCCTCCTTTAATCCTTACTCTCTCATTGACTTCTTGACAACGACTGATTTACTTCACAAACTTTGATGATGATACCTTTCGCACTTCCTCAGCCCTTTCTACCTCAATCTCTTGCTGCCCTCTACCCTTTCACCATCCACTGCCCCGCTGTTCTCCATAACCTATTACTCATCCATCTCCCTTTTGCCACCTGATGCCCTCACTTCCTGCCCTGCAGTGCTGTATAGCCCTTGTGGCTTAGCACTTCTTTTTGATTATAATAATAATAATAATTCAGTTATGATGTGGGAGTACATAGGTGAGTGTGTACTAGGGTGATTAAGTGGCTTTTGAGAAGAGTCTTAAATTGATTTTCAGGCTGGGTTACTTTAATATCTTGTGGTATTGAATTCCATATTTTGGGGCCCTTTATGTGCATAGAAGCCCTTGTGGCTTAGCGCTTCTTTTTGATTATAATATGAGGTAGGTGGGTGATCCGAAAACTGTTGCACCATATTCAGTGAAGTCAGACACATAGTTAAAGGTGTGCAAGAGGCAGAGGCACTAGAAGAAACAGGCAGAGCCTCAGCATCTGGAAAAGGTGAGGAAGCGTCACCAGCAGAAGGTGCAGGGGTATGGGAAAAGTCTGAAGAATGGTCCAATAACAAAACCGGTTCAGGACAGGATGTAATAAAAAGGTGCCTGGGAGGAGGAGGGTTATCATGGAACAAAGACTCCATTATGATGGGACTTCTCTCTTAATATTTTTAAGAAAAAGAAAGAAAGAAAAAAAGAGGGACAGTCAATAGAAGGCATGAAAGGGCCATAAGTTCCCCCTCTCACTCAAGAGGACCTCAAGACCATGAGCAGTGCAGATGCAGCGTGGAACCCATGCCTTTCTCTACCCATCATGCCAGTAAACCAGTGCTCCAGGATAGCAACCTCACATCTACTGAGCCACCTTGGTAGACAAAAGAGAGGGTGGTTGGAAACCTGCCACAAAGCATACCTACTTTGGCTGCCACCTTCTAGAACCGACAGGCAGCCTCTGGAGATACGCCTGTCTCCTGCAGACACCCCACCCACTTCTCAGAAATCCAAGAAGGGAGCAGGGCACCTCCAGATAATCCAGATTCCACGGCAAACTACACCACCCCAGAGGAACCTCAAGGAGTGGGATGAACCCCCAGCACATTTCCCTCCACCTAGAAACCATAATGCCAGAGGGGTGGACCCCAGAGGCTACAAACAGGATGGGGAAAAAGGAGGGTTGGGAAGGGGGAGGAAAAGGAGAAATTGGGAATGGGGAGGATGGAATAGGGAAGGGAGGATTGGGGGGTAATAAGGTTTGGTCAGAGGAAGGAGATCAAAGTCTAATTCCTTAGACCAAGAGCCTCTTTGCCACATCAAGGAGCCCCCCCCCTTAAGGAGGAGATCCTTTTGTAAATTTGTGTAAACCTTCCTTCACTGTCTGTACTGCCTTCTCTGCCAGACCATTTGATGATCGATGGTATGGGGCTGGGGTACTATGTTCAATACTATTCTTCATAAAAAATGCTTCCAGTTCCAGTTCCAGTCATTGACGTAGCAGATGTCACAAAATTATTTTTATCTCGAAGGACAGGTCAGAAGCGATGCTTATGACCTGATTCAAGGATTCCAAAATATTGACTCTAGTTACCTGTTAGAGGTGACCCATGGTAATAGGGAGCAAAGCAGGTCAGACCTAGTAAATATTGTGATTAATTTAAGAACTCCAGAACACAATTACCACAATTTGCAACAATTTAGGGTCAAATTAGAAAGAACTCTTAAGTCCTTGAGTAATAGGTTTGATTTGGATGAATCAGACTGGATATTAATTCAAAGTTTATTCTCTATAAAGATTACAATGTTGAATTTACAGAATTTGGTTGTTGTGTGGTTTACATGTAGTTAAATAATGATTACAGAGTGTACCACTAGAACGCCTAGAATGGCTAGGCATTTCGGGCAGACTTAGTTTAATTCTTTATTTTAAAATATTACAAATTATGAGGTAAGTTGGTATTATGGCTAAGTGACTAAATACTAGTTTGTGAGTTTAGCAATGTGAATGCTTTTGTTTTGGCACAGTACATAGTTTCAGTATTGGAGTTACATAGAAATTCATTATTTTTAAAGATTGAGAATAATATTTCTGTTTTATGGTCAAATGGGTGAGTGAGTTGGAAGTGTGAACTCACCAGGTGGTATATTCGGTAGTTAGATTATGGGTTTTTATCAGGGAGATAAGATGTTTTCTAATGGTAGTTTTGAAAGGTGATGAATGTGTCTGCAGTCTAGAGTTCTCAAGGTAGGCGTGTTTCCAATTTTAGAAGGGCCTTTGACATACATTGAATTTTTGTAAAAGGTTTAGTATCGGACCTGGGGAATGTCGTAGAGATGTTGTGCTGGTGTTAATGCCCCTTTGAGTTCTGTCACAACTATCAGAAAGCGTTTTTAGTCAGGTTGATATTGAGGTTTAAAGGGTCCTGTAAGATGTATGATTGCACAGTAGTAATTGGTGGATGTACTGAACAGGAGTAAGTTTAGATCTAGAAGAGTGGGGGGGTGTGTTGCCAGGGATGGGATTTAGTGATTATTCTTTACGTGCAGTTTTGTTTGGTATTATTGCTTTAGATGTGTTGCTGCAGTTGATCCCCAAGCACAAATACAAGGTGAGGTATGGATAAATAAGTGAGTTGGTATAGTGTGAGAAGGGCAATTTTGCGGCACGTAGTATCGTATCTTGGAGAGGATTCCTAACCCAACTGTTTTGATACTTTTTTGGTTATGTGTTGGATATGGGTGCTGAAATTCAGCTTGTTTTGTCAAGGTATAGGCCTAGGAATTTGCCCTCATTAATGTCTGGTAATTAGAGTGTTGACGATCTAATGTTATTTTGTGCGCTCGCTGCTCCGCTACCAAACCATAATATAGTAGGTTTTGTCTGTTACGCGTAAGTTTATTGGCGTGTCATCCAAGTCGATATTTTGAGCAGCTCTCGTTAACAATGGTGTTGAGGGTGTCAAGATTAGGGAGAGAGCTTGAACATAAGTCGTGTCGTCAGCCACAGAGAATGGGTTTCAGGTGTTGGGATAACCGTTGGAAGAATCATTGATGTATTTGAGGAAGAGCAGGGACCTAGGACACTTTCCCTGCGGGAAGCTCCCAGTCATAAAGTGGTCCGTGTTGTTGATGCCTTGTGTCTTTAATGGTAACATACTGATACCTATTAGTAAGGTAAGATAGAAATAAGCAAGCGCGCCTGGCCTCTTATACCGTTAATGTCAAGATTGTGAGTAGAAGGTCGTAGGTCCTACTTGTCAAAAGCTTTTCTTAGGTCAATAAAAATTCCTATGGATATTCCTTATTTTCCAATCTGTGTAAAGCAGATCTAGCATTTTTATGATTGCATCATTATGCTTTGATTTTTCCTAAATCCAAATGGCAGGGTTGAGTATGTTTTGTACTGTTATAACTGAATAACGTCTCCTGTCACGAGTTTCTCGAAAAAGATTTTGGATAGCAATGGTAAGTTTAAATATGGCCTATAGTTGTTTAGTCTGTAGGGTCACCACCTTTATGTATTGGTGTAAACCCTTGCCACTTGAGTAGTTTTCGGGAAGGTGCTAGTTTCTAGTGACTTGTTAAAAAGTAATGAAATAGCATGCGAAAAGGAAATGGGCCACTCGCATGTACAGTAATGGTGGGACAATTAGAACAGATTCCCTGATTATTTTTAAGTGACTTTATAATCTCGGTGACTTTTTTTCCATGGGCTCAGTTGGTGCAAGATAAAAGGAATTTGGGAAAGTCCCATCTAGTAGTCCCCGCATGGGCATTGGGGGGTATGTGAGATTTATTGCGAGATTAGATCCTATGGTTGAGAAGAAGTCGTTTATCTTTAGCTGTGTCAGTGGATGTAGTGGTGTTTTCATTAGGTTTAGTTTAGGAGGACAATATACTTGGGTTTTTTAGTTTTGTGGTCCCTTAGAATGCTGAGAGAGTGTTCTCCAGGTCTTTTTTATATCTCCTCTAGTGTCTGTGAATCTACTGGAGTAGTATAGTTGTTTGGCTTTCTTTATTACTTTGGTGAGAACTGATGAATAGTGTTTAAGAATATCTTTGTGTATTAAGCCCTGCTATATTGCTTTTTCATATTGGTGTTTCTTGTCAATGGATTTCAGAATGGGGCTGGTTAGCCATGGGCAACCAAGCCGTTTGTGATCTGTTTCGTTTTTATAGGACAATGTTTGTTGTATAGTATAAGTGGGGTGGTCCGGTGGTCTGGTGGCTAAAGCTCCCGCTTCACACACTGAGGGCCCGGGTTCGATTCCCGGCGGGGGAAAACATTTGCCAACGTTTTCCTTACACCTGTTTTTGTCCTGTTCACCTAGCAGCAAATAGGTACCTGGGTGTTAGTCGACTGGTGTGGGTCGCATCCTGGGGGACAAGATTAAGGACCCCAATGGAAATAAGTTAGACAGTCCTCGATGACGCACTGACTTTCTGGGGTATATCCTGGGTGGTTTAACCCTCCCGGGGTTTTAAAAATCCGAACAGAAATCTTATCTAATTTCTCTCTTATCTTATCTAAAGTAATTGTTAAGAAAAAATGTCTGTCCAGTCATCAATACAATTGCCTTGGAGAATCTGTAGCCAGTCAACAATCTCTAGGTCAGTTGTGAACTTCCTTAATGAGGCCTCGCATGGAGTCTAATGAGACTTTTGTTGTATTTCAAGTGGTCGTTTATTTCTTAAAATGGTTTTTGTGAGGAGGAAAGTAGGTAGGGTCTGAGTGCTATCTGTGATTATCGCCTGATTTAAGGGGGGCTAGTATATTGGTCCATATGTGGTCTATTATGGTTGCACTTGTCTCAGTGAGCTGGTTGTTTGTTATTGTTGGTATGGAGAAGTGTGTTGTTCATATTGTTGATGAAATCAGTTACAGGCTGTCATCTAGTAGCCAAGTTGATGTTGAAGTCCTCCAGCTAAGAGAAGGTGGTGCTTATTCATTTGTCTGTTTTTTATTAGTGACATTAATTTCTACACCTGAAATTTGGGATGTTAGTGTAGGTATCCGGTAAATGGGTCACCGGGGGGGGGGGATTGTTATAGTTGTCTTAAGGTTTTTTACAGTAAAAATGTAGAAAAATGTATTCCCCATTTTCATCACTAAAGCAAGTGGTGCCTAATACAGATAATTGGTTAGAGTATTAGAATTGCAATACCAACCCCCAACTTGGGTTTGTCTGCAGTTGTGAATTGCGTGTAGTACTGGTAGAGGGTAGATATCTATTGGTGTCCCTGCTTAAGCCCAAGTCTCAGTAAGAATAAAGCAGGAGGACGGGTGTCTTTAGTGATTCAAGGAGTGCCAGAGGAGTCCATCAAGTGTTTGCTTAAGGACGCTGATGTTGTAGTGAAGTACGATAGGCTTTTAGCATTGTTTAGGATAGTGGTAGGCTTGTGATGCTGTGTAATAAAGACAGTTACTTTCCAATATTTTGATTGGGTGTCAGATTATGGAGGTTTAGATCAGGGTCTACGTTGATCCAATCATCTTCTAGGTTTAAATTATGGTTATTTATATCCTGAGTTATGTGTTGAGTTCTAGTATGATATCTGAAGTGGTGGGAAGCTTGGATAAGTATATAGCTAGAGTATTTTTTGGTCATATAGAGTATAGTCACTACTACACATAATGAAGTTGATGTTTGTCTATGTGGTTGGCTGGAATGAACTAAAGTACAACTAGGTATAAACTAGTAATAAAAAATACAAATATAAAATAGAACAAGACTCTCCACTTGTATTGCCTAAGGTCTAATATAATGACTTTTTGTGGAGTGCTATGTTTTTGAGCTAGAATGAGCTATAGTACAACTAGATTTATCTATAATATTAAATACAAATTAAAAATAGCACCAGTCCGCTCTCTCACTAGTAATTGCAATATGGTTCTAATATAATGAATTTGGTATTGACTATAGTACAACTTGAGTTAATCTAATAATATTAAAAAAGGCACAAGATCACAATTTGTAATACACTAAGGTGTTATATAAGTTGTTTACAAAATTAGAGTATAACTAATTTAAATTGACAAGATAAAATATACAAGTTAAGGTAGCAAAAGAATAAAAAAAAAAGTAGAAAAAAAAAAGATATATGAGGTAGTTGGTACTAGTTAGCAAAAGATAGTTAAGGGCCTTGAACAATGATATAATTGAAATATACACTAATTGCACACACAATATAGTAACTAAGATATGAAAACAATCTTAGAGTAGGAATTATAATATAAACTTATAATATAAAAATACAAATTGAAATGGTACTTGCAATTGCACTGGATATTTTTATACACAGGCCAACTTTTGACTAGTGCTCCGGGTTTTCTGGTGTTTTCACGGTGGCTCTTACGTGCTAGAACTTTAATTTATGTCATCAATCCTATACGATAACATCCCTCTAAGCGCCTGGAACCAATCTTGGGCGGAAAACATTATATACTGAGTCAAAAAAGGAGAATTAGTGTGCACTACCTAGCAGAGTTTACTGCCAGAGGGGAATCATAGCCTGTGGTCCCCGGTGTAAAAAAAATAATAATAATTGAACTTTGTGTCAGAGGAAAGAAAGTCCCTTAAAACATTGAGTATACATATGTATAGTGTATACTACAGTGGCCTCCCTAGTATATTGATGATAAAGGCTAAAGTGTCATTTGATAAACAGGTTGAATTTGGTAAAATGAAAGTGATAAGCCTATAGAGGCAGGTGCCAGAAGTCGCCCAGACAACTTACCACAGGTCAGCTGTTTTTAAATAATCCTTCCTGGCCTGCTAGTGAAACTGGCATATAATCTTAGTGATACAAGTGAAGAGCAGAATACAGTGTTGTAGTAGCAACTAACCAGTATTATAATGGTAACTTATGGAGTGGAGTGACTTTCATTAGTTTCTTTTTTCTTGAAAATACCAGACGTATACTGGTGAATTTCATATAACCGGTAAGTTACCACGGTCCGCAATATACACAACGAGAAGCAATTATTTACTAACAGAAAAGCGTCCTTCCTCCAAAATTTGCACCGCCAACTATAGTGATAATAAGCATTTATTGTGGTGGAGACGGAAAAAAAAATAGAGAAGCTAGATACAGCGATTGATAAACAAGTGTGGAGGTCGACCGTTCGTCATTGTTAAGAGAGCGCTAGCAGTCACTCGTCTCTCAACACGCAAGTTATACTGTATAGTCAAAATCACATATTCCTCGGGTAGATATTTTCAGTATATCCTTCATGTGTTAGCTCAAATCACCGACAGTAATGGTTTAAATAATGCCGCACTGATCAGATCAGATAGACTGGTCCGAACCCTTGACTGGTCCGATACCCTGACTGGTCCGAACCCTTGAACTGGTCCGAACCCTTGACTGGTCCGAACCCTGGACTGGTTTCAAACGGTTTTAGTTGTGCCTACCTACAGGTTATTATAGAAATTCAAGAGGTTGCCTAGTAGAATGCAGTAAATCAACCATTCAAATCATTATGAAGTGTGTGTAGTCTGTGTCAGTCAAACAAACGGGCCTTCACATGCATAAATTGTCATTTTTGTGGAAAATTTGGTGTCACGACGCCCCTTGTGCAGATATCCAAGACTAGCTAGCAAGCGTATTTAAAACAGGGAAGTGTTTGTTTGGGTATCCCAAATGAGATAATCGTGGACAAAATCACAGGGTAATTAAAAGAGGTCAACATCAAAGCTGCTTTCATAGAAAACCAGGAAGCTATCCTACAACAGATGGAACATAAAAAATCTGGCTGAAATGGTACTGCCCTTGATACTGGCCATGTAGTCAGAAACTGTAGGCTGGAGATGATGTCCTGGTAGTCAGTAAAATGGGGGCTGATAGTGCTGTCCTGGGAATACAGTAATGATGAAGCTGGAGGTGCGGTCCCTGGGAGACAATAATGGTGAACTGGAGATGCTGTCCTGGAGACAGAAATGGGAAGCTGGAGTATGCTGTCCTGGGAGACAGTAATGGTGAAAGCTGGAGATTATGTCCGTAGTCGGAATTATACGCAGGAAGGAATACGATATAAATGACCTCATTGGGACAGGGCCATAGTAGGAAACAAGTGTAGTCAAGATAAGATAAAAACCAATATTGCAAACTAGAAATACAGCAGGAAATAGCAAACAAGAGGACTCCACATAGCAATAGTGAGGATATATTACCAAAAACAACTGTGGGAGCTCCATTGTTGGGTGCTAGGGAGGATAGAAGTAAGACAGGGATAACATGCACCAATAGGGTATACAGTCAAGAAAACCCAAGCAAACGGAAACCAGTCCTGTGCAAATACTATGCACTCGGTATCTGCTGCTATGGGAAATCTGGAAAAACAATGGACGTGCCAACTATGACCACGCCCAGAAAATGCCAATGCCCATATGACAACAGGAAAATGCAAACTCCCCTCCTGTAAGCTTTTTCCACCCTGAAACTGTGTACCTCTTCAGTACAGGAAAGCGTGGCTCTAACTTAAATTCAGGCATACCTTCTAAAGGGACAAAAAGATACATAAACTTTCCAGGCCACTGGAAAACCTGGGTACCACAGCCACTCAAGAAGGGAGAGGTTTTTTTAGTGCAGGAAGGAAATTAACTGGCAGGAAATGGCAGAAATCGTACAAAACCCAATCCAGTCATTCCTGAGTGGAACCACAGTCGATGGCCGCCACTCCAAAACCAAGCAGAGGCAAAGGCAATGTTCGCGGCTATCACTGAGACCCACATAAAGGGATCACTTTTGACAACGAAATATGGAATCTCAGATTACAACCTATACAGATGTGACAGAGTGAACAGGCAAAAGGTGGGGTTGGCCGTCACTGCAGAGTCCACTTGTTTGCACAGACCATGCTAAATCCTCAAATGATGTAGTGGGAAGTTTTAGCAGTAAAGTCGAGACCAAACCTAGTCATTGTGGTAGTCTACATGCCTCCGGATGCAACATTAACATCCCACAATTCCAGGAACATCTTTTAAAAAATTGACCACGGGGTCTGGAAAACCTTCCCACTCCTGCAACCCAACATCTGCTCTGTGGGATTTCAACTTAAGGCACCTAAAATGGAGGAATATTGCAAATAATATGTGCAGTAATAACACCAGGAGGCAGCTCTGATGAAAACTCACACTCAACGCGAGCTTTTAAAATTCTGCCACAAAATTAAATTTAAACCAGGAAATTAAGAAGCCTACTATACTGGAGGATAAATACACTAGACCTCATATCAATAACAATGATGATCTGATAAAGAAATGGACACCATATCAAAAAACAATAAATAAAAAACTTAGATCACAACATAATTGAGGTTTTCAGTCATGTATGCGCGGAGCCCCCAGACCGACATAATGAGATTAGTCACGATGGAGCAGTTTCACCAAATGAACTTCATAACAACACATAAAGTGGGAACCAATAAACCAAGTCCTAACCGATATAAGCAGGGAAGATATACAAAGCAACACAGACTCCCAACTTATGTCCCTAGAACAGATTAACTCGTGGCACCGATGTATGCACAAGGCTTATCCCATAAGCAAAAAGGAGGATAGATGTAAAACAGAAAGAGACATGCGCCTCCCTTTACAGGCGACGGAAAAGACTAACAGAGCGGCTAAGAAGAGGTCAATATATCTGAAATGCGTAGGGAGACACTGTCAGAGAAATAGCAAGCATCCGAACTAAAAGCTAAAAGAATCCTTTAGGAGTCAGGAATCGCGGGAAGAACTAAAAGCCATAAATTGAAAATCGAAAAAGAAAAAAACCCCCAAAGTATTTCTTCTCCTATGCCATATCAAATCGAAACAAAAACGCCAGTAATGGGCCCCTACTTAAACAAGATGGGTCCTACACAGATGACAACAAGGAAATGAGTGAGCTATCAAGTCCCCAATAATGAAACTCAGTTTTTAGCAGCCGCTAACCCAGACTGAGAGTCGAAGATCAAAATGACTTTTTTTGAGAGAGCCACAAAACTTGATTAACACAAGCCTATCGATGTTATCCTGACGCAATGACTTCAGAACAGGCGATAAATTGACATGGTGCCCCATGCACTCTGCCCCAGGGGCCAGACAGACTCATGGAACTCTGTGTTCATCAGAACTGCAAGAAGCCCCATATCACGAGCCTTTTCCATCCTATGGAGAGGGAGCTGGACACGGGGGTCCGTCCCACAATTACTAAACAACAGAGATAGCCCATTCCACAAAGGGGGCAGTTAAAGCAACAGCAAAGAACTACAGACCATAGCATAACAATCCCATATCATAAAAATCTTTGAAAGGGTCCTAAGAAGCAAGATCACCACCCATCTAGAAACCCAACAGTTTACACAACCCAGGGCAAACATGGGTTTAGAACAGGTCGCTGTCCCCCTGTCTGTCTCCAACCGATTGGATCACTACGGACAAGGTCCTAAATCACTAGAAATACAAAAAGAATGCAGATGTAATATATACAACTTTGCAAAAGCCTTCGACAAGGTGTGACCATGCGTAATAGCGCACAAAATGCGTGCTAAAGGAATAACAGGAAAAGTCGGTTGATGGATCTATAATTCCCACCAACCAGAACACAGAGATATCGTCAACAGATAAAGTCGCGGGCACTACGGTGAAAAGCTCTGTTCCCTCACAAGGCACAGAACTGGCCCCATCTTGTTCCACATCCTCATAATCCGACATAGACAAGGATGTCACCACAGCACCGTGGTCTTCCTTTGCAGAATGACACCCGAATCTGCATGACAGTGTCTTCCATTGCAGACACAGCAAAGCTCCAGGCGGACATCAACCAAATCTTCAGTGGCATGGGCAGAAAACAATATGAAGTTCAACGATGAGAAATTTCCAATACTCAGATATGGTAAACATGAGGAAAATTAAATTCTTCATCAGAGTACAAAACAAATCTGGCCACAAAATAGAGCGAAACAACCAACGTCCCAAGGACCTGGAGTGATCATGTCGGAGGATCTTCACCTTCAAGGACCATAACATTGTATCAATCGCATCTGCTAGAAAAAATGACAGGATGGATAATGAACCTCAAAACTAGGGAGGCAACCCATGTATGACACGCTTTCAGGTCACTTGTTCTATCTAGGCTGGAATATTGCTGCACACTAACAGCACCTTTCAGGCAGGTGAAATTGCCGAGCACTAGAAAATGTACATGAGAACTTTCACGGGCGCGCATAATGGAGATAAAACAACCTCAATTATTGGGAGCGCTTGAGGTTCCTAAACTGTATTTCCCTGGAACGCAGGAGGAGAGATACATGATTTAAATACACCTTGGAAAATCCTAAGGGAACTAGTACCCGAACTTGTGCACACAGATAATCACTCACTAATACGAAGCAAAAGACTGCAACGATGCAAATCCCCCCAAATGAAAAGCAGGGGGTGTTCACTAGCACTTAAGAGACCATAACAATAATTGTCAGGGGGCCCGAGACTGTTCAACTGCCTCCAGCACACATAAGTGGGGATTTACCACGACCCCAGCAGTCTTCAAGCTGGCACTGGACAAGCACCAAAAGTCCAGTTCTGGATCAACCGGGCTGTGGCCGTGCGTTTGGTTTGCGTGCAAGAGCCAGCAGCAACAGCCTGGTTGATCAGGCTTCTGATCCCACCAGGAGGCCTGGTCACAGACCGGCTCGCGGGGCGTTGACCCCCGGAACTCTCTCCAGGTAAACTCCAGAATCTGTATAGGTTGTTGACGAAGATCACGATATAACTAATTTAAATTGGTCAAAATAAAATTCACAATTAAAGTAAAACCGCAAAAGATTAAAGTAAAAAATACAATGGTAATGTCTTGGTTATAATATGATAGTAAGATGTAGACAGGTAAACAGGTACCCAGGTACACAGGTACACAGGAACAAGGAAATATAAAGGGTTGCTGCATAATGAGGGCTTGTTATAATAATGATAATGAAAACAATTGAAACAAATACCCCCTGGCGTTTTACCTGTAGAGAGTTCCGGGGTACAACGCCCCTGCAGCCCGGTCTGTGCGCTGCCTCCTGGTGGATCAGAGCCTGATCAACCAGGCTGTTACTGCTGGCTGCACGCAAACCAACGTACGAGCCACAGCCCGGCTGGTCAGGTTACTAATGTAAACATTACAGTTGATGATGATGCCATAAGTGGCCTTTCCCATAGTGAATGTAAAAATTCAAAATGAAAGGGGTAAATCCAAAAATGTAACTGCATTATTGGACCAGGGATCTTAATGCACTTTCTTACCATTAAGGCAACTATGCTTTATGAATATGTATTAAGATCCTTGGTCCAATGATGCAGTTACATGTTTTATTTAGTAAGTTTATTCAGGTATACACAAATACAGAAGAGGTATGATAAAGCTCACGGTGCACAGAAAGTGACCCAGTAGTGGCCAGTGAAGAGGCAGGGCCAGGAGCCATGAATCGACCCCTGCAACCACAACTAGGTGAGTACAGTTACATAGATTATCATACATAGCAGCATATCTGTAGAGAACCTAGGATAACCCAAGAAAGTCAGACAAAGTGACTTATTTCCATTTGGGTCCTTTACTCCATCACTTCGACATTGAGCTATGTCCGATCTTTCAGGTCTCTGTCCTTCGCCTCACCATCCCAAGTCACTCGGTGGATGATGCACCGACTTGCCTCTGGGTTGGGCATTCATGACCGGCAGCTCATCTGCACAGCCTTCAGATGACAGACTTCCCGTCCTGCCCATGTTCACCTAGTAGCACTCAGTGAAGAAGCGGGGTCAGGAGCCGAGTCTCGACCCCTGCAACCAGGCCAACCCGGGTGGCCTGGTGGCTAAAGCTCCCGCTTCACACACGGAGGGCCCGGGTTCGATTCCCGGCAGGTGGAAACATTTCGACACGTTTCCTTACACCTGTTGTCCTGTTCACCTAGCAGCAAATAGGTACCTGGATGTTAGTCGACTGGTGTGGGTCGCATCCTGGGGGACAAGATTAAGGACCCCAATGGAAATAAGTTAGACAGTCCTCGATGACGCACTGACTTTCTCGGGTTATCCTGGGTGGCTAACCCTCCGGGGTTAAAAATCCAAACGAAATCTTATCTTATCTTATATCCTGAGACAGTGGAGCACTTCCTACTATGGTGTCCACGTTACCACTTTGCACGGACTCTTTTTCTGTGCGACCTTGTGCACATTCGGGGTGCAATCTTTAATAATATATAATAATAATATCTTTATTTACTACAGGCTAAGCTGACATCAATGACATACTATTACATAGAAAGCTGCTTGTTATGCAGAACATTTCAGGCAAATTAGGTCATTTTTTACCTCAGGATCTGACTCAAGCCACTCGACTAACACTCAGGCACCCATTTTACTGATGGGTAAAAATAGACAACCCATGTAAGGAAACACGTCCAATGTTTCCACCCCTTACCAGCACAGACCTCTTTAAGGGGGGCTCCTTGGCGTGGTGAAGAGGCTCTTGGTCTGAGGAATTAGACCTGTCGGTCTCCTTCCTCATACCGAACCTAATTACCCCCCAATCCCCCCTTCCCTATCCCATCCTCCCCTTTTTCCTTTCCTCCTCCTCCTCCCCACCCCTCCCTTTTGCCCTTCCTATTTTTGGCCTTTGGGACTTTTCCCACAGGCACACTAGTTCATAGGTAGGGGGAAAGGTACCAGGGTCCATCCCATTCCGTTGAGGTTCTTGGCGGTGGCGTAGTTTGCTGTGGGATCTGGATCGCCTGGAGATGTCCCGATCCCTTTCCGGTATCCCGGAGGGTGGCTTTGGGTGTCTTTCGGGTGACGGGTGTATCTCTGGAAGCCACCTTTCGGATTCCGGGGGTGGTGGCTGAAGGAGGTATGCCTTGTGGCGGATATCCAGCCGCCCTCTCTTTTGTCCACTGAGGTAGCTCGGCAGATGTGAGGTTGCTATCCTGGATTGCTGGTTTACTGGCACGAAGGGTAGGGTATGGCACGGGTTCCATGCTGCATCTGTGCTACTTGTGGTGCTGAGGTCCTCTTGGGTGCGGAGGGAGATTTCTGGCCCTTTCATTCCTCCTAGGAACTATCCCTCCCCCGTCCCTCCATTTTTTTATTCTTTTTTTTTTTAATTTTTATTTTTCTTCTTTCTTTTTTTTTTTCTTAAAAACAAAAAGAAAGAAGTAACCTAACCAAGGAGTCCCAAATCCATGACCCCGCTACCCCCGGGCCCCTTATTGTTACCGCACCCTGTTCTGACCTTGCCTTGTCTTTTGGCCACTCTTTGGACACTCCTAAGGTCCCTGTACCTCTTGCTGGTGCTGTTTCCTCACCCACTTCAGGTACCAGGGCTTCGACTGACTCCTTCGATTTGTCTGACCTCCACTCTCCTTTGACTATGCTTCAGGCCTCTCCCTCTATGGTGCGACGATTTTCGAATCACCAGCCCCTTCTAAATGCCAACGACAGTCTCCTGATGATGTTACTTCGTTACCTTCCCATTCTACTCGGAAAAGACCGACACGTCATGCACTCCCTCTCCACACTCAGTTTCGGACCACACATTGGAGTAAATTCTTTACGACCGACTTCTTCTACTGCCTATTTTTCAGACCATAGTATAGCAAAATATTGCAGATCTATAGCCGAATGCCCAGTCTGTGGTGCCGATGACCATTCTAATACATCTTGCAGTCGACCTCCCTCTTGCCATAATTGTACTCTCACCATTGCCAGGTCTACTTAAATGAGCGTGAAATCCGTTGCCTCAAAGAGGCAGAAGGTCTCCCTTATGCTATGGCTGTTTCTCATCTCTGCCTCCAAGGGAGACTACCCCATGTTTCTTATTCTCGTGTTTCAAAACGTCCCCCCACTTCTGGGGTCCCATCTTCTGCAGCCTCCTCTGCGGTTGCCAGTCCCATAGTCACTCCTGTATCTAATTCTTTTGCTGTCCTGGGCTCAGAGGTCCCTACTTCAACACCTCAGTCTGTCCTCACTTCGTGTTCTCCCTCAGAAACCCCGGTATCGACAAGACCTTGTACGACACCTCCTCCCAATCGTCCCTCTACTTCTAAAGAGGTCCAAAAAATTTCTCCTTTAATCTCTCCTTCCCTTCACCACCTCCACATTTTACCTTCCCAGTCTCTGTACCTAGGTCTTCCCCTTTCACTGGCTCCGTTACAAGTGTGGAGGATCATCCTCCTCCTTGTACTGTGCCTTCCTTCCCTGTCCCCTCCCAAGTTTCTTCCTATTCTGCCACCTCCGGGGTTTTTCTGCCTCTTCTGTCCCCCCCCACACTTCTCCAGTTCCTCCACCCTTTCGCCCCACCCCCCTTTTGGGTATAGTCCATTACAGCTCCGATCTTTACCCCAAATCTCCTCCTTCCATCCCCCAATATTGTCCCCATACGACGTCTCTGAACTCCGAAACACTTGAAGTAATCTCTGAATATATTGCTGAGACCAAACCATAAATGGACACTGATCCACCCTCTGTTCCTTCTCTTTCCTTTTCTCCATTTGTGCAACTCCTTTCTTCACAACGCACCATTCCTTCGCTACTCGAATGTTTTTCTTTGCCACCGCATGTGGACTTTTCTAACCCTTCTAGTCCGTAGGTACCCTTACCTGCGGAAATTTTAGGGATCTTTATCGTTGGGCCAATCATGGCCTATTACAGTGGAATATATGCTGCCTCAGGGTAATCGGGGTGAGCTTCAGATGTTGCTCTCCCAGTTTTCCCCTGTTGGTGTTTGCTTGCAGGAACCAGAATTACACTCTGCTGTTATCTATCCCATCTCAGGCTATAATTTATTGTATTCTTCAGATCTTTTTCCTGATGGGACCTTTAATGAAAGTGCCCTTCTTCTACGCACTGATATTCTGTACCATCAGCTATTTGTTCATACTTCACTGCATTACACAGCAGCCCGTTCCCCTTACATAGGTGGTATACACTCTGTTCTTTGTATCTCTCTCCTTCTCGGGCATTATCTATCTCGGATATTGCCTTTCTTGTTTCATCATTACCCCCACCACTTCTGTTACTTGGCGATTTTAATGCCCATCATTTCCTCTGGGGGGGGGGTCTCATTGTGATTCCTGTGGTATTCAGTTAGAGGCTTTTCTTGCTACCCACCCCCTCCGTGTTTTAAATACAGGTACTCACACCCATTTTGATCCTCGAACTCATACTCTTTCTTGCATCGATCTCTCAGTCTCCTCTTCCTCCACCGCATTAGACTTCACCTGGTCTGTTCTCCCGGATTTACGTGACAGTGATCATTTCCCAATCATTCTTACTTCCCTTTCATATTCACCACCTCTTCGTAACCCATGCTGGCAATTTGATCAGGCAAATTGGAACCTTTACTCACAACTAACTGTTTTTAGTGAGGTTTCTTCTTCGTCCTCCATTGATGAGCTTTTACAAACCCCTTCTCGTCCTCCCCGGGTTTTAAATGCAAACTTCTCATTCTATACCCAAACTTCGGCAAGCATTCTCAGAAATGCGTGCCTTGGTGGTCTCTTGCTTGTGTTCGTGCAGTACGTTTGAAACTTGCTGCGTGGGGCAGGTACCGGTACAATAGAACCATGGAGAGACTTTTTCATTTTAAGCAGAAGCATGCGATTACTTGCCTTGTCATTCGTGACGCTAAATGCACTTGCTGGCGAGATTATGTCTCCACCATCACCTCTGCTTCCTCTATGAGTGCAGTCTGGAAAAAAGTACGAAAACTGAGTGGTAAATATTCTCCTAACCCGGCTCCTGTTCTGCTTGTTGCCAGTGTTGATATAGCAAACCCACTAGATGTTGCCAATGAAATTGGCAATCATCTGGTCCGTATTTCTCAGGGGCTCCGTCTATGCCCCTTGTTTCTTTCCTCAAAGTCTGCCAGAGAGTTAGCACCCTTGGACTTTTCTTCTCTCAGAGAAGAACAGTATAATGTGCCGATCATCGGCAGCTGGGCCCGACAACATTCATATTCGTATGCTACAACATTTACATCAGTCAGCCCTTGCAGTCCTATTAATCCTTTTCAATCTTATTTGGTCACAAGGAGTTCTTCCCCAGCTGTGGAAATCTGCCATTGTTCTCCCTTTCTGAAAACCGGGTACTACGGGACATGAAGTTTCCCACTATCGTCCCATTGCTCTTACCAGTGCAGTTTGCAAAGTTATGGAACGCCTGGTAAATAGACGTTTAGTGTGGTATTTAGAGACACACAACAGTCTCTCCACTCATCAATATGGCTTTCGTAAGGGCCGTTCTACCATAGACCCCTTACTATGCTTGAATACGTATGTTCGTAATGCCTTTGCGAATATCCACTCAGTTATTGCCATATTTTTTGACCTTGAGAAGGCATATGACACAACTTGGATGTATAATATTTTGGCCCAAGCCCACTCCTTAGGCCTTCGAGGCAATCTACCATCCTTCCTTAAGAACTTTTTAACTGACAGACATTTCTGTGTTCGAGTCAATAATGTTCTTTCCCCGGACTTCGTCCAAGCTGAAGGTGTCCCTCAGGGATGTGTTCTAAGCACAACACTTTTTCTCCTTGCTATAAATGATTTGGCCTCTAGTCTTCCATCCAATATTTGGTCATCGCTCTATGTTGATGACTTCGCTATTGCCTGTGCAGGCGCTGACTGTCACCTCATTACAGTTTCTCTCCAGCATGCAGTCGACTGTGTTTCCAATTGGGCCACCACACATGGGTTTAAATTTTCCAGTACGAAAACTCCAAATTACTTTCACTAGACGCTCTGTCATCTCCGATCATCCTTTATATCTCTATGGCACCCTGAACGTGATACAGTCAGGTTTCTAGGCCTCCTCTTTGACCTTAGGTTATCCTGGAAACCTCACATTACCTCTCTGAAGACAACTTGTCACAGCCGGCTGAACCTTCTTAAAACCCTTGCTCATCTTTCATGAGGAGCTGATCGTCGAACTCTCCTTCGCCTACATTCCACCCTCATTTTATCGAAACTTGACTATGGTGATCAGATCTGTTCAGCTGCCTCTCCTGCTACTCTATCTAGCCTCAACCCTATTCATCACCAAGGATTACGTTTATGCCTTGGTGCTTTTCGCTCTTGCCCTGTTGAGAGCCTCTATGCAGAAGCGAACGTTCCATCCTTATCCGATCGCCGTGATGCCCATTGCCTTTGCTACTATGTACGCTCTCATGATCCTCGCAATCCTTCCATTTATAGAATGGTCACCGATATTAGTAGACATTATTTGTTCGCCGCCCCTGTTTGCTCCGTCCCTTCTCTCTTCGCCTACATTTGCTCTTGTCTTCTCTTCAATTTCCACCTTTCTATGTTCATGTAGCATCTCACTTTTCCCTACCCCCCTGGGAAGAGTGTACTCACCTATTTGTACTCACCTATTTGTGGTTGCAGGGGTCGAGTCACAGCTCCTGGCCCCGCCTCTTCGCTGATTGCTACTAGGTCCTCTCTCTCCCTGCCCCATGAGCTCTATCATACCTCGCCTTAAAACTATGTATGGTTCCTGCCTCCACCACATCACTTTCTAGGCTATTCCATGGCCTGACTACTCTATGACTGAAGAAATACTTCCTAACATCCCTTTGATTCATCTGAGTCTTCAACTTCCAATTGTGACCTCTTGTGTCGTGTCCCATCTCTGGAACATCCCGTCTTTGTCCACCTCGTCTATTCCGCGCAGTATTTTATATGTCGTTATCATGTCTCCCCTGACCCTCCTGGCCTCCAGTGTCGTCAGGCCGATTTCCCTCAACCTTTCTTCATAGGACAATCCCGTAGCTCTAGGACTAGTCTTGTTGCAACCTTTGCACTTTCTCTAATTTCTTGACGTGTTTGACTAGGTGTGGATTCCAAACTGGTGCTGCATTACTCCAGTATGGGCCTGACGTAGATGGTGTACAGAGTCTTAAACGAATCCTTACTGAGGTATCGGAACGCTATCCGTAGGTTTGCCAGGCGCCCGTATGCTGCAGCAGTTATCTGATTGATGTGCGCCTCAGGAGATATGCTCGGTGTTTATACTCACCCCCAGATCTTTTTCCTTGAGTGAGGTTTGCAGTCTTTGGCCATCTAAACTATATTGTGTCTGCGGTCTTCTTTGCCCTTCCCCAATCTTCATACTTTGCATTTGGCAGGGTTAAATTCAAGGAGCCAGTTGCTGGACCAGGCTTGTAGCCTGTCCAGATCTCTTTGTAGTCCTGCCTGATCCTCGTCCGATTCGATTCTTCTCATTAACTTCACATCGTCTGCAAACAAGGACACTTCTGAGTCTATCCCTTCGTTATGTCGTTCACGTATACCAAGAACAGCACAGGTCCTAGGACTGACCCCTGTGGAACCCCGCTTGTCACAGGCGCCCACTCTGACACCTCGTCGCGTACCATGACTCGTTGTTGCCTCCTGTCAGATATTGTCTGATCCATTGCAGTGCCTTTCTGTTATGTGTGCCTGGTCCTCGAGCTTTTGCAGTAACCATCTTGTGAGGAACTGTGTCGAAAGCCTTCTGCAGTCCAAAAATACGCAGTCGATCCACCCCTCTCTCTCTTGTCTTACTTCTGTCACCTTGTCATAAAACTCTAGTAGGTTTGTGACACAGGATTTTCCTTCCCTGAAACCGTGCTGGTTGTCAATTATACACTTGTTTCTTTCCAGGTGCCCCACACCCTCCTCCTGATGATCTTCTCCATGACCTTGCATACTATACACGTTAGTGATACAGGTCTGTAGTTTAGTGCCTCATGTCTGTCTCCCTTTTTAAAAATTGGGACTACATTTGCCATTTTTCCATACCTCAGGAGTTGCCCAGTTTCAAATGATGTGTTAAGATCTTTGTTAATGGCTCACACAATATCTCTGCTCCTCTTTAAGGACCCATGGAGAGATGTTGTCTGGTCCCACCGCCTTTGAGGTGTCAAGTTCGCATAGCAGCTTCTTCACCTCCTCCTTGGTTATATTTTCCCCTCATCCAGCACTTGCTGGTGTGCCCCCTGTTCTGATTTTCTTGGAGTCCTACTGGTTTCCACTGTAAATACCTTTTTAAAATCTTGTTTGAGCTCCTGACATACCTTGGGTCGTTTCTTGTGAATTCCCCATCACCCTTCCTCAGCCCTGATTACCTGGCCCTTTGGGGACTGTTGTTTTCCTCCGGGATGTGGCTGTACAACAGCTTCGGGTCAGTCTTTACTTTTGATGCTAGTCATTTTCATATTGTCTCTGAGCCTCCCTTCTTATCTGTGCATATTCGTTTCTGGCTCTTCGGCTGATTTCTTTATTTTCCTGAGTTCTCTGTCTTCTGTACCTTTTCCTTTCTCTAGTACACCTATTTTTTTGCCCCCCTACACCTTTGGGTGAACCAAGGACTCGTTCTGTTCTTCCCATTATTTCTGTTTCCCTTGGGAACAAACCTCTTCCTCTGCCTCCTTGCATTTTGTTGCTACATAGTCCATCATTTCTTGTACTGGTTTTCCTGTCAGTTCCCTCTCCCACTGAATGTCTTGAAGGAAGTTCCTCATGCCTGAGTAGTTCCCCCTTTTGTAGTTTGGTTTTTCCCAGCCTATTCCTGCTACTCTCTCCACTTGGAGCTCAACTATGTAGTCGAAGCACAGAACCACATGATCACTAGCTCCCAGGGGCCTTTCATACATGATACCCTCGAGTGTGTGTGTGTGTGTATGTGTGTACTCACCTAGTTGAGGTTGCGGGGGTCGAGTCCGAGCTCCTGGTCCTGTGTGTGTGTGTGTGTGTGTGTGTGTGTGTGTGTGTGTGTGTGTGTGTATGTGTCTCAACAATCAATATTTGCACCAATAACTCATTACAGTTGTGACCGGGTGTGGAAGTGTGAATTGCTCATTACACTATAATTTGTTCATGATTGTAGCCATGTATAAACGTAAGTAACCATTCTTACAGAATTCATTACCTTTGTAACTTGTTCAGCTATCAAAACTTTGGGGGGCCCAGTCCCTGGACCCATTACATACCTCTGTAATCTGTAAATACCTTTGTAACTTGTCATGATTGTGACCAGACCTACCTGGAGTTCATTACCTTTGTAAATTGTGAGTTCATTACCTTTGTAAATTGTGAGTTCATTACCTCTGTAACTTGCTCAGCTATCAAAACTTTGGAGTCTAGTCCCTGTACCAATTATGTACCTCTGTAATCTTTTGACTACCGCCCACAGGATGGGTATGGGGTGCATAATAAACATATTAAACTAACCCTGGGAAGTTCCAGCTGTTCGAGTCTGTTCTTTCTTATTCTTTTGCTCGAAAGCCCAACTGTCTACAGTAGCTTCCCGTTCTCTTTTTCTTGACCACTTCCACTCTCATTCTCATTACATTGCAGTGTACACAGATGGCTCTAAGTCTTCTGATGGCGTAGGATTTGCAGCAGTGTTTCCGGGCAGTGTTGTACGAGGGCATTTACTATCTTCGGCTAGTATCTTTACTGCTGAATTGTATGCAATTCTTGCAGCACTTATCCGTATTGCATCTAGGCATAACATTGTATCAATCGCATCTGCTAGAAAAATGACAGGATGGATAATGAGAACCTTCAAAACTAGGGAGGCCAAGCTCATGATGACACTCTTCAGGTCACTTGTTCTATCTAGGCTGGAATATTGCTGCACACTAACAGCACCTTTCAAGGCAGGTGAAATTGCTGACCTAGAAAATGTACAGAGAACCTTCACGGCGCGCATAACGGAGATAAAACACCTCAATTACTGGGAGCGCTTGAGGTTCCTAAACCTGTATTCCTGGAACTCAGGCGGGAGAGATACATGATTATATACACCTGGAAAATCCTAGAGGGACTAGTACCGAACTTGCACACGAAAATCACTACGAAAGCAAAAAGACTTGGCAGACGATGCAACATCCCCCCAATGAAAGCAGGGGTGTCACTAGCACGTTAAGAGACATACAATAAGTGTCAGGGGCCCGAGACTGTTCAACTGCCTCCCAGCATACATAAGGGGGATTACCAACAGACCCTGGCAGTCTTCAAGCTGGCACTGGAAAAGCACCTAAGTCGGTTCCTGACCAGCCAGGCTGTGGCTCGTACGTTGGTTCGCGTGCAGCCAGCAGCAACAGCCTGGTTGATCAGGCTCTGATCCACCAGGAGGCCTGGTCACAGACCGGGCCGCGGGGGCGTTGACCCCGGAACTCCCTCCAGGTAATCTCCAGGTATGATTGTGTCATCATTTTTTGGTTTGTCTCAGACTTTCCCGTATGCTTTACAGGCTATACAGAAAATTTTTTTACACCTCACCCCCTTAGTTCCTCCCCTATCCAACTTTGGCTAGCCGCATCTCTACCAAGCATAGAGATATTGTTTTTTTTTTTTGGGGGCCCCGGGCATGTTAAAGTTCAGGGGGAATGAACAGGCAGACACTGCTAAAGCAGTCAGCAGTTCATGACCTAACCGTTTTTTTTACAAACTTTTTTTGTGCAATAGTACTCACCTTCAAACCGCTGGCAACAACGTTGGTCTACCCCTACTCGGTAACAAACTTTAATTATTAAACCCATTTTAGGTTACGGCCCCCCTTCTTGTCCCCCAAATTTCCCAGGTTGGGAGACTATTTTCTCCCCTTCCGCATTGGCCAACTCCTCTTTTCTCAGGGTTAATCCCATGGAGGGCTTCCCTGCTCCTCTCTCTGGGGGAAATTTTCAGGTTCCCTTAACGGGTTTGTCACATTCTGTTAGAAACCCCCCCTTTTTCAACGACCCGCAGAATTTACCTCCAAAGTCGTCTTTGCTTCGTGCTCTCTCTCTACCTTCCTTTTCGCTTTATTGGAAACCCCCCTTTCATCCGGACTCTCTCCTTGACTTTTTGCAACAAAATGACTTACTTCACAAAATCAAAAGATACCTTCAGCCCTTTCTACCTCGATCTCCTGGCCCCCCCCCTTCCTTGCACTTTCCCCCCCCCCCCCCCCCCCCCGCCCCCCGGTTCCCCGTCCCCTTAACCTTGGGTTCACCCCTCCCCCCCTTTTGCCGCACAATACCCTCGCCTTTCCTTTTCCCACCCTGCAGCGCTGTATAGCCCCCTTTTGGGGTTTGCGCCCTTTTTTTTTATTATAATTTAAAAAAATTTCCAGCACAGAAGCCCCCCAAACTTTTTCCCCAACACTTTTGGGGAAAACCCCTCCAGATTGGGTCGAAAAAGCTGGGAAACGACCTCCGGGATGAATCAAAAAATAGAAACTAGGGGCAAGTAAGGCCAAAAGCGGCATTTTTTCTTCTCCACTGAATATTACACCCTTTCAAACTTCCATCCCCCATTTTTCCCCCACAAAAAACTTCTTAAATTTACAACCCAAAAATTTGCCCTGAAAAACCCAAAAAGGGTGCTTTAAGCCGTACTGATAACTTAAGTCACACAGCACACTCTAAAAAATTCTTTATGTTTATGGGTTTTGTTTACCAACCCCTTTTGCGCTGTAGTGCTGGTTTTTTTCAATACACTGGTTTCACTGTAGTGCTTTTCTGTTGGGCCATACACTGGTGCGCGGTAGTGCTGCGTTGTTATTTACATGGTGCGCTGGTAGTCTTTCTGTTGTTATACAATGGTTTCAGCTTTAGTTCTGCGTTGTTTATACACTGGGGGCAGCTGGTATGTGTGTTTTATACAAATGGGGGCAGCTGGTAGTGCTGCTTTGTCATACACTGGTTTCGTTTTTTGGTTTTTGTCATACACTGGTGCAGTTTTATTCTGCTGTTGGCATACATTTGGGAGCTGGGGAGTGCTGCTGTTGTCATTTCACTGGGGCAGCCCGGTGGGGCTGTGTTGTTATACACTGGTGCACTGGTAGTGCTGCTGTTGTCATACCTGGTGCAGCTGGTAGTTTCCCGCTAATTGTCATACCCAAAGGGCAAGGTGGTTTTTTGCTGTTGTCAATTTCACTGGTGGGAGCTGGTAGTGCTGTGGGTTTCTTACCTGGTGGAAACGGTTGTGCTGCCCGTTGTCATACATGGGGCAAAAATGGGTAGTATGCTGTTGTCATACATGGTGCAGGGTGGTTTGTGCTGCTGGTTTCCTTTCCAAATGGTGCAGCTGGTAGTGTGCTTTTTGTCATACACTGGGGGCAGCTGGGAGGCTGCTATTTCAAACAAAGGGTTTCAGCTTGTAGTGCGCTGTTGTCATTTCCTGGTGCAGCTGGGGAGGCGCTGTTGTCATACAAATGGTGCGCTGGTATGCTGCCCGGGTTTTCCCTTCAAATGGGGGCAGCTGGTATGCTGCTGTTGTATACCCCGGTGCAGTTGGAATTTCGCTGTTGTCATTTCACTGGTGATTTGGGGAGTGCGCGGGTTTTCATACACTGGTGCAGAACAGGAGGGGTGTAGTCAAAAAAGTAAAGTCCGAGGGCCCGCTACGGTGAAAAAAAAAAACTCTGTTCCCCCAAGGCACAGTAATTTCCCCCCCATCCCTTTTTTCCATCCTCATTTGAAATAACCCAAAGGAAAGTCAGCCAAAAGCACCGTGTTTTTCCTTTTCAGATGACACCCGAAAACTTTCAAGAAGTGTCTTCCCTTGCAGACACTGGGAAAGGGTCCCGGGGGGACATCAAAAACCCAAAAAATTTTAGTGGGCTGGGAGGGAAAAAAATTAAAAAGTTCAACGATAGAAATTTCCAAATTTCTCAGATATGGCAAACACGAGGAAAAAAATTTTTCATCAGAGTACAAAAAAAATTTGGCCACAAAATAGAGGCCCAAACACCAAAGCCCCAAAAACCTGGGGGTGATCAAGTCGGGGATCCACCTTCAAAAACCCCTAACATTGTATCAATCGCATCTGCTAGAAAAAATTAAGGATGGATAATGAGAACCTTTTAAAAAATAGGGATTTCCCAAAACCATTAAGACAATCTTCCCGGTCACTTTTCTATCTAGGCTGGGGAAAATTGCTGCACACTAACACACCTTTTAAGGGGAGGGGAAATTGCTGACCTAGAAATGTACGAGGGAAAACCTTTACCCGGGATGCATAACGGAGATAAAACAATCAAATTTCTGGGAGCGCTTGAGGTTTTTTGAACCTGTATTCCCTGGAAGCAGGCGGGGAGAACATAATTACACCTGGAAAAACCTAAGGTATAAACCGAACTTGAAAACGGAAAAAACCCCTCACTTAAAGAAAAACAAAAGACTTGGCAGGCGATGCAACAATTCCCTTTCCCCAAAAGAAAAGCGGGGGGTCACCCACACGTTTAAGGAAGGACCAACAATTTAAATTTTTCGGGGCCCGGGACTGTTCAACGCCCCCCACATACATTAAGGGGGGTTTCCAAAAAACCCCGGCAAATCTTCAAGCTGGCCCCCTTTTAAAAAGCACCTAAAGTCGTTCCTGTTCCCCAGGGCTGTGGCTCGTACGTTGGTTTGCGTGGGAGCTAAAAGTTTTTAGGCGGGGGTTTATAGGCTCTGATCCACCAAAGGAAAGGGTTGGGCCCCAAAACCCGGCCGCGTGAGCGTTTTAACCCCCCCGGGAAACCCCTCCAAGGGAAACTCCAGGTATACATTGGTGCAAACTGGTAGTGCTGCTGTTTTCATACACCCGGGGCGCTTTTTAGTGCCGCTGTTGTCATACACTGGGCAGTGGTTTTGTGTTTCTGTTGTTACAAAGGTGCAGCTTGTAGTTTGCTGTTGGGCTACCCTGGTGAGCTGGTAGTGCTGCTTTTTTTCATTCAGGTTCAGCTGGGAGTGCTGCTGTTGCCCAAACTAGTGCGCGGGGAGTGCGTCGTTGTCCCTACAACCCCGGTTTTCAAAAAGGGAGTGCTGTGTTGTCATACCGGTGCAGCGGTAGTGCGCTGTTGTCCCTTTCACTGGTGAGCTGGTAAATAGGCTCTTGTCTTTCCTGGTGCTCTGGTAGTGCGCTGTTGTCAAAACACTTTGGGGAAAATGGTAGTGTGCTGTTGTCATAAAAAGGGTTTCAGCTGGTATTTCTGTGGTTTTTCATAACTGGTTTCAGCTTTTTGGGGGGGGGGGGGGGGGGGGGGGGGATTTTTGTTGTCATTCACTGGGTGCAGGCCCGGTTGCCTCCTTTTGTTAAATGGGGGGCTGGTTTTTGTTTCCCTCAAGGGGGGTGGTAGTGCTGCGTTGTCATTCACTGGTGCAGCTGGTAGTGCTGCTGTTTTCATTCACTGGTGCAGCTGGTAGTGCTTTTGGTTTTCATACACCCGGTGCAGGGTGGTTTGTGTTTGGGGTTTTCCCCTTCACTTTTCCCCCCGGTTTCAGTGGTAGTTTCTGCTGTTGTCATACACGAGGGAGCATTCACCAAATTGAAAATTCAATAACAAAAAAATAAAGGGGGGACCAAGGGAAAAACCAAAAACCAAAATGTTTTAAGGGGAAGGGGTATACTAAGAACACAAAAACCCCCCAAATTATTCCTAGAACAAAATTAAAATCGGTGGCCTTTGATTATGCCAAGCCTTATTCCCTAAGAAAAAAGGGGGAGTTTTTTTGAAAAAAGGAAAAGGGAAGGCCCCCTTTTCAGGCGCGGAAAAGAATTGCAGAGAGGCTTTAAAAAAAAAGGGAATATATCTGGGAAAGGGGTAGGGGGGACCTGGTCAGAGAAATAGCAAACCCGAACTTAAACTAAAGGAAATTTTTATAGGAGTCAGGGAATCCCGGGAAGAAACTAAAAAACCCATAAATGAAATCGAAAAAACCCCCAAAATATTTTTTCTCCTATGCAAAATCAAAATTCCCCAAACAACGTCCAAAATTTGGGCCCCACTTAAAAAAAGATGGGGCCCAACAAGATGACAGCAAAGGGAAAGGGGGTGAGCAACCCCAAGTCCCAATATGACTAAGTTTTTTAGCAAGCCCCTAACCAAGGGTGAAGTCGAAGGGTCAAAATTTTAAATTTTTTTTTTTTTTTAGGGAGCCCCCACAATTTTTTAACACAAGCCTTTTTCTGATGTTATCCCGGGCGCCAAATGAATTCCCAACAGGCGATAAATTACAAAACCCATGCACCTGCCCCCCGGCCAACTCAGGGGAAATCCCTGTTCATCAAAAAAACGCAAAAACCCCTATCACATTTTACCCTCCTATGGAAGGGGGCATGGGAAAGGGGGGGTCCCACAGTTCTAAAAACAACAGACAAGCCCCACTCCACAAAGGGGGGGAGTAAAACAACAGCAAAAAACACAACCGAAGCACTAAAAAATCCCCCATCAAAAAAAAATTTTTTTAAAAACCTTTAAAAGCAAGAAACCCCCCCACTAGAAACCCCCTCAATTACACAAAACCCCGGGGAACATGGGTTTTTTGAACAGGTCGCTCCTGTTTTGTCTCAACTAAAAAGGGTCACTACACAAGGTCCCCAGATGCACTAAAGGAAAAAAAAGTTGCAAAATGTAATATATACAGACTTTTTTAAAAGCCTTTGACAAGGGTGACCCTGGGGTAATACGCAAAAAAAATGCGTGCTAAAGGAATAAAAGAAAAATTGGTCGATGGTTTTATTTAATTTCCCCCCTAACAAAAAACAGAGAGTAGTGGCAAAAGATAAATCCGAGGCAACTACCGGGGAAAAGCTTTGTTCCACAAGGAAACTTAATACTCCCCCTCCCAAACTTTTTTCTCATCCCCAAAAAATCTGACATAGACAAGGGTGTCAGCCACAGCACCGTGTCTTTTCCTTTTTCAGATGACACCCGAACTGCATACAGTGCCCCCATTGCAGAAACTTCAAGGCTCCAGGCGGACATCAAACCAAATCTTTCAGGGGCTGCAGAAAAAAAAGTTAAGGGTTTAACGATGAGAAAATTTTAATTACTCAGAAGGTAAACACGAGGGAAAAAAAATCTTCATCAGAAATACAAAACAAATTCTGGCCACAAAATAAGGGGAAAAAACCCCAAAGTCAAAAAGGGCCCGGGAAATGATCTGCGGAGGGTTTTCACCTTCAAAGGGCCATAACATTTATCAAAAAATCTGCTAGAAAAAATGAGGGATTTGGGTAATGGGGAAAACCCTTTAAAAAATAGGGATGCCAAGCCTAATTTACACTCTTCAATTCACTTGTTCTTTCTAGGGGGAATATTGCCTTGCACACTAACAGCACCTTTTTTTAAGGGAGGTTTAAAATTTCTGACCTAGAAAATGTTTTTGAGAAACCTTTAAAGGGCGCACCCTAAAAGAGATTAAAAAACCTCAATTTCTGGGGGGGGGGAAGGGGGCCTGAACCTGTATTTTTTCCCTGGAAGCAGGCGGGAAGATACATTATTAATTCCTGGGGAAAAACCTGAGGGGCTATTAAACCCAACTTTTCACACAAAATCATCACTACCGGGAAAACCCAAAAAACTTGGCCAAAGATGCAACATCCCCCCAATTAAAAGCAGGGGTGGCCCCCGCACGTTAAGAGAC
Organism: Cherax quadricarinatus; assembly: GCF_026875155.1. Taxonomy (NCBI): domain Eukaryota; kingdom Metazoa; phylum Arthropoda; class Malacostraca; order Decapoda; family Parastacidae; genus Cherax; species Cherax quadricarinatus. The sequence goes on from NC_069459.1 coordinate 34,588,778, forward strand.
CAAAACAAAAATGGGCAGGGGGCCCCGAGGGCGTTCAAAATGCCTCCCGCAAAATAAGGGGGAAATTTCCAACAGGAAACCCCCGGCAGTCTTTAACGGGCCGGGGCCAAACACCCAAAATTTGGGATTTTGCCACCCGGGTGTCTCGTATGTTGGTTTGTGTGCAGCCAGCCCAAAAAAGCCTGGTTAACAGGGGGCCGATCCACCCGGAGGCCCCCGGGCACAGACCCCGGCCCGCTGGGGGGTTGAAACCCCCCGGGAAAATTTCTCCAGGTAAACGAGACAATTTAAAAAATTTATTCTCTCAAATGTTTTTTCACAAGCACAGTAAGAGTTTTTGGGGGGGAAAAGCATTTTGTTTTAATTGGGCCCCTTTGGAATTTGGGAAAGAAAGAGGCTGTTGGGCCAAAATTGAGGGGGCCCCCCCAGTTTCATAGGGTCATGAAAAATGTCTTTTTGTGCTCCCCATGGACTGAACCCAAAATGTCCTCCACGGCAACTTTACCAGCCTTAAGAAGAATTTAGGGTTTTGCGAAGATGGAGATACGGCCCCATGGGCCCAGAAAACAAAAAGATTGTTGTAGTTTCCCCCGGGTTTTGGGGTTTCCCCGGGCAAGGGGATCTGGTTAAATGGCTGGGCAGCAGGGGACGAAGTTACGATCAAAAGAAAGAATGGAAAAACAAGAAACGGGTTAAAAAAAAAAGAGACTGCTGGAAACCTTTTGGAAACCCCCAAAGCATTCCGGGGTTTCCCCACAAATTTCGAGTTGACTATGGATCGTCCCCGATAATGACAAAAAAGGAAGGTAAGAATATTTTTTGTTTTTTTGGGGGGCAGCCGGTTAGATACATGGATAGGGATTCCTTGAAGGACGGGGTAGGAGACAGGGGTTTTTTCTTCCCGGGGGTTGGGGGTTTGGGAAAAATTTTTAAAACCCGGGTTGACAAAAACCCCATGAACGGTAACGGGGCAATCCTATTATTTTCCTCAATGCTGGGGGCCCAAAGATGTAGGCAAGCGTTTGAAGTGAGGGTTATTAAAAAGTTCAGGGCAGCAAAAACATAAAAGGGAAGAAAAGGGGGGGGGGGGCCCTGTTACATGTGGCATTTTTTCCAAAAAAAGGGGTTTGGGAATGAATGGTTTTTCCAGAGCAAAATTGTATTAATTTTTGGCTGGGTAACCCTGTAAGGATAATGCAGTACCATTTATTGGGCAACTGGGGGCAACTTCTTGGCCGAAAAGAAAATGGGAGCCAGGATGGGGGTTTACTTACCCCGGGGAGGTGGGGTTTTCTTTTCTAAAATCAGTTGGGGGGGTTGTTAGGACTTTAAAATAAAATTTGTTAAAATATGGGTTTAGAAATGTAAATAAGAGGGAGGATATATTGACTTTCTTTGATATTAAGAAATTTTTAAAAGTAACCCGTCATGGAGTAAATCTTGGGAATGGGTAATCCAGAAATGTGCAGGAAAATTTTGGGAGGAAAAAAAACATGTGATGGTAAATTTTTTCTAAAAGGGCCCAATGGGAAGAAATAAAATTAATGAAATAGTTTTGGGACATTTTGCTGGGGAAATTTGATATCAAATTTCATTTAAATGAAACGTGGGATGATTTAAAGATCGGGATATGACTGCTGAAATGTAAAATTTAGGGATTTAAGTTGTTCAAGTAGATAATTTTAAAGGGAAAGGGGGGGGGGGGTTGCATTTTTATTTCGAGAAAAAAATTTTAAATTTTTCATAAAAAAAAGGGATAAAAATAGGAAAATTTAGCTTTAAAAGAATTGTTTGGGTAAGTTTGTAAAAGGCAAAAAAAACTAAATTTTAGGTGTAATTACCCACGTCCAGGGTTGGATCACGATGGGGAGATTCTTTTGGGGCGAAATTGTTGGGGTTCTAGCCCCCCTAAAAATAGTCATGTAGGGGGCTTTTTAAATTCATCAAATTGAAGGGAAAATTTTTTGACGGGGAATCCAGGCCCAAAGACTTTATGGAACCGTTTTAGGGCCCCCTTTTTTCTGAAGCAGTGCCCAACAAAAACCCACCCGGGGGAAAATTTGCTGAACCTTTCTTTTCAAAAAAGGAAAAACTCTTTAAAAATTGGGATCCGAAGAGCTTTTGGGCCAAATGAAACACAAAATCCATCACTTTTTCATTAACTGGGTTTCAAAAAAATAATATAATACAGTAAAAAAAAACCCCCGATTTTCCTTCGCCGACTATAAAAGGCCCTTTGGGAACATCTGTTTAAATCTTGATTGGGGGGGTTTCCTCCAAATATTTATTGGGGATGATCATACTTATGAATTTTGATTTTTTTTTTTAATAATGTACACCATTCCCAGAGTTTATACATTCCCCAGGAGATAAAAGGTTAATAAAATGATCCCCCAAAAGGGGTTTAAAAATTTGGGTTAAAGCATCTATTTGGGGGAGAAAAGGGGAAAAATTTTTAAAAGGGGCAACAGAAGAGGAGAGGTTTTAAACCTTTCTGACCAATATGTTTTACTTAAAAAGAAAGTTAAAAAAAAGGGGTTTTGGGAAAGGGTAAACGTGACTAAAGAAATTAGGTTGTAGTGAAACAAAAAATAATCCCCAAAATGGTTCTTTCAAGTTAAAAAAAGAAGGGTGAAGGGGAAAAAATAGGCCTCCAAAAAATTGGGGCCCCTTCAAGGGGGCTCCTTTTGTGGTGAAGTGCCCTTGTCTGAGGAAACAGACCTTCGGTTTTCCTTCCTCAGACCGAACCTAAAAAACCCCCCAAACCCCCCTCCCCCCCCCCCTCCCCTTTTTCCTTTCCTCCTCCTCCCCCCACCCCCCCCTTTTGCCCTTTCCCCTTTTTTGGCCCTTTGGGGTTTCTCCCACAGGCTGCTAGTTCCTAGGTAGGAAAAGGATACCGGGGGTCCACCCCTTCCGTTAGGTTCTTTTTCAAATGGCGTAGTTTGCCCCTGGGGAAACTTGGGGTCGCTTGGGGTTTTTCCCGATCCCCTCTCCGTATCCCGGAGTAGCTTTGGGGTCTTTTTTGGGCCCACGGGGGTATCTCTGGAAACCACCTTTCGGGGTTCCGGGGGTGGTGGCCTTAAAAGGGGGTATGCTTTGTTTGGGGGATTTCCGGCCGCCCCCCTCTTTTGGGCCACCTAGGTATCACAATGTTTAGGTTGCTATTCCCCCGGGTTGGGTTTTTGCATGAAGGTTTGGGTTGGCACGGGTTTCCCAAAGGGTGCCTCTGCTACTAGCGGTGCTGAGGTCCTCTTGGGTTTTGGGGGGGAGTTTCCGGCCCTTTTATTCCTCCCGGGAAAATATTCCTCCCCCCTCCCCCCCCCCTTTTTTTTCTTTTTTTTTTTTTTTTATTTTCTTTTCTTTCTTTCTTTTTTTTTTTTAAAAAAAAAAAAGCAAAAGGGGAAAACCCAAACCCTGGGGAAAACCCCAAACCAAGAAACCCCCTACCCCGGGCCCCCCTTTTTGATACCGAAACCCCCCCCCATTCCCGCCCCGCCTTTTTTTTAGGAAACCCCTCTTTGGGCATCCCCGTGCCCCTTTACCTCTTGCTGGTCTGTTTCCTCCCCCGCTTCAGGTACCAGGGCTTCAACCCGGGCCCCCCTTCGATTTTTCGAAACCCCCCCTCTCCTTTGACTATGCTTTCCCGCCTCTCCCTCTACGGTACGGCCCAATTTTTTAATGCCAGCCCATTTCACGCCGGCCCAAATCTTGGGCCTACTCCTAAACCCCCAAAGTTTTAAACTCCTATGATGCTCCTTCGTTACCTTTCCCATTCTACTCAAAAAACCGGGCACGTCATGCACTCCCCCTCCACCCCACTTTTGGACCCACAATGGGGTAAAATTTTTTTTACCTTTTTAAAACCAAATTCTTTTCTGCCTATCTTTCTGACCATAGTATTGGCCAAAACACTCCCCGTTTATGTTGGTAGAGATATTTCATTTCATGCTCTCAAAGTGGTTTGCCATGTCCCCTGTCCAGAATGCTACCCCAAAACTCATTTATCTTTCCTCCTTTCAAAAAATCGATATTAACCCCTATCACTATTTAAAAACAAACTTTCTCCCCAATTTTTTGGGGAGTGGTTTTCTGGCATTTTTGACCCATACCCTAGTTAACCCGAATTTTCCCTCAGGGGGCAAGACATTCTTAAACCCGCTGGAAATCCCGGGTCTTCCCAAAACCTCAAAAATAGACACTTTTTGGGACTTCCTGGCCCCTGGTTTGGGGATGTTACCCTTGCAATTGGGGTCGTTTTTCTTTTTACAGCCCAGAACTCCCGTCCTTTTGTATAGTCGGGGACATCGGTTTTCAAGTTCGAAAGGGGATACCTTTCACTGCAAAAGCGTAGAAAAATTTCTGGCTTTTTTGGTTTTTCCCCGCGAAATATTGCCCGATTATAGCCGAAGGGCCCCGTCTTGGGCAGACGACCATTTTTTATACATCTTGGGAGTCCCCAAACCCCCAAACTAGCCTTAATTGAATAGGCTCACCCTTTGTACTCCCCCGCCGTTGCCATGTCTATTGAATAAACGTAAAAACTGTTTCCCAAAAGGCAAAGGGCCCCCCTTAAAGTTTGGCAGTTTCTCCCTCTTCGCCCCCCAAGGGAGGGCTACCAGGGGTTTTTTTATTTTCTTTTTTCCAAAAAAGTCCCCCCAATTCTGGGGTTTCCCCTCTTCTTAAACCTCCTCTTTGTTTCCCCCCCCATAGCCCCTCTGGCATCTAATCCTTTGCTGTCCTTGGCTCTGACGTCCCGAACAAACTCAGTCTGTTCTCAAAATCTTCGCTTTCCTTCTTCACAAACCCCAGTATCGACAAGACCTCGTACGACACCTTATACCAATCGCCCCTTTACTTTCTCAGAAGTCCAAAAAAATCCCCATTCTCAAATCTTCTTTGCCCCTTCCTTCCCTTCTTCCACCCTCCACACTTTACCTTTCCAAAGTCTCTTTTGCCTAGTTCTTCCCCTCTCTCTGGCTCTATTACAAGTGGGGATTCACCCTCCTCCTAGTACCTATGCCTTCCACCCCCGTCCCCCCCCAAGTTTCTTCCTCTTCTTCCCACCTCCCAGGTTTCTGCCTCTTCTGTTCCCCCCCCCCACACTTCATCTCCAGTCCTTACCTCTTTCGTCCCCTTTTATTTGGTACAGTCCATTACTGTCCCAATCTTTACTCACCCTCCCCCTTCAAACCCAATATTGTCTCCCATACATCTTTGAATTCAGAAACACTTTGAAGCCATTTCAGAATATATTGCAGAGACTAAACCTTTAAATGACACTGATTCACTTCCTGTTCCTTCTCTTCCCTCTCCTCCATCTTCACAACCCCATTCTTCACAACGCTCCTTCCTTCGCTGCTTGAAGTCTTCCAATGCCACCACAACGTTGACTTTTCTAACCCCTCTATCCGTAGGTGCCTTTTCCCTATGGATTCCTGGTATTTTTCTTTTATCGCCAATCATGGCCTATTTACAGTGGAATATCCGCGGCCTCAGGGGTAATCGGGGTGAGCTTCAGATGTTGCTTTCCAGGTTTTCCCCTGTTGGTGCTTGCTTACAAGAAACAAAATTACACTCAGCTGTTTTCCAACCTATCTCAGGCTATAATTTATTGAATTCTTCTGATCCTTTCTCAGATGGGACCTTTAATGAAAGTGCCCTTCTTCTAAGCAATGATATTCCGTACTGTCAACTATTTGTCCATACCTCGCTGCATTACCAACAGACCCCTGGCAGTCTTCAAGCTGGCACTGGACAAGCACCTAAAGTCAGTTCCGGATCAGCCGGGCTGTGGCTCGTACGTTGGTTTGCGTGCAGCCAGCAGCAACAGCCTGGTTGAACAGGCTCTGATCCACCAGGAGGCCTGGTCACAGACCGGGCCGCGGAGGCGTTGACCCCCGGAACTCTCTTCCAGGTAAACTCCAGGTAATTACACTGCAGCCCGTATCCACTTGAATAAGTGGTTTACAATATGTTCTTTATATCTCTCTCCTTCTCGAGCATTTTCTATCCCAGACTTTGCCTTTCTTGCTTTATCCTTACCACCACCACTTCTGTTACTTGGTGATTTTAACGCCCACCATTTCCTCTGGGGGGGTCTGATTGTGACTCACGTGGCATCCAGTTGGAGGCTTTTCTCGCCTCTCACCCCCTCCATGTTTTAAATACGGGTACTCCCACCCATTTTGATCCTCGTACTCATATTCTCACTTTCATCGATCTCTCAGTCTGCTCTTCCTCCAATGCACTAGACTTCACCTGGTCTGTTCTACCGGACATACATGACAGCGATCATTTTCCAATCATTCTTACTTCTCCTTCATATTCACCACCTTTCTGTAGCCCTCGCTGGCAATTTGATCGGGCAAATTGGGACCTTTACTCGCAGCTCACTGCTTTTAGTGAGGTTCCTTCTTTATCCTCCATTGATGAGCTCCTACATCTCTTCTCGACGTCAGTTTATACTGCAGCTTCTCATTCTATACCCCAAACCTCAGACAAGCATTCTCAGAAGTGCCTGCCTTGGTGGTCTCCTGCTTGTGCTCGTGCAGTACGTTTTAAAAAAAGCGCTGCATGGGGCAGGTACCGATACAATAGAACCAATGAGAGACTTCTTGATTTTAAGCAGAAGCGTGCAATCGCTCGCCGTGTCATCCATGATGCTAAACGCACTTGCTGGTGAGACTATGTTTCCACCATCACCTCTGCTTCCTCTATGAGTGCAGTCTGGAAAAAAGTGAGGAAAATTTGAGTGGAAAATACTCCCCCTGACCCGGCTCCTTTTTCTACGGGTCGCTGGTTTTTGATGTAGAAGTTTGAGACACTTATGCAGATATGGAAATCTTTATTCAGGAAACGTTTCGCCACCCCAGGGGCTTCATCAGTCCAATACAAAGAGGAAGGCGTAAGGAGAGGAGGGGGAATGAGGTAATCAGTCCCTCAACCTGGAGTCGATGTGTTTCAGTCCATCAATCTTGTAGAATGTACAGCATAGGGCCGTAGAGGGTGGCTACGGCCTGACACATCGACTCCAGGTTGGGGGAAACTGATTACCTCATTCTCCTCCTCTCCTTACGCCTTCCTCTTTGTATTGGACTGATGAAGCCACTGTTGGCGAAACGTTTCCTGAATAAAGATTTCCATATGCTGCATAAGTGTCTCAATCTTCAACTTGTGGGTTTTTTCAAAGGTATTGATTTTTAGCAAACCCTCTTGACGTTGCCATTGAAATTGGCACTCATCTGGTCCGTATTTCCTGGGGGCTCCATCTTGCCCCTCGTTTCTTTCCTCCCAAAATCTGCCAGAGAGTTAGTACCCCTTTGGGCTTTTCTTCCTCTCAAAGAAAAACAGTATAATGTGCCTTTTACACTTCAGGAACTGGAGGCAACACCCCTCAAACTTGCCGATCATTTGGCAGCTGGACCTGATGACATTCATATTTGTATGTTACAACATTTACATCAGTCAGTCCTTGTAGTCCTCTTACACCTCTTCAATCTTATTTGGGCACAAGGAGTTCTTCCTCAGCTGTGGAAATCTGCCATTGTTCTCCCTTTCCGCAAGCCGGGTACTACAGGACATGATACCTCCCACTATCGTCCCATCGCTCTTACTAGTGCAGTTTGCAAAGTGATGGAACGTCTGGTAAATCGCCGTTTAATGTGGCATTTAGAGACACACAACAGTCTCTCTGCTAGTCAATATGGCTTTCGTAAGGGCCGTTCTACCATAGACCCCTTACTACGCTTGGATATGTATGTTCATAATGCCTTTGCAAATAATCACTTAGTTATTGCCCATATCAAGATATTGTTTTTTATTGGGTCCCTGGTCATGTCAACGTACAGGGCAATGAACAGGCAGACACTGCTGCGCGGTCAGCAGTACAGGACCTTCCAATTTCCTATAGAGGTGTTCCATTTCTGGACTATTTTGCTGCAATAGCTACCCACCTTCACACCTGTTGGCAACAACGTTGGTCAACTTTGCTCGGTAACAAACTTCATTCTATTAAACCGAGCATAGGTTACTGGCTGTCTTCTTGTCATCAGTGCCGAGGTTGGAAGACTACTCTCTCCCGCCTTCGCATTGGCCACACTCGTCTTACTCATGGGTATCTCATGGAGAGGCACCCTGTTCCTCTCAGTGAGCAGTGTCAAATTCCAGTATCGATTAGCCACATTCTGTTAGACTGCCCTCTCTATCAACGAGCACGCAGAATTTACCTCCAACGTCGTCTTCGTTCTACTACTCTCTCTTTACCTTCCCTTCTTGCTGATGGACCCTCCTTTAATCCTGATTCTCTCATTGACTTCTTGACAACGACTGATTTACTCCACAAACTCTGATGATGGTACCTTTTGCACTCCCCTCAGCCCTTTCTAGTTCAGTCTCTTGCTGCCCTTTACCCTTTCACCATCCACTGCCCTGCTGTTATTCGTAACCTATTACTCAACCATCTCCCTTTTGCCACCTGATGCCCTCGCTGCCTTCCTGCCCTGCAGTGCTGTATAGCCCTTGTGGCTTAGCGCTTCTTTTTGATAATAATAATAATAATCTGAAAATTGGGAATGGACAGCTGACGGATAACGAACTGGAAATGTGTTCCTTATTTAATGACTATTTTTTGTCAGTTTTTACACAGGAAGATGTAAATGAGATTCCAGTAATTAACAATTATTTAGTTCCTGATGAATTTAAATTAACTAATATTACTGTCACGAGGGACATGGTTATTAAACAGATAGACAAACTGAAGCAAAATAAGTCCCCGGGACCCGATGAGATGTTTTCCAGGGTACTTAAGGAATGCAAGATGGAGCTTAGTCAGCCATGAACGAGTGTGTTTAATGCGTCCATCCTTACTGGTGTTGTGCCAGAGTTGTGGAAGATGGCTAATGTGGTTCCTATATTCAAATCAGGGGATAAGTCCGTTTCTTCAAATTACCGTCCAATAAGCCTGACATCTATAGTGGGCAAGTTACTAGAATCAATTATAGCTGACATTATTAGTGTAAAGCACCCTTCTGGCAAGACAGTGATGGAGTGAATGATGGTGAAAGTTTTTCTTTTTCGGGCCACCCTACCTTGGTGGGAATCGGCCAGTGTGATAATAAAAAAGAATATAATAATTATTAGAAGTCACCTTGAAGAGCATAACTTTTCAATTCAATTCAATTCAATTCAAAGTTTATTCTCTATAAGGATTACAATGCTGAGTTTACAGAAATTTGGTTATTGTTTGGTTTACATGTAGTAAAATTGAGATTACAGAGTGTACCACTAGAACGCTTAGCATGGCTAGGCATTTCGGGCATACTTAGTTTTATTCTTAAATGTAAAATATTACAAATTATGAGGTAAGTTGGTATTATGGCTAAGTGACTAAATACTATTTTGTGAGTTTAGCAATGTGAATGCTTTTGTTTTGGCACAGTAAATAGTTTCAGTATTGGAGTACCACAGGGATTCATTATTTAAGACTGAGATTATTATTTCTGTTTATGGTCAAATGAGTGAGCGAGTGTAAGTGTGAACCACCAGGTGGTATTCGTGAAGTTAGTTGACGGGGTGTATCAGGGAGATAAGATGTTTTCTAATGGTAGTTTTGAAGGTGATGAATGTGTCTGCAGTTCTAGAGTTCTCAGGTAGGGTATTCCAGATTTTAGGGCCTTTGACATACATTGAATTTTTGTAAAGGTTTAGTCGGACACGGGGAATGTCGTAGAGATGTTTGTTTTCTGGTGTTATGCCTGTGGGTTCTGTCACAACTATCAAGAAAGCGTTTTAGGTCAAGGTTGATATTAGAGTTTAAGGCCCTGTAGATATAGATTGCACAAGTAGTAAGTGTGGATGTACTGAACTGGGAGTAAGTTTAGATCTTTGAAGAGTGGGGGGGGGGTGTGCTGCCAGGGATGGGATTTAGTGATTATTCTTACTGCAGCTTTTTGTTGGGTTATTATTGGCTTTAGGTGTGTTGCTGCAGTTGATCCCCAAGCACAAATAGCATAGGTGAGGTATGGATAAATAAGTGAGTGGTATAGTGTGAGAAGGGCATTTTGCGGCACGTAGTATCGTATCTTGGAGAGGATCCCAACCGTTTTGGATACTTTTTTGGCTATATGCTGGATATGGGTGCTGAAATTCAGGTTATTGTCAAGGTATAAGCCTAAGAATTTTCCCCCATTATTTCTGGTAATTAGAGTGTTGTCAATCTTAATGTTAATTTGTGCATCTCCTGCTCTGCTACCAAACATAATATAGTAAGTTTTGTCAGTGTTAAGCGTAAGTTTATTGGCTGTCATCCAAGTCGATATTTTAATCAGCTCCTCATTCACATGGTGTTAAGGGTGGCAAGATTAGGGTGAGAGATGACATAAGTCGTGTCATCAGCAAAGAGAATGGGTTTCAGGTGTTGGGATACGTTTGGAAGGTCATTGATGTATATGAGGAAGAGCAGGGGACCAAGGACACTTCCCTGCGGAACTCCAGTATCAAGTGGCCGTGTTGCTGATGCTGTGTCTTTAATGGTGACGTACTGATACCTATTAGTAATGTAGATTTGAAATAAGCAAGCGCATGGCCTCTTATACCGTAGTGGTCAAGTTTGTGGAGTAGGATTTCGTGGTTTACTGTGTCAAAAGCTTTTTTTAGGTCAATAAAAATTCCTAGTGGATATTCCTTATTTTCCAATGCTGTGTAAAGCAGATCTAGCATTTTTGTGATTGCATCATTAGTGCTTTTATTTTTCCTGAATCCAAACTGGCAGGGGTTGAGTATGTTTTGAGCCGTTATAAATGAATATAGTCTCCTGTGCACGAGTTTCTCAAAGATTTTGGATAGCAATGGTAAGTTTGATATTGGCCTATAGTTGTTTAAGTCTGTAGGGTCACCACCTTTTGTATTGGTGTAACCCTTGCCATCTTGAGTAGTTTCGGGAAGGTGCTAGTCTCTATGACTTGTAAAAAGTAATGAAATAGCATGCGAAAGGACATGGGCCGCTCGCTTGTACAGTAATGGTGGGACATGAGACAGATTCCCCGAGTTATTTTTAAGTGACTTTATGATCTCAATGACTTCCGTGGGCTCAGTTGGTGCAAGATAGAAGGAATTAGGGAAATTTCCATCTAGGTAGTCCCGGCATGGGCATTGGTATGTGGGATTTTACTGGCGAGATTAGATCCTATGTTTGAGAAGAAGTCGTTTATCTTGTTAGCTGTGTCAGTGGGATGTAGTGGTGTTTCATTAGGTTTAGTTAGGACAATATTCTTGGTTTTTCTCAGTTTGTGGGTCCCTAGAATCTGAGAGAGAGTTTTCCAGGTCTTTTTTATATCTCCTCTAGTGTCTGTGAATCTACTGGAGTAGTATAGTTGTTTGGCTTTTTTTATTACTTTGGTGAGAGCTGATGAATAGTGTTTAAGAATATCTTTGTGTATTAAGCCCTGTCTATATTGCTTTTCATATTGGTGTTTCTTGTCAATGGATTTCAGAATGGTGCTGGTTAGCCATGGGCAACCAAGCCGTTTGTTTGTGATCTGTTTTGTTTTTATAGGACAATGTTTGTTGTATAGTCTAAGTAATTTGTTAAGAAAGATGTCTGTCCAGTCATCAATACCATTGGCCTTGGAGAATTCTGTGGGCCAATCAACAGTCTCTAGGTCAGCTGTGAACTTCCTTACTGAGACAGACAGGATTCTGCTCTTGACTCTTGCCCTGGCAGGTCATAGCAGCTCTCCTTACTTACTCTGTCTCCCTACGATCCCCGTTGGGGAGGGGAACCTTTACCAGCGTCGTCTTCACCTTGACTTGCACGATGAGCTACGCAAATCGTGTAAAGATCAAGCCAACAAGTGGTACCGTTGATGATTCAACGAAGATTGCTCTTGCAACTGTTGTTCAAGGAACACTGCAAGTTAAATTCAACGCCATTTTGTCTCTGAAAGAAGCATTCATTGTTGTGTGTCATGATGATGCTGAAGCAGAGAAGCTACTCACTACAGATGCCACCACTACACTTACTGCTCAAGGGTTTACTGTTATGTCATCTCCTGCCCTCAAGGCCAGGAAATCAGTATTCCTTAAAAAACTAGACAAGATTCTGACGTCTCAATCACCTGCAGAACTCAAGACATCCATCGAGACGCAAAATACTTGGGCTACTGTTGACAGCATCACAAAAATCCCGAATGCATCGTCCATGCTCAAGGTCACCTTCACCGACGTTAACATGGCTGCCACTGCTCTGAACGAAGGTCTTGCTGTCTACTACTACTTCATCAGTCCAACTTACATCGAAGCAGAGAGATATCAGTACATCCAACACTGCTGGAACTGTTATTCTTACCATCATACCACCAAAGCATGTCCAGTAAAAGACAAGAAGTTCTGCACTACATGTGGTAGTGAGGGACACACCTTCAGTTCCTGCACCGCTGCTACTCCACCACAACCATCGTGCTTAAACTGTAAGAGTAACGACCACCATACACTGGCAGCAAAATGTCCTACACGTAAGGATATTGTGAAGAAAACACAAGAAGCAGCAAAGAAAAAACCTACTAGCAACACACCAACGTATGCAGCAATTGCAAAGATCCACGCTAACACTACGAAATTACTTCAAGCTACTACTCAGCCAGCCTCCACCATCATCACTCCTCCAGCATGTGACGTAACCAAGATCCACTACTGTCTAATATACGCTCACATGCAAAATATGGCTGTACCTGGATCTTTTAACTCGACCATCAACGAGTTATTTGCACTAAATAATATGCCATCATTCATATTCCCAGCATCTCCACCTTCAGAAGAAATACTAAAATTCACCAAGGACCTAATCAACACCTCTACGCCAGCAGCTCCAACACCATCAACAACTAGTGACGTCACTCCAACAACGTCCAATGAGAAGCCTCCATCGCCTCCACTCCTCAACGAAACCGACAAATCAGAAGCCTTTCCACCAGAAACATCCTCTCATTCGTCCATAGAAGATGAAGAAGTTGAAGTGGAAAATGTACATTCACCAGCACCAACACTACGATCCCAAGACCCAACACATACTGAACCATATGAATATGACGATTATCTTGATTGGCATGGAATATATTTCTGTATCACAGACAATTATCCTCAAGACATGGAGCCAGCTGAACTCAAATCTCACCTCATCCATAAAACAGTCAAGTATGTTGAAGATACCGACGCTGCTTGTGGAACTGAACTTTCAGACCTTATAAAGCATGCTGAAAACTTAATCAAAAACCCCCAAAAAAACGACCCCCTCGTTAAA
>NC_069459.1:34602571-34657377 GCF_026875155.1 Cherax quadricarinatus
TTTTCTTTTTTTACGGTTTTTCCTGTCAGTTCCTCTCCCACTAAAAGTCTTGAAGAAGTTCCTCATCCCGATTTTCCCCCCTTTTTGTATTTTTTTTTCCCACCTTTTTCTCTATTTCTCCATTGGAGCTCAACTGTAGTGAAGCACGACCACATGTCCTAGCTCCCAGGGCCTTTATACAGTACCCTCGATGTTGTGTGTGTGTATGTGTTTACTCACTATTTGAGTTGGGGGGGTCGATCGAGCTCCGGGCCCTGTTGTGGGTTGTTGTGGGGTGTGTGTGTGTGTGTTGTGTGTGTGTATGTGTCTCAAAAAATAAATTTTTGCACCAATAATCTTACAGTTGTGACGGGTGGGGAAAGTGTGAATTGCTCATTACACATAATTTTTTCGATTGTACCCTGTATAAACGTAAGAAACCATTCTTACAAAATTCTTTACCTTTGTAACTTGTTAGATAAAAAATTTTGGGGGCCCAGCCCCCGGACCCATTACATACCTCTGTAATTGAAAAATCCCTTTGAAACTTGTCATGATTTGACCAGCCCCTACCGGGTTCATTCCCTTTGTAATTGTGAGTTCATTCCTTTGTAAATTGTGAGTTCATTACCTCTTAACTTGCTACTATCAAACTTTGGGTCTAGTCCCTTACCAATTATGTACCCCTGTAAACTTTTGACTACGCCCCCCAGGGAGGGTATGGGGGGGTAATAAACATATTAAACTAACCCGGGAAGTTCCGCTGTTTTGAGTCTTTTCTTTTTTATTTTTTTGCTCGAAAACCCAAATGTCTACGAGCTTCCGTTTCTTTTTCTTGACCACTTTCCCCTCTCTTCTCATTACATTGCAGTGTACACAGATGGCTCTAAGTCTTCTGATGGCGTAGGATTTGCAGCAGTGTTTCCGGGCAGTGTTGTACGAGGGCATTTACTATCTTCGGCTAGTAATCTTTACTGCTGAATTGTATCCCAAATTCTTGCAGCACTTATCCGTATTGCCATCTAGGCATAACATTGTATCAATCGCATCTGCTAGAAAAATGACAGGATGGATAATGAGAACCTCAAAACTAGGGAGGCCAAGCTCATGATGACACTCTTCAGGTCACTTGTTCTATCTAGGCTGGAATATTGCTGCACACTAACAGCACCTTTCAAGGCAGGTGAAATTGCTGACCTAGAAAATGTACAGAGAACCTTCACGGCGCGCATAACGGAGATAAAACACCTCAATTACTGGGAGCGCTTGAGGTTCCTAAACCTGTATTCCCTGGAACTCAGGCGGGAGAGATTACATGATTATATACACCTGGAAAATCCTAGAGGGACTAGTACCGAACTTGCACACGAAAATCACTACGAAGCAAAAGGACTTGGCAGCGATGACAACATCCCCCCAATGAAATGCAGGGGTGTCATAGCACGTTAAGAGACCATAACAATAAGTGTCAGGGGCCGAGACTGTTCAACTGCTCCAGCATACTAAGGGGGGGATTACCAACAGCCCCTGGCAGTCTTCAAGCTGGCACTGGAAAAGCACCTAAAGTCGGTTCCTGACCAGCCAGGCTGTGGCTCGTACGTTGGTTCGCGTGCAGCCAGCAGCAACAGCCTGGTTGATCAGGCTCTGATCCACCAGGAGGCCTGGTCACAGACCGGGCCGCGGGGGCGTTGACCCCCGGAACTCCCTCCAGGTAATCTCCAGGTATGATTGTGTCATCATTTGTGGTTGTCTCAGACTCCAGTAGTGCTTTACAGGCTATACAGAAATTTTATACACCTCACCCCTTAGTCCTCCATATCCAACTTTGGCTATGCCGCATCTCTACCAAGCATAGAGATATTGTTTTTTGTTGGGTCCCTGGTCATGTTGACGTACAGGGCAATGAACAGGCAGACACTGCTACGCAGTCAGCAGTACATGACCTACCAGTTTCATTTACAAACTATTTTGCTGCAATAGCTACTCACCTTCAAACCCGCTGGCAACAACGTTGGTCTACTCTACTCGGTAACAAACTTCAATCTATTAAACCGAGTATAGGTTACTGGCCGCCTTCTTGTCACCAGTGCCGAGGTTGGGAGACTATTCTCTCCCATCTCCGCATTGGCCATACTCCTCTTGCTCATGGATATCTCATGGAGGGGCTCCCTGCTCCTCTCTCTGAGAATTGTCAGGTTCCATTATCGGTTAGTCACATTCTGTTAGACTGCCCACTTTATCAACGAGCACGCAGAATTTACCTCCAACGTCGTCTTTGCTTCGCTGCTCTCTCTCTACCTTCTCTTCTCGCTGATGGACCCACCTTTCATCCGGACTCTCTCATTGACTTTTTGACAACAACTGACTTACTTCACAAACTCTAATGATACCTTCAGCCCTTTCTACCTCGATCTCCTGCTACCCTCTTCCTTGCACTATCCCCTGCCCCGCTGTTTTCTGTAACCTACTGATCACCCCTCCCCCCTTCTGCCGCCCAATACCCTCGCTTCCTTTCCTACCCTGCAGCGCTGTATAGCCCTTGTGGCTTAGCGCTTCTTTTTTATTATAATAATAAAATTACCAGCACAGAAGCCCTCCAAACTTTCCTCAACACTGGTGAACACCCCTCCAGATGGATCGAAAAAGCTGGAATCGACCTCCGCATGAATCAAATATATGATCTATGTCAAGTAAGGCAACAGCGGCATTTCTCTGCTCCACTGAATATTACACCATTTCAAACTTCCATCCCTCCATTTTCTCCACAAATACTTCTTAAATCACAACCAAAGCTTTGCCTTGAAACCAAACAGGATGCTTTAAGCTGTACTGATAACTTAAGTCACACAGCACACTCTAACAAATTCTTTATGTTGATGGTTCTGTTCACCAACCCACTGGTGCAGCTGTAGTGCTGCTGTTGTCATACACTGGTGCAGCTGTAGTGCTGCTGTTGTCATACACTGGTGCAGCTGGTAGTGCTGCTGTTGTTATACACTGGTGCAGCTGGTAGTGCTGCTGTTGTTATACACTGGTGCAGCTTGTAGTTCTGCTGTTGTCATACACTGGTGCAGCTGGTAGTGCTGCTGTTGTTATACACTGGTGCAGCTGGTAGTGCTGCTGTTGTCATACACTGGTGCAGCTTGTAGTGCTGCTGTTGTCATACACTGGTGCAGCTTGTAGTTCTGCTGTTGTCATACACTGGTGCAGCTGGTAGTGCTGCTGTTGTCATACACTGGTGCAGCTGGTGGTGCTGCTGTTGTCATACACTGGTGCAGCTGGTAGTGCTGCTGTTGTCATACACTGGTGCAGCTGGTAGTCCTGCTATTGTCATACACTGGAGCAGCTGGTAGTGCTGCTGTTGTCATACACTGGTGCAGCTGGTAGTGCTGCTGTTGTCATACACTGGTGCAGCTGGTAGTGCTGCTGTTGTCATACACTGGTGCAACTGGTAGTAGTGCTGTTGTCATACACTGGTGCAGCTGGTAGTGCTGCTGTTGCCATACACTGGTGCAGCTGGTAGTGCTGCTGTTGTCATACACTGGTGCAGCTGGTAGTGCTGCTATTGTCATACATTGGTGCAGCTGGTAGTGCTGCTGTTGTCATACACTGGTGCAGCTGGTAGTGCAGCTGTTGTCATACACTGGTGCAGCTGGTAGTGCTGCTGTTGTCATACACTGGTGCAGCTGGTAGTGCTGCTGTTGTCATACACTGGTGCAGTTGGTAGTGCTGCTGTTGTCATACACTGGTGCAGTTGGTAGTGCTGCTGTTGTCATACACTGGTGCAGAACACGGAGAGTAGTAGTCAACAGAGTAAAGTCCGAGGCAGCTACGGTGAAAAGCTCTGTTCCACAAGGCACAGTACTTGCTCCCATCTTGTTTCTCATCCTCATATCTGACATAGACAAGGATGTCAGCCACAGCACCGTGTCTTCCTTTGCAGATGACACCCGAATCTGCATGACAGTGTCTTCCATTGCAGACACTGCAAGGCTCCAGGCGGACATCAACCAAATCTTTCAGTGGGCTGCAGAAAACAATATGAAGTTCAACGATGAGAAATTTCAATTACTCAGATATGGCAAACACGAGGAAATTAAATCTTCATCAGAGTACAAAACAAATTCTGGCCACAAAATAGAGCGAAACACCAACGTCAAAGACCTGGGAGTGATCATGTCGGAGGATCTCACCTTCAAGGACCATAACATTGTATCAATCGCATCTGCTAGAAAAATGACAGGATGGATAATGAGAACCTTCAAAACTAGGGATGCCAAATCCATGATGACACTCTTCAGGTCACTTGTTCTATCTAGGCTGGAATATTGCTGCACACTAACAGCACCTTTCAAGGCAGGTGAAATTGCTGACCTAGAAAATGTACAGAGAACCTTCACGGTATGCATAACGGAGATAAAACAACTCAATTACTGGGAGCGCTTGAGGTTCTTGAACCTGTATTCCCTGGAACGCAGGCGGGAGAGATACATGATTATATACACCTGGAAAATCCTAGAGGTACTAGTACCGAACTTGCACACGAAAATCACTCACTACGAAAGCAAAAGACTTGGCAGGCGATGCAACATCTTCCCAATGAAAAGCAGGGGTGTCACTAGCACGTTAAGAGACCATACAATAAGTGTCAGGGGCCCGAGACTGTTCAACTGCCTCCCAGCATACATAAGGGGGATTACCAACAGACCCCTGGCAGTCTTCAAGCTGGCACTGGACAAGCACCTAAAGTCAGTTCCTGTCCAGCAGGGCTGTGGCTCGTACGTTGGTTTGCGTGCAGCTAACAGTAACAGGCTGGTTGATCAGGCTCTGATCCACCAGGAGGTCTG
Source organism: Cherax quadricarinatus (assembly GCF_026875155.1). NCBI lineage: Eukaryota > Metazoa > Arthropoda > Malacostraca > Decapoda > Parastacidae > Cherax > Cherax quadricarinatus. The sequence goes on from NC_069459.1 coordinate 34,607,398, forward strand.
GTCACAGACCTGGCCGCGTGAGCGTTGACCCCCGGAACTCTCTCCAGGTAAACTCCAGGTATACATTGGTGCAGCTGGTAGTGCTGCTGTTGTCATACACTGGTGCAGCTTGTAGTGCTGCTGTTGTCATACACTGGTGCAGCTGGTAGTGCTGCTGTTGTCATACACTGGTGCAGCTTGTAGTTCTGCTGTTGTCATACACTGGTGCAGCTGGTAGTGCTGCTGTTGTCATACACTGGTGCAGCTGGTAGTGCTGCTGTTGCCATACACTAGTGCAGCTGGTAGTGCTGCTGTTGTCATACACTGGTGCAGCTGGTAGTGCTGCTGTTGTCATACACTGGTGCAGCTGGTAGTGCTGCTGTTGTCATACACTGGTGCAGCTGGTAGTAGTGCTCTTGTCATACACTGGTGCATCTGGTAGTGCTGCTGTTGTCATACACTGGTGCAGCTGGTAGTGCTGCTGTTGTCATACACTGGTGCAGCTGGTAGTGCTGCTGTTGTCATACACTGGTGCAGCTTGTAGTTCTGCTGTTGTCATACACTGGTGCAGCTGGTAGTGCTGCTGTTGTCATACACTGGTGCAGCTGGTAGTGCTGCTGTTGCCATACACTAGTGCAGCTGGTAGTGCTGCTGTTGTCATACACTGGTGCAGCTGGTAGTGCTGCTGTTGTCATTCACTGGTGCAGCTGGTAGTGCTGCTGTTGTCATTCACTGGTGCAGCTGGTAGTGCTTTTGTTGTCATACACTGGTGCAGCTGGTAGTGTGCTGTTGTCATTCACTGGTGCAGCTGGTAGTGCTGCTGTTGTCATACACGAGGGAGCATTCACCAAATTGAACTTCAATAACAAAAACATAAAGTGGGACCAAGTAAACCAAATCCTAACTGATATAAGCTGGGAAGATATACTAAGCAACACAGACCCCAACTTATGCCTAGAACAGATTAACTCGGTGGCGCTCGATGTATGCACAAGCCTTATTCCTCTAAGAAAAAGGAGGAGTAGATGTAAAATGGAAAGGGACAGGCACTCCCTTTACAGGCGACGGAAAAGAATAGCAGAGAGGCTAAAAGAGGTCAATATATCTGAAAGGCGTAGGGAGACACTGGTCAGAGAAATAGCAAGCATCGAACTTAAACTAAAGGAATCTTATAGGAGTCAGGAATCGCGGGAAGAACTAAAAGCCATAAATGAAATCGAAAGAAACCCAAAGTATTTCTTCTCCTATGCAAAATCAAAGTCCAGAACAACGTCCAGTATTGGGCCCCTACTTAAACAAGATGGGTCCTACACAGATGACAGCAAGGAAATGAGTGAGCTACTCAAGTCCCAATATGACTAAGTTTTTAGCAAGCCGCTAACCAGACTGAGAGTCGAAGATCAAAATTAATTTTTTTTTGATGAGAGAGCCACACAATTTGGTTAACACAAGCCTATCTGATGTTATCCTGACGCCAAATGACTTCGAACAGGCGATAAATGACATGCCCATGCACTCTGCCCCAGGGCCAGACTCATGGAACTCCGTGTTCATCAAGAACTGCAAGAAGCCCCTATCACGAGCTTTTACCATCCTATGGAGAGGGAGCATGGACACGGGGGTCGTCCCACAGTTGCTAAAAACAACAGACATAGCCCCACTCCACAAAGGGGGCAGTAAAGCAACAGCAAAGAACTACAGACCGATAGCACTAACATCCCATATCATAAAAATCTTTGAAAGGGTCCTAAGAAGCAAGATCACCACCCATCTAGAAACCCATCAATTACACAACCCAGGGCAACATGGGTTTAGAACAGGTCGCTCCTGTCTGTCTCAACTATTGGATCACTACGACAAGGTCCTAGATGCACTAGAAGACAAAAAGAATGCAGATGTAATATATACAGACTTTGTAAAAGCCTTTGACAAGTGTGACCATGGCGTAATAGCGCACAAAATGCGTGCTAAAGGAATAACAGGAAAAGTTGGTCGATGGATCTATAATTTCCTCACTAACAGAACACAGAGAGTAGTGGTCAATAGAGTAAAGTCCGAGGCAGCTACGGTGAAAAGCTTTGTTCCACAAGGCACAGTACTCGCTCCCATCTTGTTTCTCATCCTCATAACTGACATAGACAAGGATGTCAGCCACAGCACCGTGTCTTCCTTTGCAGATGACACCCGAATCTGCATGACAGTGTCTTCCATTGCAGACACTTCAAGGCTCCAGGCGGACATCAACCAAATCTTTCAGTGGGCTGCAGAAAACAATGTGAAGTTCAACGATGAGAAAATTCAATTACTCAGATATGGTAAACACGAGGAAATTAAATCTTCATCAGAGTACAAAATAAATTCTGGCCACAAAATAGAGCGAAACACCAACGTCAAAGGCCTGGGAGTGATCATGTCGGAGGATCTCACCTTCAAGGACCATAACATTGTATCAATCACATCTGCTAGAAAAATGAGAGGATGGATAATGAGAACCTTCAAAACTAGGGATGCCAAGCCTATGATGACACTCTTCAATTCACTTGTTCTATCTAGGCTGGAATATTGCTGCACACTAACAGCACCTTTCAAGGCAGGTGAAATTGCTGACCTAGAAAATGTACAGAGAACCTTCACGGCGCACATAACAGAGATGAAACACCTCAATTACTGGGAGCGCTTGAGGTTCCTGAACCTGTATTCCCTGGAACGCAGGCGGGAGAGATACATGATTATATACACCTGGAAAATCCTAGAGGGACTAGTACCGAACTTGCACACGAAAATCACTCACTACGAAAGCAAAAGACTTGGCAGACGATGCAACATCCCCCCAATGAAAAGCAGGGGTGGCACTAGCACGTTAAGAGACCATACAATAAGTGTCAGGGGCCTGAGACTGTTCAACTGCCTCCCAGCATACATAAGGGGGATTACCAACAGACCCCTGGCAGTCTTCAAGCTGGCACTGGACAAGCACCTAAAATCGGTATCTGACCAGCCGGGCTGTGGCTCGTATGTTGGTTTGTGTGCAGCCAGCAGTAACAGCCTGGTTGATCAGGCTCTGATCCACCAGGAGGCCTGGTCACAGACCTGGCCGCTGGGGCGTTGACCCCCGGAACTTTCTCCAGGTAAACGAGACGATTAAGAATCATTCTCTCAAATGTTTTACACAAGCAGCTAGTAAGAGATATTGGGCGAAATGCATTTTGTTGATTGGGCTTAGGAATTGGAATGATGAGGCTGTTGGTCCAAGATTGAGGGGGCTCCCCAGTTACATAGCTCATGAAGAAGTGTCTTGTGTGCTCCCCATGGACTGAACCAAGATGTCCTCCATCGAGCAACTTTACCAGCAGCTTAAGGAAGAATTGAGGGTAGCGAAGATGGAGATACGGCGATTGACCGAGGAAAACAAGAGGATTCGTAGTAGTCCTCCTGTTTCGAGTCCTCAGGTCAAGAAGGGATCGTGGTCAGTGGCTGGACAGCAGGGGACGAAGTTGACGATCAAGAAGACGAATGGAAAGCAAGAAACGTTAAAGAAGAAAGAGACTGCTGTGGAAACTCTTGTGGAAACCTCCAATGCATTCTCGGTGCTACCCGACGAATGCGAGTTGACTACTGGGATCGTCACGATGAATGACAACAAGGAAGGTAAGAATATTGTTGTTGTTGGGGACAGCCAGGTTAGATACATGGATAGGGCATTCTGCTTGAAGGACAGGAGTAGGAGACAGAGGGTTTGCTTTCCTGGGGCTTGGATGGAAGACATTGTTAACCGGCTTGACAACCTCATGAACGGTAACGGGATCAATCCTATTATTTGCCTCAGTGCTGGAGGCAATGATGTAGGCAAGCGTAGAAGTGAGGATTTAGTTAGAAAGTTCAGGACAGCTATAGACATAATTAGGACGAAGGGGGGGGGCGCCCCTGTTACATGTGGCATTTTGCCAAGAAGAAGTGTTGGTAATGAATGGTTGTCCAGAGCAATTGGTATTAATTGTTGGCTGGATAAACACTGTAAGGATAATGCAGTACCATTCATTGACAACTGGGACAACTTCTATGGCCGAAATGACATGTATGCCAGGGATGGGGTTCACTTACCAGGGCAGGTGTGGGTTTTCTTGCTAACTCAGTTGAGGGGGTTGTTAGGACTTTAAACTAGGATTAGTTAGAAATATGGGTTTAGAAATGATAAATAATGAGTATGGATATATTGACTTATGCTCTGATATTAAGAATCTTAATAGTAACTGTCATGGAGTAACTCTGGGTAATGATAATCTCAGAAATGTGCAGGAGAAATGTGCAGGAGAAAAAACATGTGATGGTATTTTATGCTAAATGTCGAAGTGCAAGAAATAAAATTAATGAACTATGTTTGGTAGCATGTGCTGGGAACTTTGATATCATTGCATTAACTGAAACGTGGTATGATTTAAAGAGTCGGGATATGACTGCTGAGTGTAATATTCAGGGATTTAAGTTGTTCAATGTAGATAGATGTAATGGGAAGGGGGGGGGAGTTGCATTATATGTTCGAGAAAATATTAATTGTTGCATAAAAACAGGTATAAAAATAGATGGAGCAGTAACAGAATCTGTTTGGGTAGAGTTTGTAGATGGTCAAGAAAAACTAATTCTAGGTGTAATATACCGACGTCCAGGCTTGGATCACGATAGAGGGAGACTTCTTTGGGACGAAATTGTTAGGGCTTCTAGACACACTAACATAGTCATAGTAGGGGACTTTAACTTCAGTCAAATTGACTGGAATTCTTTGACAGGTAATCTAGAGTCCAATGACTTTATGGAAACCGTTCAGGACCGTTTTCTGAAGCAGTGCATAACAGAGCCTACCAGGGGTAATAATTTGCTAGACCTAGTCTTGTCAAATAAGGAAACACTCGTGAATAATCTGGAGATCACTGAAGAGCTTGGTGCAAGTGATCACAAGTCCATCACTTTTAGCATTAACTGGGAATGCAAGAATAATGATAATACAGTAAAAAAATCCCTGATTTCCGTTCTGCCGACTATAATGGACTTAGGGAACATCTGTCAAATCTTGATTGGGGTTACCTAGCTAATGATTTTATTGGCGATGATCATACTTATGATTATGATTTTTTTCTTAATAATGTACACCATGCCCAGAGTATATACATTCCCCAGAGAGATATTAGGTCTAATAATAATGATCCCAAATGGGTTAACAGTAGGTTAAAGCATCTATTAGGGGAGAAAAGGGGAATTTATAGGCGCATCAGAAGAGGAGAGGTTAACCTTACTGACCAATATGTTCAGCTTAAAAGAGAAGTAAAAAAGGGGATTAGAAAGGCTAAACGTGACTATGAAATTAGAGTTGCTAGTGAATCAAAGACTAATCCAAAGTGGTTCTTTCAAGTGTATAGGACGAAGGTGAAGGAAAAAGTAGGACCTCTGAAAATTGGGCCTCTTCAAGGGGGGCTCCTTGTTGTGGTGAAGAGGCTCTTGGTCTGAGGAATCAGACCTGTCGGTCTCCTTCCTCAGACCGAACCTAATTACCCCCCAATCCCCCCTCCCTATCCCACCCTCCCCTTTTTCCTTTCCTCCTCCTCCTCCCCACCTCTCCCTTTTGCCCTTCCTCTTTTTGGCCTTTGGGATTTCTCCCACAGGCGTGCTAGTTCCTAGGTAGGAGAAAGGATACCGGGGTCCATCCCATTCCGTTGAGGTTCTTGGCAGTGGCGTAGTTTGCCGTGGAATCTGGATCGCTTGGGGATGTCCCGATCCCTCTCCAGTATCCCGGAATAGCTTTGGGTGTCTTTCGGGCGATGGGTGTATCTCTGGAAGCCACCTTTCGGATTCCAGGGGGTGGTGGCCTTAAGGAGGTATGCTTTGTGGCGGATATCCGGCCGCCCTCTCTTTTGTCCACCGAGGTAGCTCAGCAGATGTGAGGTTGCTATCCCGGATTGCTGGTTTACTGGCATGAAGGGTAGGGTATGGCACGGGTTCCATGCTGCATCTGTGCTACTAGCGGTGCTGAGGTACTCTTGGGTGCGGAGGGAGATTTCCAGCCCTTTCATTCCTCCTGGGAACTATTCCTCCCCGCTCCCCCCTTTTTTTATTCTTTTTTTTATTTTTATTTTCTTTTTTTCTTTCTTTTTTTTTCTTAAAAACAAAAAGCAAAGGGAGAAACCTCCCATGGAGAACCCAATCCATGAACCCCCTCCCCCCCGGGCCCTTTTTGATCCCGCACCCCATTCTGCCCCTTCCCTTGTTTTTAGACCACTCTTCGGACACTCTGATCCCTCTGTACCCTTGCTGGTGCTGTTTCCTCCCCCGCTTCAGGTACCAGGGTTTCAACTGACCCCTTTCGATTTGTCTGACCCCCACTCTCCTTTGACTATGCTTCCAGCCTCCCCCTTAGGTGGGCAATTTTTGAATCGCCAGCCCATTTCCGCCAGACCAACTCTGGCCCTATCCTAAACGCCAACGTCAATCTCCTGATGTGCCCCTTGTTCCCTTCCATTCTATCAGAAAAGGACCGACACGTCATCCCCTCCCTCCCACCCCACTTTCGGACCACACATGGACTAAATTCTTTACTTTAAGACCAACTTCTTCTTCTCCCTACTTTCTGCCATAGTATGGCAAAGCACTCCTGCGTCATTTTGGGTAAGATATTTCTTTTTTCATGCTCTAAAGAGTGGTATGCACTCGTCACTGCCCAAAAAAGCTACCCAAGCCATGATCTTTCTCCCCTTTCAAATATCGATACTACTCTTATCACTATTGAAAAAACATCTTTCTCTCAATTCTTGTATTGGTACTGCATTCTGCCCATACCATTTTTTCAACAAAATTTTCCCCAGTCATGTGGCAATGACATTCTTGAACAGCGGGAACCCAGGATTCCCAATCCCAAAGTAGACATTAGTACTTCCTCCCAGGCGGAGATGTTTACCCTTGCAAGGGTGGCCGTTTAATTTTTTGAAGCCGGAACCCCCGTCCTTGTATATGTGTGGACATGGTTAAAAGTTCGAAGGTGATAACCCTACATTTCAAAACAGCGTAGAAATTGTTGGCGTTTTTTGGTCCCCAGCGAAATTTTGCAGATTATTGCCGAATGCCCAGTCTGTGGTGCAGACGCCCATTTAATCATCTTGCATCAACCTCCATTAGCCTTAATTGTAATGAGGCTCCCCCTTCTTTATCTCCCCCGTTGCCATGTCTACTTGAATGAGGGGTGAAACGTTCCCTCAAAGAGGCAAAAAGGCCCCCTTAGTATGGCGTTACTCATTTTCGCCTCCAGGGAGATCCCGTTTTCTTATTCTCTGTTTCAAAACTTTTCCCCCCATTCTGGGGTCCCATCTTTGCAACCTCCTCTTTGTTGCCCCCCCCATAGCCACTCTGGCATCAAATCCTTTTGCTTCCGGGGCTCTACCCCCGCTACAACCAGTCTGTTCTCACATCTTGATCCTTCTTCACAAATCCCAGTATCGACAAGACCTGTAGACACCTTATACCAATCCCCCCTTTACTTCCAGAAGTCCAAAAAAAATCCCCATTCTAAAATTTCTTTCCCCTTCCTTCCCTTCTCCCCCCTCCCACTTTAATTTCCAGTCTCTGTGCCTAGTTCTTCACCTCTCTCGGCTCTATTACAAGTGGGAGATTCCCCCCTCCTAGTACTTCCCTTCCCCCCCCGTCCCCCCCAAAAGTTTCCCCCTTCTTCCCCTCCAGGTTTGCCTCTTTGTCCCCCCCCCACACTTCATCCCCAGCCCTTTTACACTTTTTCGCCCCCTTTTTACTTTTGGTACAGCCATTCTGCCCCAATCTTTCTCCCCTCCCCCTTCTACCTCCAATTTGTTCTCCCATACATCTTTAAATTCAGAAACACTTAAAACCCTTTTAGAATTATGCAGAGACTAAACCCTTTTAAAAGACACTGATTACTTCCTGTTCCTTTTTCCCTCCCTCCTCTTCACAACCCATTTTCACAACGCTCCCTTCCTTCCTGCCCTTTAACGCTTCCAATGCCACCACACGTTGACTTTTTTAAAACCCCCCTTTGTCCCTAGGGGCCTTTCCCCATGGATTCCTGTATTTTCTTCACGCTAATCTGGGCCCATTTACAGTGGGGGAAAATCCGCGGCCCAGGGGGAATGGGGTTTAGTTCAGATGTTGCTTTTCCCGGTTTTTCCCCCGTTTGGGACTTTCTTTCAAGAAACAAAATTAACTCAGTGTTTTCCCAAACCCATTCAGGCATAATTTATTGAATTCTTTTGATCCTTTTTCAGTGGGGCCCTTTAAAGAAAATGCCCTTTTTCTATGCAATTTTTTCCGTACTGTCAATATTTTTCCAACCTCGTGATTACCAACGACCCCTGGCAGTCTTTAAGCTGGCACTGGACAAGCACCTAAAAGTCAGTTCCGGATCAGCCGGGCTGTGGCCCTCTTGGTTTGCGGCAGCCGCACAACAGCCTGGGTTTATCGGTCTGATCCACCGGAGGCCTGGTCACAGACCGGGCCGCGGGGGCGTTGGGCCCCCCCGGGGCTTTTCCAGGTAAAACCAGGTAATTACACTGGCCCCTATCACTTTAATAAGTGGTTTAAATATGTTCTTTATATCTCTCTCCCTTTTCGAGCAAATTTTTTTCCCAGACTAAAAGCCTTTCTTGCTTTATCCCTTACCCCCACCACTTCTGTTCTTGGTGATTTAAAGCCCCCCATTTTTCCCCTGGGGGGGGCTATTGTGACTCACTGGCATCCGTTGGGGGCTTTTCTCGCCTTCACCCCCCCATGTTTTTAAATACGGATACCCCCCCCCCCATTTTTATCCTGACTCATTTCTCACTTTCATCTTTTTCAGTTGCTCTTCCTCCCAAAGCACTAGACTTCACCCCGGTCTGTTCCCACCGGCATACAGACAGGATCATTTCCAATCATTTTACTTCTCCTTCTATTCACCACCTTTCCGTACCCTCCCGGCAATTTTGATGGGGCAAATTGGCCCTTTACTCGCAGCTCACTTTTTTAGTGAGGTTCCTTTTCTTCACCCTCCATTGATAGCTCCTACACCTTCTCGACGTCAGTTTACTGCACTTCTCTTCTATACCCCAAACCTCAACAGATTCTCAAAGGCCTCCCTTTGGGGGTCTCCTGTTGTCTCGTGCAGACTTTGAAACGCGCTGCAGGGGGCAGGTACCGATCAATAGAACCAATAGGACTTCTTGATTTTAAGCAGAAGCGTGAAAATCGCTCGCCTGTCATCCATGATGCAAAACGCACTTGCTGGTGAGACTATGTTTCCCCATCACCTCTTTCCTCTAGGTGCATTCTGGAAAAATGGGGAAAAATTGAGGGAAAAATCCCTTTTAAACCCGGGCTCCTTTTAAAGGGTCGCTTATTGTGTAGCAAACCCCTTGACGTTGCCATTGAAATTGGCACTCAACGGGGCCCGTTTTCTGGGGGCCCATCTATCCCCCTCGTTTTTTCCTCAAATCTGCCAGAGAGTTATACCCGGGGGCTTTTTTCTCTAAGAAGAACGTATAATGTGCCTTTTACACTTCAGGAACTGGAGGCAACACCTCAGCTTGCCGATCATCGCACTGGCCTGATACACATATTTTATGTTACAACATTTACATCAGTCAGTCCTTGTAGCCCTTTTAACCTCTTCAATCTTTTTGGGCACAAGGAGTTCTTCCTCACTGGAAACTCCATTGTTCTCCCTTCCCCCAAGCCGGGTACACGGACATAACCCCCACTATCGTCCCATCGCTCTTACTATACAGTTTGCAAAGTGATGGAACGTCTGGGAAAAACGCCGTTAATTGGCATTTAGAGACAAAAAACGTCCTCTGCTAGTCCATAGGCTTTTGTAAGGGCCCCTTCTACCATAGACCCCTTACTACGCTTGGATATGTATGTTCATAATGCCTTTGCAAATAATCACTTAGTTATTGCCATATTTTTTGACCTTGAGAAGGCATATGACACAACTTGGAGGTATAATATTTTGGCCAAGCCCACTCCTTAGGCCTCCGAGCAATCTACCATCCTTCCTTAAGAACTTTTTAACTGACAGACACTTCCGTGTTCGAGTCAATAATGTGCTCTCCCTGGACTTTGTCCAAGCTGAAGGTGTCCCTCAGGGATGTGTTCTGAGAACAACACTTTTTCTCCTTGCTATAAATGATTTGGCCTCTGTTCTTCTATCCAATATTTGGTCATCACTCTATGTTGATGACTTCGCTATTGCTTGTGCAGGTGCTGACTGTCATCTCATTGCAGTTTCTCTCCAGCATGCGGTCGACCATGTTTCCACTTGGGCCACCACGCATGGGTTTAAATTTTCCAGTACCAAAACTCACCAAATTACTTTCACTAGACGCTCTGTCATCTCCGATCATCCTTTGTATCTCTATGGTTCTCGTATCCCCGAACGTGATACAGTCAGGTTTCTAGGCCTTCTCTTTGACCGTAGGTTATCCTGGAAACCTCACATTATCTCTCTGAAGGCAACTTGTCACAGCCGGCTAAATCTTCTTAAAACCTTTGCTCATCTTTCCTGGGGAGCTGATCGTCGAACTCTGCTTTGCCTACATTCAGCCCTCGTTTTATCGAAACTCGATTATGGTGACCAGATTTATTCAGCGGCCTCTCCTGCTACTCTCTCTAGCCTTAACCCCATCTATCACCAAGGATTACGTTTATGCCTTGGTGCTTTTCACTCTTCCCCTGTTGAGAACCTCTATGCAGATGCGAATGTTCCATCCTTGTCTGATCGCCGTGATGCCCATTGCCTTCGCTACTATGTACGCTCTCACGATCTACACAATCCTTCCATTTATAGAATGGTCACCGATATTAGTAGACATTCTTTATTTGTTTGCTGCCCCTGTTTGCTCCATCCCTTTTCTCTTCGCCTACATTCGCTCTTGTCTTCCCTTCAGTTACCACCTTTATATGTTCATGTAGCATCTCACTTTTCCCTACCCCCCTGGGAAGTTCCAGCTGTTCGGGTCTGTTCTTTCTCACTCCCTTGCTCGAAAGCCCAACTGCCTACGGTTGCTTCCCGCTCTCTTTTTCTTGATCACTTCCACTCTCATTCTCATGCCATCGCTGTGTACACAGATGGCTCTAAGTCTTCAGATGGTGTCGAATTCGCAGCAGTGTTTCCGGACAGCGTCGTGCGAGGGCATTTACTATCTTCGCCTAGCATTTTTACTGCTGAATTGTATGCCATTCTTGCAGCACTTATTCGTATCGCATCTATGCCTGTGTCATCATTTGTGGTAGTCTCAGACTCCCTTAGTGCTCTACAGGCTGTACGAAAATTTGATACATCTCACCCCCTAGTTCTCCGTATCCAACTTTGGCTATGCCGTATCTCTACCAAGCATCAAGATATTGTTTTTTGTTGGGTCCCTGGTCATGTCAACGTACAGGGCAATGAACAGGCAGACACTGCTGCGCGGTCAGCAGTACAGGACCTTCCAATTTCCTGTAGAGGTGTTCCATTTCTGGACTATTTTGCTGCAATAGCTACCCACCTTCACACCCGTTGGCAACAACGTTGGTCAACTTTGCTCGGTAACAAACTTCATTCTATTAAACCGAGCATAGGTTACTGGCTGTCTTCTTGTCATCAGTGCCGAGGTTGGGAGACTACTCTCTCCCGCCTTCGCATTGGCCACACTCGTCTTACTCATGGGTATCTCATGGAGAGGCACCCTGTTCCTCTCAGTGAGCAGTGTCAAATTCCAGTATCGATTAGCCACATTCTGTTAGACTGCCCTCTCTATCAACGAGCACGCAGAATTTACCTCCAACGTCGTTTTCGTTCTACTACTCTCTCTTTACCTTCCCTTCTTGCTGATGGACCCTCCTTTAATCCTGATTCTCTCATTGACTTCTTGACAACGACTGATTTACTCCACAAACTCTGATGATGGTACCTTTTGCACTCCCCTCAGCCCTTTCTAGTTCAGTCTCTTGCTGCCCTTTACCCTTTCACCATCCACTCCCTTTTTATCCGTAACCTTTTACTAAAACCCACTCCCTTTTCCCACCTGATGCCCTCGCTCCCTTTCCCCCCTGCGTGCTTATAGCCCTTGTGGCTTGCGCTTTTTTTTGTTATAAAAAAAATATCAAAAATTTGGGAAAAGGACAGCTAAAAGATAACGAACTGGAAATGGTTCCTTATTTAATACTATTTTTTGTCTTTTTTTAAACACGGGAAAGGGGTAAAATGAATTCCAGAATTAAAAATTTAAAATTTAGTTCCTGTAAATTTTAAAATTAATAATTTACGCACGAGGGACGGGTATTAAAAAAGATAGACAAACGAAGAAAAATAAGTCCCGGGACCCCGATAGATTTTTCCAGGGTACAAAGGGAAATGCAGATGGAGTTAGTCAGCCATAAAACGATGTTTTAAGCGTCCCCTTAGGTGTTGTGCCAATTTGTGGAGAGGGCAAAAGGGTTCCTATATTCAAATCAGGGGAAAAGCCCTTTCTTAAAATTACCGCCAAAGCCTGACTCTATATGGGCAAGTTACTGAAAAAATTTAAGCTGAATTATTAGTGAAAAAGCACCCTTCTGCAAGACAGTGAGGGAGTGAAATGGTGAAAATTTTTTCTTTTTCGGCCACCCTCCCTTGGTGGGAATCGGCCAGTGTGATAATAAAAAAAATATAATAATTATTAGAAGTCACCTTTTCAATTCAATTAAAATCAATTAAAATTTTTATTCTCTAAAGGATACAATGCGGGTTTTAAAAAAAATTTTGGGTTTTGTTTGGTTTAATGTAGTAAAATTGAATTACAGAGTGTACCATAGAACCTTGGGGCTAGGCTTTTCGGGCATACTTAGTTTTATTTTAAATGTAAAATATTACAAATTATAGGTAAGTTGGTATTATGGTAAGTGACAAATACTATTTTGTGAGTTTGCAAGTGAATGCTTTTTTTTTGGCCCAGTATTTTTTCAGTTATTGGAGTATCACAGGATTCATTTTTTTAAAACTGAGATTATATTTCGTTTAGGGCAAATGATGAGCGAGTGTAAGTGGCCCACCAGGTGGTATTCGTGAAGTTAGTTGACGGGGTGTATCAGGGAGAAAAGATTTTTTCTAATGGTATTTTCGAAGGTGATGAAGGCCCTGCATTTCTAAGTTCTCGGGTAGGTTTTCCCCAGTTTTAGGCTTTGACATACATTGAATTTTTGTAAAGGTTTAGTTGGACCGGGGGAATGTCGTAGAGATGTTTTTTTTGTTTTTTATCCTGGGGGTTCGTCACAACTTCAAGAAGCTTTTTGGGTAAAGGTTGATATTAATTTTTGGGGCCCTGTAGTTTAAGATTGCACAGTAGTAAGTGGGGATTTTACTGAACGGGGAGTAAGTTTAGATCTTTAAAGAGTGGGGGGTGTGGCCAGGGATGGATTTAGTGATTTTTCTTACTGCAGCTTTTTTTGGTTATTTTGGTTTTAGGTTGTTGCGCAGTTGACCCCCAAGCACAAATAGCATAGGTGAGGTATGGATAAATAAGTGAGTGATATGTGAAAAGGGGCATTTGCGGCACGTAGTATGAATTTTGGAGAGGATCCCAACCTTTTTTGGATATTTTTTTGGCATATGTGGATATGGGTGCTGAAATTCATGTTTGAAAGGTATAAGCCTAGAATTTTCCCCCTTTTTTTGGGAAAATTGAGTTTGTCAATCTTAATGTTAATTTGTGCACCCCTGCTCTGTCCCAAAACATAATAAGTAAGTTTTGTCAGTGTTAACATAAGTTTTATTGGCTGTCACCCCAAGTCGATTTTTTTAATCAGCCCCTCTTTCACAAGGGTTTTAAAGGGGTGGCAAATGGGGTGAGAGTGCAAAATTCGTGTCTCAGAAAAGAGAAGGGTTCAGGTGTTGGGATAGTTTGGAAGGTCTTGAGAATGGGGAAGAGCGGGGGGACCAAGGACCTTTCCCCTGCGGGAACCCAGATCAAGTGGCCGTGTTGTGATGCGTGTCTTTAATGTGACTACGATACCAAAATTTAGAAATTAAAGTTTTAAATAAGAAAGGGCCCCAGGGCCCCTTTTATACCGTGTGGTCAAGTTTGTGGAGTAGATTTCGTGGTTTTCTGTGTAAAAAGCTTTTTTTGGGTCAAAAAAATTCCTAGTGGAATTCCTTTTTTTCCCAAATGCGGTAAAGCAAGATTCTAGCATTTGGATTGCATCATTAGTGCTTTTTTTTTTTGAACCCCAAACTGGCAGGGGTTTTATAGTTTTGAGCCGTATAAATAAAATAAGCCCCCTTGCAGGGTTTTTCTAAAAAGTTTTTGGTAGCAAGGGTAAGTTAAAATTTTTGGGCCTATAGTTTTTAGCTTAGGGTCACCCCTTTATGTTTTGGGTGAACCCTTGCCATCTTAAATAGTTTGGGGAAGGGTGCTATCCATTGACTTTTAAAAAAAAAATAAAATAGAAACGAAGGGGACATGGGCCGCTCGCTTGTACAGTAATGGTGGGACTGAGACAGTTTCCCCCAATTTTTTAAGTGACTTATATCTCAATGTTTCCGGGGGCTCATTTTGGGTGCAAGATAGAAGGAATTAGGGAAATTTCCATCTAGGACCCCCGGCATGGCATTGGGGTTGGGGGGTTTTACTGGCGGATTAGACCATTTTTGGAAGAAGTCGTTTATCTGTTACTGTGTCAGGGATGTATGGGTTTCTTTGGGGGTTTTAGTTAAGAAAATTTTTCTTGGGTTTTTTCTCGTTTTTGGGCCCCTAAATCTGAGAGAGAGTTTTCCGGGTTTTTTTTACCCCCCTTAGTGTCTGTGAATCTACGGGAGTGTATAGTTGTTTGGTTTTTTTTTATTACTTTGGGAAAGTGATGAATAGGTTTAAGAATACTTTTGTATTAAGCCCTGTCATATTGCTTTTCATTTTGGTGTTTCTTGTCAATGGATTTAAATGGTGCGGTTTTCCTGGGCAACCAAAAGCCTTTCGTTTGTGATCGTTTTTGTTTTATGGACAATGTTTGTTGTATAGAAGTAATTTGTTAAAAGATGTCTGTCCAGCCCAAATACCTTTGCCTTGGAGAATTTGTGGGCCAATCAACAGTCTCTAGGTCAGCTGTGAACTTCCTTACGGGGCCCGTCAGGGTCAAAGGGAACTTTGTTGTTTTCAAATGGTGGTTTACAATTTTTTGTCAGGGGGGAAGTAGGGTGGTCGTAGTGCTGTCTGTGTTTACCCCTGATTTGGGGGGGCTAGTTATTGGCCATATGTGGTCATTGGGGTTGCCTTGTCCATGACCTGGGTTTTTTAGTTTTGTTGGTTGAAAGTGGTTGTTCTATTGTTATGAAAACGTTACAGGCTGTTCTAGTAAGCCAGGGTTTATGTTGAAAATTCCCCCTAAGAGAAGTTGGGCTTATTCATTTGTCTGTTTGTTATAGGGCCTTTAATTCTCACTTTAAATTTGGGATTTTTGTGTGAGGAAACCCGGGAAAAAAGGCACCAATTGTTTAGGGGGTCTTAAGGTTTTTTACAGTAAAATTAGCAAAAATGTATTTCCCTATTTACACTAAAAACAAGGGGGCTAAGACAAAATAATTGGTTTTGATATGATTTCAAAACCCCCCCCCAACTGGTTTGTTCTGCAGTTGTGAATTGCTTTGGGGACCCGGTAGGGGTAGATATCTATTTTTCCTGCTAACCAGGTTCAGTAAGAAAAAATGCAGGGGAGGGTGTCTTTTTGTGATTCAAAGGGTGCGGGGTCTCATAGTGTTTTTTTAAGGACCGATGTTGTAGTTTAGTACGATAACTTTTTAAAACATTGTTTGGATGGGTTGGGTTGTGTGCTGGTAATAAAGGGAGTTACTTTTCCCAAAAGGTTTTTATTGGGTTAGATTAGGAGGGTTTTGATCAGGGGAAAAGTGATCAATCATCTTCTGGTTTAAAAAAATGGTTATTTATATCCGTGTTGTTTGTTGGTTCTACTACTGATATCTTAGTGGTTGAAATTTGGACAAGTATATAAACTAGAGTATTTTGGTCAGTAGGGGATAGTCACTACTCACATATGAAGTTTTTGGGTTTTCGTGGTTGTGCTGGGAAAGAAATAAATACAATAGGTATAAACTAGTAATAAAAAAACAAATTAAAAAATTTAACAAGACTCTCACTTGAATTTCACTTTGGCTAAAAAGCTTTTTTGGGTCTTGTTTTGAGCAGAGTGAGCTAAAGACAATAGGTTAAACTAAAATATAAAAATACAAATTAAAAATGCACATTTCCCCACTAGTAAAATTTCACGTGGTTAAAATGAATTTGGTATTTTTTTCTTGAGGAGAAGAGCTATGGTACAATGGTTTAATCTAATAATATAAAAATCAAATTAAAAAATACAAAATTTAAAATAGCACCAGTCTCTCAAGTAAATTGCACATTTCTAATTAAAGGGTTTTGGGGTTGATTGAATTTAGGTAGAAAGGCTTAGTACAACAATTTAGTCAATAATAAAAAAATCAAAAACAAAAAAGCACCAGTCCCCCTCATATAAATTTCACTAAGTCAGTATAGTGAATTTGTATTGACTATGTATTGAGTGAATAGCTAAGTAAAAACGTTTATTCAATATAAATGAAGGCAACCTCAATTGTAAAAGCACTAAGGAAAAATAAGTTGTTTTCAAGAATTAAAAGTATAATTTGATTGAATTGACAGATAAAAATTAAAAATAGCAAAAAAAAATAAAAAAAACAAAAAAATTGATAAAAATAAAAATGGCAATGACTTGTTTTAATATGTTAAGAGGTAGATAGGGTTAAAAAGTTGTAGTTAAAATACTAGGTTAAAAAAGTATGGAATAAAAAGGGCAATAAAAGAGTTTTTCAAAAGGTTGATCAAATAGTTTAAAATAAAATTGGGGCAATAATAGGGATTTTTGAATAAAATTTGGGCAATTGAGTATTTTTTTAAAATGAGGTAGAATTATTGAAGACAATTTTTGGTTTGTTTATAAAAAAAAGAGGGAAAAGTATGTGGTAGTTTTTAAAAAAAAGGGGAAAGATTCTGTAGATATTTAATATAATTTAAAATAGAGGTAAAGGGCGTTGAATACAACAAAGACAAAAAAAAAGAGATGGAGTATTAAATTTTAGGGGGGCACAAATTTATGACATATGACAAAAAACACAACGGGGACTAGGTTTTTCGCACTTTACTCTGATTCTGTTATCCAGCCTCACTTAAATGTTTTAAGGCATGTTCGTGGAGATGAAATATCTCTTCCATGGGGGTTCCTAACTGCTATTTTTTCCCCCCTCACAAAACACTGGGGATTTTTTTTGGGGATAGCGCAGTTTTTTAGCCCATAAAGAAGGTTTTTTCTCATTTTGGTAAGGGACTCATTGACGAAACATCAGTTTTCATAAAAAGATGTTTTTAGTGGGGTTTCTTTGTAACTATTTTGGAATTTTAACAGCACTGTTTTTTTTTCCCGCATGATAGTCCTCTTTTCAATCCTTTAAGCATCACTACGTTGTTAAGGCGAAAATTGTCCTTGAAAGCTGAGGGGGGGTTAGAGGTTTTTGGGGGACGTGGGGGAGATGTTTTCTGTTAACTACAACAGCTCAAAGCTGCTGTTTGGGCATTTGGCTTGGGAAAATGAATGACATTTTCAAGTTGTTGGCCCCTCTTGATCTTTCCCTGTAATTTTGGGAAGTGGGTGACTGGGCTTTAAAGTGTTGAGGTGTCTAGGGACCGGTGGGGTGTTGCTTTGTTGTTCTAGGTGCTGTTTATGTTCTAGGCATGATCTTGTTGAGGAATCTGCTTGCTGTTCTTTTCCCCATTTCTTTTAGTTAGTTTTTTTGATCGTTTTGGGTTTGAATATAAGGAGTTTAGCTATTTCTGGTCGGTGATCTCTTTACATCAAATATGGAAGGGGTTATCTTTGGGCTGTACGGGGGGGCCGTGTTTGTTGTCGTCGTGGTTGTGATGGTGTCGGGTGGGTGATGAGGGTTTTTGTTCTGGGTGGCAGTACCACAAGTTTTTCCCCGTGTATTATGCCCACCTTTGAGTTTGGGGCCTTTTGTTATTGGATCTTCTTTTATTGTTTGACCCTTGTCCATTGGCTGTGGCTTCGGGGGAATGTAGGCGATGGGTGTTGGGGGGAATGGTTTTGGGGTATCACTAGTGCAGCGGGGTAGGAGTCGCAGAACGAGTCCTATTTGTTGTAATTTGTGAACTTTTGGTGATTTTTTCAGTTTCTTTTATCATTCTGGGTATCCACACTGTTTTGTGTTATGCGGGTCGATTAGGTCATCACTGGGCGCGGGAACCCCAGGAGAAATAAAATAGAGGACAAGGGTTTCCTGTTGACGCTGCCGCTGCCACTGCCGCTCCCGGTAAATGAATCTCAGCATGGATTCACAAGAGGTCGTTCCTGCCTGACAAACTTGCTGACGTTCTTCAATAGAACATTTGAGGCAGTAGACAGTGATAAGGAATATGATATTGTTTATTTGGATTTTAGTAAAGCCTTCGATAGAGTACCTCACAGGAGACTTTCGAAAAAAGTGGCAGCTCTTGGTATAGGAGGTAAAGTTCTAGCATGAATAGAGACATGGCTTACCAATAGAAAGCAGAGAGTTACCATTAATGGAGTGAAATCTGAATGGGGATTAGTCACTAGTGGCGTTCCACAAGGATCAGTTTTAGGCCCTCTCTTGTTCATAATTTACATTAATGACCTTGATGAAGGGAGTACGAGTGACATGAGTAAGTTTGCTGATGATGCAAAGATAGGCCGTATAATTCGCTCTGAGGAGAATATCAATGAACTCCAGGAGGATTTGGACAAATTAATATCCTGGTCTGAAAAATGGCAGATGAAGTTCAATGTCGATAAGTGTAAGGTACTAGCCCTTGGTAATGAAAATAACCCTCGAAGCTATAATCTAGGTGAAGTAGAGCTTGATCATACAGAATGTGAAAAGGACTTGGGAGTCATGGTGAGCAGAAATCTAAAGCCAAGACAGCAGTGCCTTAGTGTGCGCAAAAAGGCCAACAGATTACTTGGATTTATCTCAAGAAGTATAAGTAACAGAAGTCCAAAAGTTATTTTACAGCTCTACACATCACTAGTGAGGCCTCATTTAGATTATGCTGCTCAGTTTTGGTCCCCTTACTACAGGATGAATATAGACTCATTAGAGAACATACAGAAAAGAATGACTAAAATGATTTACTGTGTAAGGAACCTCCCGTATGACTTAAAGCCTTAAATCTCCACTCTCTGGAGAGGCGTAGAATGAGGGGAGATATCATTGATATAAGTGGATGACGAGCATAAACAAGGGAGATATTAATAAAGTACTGAGGGTGTCGAACCAGGTAAGAACCAGAAATAATGGATTTAAGTTGGATAAATTTAGATTTAGAAAGAACATAGGTAAGTACTGGTTTTCTAACAGAGTTGTAGATGCGTGGAACAGTCTTCCCAGTGGGGTGATAGAGGCTGGACCTTGAGTAGTTTTAAGAAGAGCGGGCAAATATAGGTGGGGGGGGCTGGGTTTGTTTGGGTTCAAATAACCAATCAAATAATAACCCAAGAAATAACCCCGTTCAGGGATAACGGGAGTTATTTTCTTGGGTTACTTTTTAGAAGAGATCATTTTGATAAGGATGCCTTCGCAGGGCCAGTAGGCCTTCTGCAGGTTCCTACATTTTTATTTTCTTATGTTTTTTATAAAATTTCAAGTAAGGGATTAACGGGTACTCGACCAGCAATCTGGAAAGTAAGAAGTAATACCACCTCACCAGGCACGGGATTCCCCCTTTTGTGCTGCATCAATTTCAAAATTGTAAAAAGGAATTTCAGTATTCCCTTTGCTGATCATAAAGAAAAACAAGTCTCTCCCTTGCATCAATTTTCATTTAATTTTCCGTGTGGTATGGGAAGATTGTCTAGCAGATTTTCACCCAAGCACGACTAACTCATTCGCCTATGTAGGGATGAGGGTGTCCCCGATCTCCCAGTTCTTTTCCCCTTAATTTTTAGCCCTCCATCCCCGCTAAGTGGGGTGTGAGCTTTAAAGACCGTTCAAATTTTTCCCATCTCCGCATTTCTGCATACGCCCCTTGGCAGCACAGGGAGTTTAAAAAGGGGGCCTCACATTCCAGGGGTCGAGTTTTTCAAGGTGGGCCTTCGCGACCAGTACGTTTTATGTACGAAGTTTAGAATCATTGTAATAAGTATGGTTTTTAAAGGAGGTATGTTTTTAGGGAAAGTTTTTGGTTTAGAGTAAAAAAAGGTTTTAGTGCAGATGCAGCCCTGCCAAAGCCCCAAACCCATGTTTTTTGGATCCAATCCAGGGGAAATTTTTTTAACTTTGTGAAAAAAACAAAAACCTTTTAATTAAAAACTTAACCTTTTGGGGGGAAAAAGCTTTTTTTAAATCTTTCTTTTTTTTTGAAGCTTTTTTTGCTTTTTTTTTTAAACAAGAAGGATTTAAGGAAACCCGGGAATTTACTGCCTAAGCAAAATAAAGCCCTTCCCCTTTGGGAGGGAAAAAAAAACGGGGAAGTTATTGTTTAACTAATAAAACCAAAAATTCCATGGGGGTTTTGAAAATGTTTTCTTTTTCTTTTGGGGTTTTGTCCCAAAACAGTTTTGTTTTCCCGGGGGGTTTCCAATGCGGGGTTTTAAAACCCCCTTAATGGTATGGCTTTTCGTTTTCCCCCAAACCCAAAACCCATTAGAATTTTTTTGGTGGGGGTATTTTTCCCCCCCTTTTTCTAGAAACATTTTAAAAAGAAAGGTTTCAAATTGTGCCGGGGGGAGGTCCTTTTCCCATTTTTTCTTTAAAAATTTTTCCAAAAAAATTTTAATTTTGGTTTTTTTTTCCCCCCCCCCCAAAACATTTCCTAACCCCCCATAATAGGGAAAAAAATCCCTTTTTCCCCCAAAATTTTTGAACCTTTTTTTGGGGAAAAAGGGAGAATTTGGGGGCCCAACCAAGGAATTTAATTCTGAAGGGGCTTAAAATTTTTGCCCAATAATTAAAACCCCCCAAGGGTTTTCCCAGGGAGAAACTTTTTTTTTTTTTTTACCTAATTAAACTCAAAAAAAAAAATTTGGGGGGGGACCCATCCATAAAATTATCAGGAAAACTTTTTTTCGGGGAAACCCTCTTCTCACGTTTTCCCTTTTGGGGAAAAAAAGTGGGGTGTAGGGCCGGGAAAAACTTTGAGAGCATTTACCCATCTTTGCATTTCTTATTTATTTGTGAATAGGGGGTTTGTTAAAGGGTACATCTACCCAAGGAATTTTTTAGGGTTTTTAAAGTAGCTAATGATTTCACCCTGCAAATAGATGGGGGGGGATGTCGTTTGCTTGTTTAAGTCTTTTTTTTGAGGAAGATATTTTGAGGGCCCAGTCGATTTCAAAATTTCTTAACCCCATTAAAAAATGGGGCTATCTTCTTGGCCCCGTTGATGGGCATGATTCATCAGCCATAGCTTTCTATATGTTTAGGTGAGGGAGGGGAGAAGCATTTAGGGGAGCATAAACCCCACCTCAAAAACTTTTTTCTTCTTTTTAAATTCTATTAAATCTCAAAATTTTTTTGTTGCAAGTTAAATTTTACAACTAAAATTTTTCACTCTAAAGCCCTTTAAGGGGTGAAAAATTGGATAAAAATTACAAACTTTCCCCCAAACAAAAACACCTAATTTCTATATTTTTTTTATTTGGAAAGGGGGAAATAATGTTAAACCCAAAAACAAACAAATCCGAACTTACCAAAACAATATAAAACAAAAGACATCGCAAACCATCCCCCCAATGAAAAAGGTTTTGCCCCTTAAAAACCTTTAAAAAAATTCAAGCCCCGATTTACTCCCCCAAATAAAATTTCCCAAAGAACCCCCGCATTTAACTCTACAAAACAGCAGTTCCTGATATTTCTCTTTTTCTACCAAAAAACCTGGGTTATATTACCAATTGGGGAAAACCCGGGGGGGGTTTGCTCCCAGGGTAAATGGGGTTCCTTTAAATTTTTTTCCCCAATTATTTTAGTCCCTTTAATTTTTTTTGAATACCAATTAATTTTTCACCAAACTTTTTTATAAATCCCTTTTTTTTATTTGAAATTTTTTAAAGAAACTTAAACTTCAAGTGAACTCCCAAAAAAAAATTTTTCAAGACCCCAACTTTTTTACAAAAATTTTTTCCCCGAATTTTCCCACAAAAAAACTTTGTTAATATTTTGTTTAACAATTTAAAGGGTAAAAACAAAAAACCCCCTTTTTTTTCAAGAAAAAACCCAAAAAAAAAAAAGGGAAAAACCCCCCCCCAAAAAAAGTTTTTTCCCCCCTACCCTAGAAAAAAAACCACAAAAAAACCTGGACAAAAAAACGCCAATCTCCTTTAAAATCAGGCATAATCACAGATAATACAACAGAAACTACCCCACATTTTTCATAACCAATCTAGGCAAATTAAAACCCCCGAACCCAAACTAAAATAACCTTTGACTTCAAATGAGGCACCATTAAAACTTCACAACAAATGGGAAACTCGCGGGTAACTGAGCTAGAAACCTTACAGATAAGAATGTATTAATAATTTTTAAAAAAGACCCAATTACCTCTGTAACAACACTGCCCCAAAAAAAAAAAAAAAGATCACAGCTGGGGACTGAACAGTCCCGGCTAACACCCGATCCTCAAAACCCGAAATAAAACACCTTATAAAAAAGTACAGAATGGGGCACTAACCAAGAAAAAAACAAAACTTTCTCACAATTGTAACCCCCCTAAAAGAAGGGCAAAAAAATTGTCATGAAACGATTATGCAACTTAAAAGGTGATATAAAAAAGACCCGGGAAAAACCCAAATTTAAAATTTAGGAACAAAAAAAAATATCAGGAAAAAAGAACAATCAAACTAACAAAACCCAAAAAATCCCAAATCCCCAACTGAAAAAAGCAAACAGACTCAAGTTTTCTTCTCCCCCAAGGAAAAAACCTTGCCCAAAAAAATCCCCAACTCAAAAACCCCCCCCAATGACTACCTCACTGGGAACTACCCAACACACTGTTCCTGCCCCACAACCCCCCAGAATCTCCCTTATTTTCAACACACTAAAAACAAGCAGGAGAAATTTTAAAAACCTTACCCCCTTTATATAAAAAAAAACTTCACAATACTTCACCAATCCTGCAACCTCTTTAAAACCATAAATCCTCTACCTTCCCCCCAATTCCAAAATGCGGGGTCACCCCGATACAAAAAGGAAGGGGATCAACAGACTTGAATAAAAGTAGGACAATATCCAAATTACACCCCCTCTCTAAAATATTTGAAAAATTAATTCCAAGCGAATCATTCCTACCACAACATACTCAACCCCTGTCAGTCTGGGTTCAGGCCTAATAAAAATACGAATGATGCTATTAGAACAAAAGAACATAAGAACATAAGAAAGACGGAACACTGCAACAGGCCTACTGACCCATGCGGAGCAGGTCCATGTCCCCCAGACAAGACCAATGACCCACCCCCCCGGATTAGTACAATGACCCACCCAGTCTGGTCACCTCCACTCAAGGATGGAGAACTGCACCAGATCCAGCAACATGAGCTAGTCAGGTCCAACTCACACCCACCCACACCCACTCATGTATTTATCTAACCCATTTTTGAAACTAATGTGGAAAATTACATTTACCTGGATTAATCTCATTACATACATACAAGTAAATGGTAAAAGATAATTATTATTTATCAAAGTTTCAGAGACAAGTAGGAATTTTTAGGACACCTAGGTCGCAAAAATGTCCCCCTTCGATACCTACCATCTATCTCTCCACAAGTTGCTCTAGACCTATATTAATTGCAAATGAAATGTACATACACACTAAGAATTCTGGTAAAATTATTAGAATTTTTGTGGACTGTATATTAAAATTAATAAATGATTACATATACACATTTATATAACAGAAGGAGATTTTATAAATCATAACACTCACCAATTAGTCTGGAGATTACTGTGTATAATACTCAAAACCTCCCTCTAACTAAATTTATGATGATAATACTGGCCAGAATTACAAACATAATTTAGATAGCTTATCTGAGGTTCTTGGAGCTGTCCTGTACATCGATTTAATGCTCAAATTATGCAGAAATGCACATCCAACAATTTCGCCTCCTATTTGAGAGGTGTAAGCCCAATATAACCTCTAGAGCGACGAAAATTATACACCTTATTTTCACTAACGTTTTCTTGGCTCATTCAAAAACACAATGGCAACTGACCTCTGTGCAGGTGCAGAGCTTCCCATTTTTATAATATAATTTTTATTAAATACAATATAAACCATCAATTTACATATAAATACTGTATTTCCATCAATATATACAGTATTTTTTACACTGCAGCCGGGCGGAGTTCATTGCTAAACGACTCAAATTACTCCTTCCTCAAGGAGATGATTCCAGCCAGTTCTGGCTTGAGTGGCTGTTCTCCTATTAGGTTTTACTACAATTTCCTCTTCCTGCATCACTTGGTCAGTGTTACTTTCCATATCACTCATGTCACTTTCCCTTAGATTTTCATTTACATTTGATTGAATGCCATTTAATTCCAAGGGAATCAATTTATTAATTGTGCATAAACTTTCTTGGCCCGAACACAACACTTTACATTCTGGACAACACCTTGTGCATCTGAGTACAGTGTCAATACTTTGCCCAGAGGCCACAATGTTCGATGTTGTTCAGTATCAATTAACACAATGTCACCTGGTTGAATGTTCTGTCTTATTTACTGCCTCTGTCGCACCATAAAAGTGTTCACATAGTTTTAAAAGATATTCCTCACGCCCCACATAGACCAATGATCAATTAAATTTATTTAACATTTTAAATTTATCACACAACACGCCGCATCATTGTAATCTTCATCACTTTCTTCCGGATTATCTCTATAGGGCAGGGGCAGCTTCCAATTTCCTTCCATATATTAGGTGAGAAGGGTTAATACATCTGCATCAGTGTATCACTCATGTACGAGAGAGGCCAATTATTATATGATTCTCCCCACACTAACACTGCACGGAATTCTTCCAAATTAACTCTTTCCGGTGTTGGGACTTTACGGAAACACCTCTTCACTGTGCCTATCATCTTTTGTACAGGGCCCCCCCTGCCAAGGGGTTCTAGGAGTAATAAATTTCCAGGTAAAACCCCCCTGGGGTTTAAAGGAGATTGAACATCGTTACTATTATTTAATTTTTTATCAAGTGTTGAGCACCTGCTACAAAATTTGTGGCATTATCCGAAATCATAAATCTCGGACAGGGTCTCCTAGCTGCAAATTTTTGAAACAGCCCGATAAACTGTAGTAGCAGTACAAGTGAACAAGCATACATACACTTTCAGTGGAACACCATCTGAATTACCTGTTAAAATTATTGGACCACTATAGTCACACCTGTTCATCAAATGGTTCACTAATTGTACAGCTCCTTTGGCAATGGTGGAGGACCTGGTACAATAAGATCTGGCATCCACACGGCGACATATTACACAAGATTTTAAACACCCTTTTTTCACTTTGCCATCCTTGTGGAATCCAAAAAAGTTTCCCTAATACAATTTAAGGGTATCTTGTACCCCACCATGCATTACATTTTTATGGGGATTTAAACAATTAAATTTGTTAGGTGATGAGTTTTGGCAGTAAAATAGGGTGTTTAGCATAATCACCCAATTCAGCATTTTGTAACCTACCTCTGCACCTAATTACATTGTTCTCCAAATACAGTCCCAATTTCTATATTATGGAACCTTTCACAATTTTACTTTCCATCATGAGTTTAATCTCATTTCCATAGATTTCTTCCTGTATCCTCTTTATCCAATATTCAAGAGGAGTGAAAACTTATGAGATATTCATCTTGTTTAGAAATTTAAACACCAACTTAGTTACATTGATTAGTTTGGGTAAAGAAGAATGCCTATTTATATCAATGGCTAAGGGAGGACAAACTATTGGAGTGGTGGTCACAGTAATTTCAACAGGAGCAATATATGCCTTTTGTACAGGTCAATTAGCTTTATTTACCAACCAGCTCGGTCTTTTAAACCATGATACAGCATTTACAAATTTAGCATAAGGTTAAAACCCCAAGACAAAAATCAGTGGATTCTCCTCACCAGGTATATGATTAATGTTAACATATGCTGACCCAAACATTATACTTCTCTTGTATCTGATTTTAAATTTTAGCGACTCTGTTTTGTACTTACACAATTTTACTGTTTCCATTGCAAATCCATTGTAAGGATACCTCATTATCAGACCAAATTACAGTGTCGCTAATATTTTTTCTCATGCAACTTATTTCTTATATAATTAACTAATTTGACACCTACATAAATGGCTGTTAATTCCAACTGAGGTAATGTATGTGATTTAATTGGAGACACTTTAGCCTTAGACATAACAAGAGAAATAACACTATTACATTGAAGGTAAGCAACTGCTCCATACGCCAATTTTGAAGCATCACAAAAAATGTGGAGTATATTTTTCCCATCTGGATTGGCCACCTGGCGTGGGAACTCCAACATGGAAATTTTTTCATAATCACCAATTAATTCATCCCACCTGTTAATGAATTCCTCTGGTAGAGTTTCATCCCAAGCACATTTAAGCTTCCATGCTTCTTGTATTAATAATTTCCCTCTTATAGTAATGAGTGACACTAAACCTAGTGGATCAAAACATTTGGAAACTTCAGCAAGCAAAACTCTCTTAGTTAATTTACTTGGCATACTGTAATTATTAGGTTTTAACATTAACAAATCTCTCTCAGTATCCTAAGTTAATCCCAATACATTACTACATTTTGGCACTTCATCTCCAGGGTAATATTTACTTATTTTGTCATTTAATTTCGACGAATTATTATTCCATTCCCTCAGAGGCATATTTGCACTTTGCATTATTTTATTAGCCTCTCCATAAGTCATTAACAGTTCCTCTTCAGTTGATGTCACACCCAGGAAATTGTCCACATAAAATTGTTTGCTCATTACTTTACTCAATGGACTTCCCATACATTTAAGGTGTGCATTTATCGTCACTTGAAGTAGGAACGGACTGGATGTAGCACCAAATAATACGCTCCTAAAGCGAAAGGTTTTCAGAGGGCTAAGTGGGTCACTAGGATTCTCAGGCCATAAGAAGCGGGTACAATCCCGGTCAGCCTCTTGTAAACCCACTCTTAGGAAAGCTTTACTTACGTCTGCTGTAAAGGCATAATTCGTCATCCTGAAATTCAATAAGATATCTACTAATTTTTCAGCCAACGACGGACCTGTCATCAAACAGTCATTTAAACTAGGTACATTTTTGTTACTCCTGGCACTACAATTAAACACAATCCTCAGAGGAGTGGGCTTAGAATCCTTCTTCACTCTGTAATGTGGCAAATAGTGACAATAAATTTTGGCTTGCTCAGGAGGTACCTCTTCTATAAATTTATTAATTAATTGCTCAGTAATTATATCATTATAGGCAGTCAACAATTCTGGTGTCTTACTCAGTTCGCAGAGCTGAGCCTTTAATTGTCCATATGCCATTCTGTAATTAGTGGGCAATTCTGGATGGTTCAGTCTCCACAGAAGTCGTACCCAGTATTGTCCAGATTCAAATTTTACATCTCTCAGGTATTGTTTCTGAGTAAAAGAATCGTCTAGGCTGTCTAATTCCCACAATTTATGCACTGGCTCAACACCATCCTCTATGGAAGAATTATACTGGGGCATGATTTCACGAGTAAGACACACAGTTATAGTATTTATAGTTTCCTCTAGTCATACATTATTATTACAAGAAATTCTACCATACATTACATGGCCTCCTGCAGTCTTTAAAAGGGTGACACCACATTTCTTTACCATACCCTTTACAAAGGAGGCATAATAGTCACTACCTATCAAAATATTTATTGGGCCTACATAATCATCATTTACACAAGAAGGTGCTAAATTTACATTATGTGAAAGTCTTTCTGTAGCTTTACTAAGCCCTATTGTAGACATTTTCTCTGGAAGTCTATCTACAATTACTGCATTAACACGTTTTTTCTCGTTGCCCAACCTGACAGTTACATAAACCGTGAGCCCTTTTATCTGAGAGAAAACCAGATAATTTTAGAATTGTAGGATCTCCCATCTGTACTTTCATATCATCAAGACATTTACGTTTTATGAAAGTACGCTGGGATCCCTGGTCTAATAATGCAGTTACATTTTTTTATTTGTCTTTTATCACCAATTTTTACCTGTAACACAGGTAAGGCTACTTCAGCAAAACCATCATTATTAACATTAGCAGCAATTTTTACATTAGCCACTGTTTTGTCTGGATTGTCAACATTATCATTATTATCAACATTATCATATAGACCCTTACACATGACTATATGGTGTCTTCCCTTGTGACATTGATAACAGTTGTTTAATTTGGCCTGACAATCCTTTACATTGTGATTTCCTAGACATCTGATACAAACTGTCAAGTTTCCCCCAAGAGGATTTGGACAATTTAATGTCTGGTCTGAGAAAGTGGCAGATGAAGTTCAATGTCGGATAAGTGTAAGGTACTAGCCCTGGTTAATGAAAATAACCCTCGAAAGCTATATCAATGGTCCGAAGTAGAGCTTATCATAACAGAATGTGAAAAGACTTGGGAGTCATGTGAGCATAATCGAAAGCAAGACAGCAGTGCCTTAGTGTGCGCAACAAGGCCAAACCAGATTACTTGATTATCTCAGAAGTATAAGTAACAGAAGTTTCCGAAAGTTATTTACAGCTGCTACACATCACTCGTTGAGGCCGTCATTTAGATTATGCTTCTCATTTTGGTCCCCTTACTACAGGATGAATTAGTAGACTCATCAGAGAACATACAGAAAAGAATGACTAAAATGAATTTACTGTGAAGGAACCTCCCGTATGACTTTAAAGCCTTAAAATATCCACTCTCCTGAGAGGCGTAGAATGAGGGAGATATCATTGAAGTGTATAAGTGGATGACGGGCATCTAAACAAGGAGACATTAATAAAGTACTGAGGGTGTCCGGAACCAGGTAAGAACCAGAAATAATGGATATAAGGTTGGAATAAATTTAGATTTAGAAGAACATAGTTAAGTACTGGTTTCTAACAAGTTGTAGATGCGTGGAAACAGTCTTCCAGTGGGTGTTCGAGGCTAGGACCTTGAGTACTTTAAGGCAAGGAAGAGACTGGAACATATATATGAGTGTGAAGGGCTGGTTAGATTGGTGTCAAATAACCAATCAAATGAATAACCCATAGAAATAACTCCCTTTATCATTGGATAACCGGGAGTTATTACTTGGGTAGCTTTAAGATAGAGATCATTTTGATAAGGACCGCCTCGCATGGGCCAGTAGGCCTTCTGCAGTGTTTCCTACATTCTATGTTCTTATGTTTCTAATATAATTCAAGTAAAGGATTAACTGTACTCGACACAGCAATCTGAGTAGTAAGATTAATACCATCCTCACCAGGCGGACGTGGAGTTCCCTTAGTGTAGTGCAGCATCAAGTTCATAATTAGAGAAAGGAATTGTTGCAGTCAGTCTTCCTTGCTGATCAATAAAGCAAACAAGTCTCTTCTCTCCCTTGCATCTATTTGTCACTTAATTGCTGTGTGGTACTGAGGGAAGATTGTCATAGCTAGATGTAGCAGCCCAAGCTCACTGACTAACTCATTCGCCCTATGTAAGGGATGAGGGTGGTGCGATACTTCCCAGTTCTGTTGCCCTTAATTCTATTTATGTCCCCCCATGCCCGGCTAAGTGGGGGGTGTGACATTAAGCGACCGTTGACAAATTTTCCATCTGCGACAGTTCTGACATACGCTCTCTGGCAGCAGCAAGGGCAGTTTGAAAGAGCCTCACAGTCAGGGGTACGATGTTTTTTCTATAGGCTAGGCCAAGTCTGCGCGCAGTACGTTTTAGTGTACGAATTTGGATAGAATCATTGTAATAAGTATGGTTTTTTAAGGATGTATATTATTATGGAAGTTTGTTGGGTTTAGAGTACCAAAAGGTTTAGTGGCAGATGGCTGCCCCTGCCAGAAGACTCCTGTTTTAGATCCATCCAGTGTATATAACTTGTGATAACTTAAAAAATGACTTACAGCTAGTTGAGAAATTTCTTCTTGAGGCAGTTGCTCTAACAAGAGGATTAAGGAAGGATTACTAGTAATGACTTCTTGGAGGGACTTGGTAGGTATGTGATACAAAAATGAAAGGGGGGGGTAACAATCTTCCATGGAGGGTGAAATGCTCTTGTTGTCTACAGTGATTACGGTCATGCAGGTTATAAAACTTAATGTATTGCAACGTTTCAACAACCCATTTAGATCTGTGTGTCTTTACTTCTAGACACTTAGTACGGTTCATTGTGGCAGAGTCCTGGTTCATTTCTTAACAGCATTCATAACCGAGTACAGTGTTAATTCTCAACAGTCTATCACTATACTAGAAATACCAAGCTCCTTCCTCATTTTAAAACCTTGTAAGATTTTGGACAACCAGAATAATTCTGAAGAGCTTCATTCTGCATAACTCCAAGGTTCAGGAGAGAACTTTTCTAGCTGAATATCAACATGAGAGCAACATAATCAAATAAGGACCTAACATAGCTACTGAACATCATTCCACGATTCTTTCACATTACACCATAGTTGGGTTGTAGCCAGCAACAGCTGTTGAGAGCAGTTAGCCTAACATTGCAATTTCTTATTTTAGTTGTGAATATAATGATTTGTTAAAGGTACATCTACACAAGGAATTTGTAGGTTTTAACACTAATGAATTCACCCTTCAAATAGATGGGTGGGGGTATGTCGTTTGCTTGTTAATGTCTTGTTTAGAGGAAGATATTATGAGGCCAATCGATTACAAATTGCTTGAACCTCATTAAGAATGGTGCTCAACTTCTTGTGCCCTGTTTATGGATCATGATATCATCCGCATAGCTTATAGCTATAATGTAAGTGATCAAGTAGAGCATTTAGGAGAGCATTTATACCACTACCTCAAATACTTTATACTTCTTTTTAAATTGCCTATTAAATGCTTCAAATTTTGTGTTGCAAGGTAAATTTTACACTTATTTATCCATTTAATTTTGTTACCACTACGTATTTTAGTCCTATTTATATTGTAGTGGTGAAAATAGTGTAATACCTATTACAACTATAATGCAGATCCAGAACTATCGGATCATTTACTAGCTAGCACCAACTACCTCATATTTTTTTTACTTTGTATGGTGCTATTAATTGGCTTAAACTTAATACATATTACAAGTCAGATTCTTATCTCCAAAATCAATATTAAATCATAGTGACTATCTGTCCATTTAACTTTTTTTTACCATTACTTGTATAGTGCTAATAATTGCTTAAACTTAATACATAATACAAGTCAGATCTTACTCCAAAATCATATATTATATCATAGTGGACTATCTGTCCATTTAACTTTCTTACCGTGACACTTAAGTTTCAGGTCCTAGTATATTTTCCCCTATAACTTTTAGCTTTAAATAACTACCTAGTTTCATATAATCACAATTGTTAAATATCCAAGGGCTAGTTTCTCAGTGCTAAAGTGTAATACGTGTACATTTCATTTCATAATTATATTCAAGCTTTCCTTATTGATTACCACATATAGTTGTTCACCACTAACTTATTTTAAAATCCCTTTTATATTGAAATAAGATTACTTACCACTCTCAGGTGACTTCATTATAAATCTCCCTGCAAGACCAGGACTCACACGTTAACGAAGTTCACAAACACTATGAGTAACTGTATGGTTTGCTAACCAAAAGTAACACAACCTACAAGAAATACAAGACTAGTGTTTCCGTACTAGAACCACATCTGGACCAACCCATATCTCCTTTAAAATCAGCATAATCAAGATAAATACAACAGAATACTAACCCTACATTTCTCATAACCAATCTAGGCAAATTACCCCAATACACAACTAAAATAACCTTCAGACTTCACAAGAGAGCAGGCCATTAATACTTCACAACACAATGGCAAACATCGACTGGCCTAACAGAGCTAGTAAGACCTTACAGGATACTGATGAATGTATTAATAATTTTCTAAAAAGAACCCGAATACCTCTGTAACCAGCACTGGGGGGGGAGGGTGGGGGGGGGGCGCTATAAAAAAAAAAAAACAGATCACAGCTGAGACTTGAACATCCCTGGCTAACACCCAGCAACCTCAAAACCATGAAATATAAAGCACCTATATGAATAAAAAAAGTACAGAATGGGGCACATAACCAGAGACCAAACAAAACGTACACAATCAATTGTAACCATCCTAATAAGAAGGGAAAAAAAAAGTACTATGAGAAGCAGATTATGCAACTTAAAAGGTGATATAAAAAGACCCGGAAAACCAAATACTGAAATTCTAGGAACAAAAAAAATATCAGGAAACAGAACATCAACACATAACAAACCAGATGAAATCCACGTCCCACCAACTGAAACAGAACAGACTCAATGTTTTCTTCTCCACCACAGGAAAAAACCTTGCCAATAAAATCCCAAGCTCAAATACCCCACCCAATGACTACCTCACTGGCAACTACCCGAACACACTGTTCCTAGCCCCGACTAACCCAACAGAAGTCTCTCCTTATTATCAACACACTAAAAAACAGACAGGAGATTAAATACCTTACCACCCTTTATATACAAAAAAAGCTTTCACAAGACTGGTCACCAATCACAGTCAACACTCTTTAACAATCCCTCAATCCTTCTACCTTCCCCCGACAATTCCCACAAAATAGCGAGGGTCACCCCCGATACATAAAGGAGGAGATCAACAGACATGAATAACTGAAGGACAATATCAACTTACAACACCCTCTCTCTAAAATATTTAGAAAAATTAATACACAAGCAATCTATCCAACCACAACGATACTCACCCCTGTCAGTCTGGGTCAGGCCTAATAAAAATACGAATGATGCTATTAGAACCAAAAGAACTTAAAACATAAGAAGACGGAACACTGCAACAGGCCTACTGACCCATGCAGAGCAGTGTTCCATGTCTCCCCAGGACAAGAACCAATGACCCACCCCCTCCCGATTAGTGCAATGACCCCCCAGTTCTAGGTCACCTTCCACTCAAGGATGGAGAACTGCACCAGATCCAGCCAAGCACAGCTAGTCAGGTCCAATTCACACCCACCCACACCCACTCATGTGTTTATCTAACCTATTTTTGAAACTAATGTGGAAAATTACATTTACCTGGATTAAACTCATTACATACATACAAGTAAATGTAATAAGATAAATATATTAATCAAAGTTTCAGAGACAAGTAGGATTTTTAGGACACCTAGGTCGCAAAAATGTCCCCTTCGATACCTACCATCTATCTCTCCACCATTTGCTCTAGACCTATATTAAATGCAAATGACATGTAGCCAAACACACTAAGAATTCTGGTAAAATGTATTAGAATTTTTGTGGACCAGTATATTAAAATTAATAAATGATTACATATACACATTTATAAACAGAAGGAGATTTTAAATCATAACAACACACCACTTAGTCTGGAGATTACTTAGAATAAATACTCAAAACCTCCTCTACTAAATTTTATGATGATAATTACTGGCGCAGACTTACAAACATAATTTAGATAGCTTATCTGAGGTTCTTGAGCTGTCCTGTACATCGATTTGTAAGCTCAAATTATGCAGAAAGGTGCACATCCAACAATTTCGCCACCTATTTGAGAGGTGTAAGCCCAATATAACCTCTAGAGCGAACGAAAATGAAACACCTTATTTACACAAACGTTTTCTTAGCTCATTCAAAAACACAATGGCCACTGACCTCTGTGCAGGTGCAGCGCTTCCCATTTTAAATATATAGAATTTTTATTAAATACAATATAAAACCATCAATTTACATATAAATCCTGTATTTCCACAATATATACAGAATTTTTTATTACACTGCAGCCCCCGCGGGCGGAGTTCGATTGCTAAACGACTCAATTACTCCTCCTCAAGGAGATGAATCCCGCCATTTCTGGCTTGAGTGGGCTGTTCTCCTATTAGGTTTTACTACAATTCTCTTCCTGCATCACTTGGTCAGTGTTACTTGTCCATATCACTCACATGTCCCTTTCCCTTAGATTATCATTTACATTTGATTGAATGCCATTTTAATTCCAAGGGAATCGATTTATTAATTGTGCATAAACTTTCTTGGCACGACACAACACTTACATCAGGACAGACAACCTGTGCTCTGAGGTACAGTGTCAATACTTTTGCCCAGAGGCCACAATGTTCCGGATGTTGTTCAGTATCAATTAACACAATGTCACCATGTTGAATGTTCGGTCTATTTACAGTCATCTGTCGCACCATAAAATGTTCCCATATGGTGGTAAGAAGATATTCCTTATGCCACACATTACTTTTTTTTAACATTTTAGAATTAATCACACAAACACTGCCGCATCATTTGTAATCTTCATCTCTTTCTCAAGGATTTCTCTAATAGACAGGGGCAGCCTTCCAATTTCTTCCATCTAATTAGGTTGAGAAGGTGTTGTAAAACATCTGCATCAGGTGAATCACACTCATGTCGAAGAGGCCTATTATTATAGTTATAGCCGCCTACACTAACACTGCTACGGATTCTTCCAATTACCTCTTTTCCCGTGTAGTACTTTTACGGAAACACCTCTTCACACTGTGCCTATCATCTTTCGTACAGCCCACCCTGCCAAGGGTTCTAGGAGTAAAAAATTCCAGGTACAAACCCTCGCTGGATAACGGAGATTGAACATCGTTACTATTATTTAATTCTAACAAGTGTTGAGCACCTGCTCACAAAATTTGTGGCATTATCCGAGAATCATAAATCTCGACAGGATCTCCAGAGCTGCAAATTTTTGAAACATAGCTGTAAACAACTGTAGAACAGTACAAGTGAACAAGGCATACCTACACATCAGTGGAACACCATCTGAATTTACCTGTTTAAAATTATTGGACCATATAGTCTACACCTTTTACATCAAATGGTTTCACTAATTTGTACCCGCCATTACCCACCTTTGGGCAATGTGGGAGGACCAGGTACATATAATGATCTGGCATTCCACACGCGACAGAATTAAACAAGATTTAATCACCCTTTTACACTTTGCCGTCCTTGTGGAATCCGAAAGTTTTCCTAATACAAATTTAAGGTATCTTGAACTCCACCATGCATTACATTTTTATTGCATATAGCACAAATAAATTTGTTAGGTGATGAGTTTGGGCATAAGATAGGGTGTTTAGCATAATCAACCCATTCATCATTTTGTAACCTACCTCTGCACCTAATTACATTGTCTCCAAATACAGACCCCAATTTCTATATTATGGAACCTTTCACAATTTTTACTTTCCATCATCAGTTTAATCTCATTTCCATAGATTTCTTCCTGTATCCTCTTTATCCAATATTCAAGATGATGTGAAAACTTAGAATATTCATCTTGTTTAGTAAATTAAAACACCAATTTAGTTACATGTGATTAGTTTGGTAAAGAAGAATGCCCTATTTTATATCAATGGCTAAGAAGATAAACTATTGAGTTTGTCACAGTAAATTTCAACAGGGATCAATAAAGATGCCTTTTGCACAGTCAATTAGCTTTTATTTACCAACCAGCCGGTCCCTTTAAAACCATGAGACAGCATTTACAAATTTAGGCATAAGGTAAACCTCGAGACAGAAATCAGCTGGATTCTCCTCACCAGTATATGATTAAATTTAACATTCATCAGACACCAACTAATATACTTCCTGGCATCTGATTAATTTCAGCGAACCAGTTTTTGTACTTACCCAATTTTACGTGTTTCCATATG
The DNA here is from genome assembly GCF_026875155.1 of Cherax quadricarinatus. Classification (NCBI taxonomy): domain Eukaryota; kingdom Metazoa; phylum Arthropoda; class Malacostraca; order Decapoda; family Parastacidae; genus Cherax; species Cherax quadricarinatus. The sequence goes on from NC_069459.1 coordinate 34,643,402, forward strand.
CAAATCCTTTGTAAGGATACCTCATTATCAGACCAAATTACAGTGTCGCTAATATTTTTTCTCAAGCAACTTATTTACTATATATAATTAGACTAATAATTTGGACAACCTGACATAAATGGCTGTTAATTCCAACTGAGGTAATGTAATGATTTAATTGGAGCCACTTTACCTAGAAACAACAAGAAGAAATAACCCTATTAAAGTTGAAGGTAAGCAACTCTCCATACCCCAATTTTGAAGCATCACAAAAAATGAGGATTATATCTTTTCCCATCTGGATTGGCCACCTGGCGTGGAAACTCACAAGCATTGGAATTTTTCATAATACACCGAAAAATTCAACGGCCACCTGTTAATGAATTCCATCTGGTAGAGTTTTCATCCAAGCACATTTAAGCTTCCATGCTTCGTGTATTGAATACTTTCCCTCTTATAGTAAAGAGTGACACTAAACCTAGTGGATACAAAACATGTTGGAAACTTCAGCAAGCAAAACCTCTTAGTTAAATTACTTGGCGCTACTGAAATTATTAGGTTTTGGTGCACTTAACAAATCTCTCTCAATCCTACGTTAATCCCAATACATTACTACATTTTGGCACTTCGATTCTCCAGGGAACTATTTACTTATATTGTCCATTAATTTGGACAATTCCCTATTCCATCCCTAGAGGCATATTTTGCACTTTGCATTATTTTATTAGCCTCTCCAAAAGTCATTACAGTTCTCTTCATTGATGACACAACCTCAGGAAATTGTCCCACATAAATTGCTTTGCTCATTACTTTACTCAGATGACTGTGGCCGCGATACGTCAAGTTAGGAGGGTGTACATTAGGTATGCGTCAGTCGGTTATGAAGTATGTGAGACGGGAGCTGTGGGGGGCATGTAGGGCAGGCCAAATAAGTAGCGCTCCAAAGCGGCAAAGGTTATTCGACTGGATGGGTGCGAAGGGTGGGGTCCGGAGGGCAGGAGGGTGCTTCGCAGGCGCAGTAGAGAGAGGGCGGGAGGACGAAGGGGTCCCGTTCCACCTCTTGTAAGAGCCCACTCGATAGGTGAAGAGGGCAAGGGGTACGTTACTGTCTGTGCCGTAAGGCATAATTCGTGTGCCATCCATGCAATTTCAATAAGATAGTCTCCGTGAATTTATCCGAGCCCACGCGACGGTGACGCCTGTCATCAAGGACAGTCATTTAAAATACTAGGGAACAGGGGTTTAGATTTGTACTCCTGGCACTACAAAGGTGCAAACACAGATCAACGGAGGAGGGTGGGGGATAGAGAATCCTTCTTCACTCTGGTAGATAGTTGGCGAGGAATAGTGACCAAAATGAGGTATGGCTTGCTCGAGGAAGGTAGCCATCTTCTCTAAATTATTAATTAATTGGGCTCATCATTATGAGTCAGTTATAGTCGCAGGTCAACAATTGCGTGGAGTCTTACTCATCCGGAGGATCTGGAGCGGCGTTAGGTAGGATGACCGGGCGTAGATGCGTGGCGAGGTGGGGGGGACGGTTGAATACAGTGTGGTGGAAATTCTGGGAGGTGGTGTGTGCAGTCACCAGCAGGGAAGTAGGCGGGTACGGCCATAAAATGGGTCCAAGTTCAGAATAGGTTTACGACATGCTGGGCTCAGTATTGGATTTTCTGAGTGAAGGAAGGCGGGCGTCGTGGAGGGCTAGGACTGTCTAATTTCCCCACAAGTTTATCACTGGGGCTCAACACTCATCCTCTAGGAAGAATAATACTGGGCACGATTTCACGAGTAAGACACACAGTTATAGTATTGAATAGTATCGGCTCGGAGGAGTCATAGCATTATTAATAGGGGAAGGAACGGGTTGCTGACCGGGGGATGGGAGGGGCAAAGCGAAGGTGGCCGTGGCGCTGCGGGGTCTGTTGGGAAAAATGGGGGTGACAGGCGCGGGCCCGTTTCTTTACGGGCATGACCCATTGTACAAAGGATGCATAATAGTCACGTACACTATCAAAATGATTTATTGCCACTAATCGGCAGTTTACAAAGAACCAGAAGTGAGCTAAATATACATAATGTTAAAGGTGGCTTTTTCTGTAGCTAAACCCTAAGCCCTATTGTATCATTCTCCTCCGGAAAGGCTGAATCTGGGGGCGTTGTGCGACTACAAATTACGCAGTTAACACGTTTTATTCCCTCGTTGCCCAACCTTACAGTTACAAAACAGTGACCCTTTATATCTGAGAAAAACCAGATATTATAGAATTGAAGGAATCTTCCCCATCTTACATTCAATAGCATCAAGACATTTACGTTTTTATGAAAGAACCAGGGATCCTGGGCTACTAATGCAGTTACATTTTTTTAATTTGTTCTTTTATATCACCAATTTTACCTGTAAACACAGTAAAGGCTACTTCCGCGAAAGCCATCATTAATAACATAAGCATGCAATTTTTCATTAGCCATCTGGTATGTGTCTTGATTGTCGAACTTTATCATTAATACAACATTATCATATAGACCTTACACATGGACTAAATGGTGACTTCCCCTTGTGACAATTGATGAACATTCGTTTAATTTGGCCTTACAATCCTTACCATTGTGATTTCCTAGACATCTTATACATCTGTCAAGGTTCCTCCAGATCTTGGAACTTTATCATTTCCATGAATTGTATGCACTGCAAATCTAAAAAGAGTTAGAGTACCCTTGGCAGAAGAGGACAATCTCCTCTTTTTCTTGAGCTGGTTTTTATAAAACTGGGCTACTCTTTAGGAGGGTAACTTATTCCTTCTTACTTGAGAGAATCATTATTTCTGATTCCTGCTACTTTGATATGCACTATGCATCTCTTTTTAGGAAATGAATTTTGATTATTAACATTGGGATAATTTTTCCCCTTGTAAACTTGACAGATACCGGTAGAGTTTATTATGTGTTTGCAGATCTTTTAAAAGATGAGTTGGTTGGATGGTCTCAAGCTGAACAATTAAATACTTGTTGTATACCTAGTCTATTTCCTCGCAAAGACCCAAAATACCTTTGTGATAAGCTTGTTTCGAGATCGCGATTCAAATGGTTTTTAACGAGCTTAATTTATTCTGTACAATGCCACTCAATAGACCAGGTCTGATTCCTTCAGGATTATATTTATTTCTTAAATGTTTTTGAGAATGCTCTCCAGTTGTAACTCGTAAACTATTGAAAACCTATTTGTAAGTGTGATCTGGAGATTTTAAATTATACAATAATGGGGTACACAAGGATCCAACCTACTTTGTTTCTATAATACCATAATTTACCTTCAATCGAAGTCAACTGCTTCTTTGTAAGAATCGCTCTTACATTGAGAAAGGCTGATATGAGTATGTGAGCATCTCCCACTTCTACGCTGATCCTTTTGAGGTAAAATAATTTAGGTTACACAGTCACGATCACTCCTATCCTGCCACAGCTGCTTTGAGGCAAAAGTTGACCAAAACTCCTCCCAATTTTCTCCAGGACTAAAAGGAACGGTAAAACCTAAATTCTGGAGATAGTTTGGCAAAGACGATCTTCTTAATATGTATTGGAGCAGAATGATTAACAGCCTGGTTTACAGGCACATATTAATTTATTCAAAGCCTGACTTTTATGAGCAAGGAGAATCTGTTCCTCTAAATCATAATCTGATTAATCATAAGATCTACTTCATGTCTCATCTACACAGTTTACTAACAAATCTCCTCATATTTTGTTGTAAGATAATATGTATGAAACATATCTATTCCCTAAAGCATCTAATACGATTTAAACCTTTGAAGTCACGAGTTTTCTTGAATTCATTGAATGTCTAAACACTCTGTGCTTTGTTTTACATTGCCTTTCTAGCTTGCAGTGATGCTTTTTTTTTGCTCTATAGCATTTCCATATGTTTGTCTCTACATTAATTTCCTCCTCATTTCAGTCAGATGCAATGTATTAAATTCAACTTAATTAACTCCGAAAACTGTCCCAACAGATCTATGTTCAACATGTGTAGTGCTACAAAATGTAATCTAAGTCTTTTTTACATATTTTCAAATATAACAAAAAAAAGTAGATCAAAGTTTATTTTACACATTTTGCAAATGTAGAAAAACAAAAAAAGAAGAACAACTTTTTTAACATACTTTCAAGATGTTGAAAAAACGCTATATAACTTTGGCCCGTTTACGTTAATAACACTGATTATGTACTAAATTAAGCACTGATCATAAAGGGAAAATATTACAACTACCTTTGAATAGAAATCCTAGGCTAGCTACAACATGGAGCTTTGCAATTACAATGTAAGAAAACTTATAAATATAAATTTAAAAAACACATTAATAATGTTAGCAAACACTACTTGAGGGCTTAGGTAAAGTACACATGTAAGAAATTATAAGTAAGAAATTTAAATACACATTAATAATGTTAGCTAAACTTGAGCTTAGTACTTCCACCACATGTAAGAAAAATATAATAAACATTATAAATGCTTAATACATACTTAGCAACAATTGAGCTTAGCAATTACACATGTATAGAAAATTATAATATTAATTTAAAATGTATTAATATTAAATCATTGCTACACCACTACACATTAAGTAAATTTGAGGACCTAACCTACATCCACCTCCATCTGTCATTATCACGGCGCTATAAAATTATTCAGTAATAATACAACTTAATGACCTCACAATAACCTCCGGTTCAACCGAAGAAGGACCAACGTCCACAAAATTTGCTGGAAAAATACATTACCTGGATATAAACCACATTATATACATACAAGTAAATGGTAGCAAAGATAATTATTATTTATCCAAAGTTACAAGAGACAAGTAGGAATTTTAGGACAACCTAGGTCGCAAAAATGTCCCCACATCGATACCTACCCATCATCTCTCGACAAGTGCTCTAGACCATATTATTGCAAATGAAATAAATGTACATACACACTAGGAAAATTCTGGTAAAATATATTAATAATTTTTATTTGGAACATGTATATTAAAATTAATCAAATGATTACATATACACAATTATTAAACCAGTAGATTATATGAATCATAACACCAGCCACTTAGTCTGGTGGAGATTACTGTGTATAATACTCAAAAGACCTCCCTCTAACTAAATTTATGATGACAACACTGCCAGAATTCAAACAAAAGTTAGATAGCTTATCTGATGTTTCCTGTAAGCTAGTCCTTACATCGATTTTAATGCAGAAATTATGCCGAAAATCACATCCAACAATTTCGGGCTCTATTTGAGAGGTGTAAAGCCCAACATAACCCCCAGATGCTACGAAAATTATACACCTTATTTTCACTAACGTTTTCTTGGCTCATTCAAAAAACACAATGGCAACTGAACACTGACACCTCTGCACAGGTGGCAGAGCATCCCCCATTTTTATAATAATTTTATTATTAAATACAATATAAACCATCAATTTACATATAAATATATACTGTATTTCTGAAATATAAATAGATTTTTTTCCCCACAACTACACAACGTTTTTAAAAAGCCTGAATAACTGTTCTTGGGAGTTTGTTCTAATACCCATTCCACAACCTATTATACCAAACCAGTGCAGTTTCCTATATCCTTCCTGAATCTGAATTTTTCCAACATGAAACCATTGCTTGCGAGTCCTGTTTGGCTAAAAAAATAGCAAAGGAAAAGAGTGAGCTACTCAAGTCCCAATAGGACTCAGATTTTTTAGGGCAAGCTGCTGCCAACGCAGACCGTGAGAGTCGAAGGATCTAATAATTTTTTTTTATGAGGAGAGCCACAGAATTTGGTAAACCCAAGTCTACTGAATATATCCTGACTGCCAAATGACTTCGAACAAGGGGTTAAAAAAGACATGCCCCATGCACTCTGAGGCCCCAGGGCCATACTCCTGGAAATCTCCGTGTTCATCAAGAACTGCAAGAAACCCCTAACAACGTGCTTTAAGACAACCTATGGAGAGGGAGCAGACAACTGGGATCGTACCACAGTTCCTAAAAACAACAGACATAGCCCCCACTCCACAAAGGGGGCAGTACAAGCAATCAGCAAAGAACCTACAGACCGATAGCACTAACATAGTACCATCCCATATCATAAAACTTTGAAAGGGGTCCTAAGAAAGCAAGACCCGCCACCCTAAAGATAACCATCAATTACACAAACCTCAGGCAGCAAGGTATAGAGCAGTCGCGTGCCTGTCTGTCCCAACTACTGGATTCACTACGACACAGGTCCAAGATGCACTAGAATACAAAAAAGGAATGCAGATGTGATATTCATAGACTTTTGCAAAAAGCCTATGACAGAGTGTGACCATGGTGTAACAGCGCTCAAAATGCGTGCTAAAAGGAATAACCAGGATAAGAGAGTTGGTAGATGAGATCTATGATTTCCTCCTCCACAAACAGAACACAAAGAGCAATAATCAACAGAGTAAAGTCTGGAGGGGCGGCTATGGTGAAAAGTTTCTGTTCCACTCCACCACAAGGCACAGAACAAGCTTCCATCTTGTTTCCTCATCCCATGATCCCGACATAGACAATGGATGTCACCACAGCACCGTGTCTTCCTTTGCAGATGACCAACCGACCACCCGGTCTGCATGCACAGTGTTTTCCATTGCAACACGCAAGGCTCCCCAGCAGACATCAACCAAATCTATCAATGGGCTGCAGAAAACAATAGAAGTTCAACGATAGGAAATTTCAATTACCTCCCGATATGGTAAACTTGAGGAAATTAAAACTCCATCATAGTATATAATCAAATTCCAGCCAATAAAAAGAGGAGCGGAGAAACTAACGTCCAAAGACCTGGGAGTGATGCATGTGGAGGATCCTTACCCTTCACGAAACCATAACATTGTAATCAATCGGCCTCTGCAGAAAAATGACAGGATTGATAATGAAGAAACCCTCAAAACTACTAGGGATGCAAAAAACCCCATGAAGGACACACTTCAGTCGCTTGTTCTATATTGGGCCGGAATAATTGCTTCACACCTAACAGCATCCTTTAAAGGCAGGTGAAGATTGCTGACCTAGAAAATGTACAAGAACCTTCACAGCAAGCACGATAATAGGATAGAATAAACACAACCACAATTACATGGGAGCGCTTGAAGTTCTGAACCTTACTCCCTGGAACACAGGCAGGAGAAGATACATATCCACATACACCTGGAAAATCCCTAGATGGACTAGTACCAGAACATGCACAACGGAAAATCGCTCACTAACTACGAAAGCAGAAAAGACTTCGGCAATGACCGAATGCAGAGGCATCCCCACATGAAAACGGTTCACTAGCACGTTAAGAGACAATACAGTAATGTCTGGGCCCAAAGACTGATCAACTGCCTCCCAGCATACATAAAGGGGGATTACTAATAAACCCCTGGCAGTCCTTCAAACAGGCCTGACCAGCACCTAAAGTAGTTATCTGACCAGCCGGGCTGTGGCTCATATGTTGGACTGCGTGCAGCAGCAGTAAACAGCTTGGTTGATCAGGCACTGATCCAACATGAGGCCTAGGTCACATGACAGGGCTGCGGGGCATTGACCCCCCGGAACTCTCTCCAGGTAAATGCTCCATTTAATTACACTGTCCTCTACAAAAAAGAAGTCCCATTTGGATCTTCAATGATAACGTAAAGCTTTAATGATACAGTTGACCATGTATTTGCGAACACACAAAATTAATCACACTATGGTATACGAGCGCACCCCATCACTACCGCTAAAACCTAAAGTCATACCTCAGCAAACAAGAAGCAATATGTGTACACAAATGGAGGCAAACTCATTCCCCCAAGGCCATTACAATGGGGTGTCCCACAAGGAAGTGTCCTTGGCCTCTCTCTTTCTCATTTTACATAAAACGACTACCAACTGCATCAGCAACTAGCTCAAACGCCACACTATTTGCCAGATGAACACTACATACGTCGTCTTCACCCGAACCCAGTCATGCTAGCCACATACGGTAAATACCGAATTACAGAGAATATCTACCTGGAAAGAGAGGATAAATAAATTTACTCTCAATATTGAAAAAACCTACTTCATAACAGTATTGAAAAAGAACCACTCGATTTCCCTCTAATATAATGATAAAGGATTCCACACTATCACAAAGCTCACAGAGGAAAAATCTAGTTAACCACCTGACAATAGACTCACATTCATAAACACATATATCAACAGCATTTCCAAAGGAAACAATCTCCAAGATCGTAGGCATAACTATCGAAGATACTGTAACTATGTTCCCACAGTCAGCCTCCTTGGCCCTATATCAGTCCACACTCATTTCCCCTATCTCACCTCTCGAATTTGTGGGTGCATGGGGCTCAACAACAATAAACCATCTCAGACCACTAATTACCCAACAAAATGCTGCAGTCAGAATGATAACAAATTCTCACTCCAGGCAGCACACTCCACCAATATTCAAAACTCTAAACTTACTCATCGTACAAAACATTCATACTTATTATTGTGCCTACTACATAATAGAACACTAAACTCGGATATAAACCCTCCCCTGAAACTTCTCTTTACCAATCTCAACAGAGCACATAACCACAACACAAGGTACAGATCACTCTTTGATGTTCCTTGTGTCCATCTCACACTATGTAAAAGCGCAATTCACATAAAAGGCCCAAAAATCTGGAATTCATTACCTGTGAATATAAAGGAAACACTGTCTGTTTATCAATTCACGACTCTTCTTAAAAACCACTTACTCACCCACAACTAAATAAATACTGAATATCTGTATCTCATAAATGTATAACCTATGACCCTATCAAACTATGTTTTTTTGTAATTACATTACCTAATAGAATACTCCATTCACTTGAATACTCAGCAACTTATCAAATGTGCTACAAATTTGTACAACTATAAAGTCTCTTATTTGAAATACTTATTTGTACTTTATGTTGCAATTTGTTTTCTGTATTTTTACCACTGATTGTGCTTAGTTAATCCTAAGTTAATTTTAAGCCTGCCCACAATGCTCTGTATACAAGGGGCTTTAGGCATGTACACTCAACCACTGTATTTCTTTGTACAACTATGTATCTAAGTATCATGTCCAAATAATAATAAATAAATAAGTAAATTAATTAATTAATCAGAATATTAAATAGCATGGGATTGAGAACTCCTCTCTGCGGTGTACCTAAAGACATTTCTATAGACTCACTTCTAAAGCCTTGGTAGAGGACAGAGGATACTCTATTTGACAGGTATCCTATTATCCAGCAGAGTGAGCTACGATCAATATTCATTTTGGCTAGCTCATGTAGTACAACCGGTTCTGTTCGCAATATCAAATGCAGATTTTAGATCAAGAAATGTGGTAAAACTAGTAGAGGTGTGTGCAGTGAGAAAGGTGGAAATACAGTTCTGCACACTTTTACCTTTCATGAACCCATAGAGGTAGTACAGTCTGTTAAGTATCATTCTTTCAAAAGTTTTACAAAGACAACTAGTTAAGGAGATCGGTCTAAATGTATCAGGCTGTTGGGACTTAGGGATAGGCACAGTGAGACTATTGGTCCAGGAAGTAGGAAGAACTCTATCAATGTAACAGGTATTATACAGTGCCAGCAAAGGGTTATCAGGCACGTTCAGAATTCGCAAAACAAGCGAAATATTTACAAACACTAATCTCAGGTCGAAGGAGACTCGAACATACAAGCCTTGGAAAAAGGTACTCACTACATACCTTGTTCCAAGGTTCCTGTGTGTGTGTGTGTGTGTGTGTGTGTGTGTGTGTGTGTGTGTGTGTGTGTGTGTGTGTGTGTGTGTGTGTGTGTGTGTGTGTGTGTGTGTGTGTGTATGTGTGTGTGTGTATGTGTGACTCAATTAATATTTGCACTAATAACTCAGCAGTTTTGACCTGGAGAATACCTGGACCGGGTTTGGACGTGTGAATTGCTTATTACTTTATAATTTGTTCATGATTGTGACCATGTATTAAACGTGTAGATGATTCATTACCATTGTAACTTGTCATGACTATGATCAGATCTACCTCGAGTTCATTACCTTTGAAACTTGTTCAGCTATCAAAACTTTCGGGCCCTGTGGAAAATAAATTCCCATAATTATACTGTATATGTTTTTATAATGTAAATATACATGATTATTGCATTACTGTTGTTCTAAATTGTATTTCGAATAGAACCAAGAGTTTCCTCTGCGCCTGCGCGGATGTGCGGGGGAACAGGTCGACTCAGGGTATGGGAGTGGCGGGAGTGTTTTGAATGTAGTGAGGAGGCTGTGAAAACATGGGACCAGGAAATTGGCGTTCACGGCGGCCTAAGGATTAATATAGGCCTCATTTCATAATAGGAAGTGTCGTAACCGTTCCTGGTGAAGAGTGAGGGAACGTGATTTACCAGACCACCGTGATAAAGTGGTAAAATGAGTGAATAATGGTAGGACCGGGGGTGACTGGCGCGTCGCCATGGAGTGTGCCCTGGGTTAACATACCCGTGGTTTAATCATCACTCATCGGTCTCAGATCTTAATGGAGTGGCCTCCAATGTGTGTAATAATTAGGAGACATTAAACCGTATGGTGGGCTAAGAAGTAATCAGTGATAATAACACCAAATTAAGAGAATGTGTGAAGTGAAATGAGTCGCCGTTCCCAGAGTGAGCATCTGTTTATCTCGTGTTCCTGTCTCGAGGATAGTGAAGTTTTTATGGAGTTATGACTTCTAAACCGGGACAAACCAACGCATACCTCGTCCTGCTGGAATAAGAACCGTGTCGGTGTAACAGGACATCGAAATGAGATGGTGAATGGAGGAAATAAGGAGCATCAGTCACCCACAATTAACCTTTCTAGTTATAGCAGACTGATACTGGCCAGTTAGGTATGTTGTAATTGGATAGGTTATGGGTGATCCAGCTACATCAAGTGACCACCAGAGAATATCTGGTAAGTGGTGGGATTATGTACAAGTGTTTTTCCTTGATGGATATATCCTTGTGTAACCTACCCCCCCCTTCATTCAGTTAAACTAATATAATCTATACAGTCCACAATTAAATAGTAGTGCCGTACTTGTGGGTGCTATCCAATTTATACTGGTCTCGGATAGATATGGATAAGATTGTGAGGTCGAAGGGGCCACCTGCAGTGACCAGGGGTGGTTAAGTTTTCTCACATGTCTGCACGGGGTGACTACTGTAAACAATATAGTTGTTGTCTCCCAATGAGATTACTCGTATGCATGTAATGTTGAGGTACGTACAGATAACACCCCTAGAAAATTTCCCATATCTGCCCGCTGGTCCTTCCTGAACCGGATGCAATCAGTGAAAAAATTAATTGAATTAATTTCTTAATAATTAAGTGACTGATTGAAGAAAGTGGGTATAGGGTACACAAATTTAATCGATCGTGTGGTGGATGATAATAAGCCCATTTAACTGCTAGCACATGTGTGGCTAGAATTACTCTTATAAGGCGCCTACTTAAGTTGTATGATCAGTGATTAATAATTCTCTGTGAAAATTTGTGTGGACTGCCTCCAAGTGAGTCACCTACCCTGGCAAACTCTGTTGACACCGAGCTCTGAGGTGGGTACCTCAGCCTCACAAGTGGCTTATAGGACAGATTTTCATAAATGATTGATGTTGCAAGAAACTCGCCTGCATGCACGTATAAAGGACTAACTTACTTGGTGTTGCAGCATATATCCTGATCTTCAACTTCCCTAAGCTTAACCTTAGCCCCTTTGGACTTCCCCTCAGAAACCACGTGCAACCGGGAGCCTTAATTCCTGCAATATTCAATCGTTATTAGTGTCCTGCCTGCACCTCAGAAATTCCTATATCCAAGAGGGTATGTATCCCCTAGTATAACTATGCAGACACGGACACTAGCTTCAAGACTGCCTTGAGACACTGGTACTTACTGGGCATGCACTGTCTGTTGCACACCGGGCCCACAGATCAAACTCACTCACAATTCTCCCCAGACACTGGCCAGAAATCTACGAGATAAAGTGGAGGTCTTGTCTTAATGTATGGGCCTGACGGAGGTCATCTACAGTACATCGAGGTGCCTCTACCAGATTTCCCTAGGTCTCAAATGTGAAGACACGTGGGGAGCGCCGTCTGCTGATCACGGCATGTCTTGTCCAGTTGGTGTCTTTCTTAAGAAGAACGAGCTGGTCTCTCTTCCAGGCCCTCATCTCTTCGATCAAACTAGGGCTGCCAGTTCTCCATAGCTAACTTATCCTGGTGTTTGCCTACATTATCGGCCTATTACTACCTATGTTAAGGTCTTATGTCTACATTATTATTATCTACAGTTGCCTCAATGATCCTAATATTAGTGTACTACCAGTAAAACTACCTACTCCTTCCCTGAAGGGTAAATCTATAAATTAAATAAGCTTACCAACAATCCACGCCAACTAGAGAGAATGCTTTGTTTTGGGTGGGGTGTAAGGGCCACCCAGCTCAGCCGTTCCATTATGGCCATGCCGGATCTGTCTGTCCTGTGGAACTTTAGGGACCAAATAAATTTCCACATCCTCCCGCCGGCGAAGGTAGGCGCTAAGTCTAGATCAAGTCTGCCTCCCGCAGGCCCTCCCAGTGGGCCCTGGATTTGAGTGCCGTTCGATGGGTCGTCCGGCCGCTCAGCTTGGTCAGCCTCTGGTCTAATTTCTCATGTCCCGGTCCCACCGTGTGGACCTCGAGAGGTAAAAGCCTGTTGATGGGTCTTATAGTCTCGACACCATTCATTCTCACCTTCACCATTCTCAACTGCCCAGCCTTGTCTGGGTGGGTCGACACTACCAGGCCAAGAGGCCAGTATGCCCTGGGTGCCTCGGACTCTACTAGCACCAGGTCTCCTTCACTTAGCATCGTCTTATTTGCCTCGGGGTCGGCACCATAGAAATGTTCCCGCAATGTTGTCAAGTAATCCCTGCGCCACACCTGGGTCCATTTGTCCAGGATGTTCGCCAGTCTGTTGTGACTCCTGTGCAGTTCTTCATTGATGGGGGGACCATCTGGCCCATAATAATCCAGCTCCTTGGAAGACTGACTCAAAATTGCGGGGAAGGGCTCAATCCTCCTTCCAAACAGCATGTGATTGGGGGTGAGAGCTTCCTACTCGTCAATCCCATTTTGTACATAGGTCAGAGGCCTGTTATTGACTCTTGCCTCTATCTCAACTAACACTGTCCTCAGTTCATCAAAGCTCACTCTCCTGCCGTGCAAAACCTTCCCAATGCACCTTTTGACTGTGCCCACCATGCGTTTCATAGAATCCCCCTTGCCAAGGCGCCTGGGAGCTATGAACCTCCACTCGCACTCCTATCTCTTCAGGTGTTCTCGTACTTCTCCGTTGTCCCTAAGATTCCTGAAAACTTTATCGGCCGCTCTGAAGCTCGTGCCATTGTCCGAGATAATCAACCGCGGGCATGAGAATCTGGCTGTAAACCTCCTGAACAACTTCACGAAAGTCTCTGTCGACATATCTTCTGCCAACTCCAAATGCACAGCTCGAGTAGTGGCACAAGTAAACAGGCAGACATATACTTTCTGTGGGCCCACCCTGTCGTCTCCTGGGTTCTTCAATGTGATAGCCCCAGTATAGTCTATTCCCACAGTCTCAAAGGGCCTGTCACTATGTATCCACTCCTGAGGTAGCGGTGGTGGACCTGGGTATGGTAGGGTCCTCCCATTGTACCGCCGGCAGACCGTGCAACTCTTTAGCACCCTTTTGACGGCAGCTCGACCCTTCAGTACCCAGTAATTCTGACATAGGCAGGTGAGGGGTATCTCCAAACCCCCCATGTAAGTCCTCTGATGGGCATCTTGTATCAATAGCTCTGATGCCCATCCCTCCTTTTCCCGTAGCACGGGATGTTTGGCCCCAGCTGAGCTAAGGTTTTGATTCTTCCCCGCATCT
>NC_069459.1:34657877-34681618 GCF_026875155.1 Cherax quadricarinatus
AGTTTTTTTCCTTCGGGTTATGGGGCAGTAGGGGTTTTTGGTGGCCGGGGACCAGGTCAGTTGGCACCAGTCGTGGCGGGTGACACCGCTGAAGGTTTGCTCGATCCCAAAGCTAGAGCTCACGGCGATGTTGCTGGGAGCAAGACAGGGTAAGTACGTAGAGGAGGTGTTGAGTAATCTGAGGGTGACACACACTATGTATGGACAGACTCGGAGGTGGCCTTACAGTGGGTCCAGAACGACAGGTCTAAGCTCCCCTATGTCAGGAATCGGGTAAAGGAGATACGGGAACTACAGTCAACGTCAACAATTCTGTACGTGCCTACAGATCAAACCCAGCCGACCTGATAAGCCGAGGGGTGACACACAAAAAAGCTGAGTAAAAGCGAGATTTGGTTCAAAGGCCAGACTGTTACCGGCAAGGGATTGCTGGCCGGAGCAGAAATTCGGGGAGACAACCAGCAGCATAGTACACTTTGCGGGGAACCCGACACTGAATTATTTGACCCCAGGCGCTACTCCTCTTGGAGGAAACTTATAGGAGTCACGGAAATGGTATTTCGATTTGTGAGGAAGCTGCATGACAAGGTAAGCCAATGTCGACAGTTGTCTCTCGTGGGTCCCAGAGAATATTGGATAAGGCAGTACCAAAGGGAGAGGTTTCCAGGAGTGCTGGAAGTACTGGCTACCAGGCAGCAGGTTATGGCGTCATGATGCGTGTCCAACGACGACTCAGGGAACAGTAAATTGGTTCACTCATTGGGATTGTTCCTAGATCATGCTAATAAGATGCAGGGGAAGAATAGCAAAACTCTGAGCTCAGCTATGGGGCCAAACATCCCGTGCTACTGGGAAAGGAGGGATGGGCATCAGAGCTATTGATACAAGATGCCCATCAGAGGACCTTACATGGGGGGTTTGGAGATACCCCTCACCTGCCTACGTCAGAATTACTGGGTACTGAAGGGTCGAGCTGCCGTCAAAAGGGTGCTAAAGAGTTGCACGGTCTGCCGGCGGTACAATGGGAGGACCCTACCATACCCAGGTCCACCACCGCTACCTCAGGAGTGGATACATAGTGACAGGCCCTTTGAGACTGTGGGAATAGACTATACTGGGGCTATCACATTGAAGAACCCAGGAGACGACAGGGGGGCCACAGAAAGTATATGTCTGCTGTTTACTTGTGCCACTACTCGAGCTGTGCATTTGGAGTTGGCAGAAGATATGTCGACAGAGACTTTCGTGAAGTTGTTCAGGAGGTTTACAGCCGATTTCATGCCCCCGCGGTTGTTTATCTCGGCATGGCACGAGTTTCAGAGCGGCGATAAAGTTTTTCGGAATCTTAGGGAACAAGGGAAGTAGAGAACCCTGAAAAATTTAGAGGCGAGTGGAGGTTTAGCCCCAGGGGCCTTGGCAGGGGGATTCTTGAACGCTGGTGGGCACAGTAAAAAAGGTGCTTTGGGGGAAGGTTTGCACGGCAGGAGAGTGGCTTTGATGAATGAGGACAGTGTTAGTTGAGAAGAGGAAAGAGTCAATAACAGGCCCCGACCTATGTACAAAATGGGTTTGACAGAGGAAGCTCTCCCCCAATCAATGCTGTTTGGAAGGAGGATTGGCCCTTCCCGAAATTTTTTGAGTCAGTTTTCCAAGGAGCTGGATTATTTGGGCCAGATGGCCCCCCCATCAATAAAGAACTGACAGGGTCACAACAGACTGGCGAACATCCGGACAAATGGCCCGGTGTGGCGAGGGTTTACTTGAAAACCCTTCGGGAACATTTTTTTGGGTCCCGCCCCCGAGGCAAAAAAGCGATGCTAATAAAGGAGCCCGGTTGTAAGTCGAGGCCCCAGGGCAAAGGGCTCTTGGCCCGGTAGTTACCCACCCAGCCCAAGGCTGGGGGGGTTGGGAGTGGTGAAGGTGAGAATAAATGGTGTCGGACTAAAAAGACCCATAACAGGCTTTTACTTCGAGGTCCACGGTGGGACCGGGACATGGAAATTAGACCAGGGGCTGACAGTGGGGCCGGACAAACCCATGAACGGCACTAAAACCCAGGGCCCATGGGGGGCCCTGGGGGGGCCCGATTGATCTGTTAGCCCCTATTCGCCGGCGGGGGATGTGGAAATTTATTTGGCCCCTAAATTTCCCAAGGACAGACAGACCCCGGCATGGCCTAATGGAAGGGCTGAGTGGGGGGCCCCTTACACCCCACCCAAAACAAAGCATTCTCTCTAGTTGGGGGGGGATTGTTGGTTTAAGTTTTTTAATTTTTTTGATTTCCCCTTCAGGGAAGGAGTAGGTATTTTTATGGTAGTCACTAATATTGGGGATCATTGAGGAATGTAGATAATAATAATGTAGCCCAAAGACCTTAACAGGGGTGTAATAGCCGATAATGTGGAAAAACCAGGTAAGTTACTATGGAAAATGGCAGCCCTATTTTGATCGAAGAGATGAGGGTGGAAGAGGACCAGCCGTTCTTTTTAAAGAAAGACACCAAGGGGAAAACATCCCGTGATCGCAGACGGGCTCCCAGTGTCTTCACATTTGAGCCCTGGGAAATTGGTAGAGGCCCCTCGTGTACTGTAGATGACCTCCGTCGGCCAAATTTGGGGACAAGCCCTCATTTTATCTGTAGATTTTGGCCGTGTCTGGGGAGAATTTTTGAGTGAGTTTGATCTGTGGGCCGGGGTGGAACAGACGTGCTGCCCGTAAGTCCCGTGTTCAAGGGGAGTCTTGAAGCTAGTGTCCGTGTCTGCATAGTTTATAGGGGGTACATACCCCCTTTGGGTATGGAATTTCTGGGTGCAGGCGGACCTTTTTAAAAGATTGTTATTGCAGGAATTTAAGGGTCCCCGGGTTTCAGTGGGTTTTTGAGGGGGAAATCAAAGGGCTAAGGTTAAGCTTTTGGGGAAATTGAAGATCAGGTATATGCTGAACACCAAATAGTTAGTCCTTTATACGTGCATGGGCGGTTTCTTGCAACATCAAATTTTTGAAATCTGTCCTATAAGCCCCTTGTGAGGCTGAGGTACCACTCAGAGCTCGGTGTCAACAGGTTTGCCCGGGTAGGTGATCACTTGGAGGCAGTTTCCACACAAATTTTACAGAGAATTTTTAATCACGATCATAAAAACTTTAAGGGCCGCCTTATTTGATAAAACCCAGCCCCACATGTGCTAGCAATTAAATGGGTTTTATCATCCACCACACGATCGATTAAAATTTTTGTACCTTACCCATTTCTTCAACGTCACTTATTATTAAGAAATTAATTCAAATTAATTTTTTCCTGATTGCATCCCCTTCCCCGGAAGGACCCGCGGGCGTATGGGAAATTTTTTAGGGGTGTTATCTGTACGTACCTCAAATTTTATGCATACGAGTACTCATTGGGGGACAACAACTATATTTTTTACCGTATCACCCCGGCGACATGTGAAAAACTTAACCCCCCCTGGTCACTGCAGGTGGCCCCTTGACCTCACAATCTTATCCATATCTATCCGAGACAGTTAAAAATTTGGGTAGCACCCCAAGTACGGCATTAATTAATTGTGGACTGTATAGATTTATTAGTTTAACTGAATGAAGGGGGGGGGGGGTGGTTTCACAAGGATTATCCATCAAGGAAAAACACTTGTAATAATCCCCCCACTTACCCGAATTTCTTGGTGGTCACTTGATGTAGCTGGGTCACCCCTAACCTATCCAATTACAACATACCTAATGGCCGTATAGTCTGCTATAATAGAAAAGGGTTAATTGTGGGTGATGTCTCCTTATTTTCCCCCATTCACCATTCTTTGATGTCCCGTTTTCACGACCGGTTTTTTCCGGGACGGGTTTGCGTTGGTTTGTCCCCGGTTTAGAAGTCATAATCCATAAAAACTTCCCTATTCGGACAGGAAACGAGATAAACAGTGCTCACTCTGGGGCGGCGACTCTTTTTTCAACATTCTTTAATTTTTGGGGTTTTATCCTGATATTCTTAGCCCCCCCATACGGTTTTAATGTCTCCCAATTATTACAACATTGGAGGCACTCCCTTAAGATCTGAGAGCGATGAGGGGATGATTAAACCATGGGTTGTTAACCCAGGGCACACTCCTTTGGCGACGCGCCAGTCACCCCGGTCCTACCATTATTCACTCATTTTCCACTTTATCCGGGGGGTCTGGTAAATTCACGTTCCCTCATCTTCACCAGGAACGGTTACGACACTTCCTATTTTGAAATGAGGCCTATATTAATCCTTAGGCCGCCGTGAACGCCAATTTTTCCTGGTCCCATGTTTTCACAGCCCCCTCACTACATTCAAAACACTCCCGCCACTCCCATACCCTGGTCGACCTGTTCCCCCCCACATCCGGCAGGCGCAGAGGAAACTCTTGGTTTTTATTCAAAAAACAATTTAGAACAAACAGTAATGCAATAATCATGTATTTTAAATTTATAAAAAATATACAGTTAATTATGGGAATTTATTTTCCACAGGGCCCGAAAGTTTTGATAGCGAACAAGTTTCAAAGGTAATGAACTCGAGGTAGATTGTCATAAATTATGACAAGGTTACAATGGTAATGAATCATCTTTCACGTTTAATTTCATGGTCACAATCATGAACAAATTATAAAGTAATAAGCAATTCACACGTCCACACCCGGTCCAGGTATTCTCCAAAGGTTCAAAATGCTGAGTTATTAGTGCAAATATTAATTGGCACACATACACACACACACATACAACATACACACACACACACACAAACACACCCCACACACACACACACCACACACACACACCACACACACACACAGGCAGGAACCATACACAGTTTTAAGCGAGGTTTGATAAAGCTCATGGAGCGGGGAGAGGAGAGGGCCTAGTAGCAACCGGTGAAGGGCCGGGCCAGGAGCTAGGCTCGGGCCCCCGCAACACAAATAGGTGTGAGTACAATTAGGTGAGTACACACACACCCACCAAAACACACCACAAACACAGGAACCTTTGGGCAAGGATGAGTGGTCCTTTTTCCAGGTTGTATGTTCGAGTCTCCTTCGACCTGAGTTGTGTTTGTAAATATTTCGCTTTTTTGCGAATTCTGAACGTGCCGATAACCCCCTTTGCGGCACTGTTTTAATCCCTGTTACATTGATAGGTTCTTCCTATTTCCCGGGGCCAATAGTCTCACTTGCCTTTCCCAAAGTCCAACAGCCTGATACATTTAGCCCGATCCCCTTTAAAACTAGTTGTCTTTGTAAAACTTTTTGAAAGAATGATACTTAACAGACTGTATACCTCTAGGGTTTAGAAAGGTAAAAAAATGTGCAAACTGTATTTCCACCCTTTTCCGCACACACCCCTTTCAGTTTTACCCATTTCTTTTCTAAAATCTGCATTTGATATTGCGAACAGAACCGGTTGTACTACATGAGCTAGCCAAAATTAATATTGATCGTAGCTCACTCTGCTGGATAATAGGATACCTGTCAAATAGAGTATCCTCTGTCCTCTACCAAGGCTTTAGAAGTGAGTCTATAGAAATGTCTTTAGGTACACCGCAGAGAGGAGTTCTCAATCCCATGCTATTTAATATTCTGATTAATTAATTAATTTACTTATTTATTTATTTATTATTATTTGGACATGATACATAGATACATAGTTGTACAAAGAAATACAGTGGTTGAGTGTACATGCCTAAAGCCCCTTGTATACAGAGCATTGTGGGCAGGCTTAAAATTAACTTAGGATTAACTAAGCACAATCAGTGGTAAAAATACAGAAAACAAATTGCAACATAAAGTACAAATAAGTATTTCAAATAAGAGACTTTATAGTTGTACAAATTTGTAGCACATTTGATAAGTTGCTGAGTATTCAAGTGAATGGAGTATTCTATTAGGTAATGTAATTACAAAAAAACATAGTTTGATAGGGTCATAGATTATACATTTATGAGATACAGATATTCAGTATTTATTTAGTTGTGGGTGAGTAAGTGGTTTTTAAGAAGAGTCTTGAATTGATAAACAGACAGTGTTTCCTTTATATTCACAGGTAATGAATTCCAGATTTTTGGGCCTTTTATGTGAATTGCGCTTTTACATAGTGTGAGATGGACACAAGGAACATCAAAGAGTGATCTGTACCTTGTGTTGTGGTTATGTGCTCTGTTGAGATTGGTAAAGAGAAGTTTCAGGGGAGGGTTTATATCCGAGTTTAGTGTTCTATGTATGTAGTAGGCACAATAATAAGTATGAATGTTTTGTACGATGAGTAAGTTTAGAGTTTTGAATATTGGTGGAGTGTGCTGCCTGGAGTGAGAATTTGTTATCATTCTGACTGCAGCATTTTGTTGGGTAATTAGTGGTCTGAGATGGTTTATTGTTGTTGAGCCCCATGCACAAATTCGATAGGTGAGATAGGGGTAAATGAGTGACTGATATAGGGCCAGGAGGGCTGACTGTGGAACATAGTACAGTATCTTCGATAGTATGCCTACGATCTTGGAGATTTTCTTGGAAATGTGTTGTATATGTGTTTGAAATTTGAGTCTATTGTCAAGGTGGATACCTAAGAATTTTCCCTCTGTGAGCTTTGTGATAGGTGATCCATTTATCATTATATTAAGAGGGAAATCGGTGGTTCTTTTTCAAAACTGTATGAAGTAGGTTTTGTCAATATTGAGAGTAAATTTATTAATCATCATCCAGGTAGATATTCTCTGTAATTCGGTATTTACAGTATTGGCTAGCATGACTGGGTTTGGGTGAGAGAAGACGTATGTAGTGTCATCTGCATATAGTGTGGGTTTGAGTAGTTGCGATGCATTTGGTAGGTCGTTTATGTAAATGAGAAAGAGAAGAGGGCCAAGGACACTTCCTTGTGGGACACCAATTGTAATTGGCTGTGGGGAAGAGTTTGCTCCATTTGTGTACACATATTGGCTTCTGTTGCTGAGGTATGACTTTAGGTAGTTGAGGGAGTGCGCTCTTATACCATAGTGTGATAATTTTGTGTGTAGCAAATCATGGTCAACTGTATCAAAAGCTTTACGTAAATCAATGAAGATCCCCATTGGGACTTCTTTTTTCTCGAGTGCAGTGTAAATTACCTGGAGTTTACCTGGAGAGAGTTCCGGGGGTCAATGCCCCGCAGCCCAGTCTGTGACCAGGCCTCATGGTGGATCAGTGCCTGATCAACCAAGCTGTTACTGCTGGCTGCACGCAGTCCAACATAAGAGCCACAGCCCGGCTGGTCAGATACCTACTTTAGGTGCTTGTCCAGTGCCTGTTTGAAGACAGCCAGGGGTTTATTAGTAATCCCCCTTATGTATGCTGGGAGGCAGTTGAACAGTCTTGGGCCCCAGACACTTACTGTATTGTCTCTTAACGTGCTAGTGACACCCCGTTTTTCACTGTGGGGATGTTGCATCGTCTGCCGAGTCTTTTGCTTTCGTAGTGAGCGATTTTCGTGTGCAAGTTCGGTACTAGTCCCTCTAGGATTTTCCAGGTGTATGTGATCATGTATCTCTCCTGCCTGTGTTCCAGGGAGTACAGGTTCAGGAACTTCAAGCGCTCCCAGTAATTGAGGTGTTTTATCTATCCATTATGCGTGCTGTGAAGGTTCTCTGTACATTTTCTAGGTCAGCAATTTCACCTGCCTTTAAAGGTGCTGTTAGTGTGAAGCAATATTCCGGCCAATATAGAACAAGCGACCTGAAGAGTGTCATCATGGGTTTTGCATCCCTAGTTTTGAGGGTTCTCATTATCCATCCTGTCATTTTTCTAGCAGATGCGATTGATACAATGTTATGGTTCTTGAAGGTAAGATCCTCCAACATGATCACTCCCAGGTCTTTGACGTTAGTTTCTCGCTCTCTTTTATGGCTGGAATTTGTTTTATACTCTGATGAAGTTTTAATTTCCTCAAGCTTACCATATCGGAGTAATTGAAATTTCTCATCGTTGAACTTCATATTGTTTTCTGCAGCCCATTGAAAGATTTGGTTGATGTCTGCCTGGAGCCTTGCAGTGTATGCAATGGAAAACACTGTCATGCAGACCGGGTGTCATCTGCAAAGGAAGACACGGTGCTGTTTACCTGGAGTTTACCTGGAGAGAGTTTCGGGGGTCAACGCCCCCGCGGCCCGGTCTGTGACCAGGCCTCCTGGTGGATTAGCCGCTGATCAACCAGGCTGTTGCTGCTGGCTGCACGCAAACCAACGTACGAGCCACAGCCCGGCTGATCAGGAACTGACTTTAGGTGATTGTCCAGTGCCAGCTTGAAGACTGCCAGGGGTCTGTTGGTAATCCCCCTTATGTATGCTGGGAGGCAGTTGAACAGTCTCGGGCCCCTGACACTTATTGTATGGTCTCTTAACGTGCTAGTGACACCCTGCTTTTCATTGGGGGGATGGTTTCATCGTCTGCCAAGTCTTTGCTTTCGTAGTGAGTGATTTTCGTGTGCAAGTTCGGTACATAGTCCCTCTAGGATTTTCCAGGTGTATATAATCATGTATCTCTCCCTCCTGCGTTCCAGGAATACAGGTTTAGAAACCTCAAGCGCTCCCAGTAATTGAGTGTGTGTTTTATCTCCGTTATAGCGGGCCGTGAAAGTTCTCTGTACATTTTTAGGTCGGCAATTTCACCTGCCTTGAAAGGTGCTGCTAGAGTGCAGCAATATTCCAGCCTAGATAGAACAAGTGACCTGAAGAGTGTCATCATGGCTTGGCCTCCCTAGTTTTGAAGGTTCTCATTATCCATCCTGTCATTTTTCTAGCAGATGCGATTGATACAATGTTATGGTCCTTGAAGGTGAGATCCTCCGACATAATCACTCCCAGGTCTTTGACGTTGGTGTTTCGCTCTATTTTGTGGCCAGAATTTGTTTTGTACTCTGATGAAGATTTAATTTCCTCATGTTTACCATATCTGAGTAATTGAAATTTCTCATCGTTGAACTTCATATTGTTTTCCGCAGCCCACTGAAAGATTTGGTTGATGTCCGCCTGGAGCCTTGCAGTGTCTGCAATGGAAGACGCTGTGGCTGACATCCTTGTCTATGTCGGATATGAGGATGGGAAACAAGATGGAAGCTAGTACTGTGCCTTGTGGAACAGAACTTTTCACCATAGCCGCCTCAGACTTTACTCTGTTGATTATTGCTCTTTGTGTTCTGTTTGTGAGGAAATCATAGATCCATCTACCAACTTATCCTGTTATTCCTTTAGCACGCATTTTGTGCGCTGTTACACCATGGTCACACTTGTCAAAGGCTTTTGCAAAGTCTATGAATATCACATCTGCATTCTTTTTGTCTTCTAGTGCATCTAGGACCTTGTCGTAGTGATCCAGTAGTTGGGACAGACAGGAGCGACCTGCTCTAAACCCATGCTGCCCTGAATTGTGTAATTGATGGGTATCTATATGGGTGGCGGTCTTGCTTCTTAGGACCCTTTCAAAGATTTTTATGATATGGGATGTTAGTGCTATCGGTCTGTAGTTCTTTGCTGTTGCTTTACTGCCCCCTTTGTGGAGTGGGGCTATGTCTGTTGTTTTTAGTAACTGTGGGACGACCCCAGTGTCCATGCTCCCTCTCCATAGGATGTTAAAAGCACGTGTTAGGGGTTTCTTGCAGTTCTTGATGAACACGGAGTTCCATGAGTCTGGCCCTGGGGCAGAGTGCATGGGCATGTCATTTATCACCTGTTCGAAGTCATTTGGCGTCAGGATAACATCAGATAGACTTGTGTTTACCAAATTCTGTGGCTCTCTCATAAAAAAAATTATTTAGATCTTCGACTCTCAGTCTGGTTAGCAGCTTGCTAAAAACTGAGTCATATTGGGACTTGAGTAGCTCACTCATTTCCTTGCTATTTGTTCTAGCCAAGACAGGACTCGCAGCAATGGTTTCAAGTTGGAAAAATTCAGATTCAGGAAGGATATAGAAAAGCACTGGTTTGGTAATAGAGTTGTGGAAGGGTGGAACAAACTCCCAAGAACAGTTATTCAGGCTAAAACGTTGTGTAGTTGTGGAAAATACTATATATATTTACAGAAATACAGTATTTTATATGTAAATTGATGGTTTATATTGTATTTAATAAAAATTATATTATAAAAATGGGAAGCTCTGCACCTGTGCAGAGGTCAGTTGCCATTGTGTTTTTGAATGAGCCAAGAAAACGTTAGTGAAAATAAGGTGTATAATTTTCGTAGCTCTAGAGGTTATATTGGGCTCACACCTCTCAAATAGGAACCGAAATTGTTGGATGTGCATTTCTGCATAATTTCAGCATTAAATCGATGTATAGGACAGCTCCAGGAACCTCAGATAAGCTATCTAAATTATGTTTGTAATTCTGGCCAGTATTGTTTACCTGGAGTTTACCTGGAGAGAGTTTCGGGGGTCAACGCCCCCGCGGCCCGGTCTGTGACCAGGCCTCCTGGTGGATCAGCGCCTGATCAACCAGGCTGTTGCTGCTGGCTGCACGCAAACCAACGTACGAGCCACAGCCCGGCTGATCAGGAACTGACTTTAGGTGCTTGTCCAGTGCCAGCTTGAAGACTGCCAGGGGTCTGTTGGTAATCCCCCTTATGTGTGCTGGGAGGCAGTTGAACAGTCTCGGCCCCTGACACTTATTGTATGGTCTCTTAACGTGCTAGTGACACCCTGCTTTTCATTGGGGGGATGGTGCATCGTCTGCCAAGTCTTTTGCTTTCGTAGTGAGTGATTTTCGTGTGCAAGTTCGGTACTAGTCCCTCTAGGATTTTCCAGGTGTATATAATCATGTATCTCTCCCTCCTGCGTTCCAGGGAATACAGGTTTAGAAACCTCAAGCGCTCCCAGTAATTGAGGTGTTTTATCTCCGTTATGCGCGCGTGAAAGTTCTCTGTACATTTTCTAGGTCGGCAATTTCACCTGCCTTGAAAGGTGCTGTTAGAGTGCAGCAATATTCCAGCCTAGATAAGAACAAGTGACCTGAAGAGTGTCATCATGGGCTTGGCCTCCCTAGTTTTGAAGGTTCTCATTATCCATCCTGTCATTTTTCTAGCAGATGCGATTGATACAATGTTATGGTCCTTGAAGGTGAGATCCTCCGACATAATCACTCCCAGGTCTTTGACGTTGGGTGTTTGCTCATATTTCGTGGCCAGAATTTGTTTTGTACTCTGATGAAGATTTATAATTTCCTCATGTTTACCATATCTGATAATTGAAATTTCTCATCGTTGAACTTCATATTGTTTTCTGCAGCCCACTGAAAGATTTGGTTGATGCCCGCCTGGAGCCTTGCGTGTCTGCATTGGAAGACACTGTCATGCAGATTTCGGGTGTCATCTGCAAAGGAAAACACGGTGCTGGGGCTGACATCCTTGTCTTATGTCGGATATGAGGATGAGGAACAAGATGGGAGCTAGTACTGTGCCTTGTGGAACAGAGCTTTTCACCGTAGCTGGCCTCGGACTTTGTTGACGACTACTCTCTGTGTTCTGTTAGTGAGGAAATTATAGATCCATCGACCGACTTTTCCTGTTATTCCTTTAGCACGCATTTTGTGCGCTATTACGCCATGGTCACACTGTCGAAGGCTTTTTGCAAAGTCTGTATATATTTCATCTGCATTCTTTTTGTCTTCTATGCATTTTTGGACCTTGTCGTAGTGATCCAGTAGCTGAGACAGACAGGAGCGACCCGTTCTAAAAACCCCTGTTGCCCCTGGGTTGTGTAACTGATGGGTTTCTAGATGGGTGGTGATCTTGCTTTTAGGACCCTTTCAAAGATTTTTATGATATGGGATGTTAGTGCTATTGGTCTGTAGTTCTTTGCTGTTGCTTTACTGCCCCCTTTGTGGAGGGGGGGCTATGTCTGTTGTTTTTAGTAACGAGGGACGAACCCCCGGTCCATGCTCCCTCTCCATAGGATGGAAAAGGCTCGTGATAGGGGCTTCTTGCAGTTCTTGATGAACACAGAGTTCCATGAGTCTGGCCCTGGGGCAGAGTGCATGGGCATGGGCATTTATCGGGCCTGTTCGAAGTCATTGGCGTCAGGATAAACATCGGATAGCTTGTGTAATCAAATTTTGTGGCTCTCTCATAAAAAATTCATTTTGATCTTCGACTCTCAGTCTGGTTAGCGGCTTGCTAAAAACTTAGTCATATTGGGACTTGAGTAGCTCACTCATTTCCTTGCTGTCATCTGTGTAGGACCCATCTTGTTTAAGTAGGGGCCCAATACTGGGCGTTGTTCTCGATTTTGATTGGCATAGGAGAAGAAATACTTTGGGTTTCTTTCGATTTCATTTATAGCTTTTAGTTCTTCCCGCGATTCCTGACTCCTAAAGGATTCTTTTAGCTTAAGTTCGATGCTTGCTATTTCTCTGACCAGTGTCTCCCTGCGCATTTCAGATATATTGACCTCTTTTAGCCGCACTGTTATTCTTTTCCGTCGCCTGTAAAGGGAGCGCCTGTCTCTTTCTATTTTACATCTACTCCTCCTTTTTCTTAGAGGAATAAGGCTTGTGCATACATCGAGTGCCACCGAGTTAATCTGTTCTAGGCATAAGTTTGGGTCTGTGTTTGCTTATATATCTTCCCAGCTTATATCGGTTAGGACTTGGTTTACTTGGTCCCACTTTATGTTTTTGTTATTGAAGTTGAATTTGGTGAATGCTCCCTCGTGACTAGTCTCATTTTGTCGGTCTGGGGCTCCTCGCATACATGTCTGAACCTCAATTATGTTGTGATCTGAGTATATTGTTTTTGATATGGTGACATTTCTTATCAGATCATCATTGTTAGTGAATATGAGGTCTAGTGTATTCTCCAGTCTAGGTGGCTCTATTATTTGCTGGTTTAAAATGAATTTTGTGCAGAGATTTAAAAGCTCGTGTGAGTGTGAGTTTTCATCAGAGCTGCCTCCTGGTGTTATTACTGCAACAATATTATTTGCTATATTCCTCCATTTTAGGTCCCTTAAGTTGAAATCCCCCAGGAGCAAGATGTTGGGTGCAGGAGCTGGAAGATTTTCCAGACAGTGGTCAATTTTTAACAGCTGTTCCTGGAATTGCTGGGATGTTGCATCCGGAGGCTTGTAGACTACCACAATGACTAGGTTTTGGTTCTCGACCTTTACTGCTAAAACTTCCACTAAGTCATTTGAGGCATTAAGCAGTTCTGTGCAAACAAGTGACTCTGCAATGTACAGGCCAACCCCCCCCCTTTTGCCTGTTCACTCTGTCACATCTGTATAGGTTGTAACCTGGGATCCATATTTCATTGTCCAAGTGATCCTTTATGTGGGTCTCAGTGAAAGCCGCGAACATTGCCTTTGCCTCTGCAAGCAGTCCACGGATGAAAGGTATTTTGTTGTTTGTTGCTGGCTTTAGACCCTGTATATTTGCAAAGAAAATGTTATCGGAACTGGTGTATAGTGGGTACTTGTGGGGGGATTTTTTTTACCGGCATTAGTAATCTGTATTCTGTTGGTTTGAGTGAGGCCATCGACTGGTGGTTCCCACTCCAGAATGACCTGGATTGTCCATCATAAATTTAGTTAGAGGGAGGTCTTTGAGTATATACACTGTAGATCTCCAGACTAATGTGGTGAGTGTTATGATTATAAATTCCTCCGCTGTTAAATAAATGTGTATTTGTAATCATTTTTAATTTTAATATACAGTCCCAAAAAATTATAAAAATTTATTACCAGAATTCCTATAGTGTATTGTACAATTCATTTTGCAATTTAATATAGGTCTAGAGCAACTTGTGAGAGATAGCATGGTAGGTATCGAAGGGGACATTTTTGCGACCTAGGTGTCCTAAAAATCCTACTTGGTCTCTGTAACTTTGATAAAATCAATAATTATGCTTTGTTACCAATTTACTTGTATGTATAATAATGAGATTAATACAGGTAAATGTAATTTTCCTACCACAAATTTAGTTGCCTGTAGGTCCATCTTGAACCGAGGTAATTATGAAGTCGATTAAATATGAATAAATTACTTAATAAATTATATGTGAAATGACAGAAGGAGGTGGATGTTAGGTCCACAACTTTACTTAATGTGTAGTGTAGTGTAGTAAGATTTATATTAATACATTTAAAATTTAATATTAAAATTTTCCTAACATGTGTACTTGCTAAGTCCCAATTGTAGCAAAAGATAAATATTCATGCATTTAAAATTTATATTATATTTTTCTACATGTGAAAGTGTACTAAGCTCAAGTAGTATCTACCATTATTAAGTGTATTTAAAATTTATATTAATAATTTTCTTACATGTGGTAAGTAAAGAAGCCCCCCTTTTCAAGTGTATCTAACATTATTAATGTTTTTTTAAAATATAAATCACTAATTTTCTTACATGTAAATTGCAGAAGCACAAGTGTAGCTAAGGATATTATCCAAAAAGGTATTTGTAATTTTGAACCGTTTAATGAAGTGGCAGTATTTAGGTACATAATCAGAGGTTATTAACCCTTAAACGGCCAGAGACGTATATATATCTTTTTTTCAACATTTGAAAGTAAGTAAAAAAAAGTAGTATCTTCTTTTTGTTTTTCTACATTTGAAAATGATGTAAAAAACCTATGATCTACTTTTTTTTGTAATATTTGAAAATATGTAAAAAAGACTTAGATCAACTTTTGTAGCACTACACACATGTTAACATAGATCTGCTTGGACCGGTTTAACGTGTTAATTAAGTTGAATTTTATATACATAGCACATCGCATTACTGAAAATGAGGAAATTAATGTAAAGACAAACATATGGAATATAGAGCACAAAAAGCATCACTGCCAGCTAAAAAATGCATGTAACCAAACACAGAGTAAGTGTTTTTTTGAAATTAATGGAATCAAGAATAGTGGAATACCGCGATGATTTAAAAATTGTATTTAGATTGCTATATGGAATAGAAATGACTCATACAAATTATATTACACAAATATTAAGGAGATTTGTTAGTAAACTGTGTAGAAGAGACTAAAGTAGATCTTATATTAATCAGTATTATGAATTTAGAGGAAAAGATACTCCCATGTAAAAGTCATGGACTTTGAATAAATAAAAATGTGTAAACCAGGCAGTTAATCAATCTCTCCAACAAAAGGATGTCTTTGGTTGCCAAAACACTCCCAGAATATTTTATAGCCTGTATTTAAGTCCTGTAGAAAATTGGAGGAGTTTTGGTCAATTTATAAAGCAGCTTGCAGGATAGGAGTGACCTAAAGCCTGTGTAACTAAAATATTTAACCTCAAAGTACACGTAAGAGGAGATGCTCACATACTCATACAAGCCTTTCTCAATGTAGATGATTCTTACAAAGAAGCAGTGTGACTTAGTTGAAGGTCACTTAAGGTAATATAGAACAAATAGTTGGATCTAAGTGAACATAATTATAATTTAAAATCTCCAGATGCACACTTACAAAGGTTTTCAATAGTTAGATTTAACCGGAGAGCACTCTCAAAACTTTAAGTAATAAATATAATCTGAAGGAATCAGACTGGTTATTGAGTGCCATTGTGTACAGAATAAATTAAGCTGTAAAACATTTGAATGGATCTCGAACAATTTATCAAAAAGGTTATTTTGGTCTGGAGGAAATAAGACTAGGTATACAAGTATTAATTGTTCAGTTGCAGACCACCCAAACCCAACTCATTTTAAAGTTTGCAACACATAATAACTCTGAGGTATCTGTCAAGTTTCACAAAGGGAAAAAATTATCCCAATTTAAATAATCAAAATTCCATTTCCTAAAAAGAGTTGCATAGGTGCATATCAAGTAGCGGAATCAAAAAATAATGATTCTCCACAAGGTAAGAAGAATAAGTACCCTCCTAAGAGTAGCCCAGTTAATAAAAACCAGTCAAAGAAAAGAGAGATTGTCTCTTCTGAAAGGGTACTAATTTTTAAGAATTGCATGCATACAATTCATGGAATGATAAAGTTGAAAGATTGGAGGAACTTGACAGATGTATCAGATGTCTAGGAAATCACAATGTAAAGGATTGTCATGCCAAATTAAACAACTGTTAAATGTCACAAGGAAGACACCATATAGTCATGTGTAAGGGTCTATATGATAATGTTGATAATAATGATAATGTTGACAATCCAGACACAACAGTGGCTAATGTAAAAATTGCTGCTAATGTTAATAATGATGGTTTTGCTGAAGTAGCCTTACCTGTGTTACAGGTAAAAATTGGTGATAAAAGACAAATAAAAAAATGTAACTGCATTATTAGACCAGGGATCCCAGCGTACTTTCATAAAACGTAAATGTCTTGATGATATGAAAGTACAGATGGGAGATCCTACAATTCTAAAATTATCTGGTTTTCTCTCAGATAAAAGGGCTCACTGTTTATGTAACTGTCAGGTTGGGCAACGAGAAAAAAACGTGTTAATGCAGTAATTGTTAGATAGACTTCCAGAGAAAATTTTCTACAATGGGGCTTAGTAAAGCTACGAAAGACTTTCACATAATGTAAATTTTAGCACCTTTTTGGTGAAAATGATATTATGTGGCCCCCAATAAATATTTTTGATAGGTAGGACTTTATGCCTCCTTTGTAAAGGGTATGGAAAAAGAAATGTGGTGTCACCCTTTTAAAGACTGCAGGGGGCCCATGTAATGTATGGTAAATTTCTTGTAATAATAATGTATGACTAGAGGAAATTTATAAATACTATAACTGTGTGTCTTACTCGTGAAATCTGCCCAGAAATAATTCTTCCATAGAGGATGGTGTTGAGCCAGTGCATAAATTGTGGGAATTAGACAGCCTAGACGATTCTTTTAACTCAGAAACAATCCTGAGAGATGTAAAATTTGAATCTGGACAATACTGGGTACGACTTCTGTGGAGACTGAACCATCCAGAATTGCCCACTAATTACAGAATGGCAATATGGACAATTAAAGGCTCAGCTCTGCGAACTGAGTAAGACACCAGAATTGTTGACTGCCTATAATGATATAATTACTGAGCAATTAATTAATAAATTTATAGAAGAGGTACCTCCTGAGCAAGCCAAAATTTTTTGGGTCACTTTTTTGCCACATTACAGAGTGAAGAAGGATTCTAAACCCACTCCTTTTGAGGATTGTGTTTAATTGTAGTCCCAAAGGAGTAACAAAAATGTCCCTAGTTTTTAAATGACTGTTTGATGACAGGTCCGTCGTTGGTGAAAAAATTAGAATATCTTATTGAATTTCAGGATGACGAATTATGCCTTTACGGCAGACGTAAGTAAAGCTTTCCTAAGAGTGGGTTTACAAGAGGCTGACCGGGATTGTACCCGCTTCTTATGGCCTGAGAATCCTAGGGGACCCACTTAGCCCTCTGAAAACCTTTCGCTTAGGAGCGTATTATTTGGTGCTACATCCAGTCCGTTCCTACTTCAAGTGACGATAAATGCAAAACCTTAAATGAATGGGAAGTCCATTGAGAAAAGAAATGAGCAAACAATTTTTAATGTGGAAAATTTTCCCTGGGTGTGGACATCAACTGAAGGGGAAAACTGTTTATGACTTATGGAGAGGCTAAAAAAATTAATGCAAAGTGCAAATATGCCTCTGAGGGAATGGAATATAATTCGCCCAAATTAAATGACAAAATAAGTAAATATTACCCTGGAGATGAAGTGCCAAAATGTAGTAATGTTTTGGGGATTAACTTAGGATACTGAGAGAGATTTGTTAATGTTAAAACTAATAATTACAGAAAGCCAAGTAAATTAACTAAGAGAGTTTTGCTTGCTGAAGTTTCCAAATGTTTTGATCCACTAGGTTTAGTGTCACTCTTTTACTATAAGAGGGAAATTATTAATACAAGAAGCATGGAAGCTTAAATGTGCTTGGGATGAAACTCTACCAGGGGAAATTTCCCATTAACAGGTGGGATGAATTAATTGGTGATTATAAAAAAATTTCCCCAATGTTGGAGTTCCCACGCCAGGTGGCCAATCCAGATGGGAAAAATATACTCCACATTTTTTGTGATGCTTCAAAATTGGCGTATGGAGCAGTTGCTTACCTTCAATGTAATAGTGTTATTTCTCTTGTTTGTCTAAGGCTAAAGTGTCTCCAATTAAATCACTACATTACCTCAGTTGGAATTAACAGCCATTTATGTAGGTTTGTCAAATTAGTTAATTATATAAGAAATAAGTTGCATGAAAAAAATATTAGCGACACTGTAATTTGGTCTGATAATGAGGAAATCCTTCCCAATGGATTTGCAATGGAAACAGTAAAAATTGTGTAAGTACAAAACAGAGTCGCTGAAATTAATCAGATCAAGAAAAGTATAATAGTTTGGGTCAGCAATGTTAACATTTAATCATATACCGGTGAGGAGAATCCAGCGGGATTTCTTGTCTTGGGGTTTAAAACCTATGCAAAATTTTGAAAATGCTGTATCATGGTTTAAAGGACCGAGCGGGTTGGTAAATAAAGCTAATTTTGCCCTGTACAAAAGGCATATATTGCTCCCGTTGAAATTACTGTGACCACCACTCCAATTGTTTTCCTTCCCCTTTGCCATTGATATAAATAGGCATTCTTCTTTACCCAAACTAATCAATGTAACTAAATTTGGTGTTTAAATTTCTAAACAAGATGAATATCTCATAAGTTTTCACATCCTCTTGAATATTGGATAAAGAGGATACAGGGAAAAAATCTAAAGAAATGAGATTAAACTTGAGGAAAGTAAAATTGTGAAAGGTTCCATAATATAGAAATTGGACTGTATTTGGAGAACAATGTAATTAGGTGCAGAGGTAGGTTACAAAAGCTGAATTGGGTGATTATGCTAAACACCCTATCTTACAGCCCCAAAAATCATCACCCAACAAATTTAAATTTTTTTAAATGCCCATAAAAATGTAATGCATGGTGGGTAACAAGATACCTTAAATTGTATTAGGGAAACTTTCTGGATTCCACAAGGACGGCAAAGTGTAAAAAGGGTGATTAAATCTTGTGTAATATGTCGCCGTGTGGATGCCAGATCTTATATGTACCCAGGTCCTCCACCATTGCCAAAGGAGCATGTACAATTAGTGAAACCATTTGATGTAACAGGTGTAGACTATAGTGGTCCAATAATTTTAACAGGTAATTCAGATGGTGTTCCACTGAAAGTGTATGTATGCTTGTTCACTTGTACTGCTACTACAGTTTATACAGCTGTTTCAAAAATTTGCAGCTAGGAGATCCTGTCCGAGATTTATGATTTCGGATAATGCCACAAATTTTGTAGCAGGTGCTCAACACTTGATAGAATTAAATAATAGTAACGATGTTCAATCTCCGTTAACCCAGCGAGGGTGTACCTGGAAATTTATTACTCCTAGAACCCCTTGGCAGGGGGGCTGTACGAAAGACTGATAGGCACAGTGAAGAGGTGTTTCCGTAAAGTACTACACCGGAAAAGAGTTAATTTGGAAGAATTCCGTGCAGTGTTAGTGTAGGCGGAGAATCATATAAATAATAGGCCTCTCTCTTACATGAGTGATACACCTGATGCAGATGTTTTAACACCTTCTCACCTAATATATGGAAGGAAATTGGAAGCTGCCCCTGTCTATAGAGATAATCCTGAAGAAAGTGATGAAGATTACAATGATGCGGCAGTGTTGTGTGATAAATTTAAAATGTTAAATAAAGTAATGTGTGGCATAAGGAATATCTTCTTACACTATGTGAACACTTTTATGGTGCGACAGAGGCAGTAAATAGACAGAACATTCAACCAGGTGACATTGTGTTAATTGATACTGAACAACATCGAACATTGTGGCCTCTGGGCAAAGTATTGACACTGTACTCAGATGCACAAGGTGTTGTCCAGAATGTAAAATGTTGTGTCGTGGCCAAGAAAGTTTATGCACAATTAATAAATTGATTCCCTTGGAATTAAATGGCATTCAATCAAATGTAAATGAAAATCTAAGGGAAAGTGACATGAGTGATATGGAAAGTAACACTGACCAAGTGATGCAGGAAGAGGAAATTGTAGTAAAACCTAATAGGAGAACAGCCACTCAAGCCAGAACTGGCTGGAATCATCTCCTTGAGGAAGGAGTAATTTGAGTCGTTTAGCAATGAACTCCGCCCGGCTGCAGTGTAAAAAATACTGTATATATTGATGGAAATACAGTATTTATGTAAATTGATGGTTTATTTGTATTTAATAAAAAAATTTTATTATAAAAATGGAAGCTCTGCACCTGCACAGAGGTCAGTTGCCATTGTGTTTTTGAATGAGCCAAGAAAACGTTAGTGAAAATAAGGTGTATAATTTTCGTCGCTCTAGAGGTTATATTGGGCTTACACCTCTCAAATAGGAGGCGAAATTGTTGGATGTGCATTTCTGCATAATTTGAGCATTAAATCGATGTACAGGACAGCTCCAAGAACCTCAGATAAGCTATCTAAATTATGTTTGTAATTCTGGCCAGTATATCATCATAAATTTAGTTAAGGGGAGGTTTTGAGTATTATACACAGTAATCTCCAGACTAATTGGTGAGTGTATGATTTATAAAATCTCCTTCTGTTATTTTAAATGTGTATATGTAATCATTTATTAATTTTAATATACAGTCCACAAAAATTCTAATAATTTTACCAGAATTCTTAGTGTGTATGTACATTTCATTTGCAATTAATATAGGTCTAGAGCAACTTGTGGAGAGATAGATGGTAGGTATCGAAGGGGGGCATTTTTGGGGACCTAGGTGTCCTAAAAATTCCCACTTGTCTCTGAAACTTTGATAAATAATAATTATCTTTTACCATTTACTTGTATGTATGTAATGAGATTAATCCAGGTAAATGTAATTTTCCACATTAGTTTCAAAAATAGGTTAGATAAACACATGAGTGGGTGTGGGTGGGTGTGAGTTGGACCTGACTAGCTGTGTGTGGATCTGGTGCAGTTCTCCATCCTTGAGTGGAGGTGACCAGACTGGGTGGGTCATTGCACTAATCCGGGGGGGTGGGTCATTGGTCTTGTCCTGGGGGGACATGGACCTGCTCTGCATGGGTCAGTAGGCCTGTTGCAGTGTTCCGTCTTTCTTATGTTCTTATGTTCTTTTGTTCTAATAGCATCATTCGTATTTTTATTAGGCCTGAACCCAGACTGACAGGGGTTGAGTATGTTGTGGTAGGAATAGATTCGCTTGTGAATTAATTTTTCAAATATTTTAGAGAGAGGGTGTAAGTTGGATATTGTCCTACAGTTATTCAAGTCTGTTTGATCTCCTCCTTTATGTATCGGGGTGACCCTCGCTATTTTGAGAATTGTGGGGAAGGTAGAGGATTTGATGGATTTGTTAAAGAGCGTTGCAGTGATTGGTGATAGTACTTGTGAAGCTTTTTTGTATATAAAGGGTGGTAAGGTATTTAAATCTCCTGTCTTGTTTTTTAGTGTGTTGATAATAAGGGAGACTTCTGTTGGGTTAGTCGGGGCTAGGAACAGTGTGTTCGGGTAGTTGCCAGTGAGGTAGTCATTGGGTGGGGTATTTGAGCTTGGGATTTTATTGGCAAGGTTTTTTCCTGTGGTGGAGAAGAAAACATTGAGTCTGTTTGCTGTTTCAGTTGGTGGGAGTTGGATTTCATCTGGTTTTGTTAGTTTGATTGTTCTGTTTCCTGATATTTTTTTTGTTCCTAGAATTTCAGATTGGGTTTTCCAGGTCTTTTTTATATCACCTTTTAAGTTGCATAATCTGTTCTCATAGTACAATTTTTTTGCCCTTCTTATTAGGCTGGTTACAATTGATGAGTAACGTTTTGTTTGGTCTCTGGTTATGTGCCCCATTCTGTACTTTTTTATTCATATAGGTGCTTTATATTCATGGATTTGAGGATGCTGGGTGTTAGCCAGGGACTGTTCAGTCTCAGCTGTGATCTGTTTTTTTTTTTTTAGGGCAGTGCTTGTTACAGAGGTATTGGGTCTTTTTTAGAAAATTATTAATACATTCATCAGTATCTGTAAAGGTTTCTAGCTCAGTTAGCCAGTCGATGTTTGCCATTGCTGTTGTGAAGTTATTAATGGCTGCCTCATTGTGAAGTCTGAAGGTTATTTTAGTAGTGTCTTGGGGTAATTTGCCTAGATTGGTTATGAGAAATGTAGGGTAGTATTCTGTTGTATTATCTGTGATTATGCCTGATTTTAAAGGAGATATGGCGTTGGTCCAGATGTGGTCTAGTAGGGAAACACTAGTCTCTGTAATTCTTGTAGGTTTTGTTACTATTGGTAGCAACATACAGTTACTCATAGTGTTTGTGAATTCAGTAACGTGTGGGTCCTGGTCTTGCAGGAGATTTATAATGAAGTCACCTGAGAGTGGTAAGTAATCTTTATTCAATATAAAAGGGGATTAAAAATAAGTAGGGTGAACATAATAATGTGTAATCAAATAAGGAGCTAGGACATATAATATAAAAGAATGAACGTATTACACTTTAGCACCTGAGAATAGCACCTTGATTATTTTAACAATTGTGAATATATGAACTAAGGTAGTTATTTAAAGCTAAAATAAAAGGGAAAATATACAAGGGACTGAACTAAGTAATGGTAAAGAAAGTTAAATGGACAGATAGTCACTATGATATAATATTGATTTTGGAGTAAGATCTGACTTGTAATATGTATTAAGTTTAAGCAATTAATAGCACTATACAAAGTAAAAAAAATATGAGGTAGTTGGTGCTAGCTAGTAAATGATAGTTCTGGGAACTGCATAATAGTGTAATTGGTATATACACTAATTGCACCACACAATATAAATGGGACTAAAATAAGTAGTGGTAAACAAAATTAAATGGATACCTGGAGTTTACCTGGAGAGAGTTTCGAGGGTCAACGCCCCCCGCGGCCACTGATCATGTGAACTCATGGCCTCCAGGTGGATCAGCGCCTTGATCAACCAGGCTGTTGCTGCTGGCTGCACGCAAACCAACGTACGAGCCACAGCCCGGCTGATCAGGAACTGACTTTAGGTGCTTGTCCAGTGCCAGCTTGAAGACTGCCAGGGGTCTGTTGGTAATCCCCCTTATGTGTGCTGGGAGGCAGTTGAACAGTCTCGGGCTCCTGACACTTATTGTATGGTCTCTTAACGTGCTAGTGACACCCCTGCTTTTCATTGGGGGGATGGTGCATCGTCTGCCAAGTCTTTTGCTTTCGTAGTGAGTGATTTTCGTGTGCAAGTTCGGTACTAGTCCCTCTAGGATTTTCCAGGTGTATATAATCATGTATCTCTCCCTCCTGCGTTCCAGGGAATACAGGTTTAGAAACCTCAAGCGCTCCCAGTAATTGAGGTGTTTTATCTCCGTTATGCGCGCCGTGAAAGTTCTCTGTACATTTTCTAGGTCGGCAATTTCACCTGCCTTGAAAGGTGCTGTTAGAGTGCAGCAATATTCCAGTTGTAAAATTTAACTTGCAACACAAAATTTGAGCATTTAATAGCAATTAAAAAGAAGTAAAAAGTATTTGAGGTAGCTGGTATTAATGCTCTCCTAAATGCTCTACCTGCCTCACCTAAACATATAGCTATAAGCTATGCTATGCTGATGATATCATGATCCATACAACAGGGCACAAGAAGATGAGCACCATTCTTAATGAGGTTCAAGCAATTTGTAATCGACTAGGCCTCATAATATCTTCCTCTAAAACAAAGACAT
>NC_069459.1:34682118-34751403 GCF_026875155.1 Cherax quadricarinatus
AGACTATTGGGCCCGGGAAGGGGGAAAAAACTCTATAATGTAACGGGTATTAACATGCCAGCAAAGTGTTATCAGGCACGTTCAGAATTCGCAAAAAAAAAAAAAAAAACGAAATATTTACAAACACTAATCTCAGGTCGAAGGAGACTCGAACATACAAGCCTTGGAAAAAGGTACTCACTACATACCTTGTTCCAAGGTTCCTGTGTGTGTGTGTGTGTGTGTGTGTGTGTGTGTGTGTACTCACCTATTTGTACTCACCTATTTGTGGTTGCAGGGGTCGAGTCCTAGCTCCTGGCCCCGCCTCTTCACCGGTTGCTACTAGGCCCTCTCTCTCCCCGCTCCATGAGCTTTATCAAACCTCGTCTTAAAACTGTGTATGGTTCCTGCCTGTGTGTGTGTGTGTGTGTGTGTGTGTGTGTGTGTGTGTGTGTGTGTGTGTGTGTGTGTGTGTGTGTGTGTATGTGTATGTGTTGTGTGTGTATGTGTGACTCAATTAATATTTGCACTAATAACTCAGCAGTTTTGACCTGGAGAATACCTGGACCGGGTGTGGACGTGTGAATTGCTTATTACTTTATAATTTGTTCATGATTGTGACCATGTATTAAACGTGTAGATGATTCATTACCATTGTAACTTGTCATAACTATGATCAGATCTACCTCGAGTTCATTACCTTTGAAACTTGTTCAGCTATCAAAACTTTCGGGCCCTGTGGAAAATAAATTCCCATAATTATACTGTATATTTTTTATAATGTAAATATACATGATTATTGCATTACTGTTGTTCTAAATTGTATTTTGAATAGAAACCAAGAGTTTCTCTGCGCCTGCGCGGATGTGCGGGGGAACAGGTCGACTCAGGGTATGGAGTGGCGGGGAGTGTTTTGAATGTAGTGAGGAGGCTGTGAAAACATGGGACCAGGAAATTGGCGTTCACGGCGGCCTAAGGATTAATATAGGCCTCATTTCATAATAGGAAGTGTCGTAACCGTTCCTGGTGAAGAGTGAGGGAACGTGATTTACCAGACCACCGTGATAAAGTGGTAAAATGAGTGAATAATGGTAGGACCGGGGGTGACTGGCGCGTCGCCATGGAGTGTGCCCTGGGTTAACATACCCATGGTTTAATCATCACTCATCGCTCTCAGATCTTAATGGAGTGGCCTCCAATGTGTGTAATAATTAGGAGACATTAAACCGTTTATGGTGGGCTAAGAAGTAATCAGTGATAATAACACCAAATTAAGAGAATGTGTGAAATGAAATGAGTCGCCGTTCCCAGAGTGAGCATCTGTTTATCTCGTGTTCCTGTCTCGAGGATAGTGAAGTTTTTATGGAGTTATGACTTCTAAACCGGGACAAACCAACGCATACCTCGTCCTGCTGGAATAAGAACCGTGTCTGTGTAACAGGACATCGAAATGAGATGGTGAATGGAGGAAATAAGGAGCATCAGTCACCCACAATTAACCTTCTAGTTATAGCAGACTGATATGGCCAGTTAGGTATGTTGTAATTGGATAGGTTATGGGTGATCCAGCTACATCAAGTGACCACCAGAGAATATCTGGTAAGTGGTGGGATTATGTACAAGTGTTTTTCCTTGATGGATATATCCTTGTGTAACCTACCCCCCCCCCCCTTCATTCAGT
Organism: Cherax quadricarinatus; assembly: GCF_026875155.1. NCBI lineage: Eukaryota > Metazoa > Arthropoda > Malacostraca > Decapoda > Parastacidae > Cherax > Cherax quadricarinatus. The sequence goes on from NC_069459.1 coordinate 34,683,779, forward strand.
TAAACTAATATAATCTATACAGTCCACAATTAATTAGTAGTGCCGTACTTGTGGGTGCTATCCAATTTATACTGGTCTCGGATAGATATGGATAAGATTGTGAGGTCAAAGGGGCCACCTGCAGTGACCAGGGGTGGTTAAGTTTTCTCACATGTCTGCACGGGGTGACTACGGTAAACAATATAGTTGTTGTCTCCCAATGAGATTACTCGTATGCATGTAATGTTGAGGTACGTACAGATAACACCCCTAGAAAATTTCCCATATCTGCCCGCTGGTCCTTCCTGAACCGGATGCAATCAGTGAAAAAATTAATTGAATTAATTTCTTAATAATTAAGTGACTGATTGAAGAAAGTGGGTATAGGGTACACAAATTTAATCGATCGTGTGGTGGATGATAATAAGCCCATTTAATTGCTAGCACATGTGTGGCTAGGATTTATACAAGAGTAAAGTGCAAGAATTACTCTTATAAGGCGCATACTTATGATCAGTGATTAATAATTCTCTGTGAAAATTTGTGTGGACTGCCTCCAAGTGAGTCACCTACCCTGGCAAACTCTGTTGACACCGAGCTCTGAGGTGGGTACCTCAGCCTCACAAGTGGCTTATAGGACAGATTTTCATAAATGATTGATGTTGCAAGAAACTCGCCTGCATGCACGTATAAAGGACTAACTTACTTGGTGTTGCAGCATATATCCTGATCTTCAACTTCCCTAAGCTTAACCTTAGCCCCTTTGGACTTCCCCTCAGAAACCACGTGCAACCGGGAGCCTTAATTCCTGCAATATTCAATCGTTATTAGTGTCCTGCCTGCACCTCAGAAATTCCTATATCCAAGAGGGTATGTATCCCCTAGTATAACTATGCAGACACGGACACTAGCTTCAAGACTGCCTTGAGACACTGGTACTTACTGGGCATGCACTGTCTGTTGCACACCGGGCCCACAGATCAAACTCACTCACAATTCTCCCCAGACACTGGCCAGAAATCTACGAGATAAAGTGGAGGTCTTGTCTTAATGTATGGGCCTGACGGAGGTCATCTACAGTACATCGAGGTGCCTCTACCAGATTTCCCTAGGTCTCAAATGTGAAGACACGTGGGGAGCGCCGTCTGCTGATCACGGCATGTCTTGTCCAGTTGGTGTCTTTCTTAAGAAGAGAACGAGCTGGTCTCTCTTCCAGGCCCTCATCTCTTCGATCAAACTAGGGCTGCCAGTTCTCCATAGCTAACTTATCCTGGTGTTTGCCTACATTATCGGGCTATTACTACCTATGTTAAGGTCTTAGGTCTACATTATTATTATCTACAGTTGCCTCAATGATCCTAATATTAGTGTACTACCAGTAAAACTACCTACTCCTTCCCTGAAGGGTAAATCTATAAATTAAATAAGCTTACCAACAATCCACGCCAACTAGAGAGAATGCTTTGTTTTGGGTGGGGTGTAAGGGCCACCCAGCTCAGCCGTTCCATTACGGCCATGCCGGATCTGTCTGTCCTGTGGAACTTTAGGGACCAAATAAATTTCCACATCCTCCCGCCGGCGAAGGTAGGCGCTAAGTCTAGATCAAGTCTGCCTCCGCAGGCCCTCCCAGTGGGCCTGGATTTGAGTGCCGTTCGATGGGTCGTTCCGGCCGACTCAGCTCGGTCAGCCTCTGGTCTAATTTCTCATGTCCCGGTCCCACCGTGTGGACCTCGAGAGAGGTAAAAGCCTGTTGATGGGTCTTATAGTCTCGACACCATTCATTCTCACCTTCACCATTCTCAACCGCCCAGCCTTGTCTGGGTGGGTCGACACTACCGGGCCAAGAGACCAGTATGCCCTGGGTGCCTCGGACTCTACTAGCACCAGGTCTCCTTCACTTAGCATCGTCTTATTTGCCTCGGGGTCGGCACCATAGAAATGTTCCCGCAAGGTTGTCAAGTAATCCCTGCGCCACACCTGGGTCCATTTGTCCAGGATGTTCGCCAGTCTGTTGTGACTCCTGTGCAGTTCTTCATTGATGGGGGGACCATCTGGCCCATAATAATCCAGCTCCTTGGAAGACTGACTCAAAATTGCGGGGAAGGGCTCAATCCTCCTTCCAAACAGCATGTGATTGGGGGTGAGAGCTTCCTGCTCGTCAATCCCATTTTGTACATAGGTCAGAGGCCTGTTATTGACTCTTGCCTCTATCTCAACTAACACTGTCCTCAGTTCATCAAAGCTCACTCTCCTGCCGTGCAAGACCTTCCCAATGCACCTTTTGACTGTGCCCACCATGCGTTCATAGAATCCCCCTTGCCAAGGCGCCCTGGGAGCTATGAACCTCCACTCGCACTCTATTCTCTTCAGGTGTTCTCATACTTCTCCGTTGTCCCTAAGATTCCTGAAAACTTTATCGGCCGCTCTGAAGCTCGTGCCATTGTCCGAGATAATCAACCGCGGGCATGAGAATCTGGCTGTAAACCTCCTGAACAACTTCACGAAAGTCTCTGTCGACATATCTTCTGCCAACTCCAAATGCACAGCTCGAGTAGTGGCACAAGTAAACAGGCAGACATATACTTTCTGTGGGCCCACCCTGTCGTCTCCTGGGTTCTTCAATGTGATAGCCCCAGTATAGTCTATTCCCACAGTCTCAAAGGGCCTGTCACTATGTATCCACTCCTGAGTAGCGGGGTGGTGGACCTGGGTATGGTAGGGTCCTCCCATTGTACCGCCGGCAGACCGTGCAACTCTTTAGCACCCTTTTGACGGCAGCTCGACCCTTCAGTACCCAGTAATTCTGACGTAGGCAGGTGAGGGGTATCTCCAAACCCCCATGTAAGGCCTTGATGGGCATCTTGTATCAATAGCTCTGATGCCCATCCCTCCTTTCCCAGTAGCACGGGATGTTTGGCCCCATAGCTGAGCTCAGAGTTTTGTATTCTTCCCCTGCATCTTATTAGCATGATCTAGGAACAATCCCAATGAGTGAACCAATTTACTGTTCCCTGAGTCGTCGTTGGACACGCATCATGACGCCATAACCTGCTGCCTGGTAGCCAGTACTTCCAGCACTCCTGGAAACCTCTCCCTTTGGTACTGCCTTATCCAATATTCTCTGGGACCCACGAGAGACAACTGTCGACCATTGGCTTACCTTGTCATGCAGCTTCCTCACAAATCGAAATACCATTTCCGTGACTCCTATAAGTTTCCTCCAAGAGGAGTAGCGCCTGGGGTCAAATAATTCAGTGTCGGGTTCCCCGCAAAGTGTACTTTGCTGCTGGTTGTCTCCCCGAATTTCTGCTCCGGCCAGCAATCCCTTGCCGGTAACCAGTCTGGGCCTTTGAACCAAATCTCGCTTTTACTCAGCTTTTTGTGTGTCACCCCTCGGCTTATCAGGTCGGCTGGGTTTTGATCTGTAGGCACGTACAGAATTGTTTGACGTTGACTGTAGTTCCGTATCCTCCTTTACCCGATTCCTGACATAGGGGAGCTTAGACCTGTCGTTCTGGACCCACTGTAAGGCCACCTCCGAGTCTGTCCATACATAGGTGTGTGTCACCCTCAGATTACTCAACACCTCCTCTACGTACTTACCCTGTCTTGCTCCCAGCAACATCGCCGTGAGCTCTAGCTTTGGGATCGAGCAATCCTTCAGCCGGTGTCACCCGCACAGACTGGTGGCCAGACTGACCTGGCCCCCGGCCCCCAAATACGCTCTGCCCAAAACCCCTGGAGGGGGCAAAAAAGACGTGCAAGTCATAACCCCCGCCGGTGCACCGATGGACCGGGGAATGGAAACTCATGAAATTCTGCTAGATCTTTGCTAAACCAGACCACCCTGGCAGATTTTTTCTGGCAGGGGGTCGCCCCAACCTAAGTTCAGCCCCCAGGCTGTTGAAAATAGCATCCTCAATTTTTGTAAGCAAGTCAGGCAGGATATAATATTTAATTCTGCCCATTTTTGTAGCTTGAAACTTTTTGGAATTAGACTCTAGGGACCCGAGTTTTCCATGCAACTTGTTTCTTGAGCTCGTTTTTATACAAGGGAACTGTCATAGGACACTCTTGATTTGTTTGAGAAGTTTGGGGTGGCAAGGGACCCCATTCTACTTACGTTTGCTCGACCCGGCATAAAAACCCTTTCGTTTTCGTTAATACAAAATTTTTAATTGAAGCGGGATCGACCCCTCTGGTTTTTTTACATTTGAGCGGAGCGAATTGAACCCCCGTTTTCTTTAATACCCGTTTCTTTTCCCCCTGATAGTTTAAGTTATTCTTGAAGCTGGATGAATCCCATTTTTTGGATGAATGTGGAAGTAAGTTGGGAATAACGGGGAGAAATTTAGAACCCTTTCTTAGTGCTAAGACCAGGGAAAGACTTGAAAGAGGGGAAAATTTAGAAAAAGAAAGACAGTTAGAAGGGAAAGAGAAGAGAAAAGGGAAGAGAGAAAAGAATCGAAGGAAGAGAAAAAGGGAGAAAGAGAGAATTTGAGAGAGAAATCCGGGGAAAAGACAGTTAGAAAGAGAGCGAGGAAGACCAAAAAGAGCGTGATAGACTTGATCGTGAGGAAAGAGCTAGAGTACGTGAAGAAAAAGGGTTAAATTAAGAGAACTTGGGGGAAAAGAGCAAGGGATAGAGAAGTTGGGGGAAAAAGCTAGAGAAACATGAGTTAATAGAGAGAGAAAAGGATCACGAGCTCGAAAAATCTCGCCTTGAATTAGAGAATAAAAAGTTAACTTTTACACAACAACAATTAGAGGAAGGAGTAATGGAACAACGTGCAGTCAGTGCACATTTTCCAACACCTAATTTACCTCCCTTCACAGAGGGGGAAGACATAACTTCTTACATTATCAGGTTTGAAAATACCGCTACCCTCTGTGAATGGCCTGCTGACACATGGGCTACCAGGTTAGGAATGTTATTTTCTGGTACAGCCTTAAATATCTATGCAACTTTGTCGCAGGATATCATATGTAATTATGACCTACTAAAGAAGGCAATCCTTAAAGCATATCAAAAAACCACTAATTCTTACAGGAAAGATTTCAGGTATGCCACCTTACAGCCGGGCCAGAACTTTCAGCAGTTACAGGTAACACTCTTTCGTTTGTTCGACTTTTGGATAGAGAGTTCAGGAATTGATCATAGTTATGAATCTCTTAGAGACTTCATGGTTGCTGACCAGTTCCTGACAGCTCTTCCCCTTTCAGATACGAACATTCATCAGAGAACGTAACCTGATTAAGCTGAGGAATTTTGCTGAGGCTGCTGACCTGTATGCTGAGGCTCACAATTCCTATAAAGACCTAAAGGGATCAAACCCCTAAGGGCAAGGGTTCATCAAACCTTAAGAAATCAAAGCCTTAGTGGAAGTAAATGACTTCTTTTATTCCTGTTTATCATTTGTGTGGTTTTTAAGGGACATAAACGTCCAGATTGTCCTTCTAAGAAGGTCCAAAAAAGTTGGAAGATGTTTTAAAGACTGCAATGACCAAGCCCCCCTTCTGTTAGGAAAACAGTTAATGGATTTAAATGTATCTATCATTTTACGAGACACTGGCTGCACATGTATAGTCATTTCTGATAAGCTGTTCCCTAATCTTAAAGAAACTCATTCCTCTGCTATACTTTCAGACTACTTGGGCCGTACAGACACTTTTCCTACCATCCGTTGTTACATTAGGTCTAAAGGGTTTTCACAGGTTGGTCTGAAGCCGTACTAGCTCCCATCACTTCTTGCTCCGTACTAATAGGTAATGTAAAAGGTGCCATTCTTCCTTCTGAGGTTGACCTTTCATCACCAAAGATGGATATAAGTGTTTCAGATCCTCTTCCTGTGGAGTCAGAGAAGCCCTCGAAAGTTCAAATGAGACAATTTTCTCGTGAGATTCAGGGGGATTAAAAACCAGTGATGCTACTCTCGAAAGCGAGGTAGTGGGAAATCACCGGCTACTTGTTTAGTGAAAGTGAAGTAACCCCTCCGATACCATAAATGTCTTGACTAGGGCTCAGACCAAAGCCCAGGCTTCTCATACTGTCCATCCTTTGATTTTCCCTGACTTTAAGCCTTTAGATATATCGAAGGACTCCTTTGTCAAGTTACAACGTAATTGCCCTTCTTTTCCCAGAATTGCCATAATCCCCCCCCCTAAGCAAAAATCAAGTTATCCAAAGGAAAAAACTTTCATATAAATTTGAATATATAAAAGGTATCTTGTACAAGTCAGAAATTCAAATTAAATTCAGATGAGTTTAGACTATTCCATCTTAGTTGACCCAAGTCAATGCAGAGGGGAACTGTTCTTAAAATGGCTCATGACCTGCCAGTGGCCGGACTTTTCTCGCATCGTAAAACCTTAAATAAAATTAGGGAAACCTATTTTGGCCCCAAAAATGTCCTCAGATGTCACTACCTATTGTAGATCATGTAAAGTTTCCCAACTGTCTCCTCCCGAGGTACCAGGCGAGTACCTATGGTCAAAATGCCTATCTTTACGGTACCGTTTGAAAGAGTAGCTTTTTGACATCGTTGGTCCTTTATCTCCACTTTCATCTGGGGGACATAGATATATATTAACATTAGTTGATTATGCTTAGAGTTTCCCTGAAGCCATACCCTTAAAGACCATAAACTACTACAGAGGTGGCTGAAGCCCTTTTGTCCATCTTCTCCAGAGGGGGCACCCCTAGAGAAATTTTGTCTGACCGTGGGACACAATTCACATCTGATTTAAATGCAAAAATCTATACCAACTTCTGGGAGGTGAAGCCTCTCTCAAAACCCCTATAAATCCCAGCGTAATGGAGGATTGAGCGCCAGCATTCGATTCTCAAGTCCATTTAAGGAAACTTTGCTCCCTTAAACCTAAGGAGTGGCATCGTTACCTACCCTGTGCTTTGTTTGCATGAGGGAAGTTCCGTGACTCTTTGGGGTTTTCCCCTTTTTGAACTTCTCTATGGTAGACAGGCCAGAGGCCCATTGTCCACCCTTCATGACTTATGGACTAATGAGGAGGTAAATCTGAGGTTCAGTCTTCTTACCAGTTTCCCCTTGACCTGATCCAAACTTGAGAGACCTCTGACATAGTTTCGAAAAACTTAAGTTTATCAATGGACCAGTTCAAAACCTATTTTGATTCCAAAAGTCAGAGGAGAAGTTTTAAAGTAGGTGATGAAAATTCTTGTACTTTTGCCTATCAAGTCAAATAAATTATTAGTAGCATGGAAAGGTCCATATAAAGTATTAAAAATTTGTGGGAAAGTTGACTACCTCATAGAAGTCAAGAGGAAACCTAAGCTTTATCATATCAACATCCTTAAGAAATATTACCGAAGAAATTCAGTTAACTGCCTTAACCCAAATTTGACTTAGTTTTTCCACACGAACTTGATAAAAAAACTGAAGAATGTAAAGTGTGCGTAATTGACACCTCTAACTTAGACTATGATGAAAACTACATGACTTGGTGACTCTTGACCCCTCGGATGCAACCAACATTAATATTAATGAATCTTTTGGATGACCATAAGAGACCTTTATCTACTTCAATGTGTGAGTAACTTTTCAGACGTCTTTACTGATATTCCAGGTGTTACCCCCACGGTAGTCCATAGATTGACTTAGTGACGGACAATCCTATCAAACGGAAATTATACTCAGTTCCAGTTCACCTTAGGGATGCATTTGCCGAGAGGTAGACAAATTATTAAAAACTAAAGATCATTGAACCTTCAGTATCTTCATATTGTTCACCAGTAGTCATGGTTTTAAAAAGGAGGATAATTATATAGACTTTTCTATTGACTTCAGAGGCCTTAATGCTATAACTCGGTGGGATGCTGAGCCTATGCCTAATAGATAGCGATCTACACAAATTTTATGACGCTTCCTTTTTTTTCAGAAGATTGATATTGCGCAGGCCCTATCATCAAGTAATGTTAGATCCCTTTTTCTAAGCAGTACACCGCTTTTCCTACACACCAAGGACGATGCAGTATAGAACTATGCCCTTCGGTGTGGTAACTGCTGTGCTAACCCACGTGGCTGATGAGAAAGGTCTTGGGTAATATGCCAAATGTTTCGTTTATTTTGATAACATTTACGTAATGCATCTACGTGGGGCGAACATATCCAAACATTAACATCAGTTTTGCGTAGGTTACGCTCACATGGCCTCACTGCCAAGCCGAAAAAAATGCTTCCTTGGGTATTTAAAAAGATTAGATATCTTGGACTGATACTTTCTAATAACTCTCTGCAGCCTCTCCCCGTAAGATCAAAGCTTTTTAGAATTTAAATTCCCCAGAACAAGAAGCTCATGCGAAGCTTTCTTGGTTCTGTTAAATTTTTATTGCACGGTTTATCCCGAATCTTGCTGATCTTACAGGCCCTCTTATCGGACTTCCTTAAAGTCTGTGAAGGAACCTCTTGAACTTTCCGACGTAGCTCGGGAAAAGTTTAATGAGATTAAAAGTATCTTTGGAAAGACCCTATACTTAAGATTCCAGACATTAAAAAAAATTTTGTTTGAGAACGGATGCCTCCAATTAAATGGCTTAGGTGCGGTGTTACTACAATACCATGATGGTACTCCCTTCCCTGTATGCTTTCCTAAGCCGGAACTCCCTTCCCGCAGAAACAAGATACTCCCCAATAGAAAAGGAATGTTAGCCCCTTTTGTGTGGGGGTATCTCCAACTTAAATTTTATTTGTTGGGAAAAGAATTCATTTTAGAAACGGACCCCCAAACCTTTGATATACCTTGAAAAATTTTAAGGGAACCCAAAAAGTCGCCTCTTGAGGTGGACATTGGCACTCCAGGCTTTTAAGTTCCATATTGTGTATATCAATGGTTCATCCAATTATTTCTCTGACTGGTTTAAGTCGTGCAGTCAGTAGAAGATTTGTTGCCTTACGCGACTTCAACATGTTAAAACTTTTTCCTCGCCTATTCTTCTTATACTCCTTGACTATAAGTCTTGGTATGGGGGAGTGTGAGGGAAAAGTTCAATAGATAGGTGTAGAGGGAATATATATAGTAACAGTAGTTTCACTGCCGGCTACTAGTTAAGGTAGGGTAAGTCAATCTCCCGTTTTTCCCGCCTTTTCTCCCCCTCCCTGAAATTGATAGTTTGTCTGCCAGCTACTAGTTAAGGTAGGGTAAGTCACGCTCCCGTTTTTCCCGTTTTTTCTCCCCCTCCCTGAAAGTGATAGTTTGACTGCCGGCTGCTTGTTAAGGTAGGGTCAGTCTAGTTCCCGCTATCCCTTCCCCTCCCTCTTCCCCCCCCCCGAAAGGTGACGTGTGGGGCTCTGGTTAAACAGTAAATCACTAGACTCACAGCTCCCAACTCTTCTGTAAGTACATGCCTGCCTTGTACCAATAATAAACTTAGACCAATAATAAACTTAGTCCTTTCAGTCTTGCTCTAGGTTGACTGTTGTAATAATCACGTCTTTTGAATATTGTACACTACCATGGAGAGTGATTATTTAAGCAGTGGGTAACCTGTCGGTCTTTCCAGCTTGGATGTCAGAGAGGGTCACCTGGCAATCAACGAGCAGAACAGGAGAAGGACTAACGTCCAGAGACTTCTCCAGGTTGTATTGAAGTACCTGTGCACCTGTATGAAATTGCAGGACGTAACTCCACAGCATTGCAGCGGTAAAGAACCTGCTTTCTTGTCATCGGGATATTATACTCACGGCGATAATCTGTGAAGATCTAGCCAGTGGTGGGTCAAACCAACACCTGCGACCCCCCCCCCCCTCATCAGCAACGGCTTCGATTCAACAAAAATGTCACCAACACCAGAACCACCCTTTTATATACATTTAAATTAGCGTTGAATTCAGTTATCATTTATATTTTTCATTTTTCATTTTCTTTAAAAATAGGATTAATATTTAATATTTAAGTGTTTTACATTTTATATTTACTATATAATAAAGTGTTTATGTTTGTCGGTTATTATTTCTTTTTCTATTCACTAACTTTCCTGAGGAGGAGCCAGCCTGAGTAATACTGACTGAAGTTGTTACCAGGATACACAGCAATTCACAACTGCAGACCATACCAAGTTGGGGGTGGTATTGCAATCTATTACTCTAACCAGTTATCTTGTATTAGCACCACTTGCTTTAGTGATGAATATGGGGAATACATTTTTGCTAATTTTACTGTAAAAAACCTTAAGACACCTATAACAATCGGTGCCATTTACCGGATACCTCACACAAACATCCCAAATTTCAGTGAGAAATGAAAGTCACTAATAACAAACAGACAAATGAATAAGCACTACCTTCTCTTAGCTGGAGACTTCAACATCAACCTTGGCTTACTAGATGATCAGCCTGTAACTGATTTCATCAACAATATGAACAACACACTTCTCATACCAACAATAACTAAACCAACCAGGCTGACTGAGACAAGTGCAACCATAATAGACCACATATGGACCAATATACTAGCCCCCCTTAAATCAGGGATAATCACAGATAGCAGTCTTCAAGCTGGCACTGGTTTGTGACCAGCTGGGCTGTGGCTCGTACGTTGGTTTGCGTGCAGCCAACAGTAACAGCCTGGTTGATCAGGCTCTGATCCACCAGGAGGTCTGGTCACAGACTGGGCCGCGGGGGCGTTGACCCCCGGAACTCTCTCCAGGTAAACTCCAGGTAAACTACAGACCACTACCCTACCTTCCTCCTGACAAACATTAGTGAACCACCACTTGAATACAACAAAGTCTCATTTAGACTCCATGACGAGGCCTCAATAAGGAAGTTCACAGCAGACCTAGAGACTTGACTGTCCTACAGAATTCTCCAAGGCCAATGGTATTGATGACTGGACAGACATTTTTCTTAACAAATTACTTAGACTATACAACAAACATTGTCCTATAAAAACGAAACAGATCACAAACAAACGGCTTGGTTGCCCATGGCTAACCAGCACCATTCTGAAATCCATTGACAAGAAACACCAATATGAAAAGCAATATAGGACAGGGCTTAATACACAAAGATATTTCTTAAACACTAAATTTAATCGTTCTCACCAAAGTAATAAAGAAAGCCAAACAAACTATATACTCCAGTAGATTCACAGACACTAGAGGAGATATAAAAAAGACCTGGAAAACACTCTCTCAGATTCTAGGGACCCCAAACTGAAAAAAAACAAGAATATTTTCCTACTAACCTAATGAAACACCACTACAATCCCACTGGGCACAGCTAACAAGATAAACGACTTCTTCTCAACCATAGGATCTAAAACTCGCCAATAAAAATCCCACATACCAGTACCCATGCCCGGGGGCTACCTAGTGGGAATTTCCCAAATTCTTCTGTCTTGCACCAAAATGAGCCCACGGGAAGTCACCGAGATTATAAAGTCACTTAAAAATAACTCAGGGAATCTGTCTCATGTCCCACCATAACTGTACAAGCGAGCGGCCCATGTCCTTTTCGCATGCTATTTCATTACTTTTTAACAAGTCATTTAAAAAACTAGCACCTTCCCGAAACTACTCAAGATGGCAAGGGTTACACCAATACATCAAGGTGGTGACCCTACAGACTTAAACAACTATAGGCCAATATCAAATTACCATTGCTATCCAAAATCTTTTAGAAACTCGTGCCCCAGGAGACTTTTGTTCTTTTTATAATGGCACAAAACATACTCATCCCCTGCCATTTGGATTCAGGAAAATAAAAAGCATGATGATGCAATCATAAAAATGCTAGATCTGCTTTACACAGCATTGAAAAATAAGGAATATCCACTAGGAATTTTTATTGACCTAAGAAAAGCTTTTGACACAGTAGCCCCCACGACATCCTACTCCACAAATTTTGACCATTACGGTTATAAAGAGGCCATGCGCTTGCTTATTCAAATCTTACCTTATAATAGGTATAAAGTATGTCAACATTTAAAGACACAGCATCAAAAACACGGCCACTTGATACTGGAGTTCCAACAGGGGGGAAATGTCCTTGGTCCCCTGCTCTTCCTCATATACATCAAGATCTTCCCCAAACGTATCCCAACACCTGAAACCATTCTCTTTGCTGATGACACAACTTATGTCATCTCTCACCCTAATTTGCCACCCTCAACACCATTGTTAATGAGGGCTGATCAAAATATCGACTTGGGATGACTGCCCCAAAAAACTTACACTTAACGTGACAAAACCTACTATATTATGTTTGGTTAGAGAGCAGGAGATGCACAAAAATTAACATTAAATCGACACACTCTAATTACCAGACAAAATGAGGGCAAATTCTAGGCCTATACCTTGACAACAACCTGAATTTCAGCACCCTATCCAACACATAACCAAAAAAGTATCCAAAACGGTTGGGATTTCCTCTCCAAGATACGATACTACGTGCTGCAAAATTTCCCTTCTGACACTATCCTCCACACTTATTTATCCATACCTCAGCTATGTTATTTGTGCTTGGGGATCAACTGCAGCAACACACCTAAAGACAATAATAACCAACAAAAAGCTGCTGTAAGAATAATCACTAAATCCCCTTCCTTGAACACCCCCCCCCACTCTTCATAGATCATAAATTACTCCCTGTTCAGTACATCCACACTTATACTGTGCAATCTACATCTACAGGACCTTAAACTCCAATGTCAACCTTGCCCTTTAAAACGCTTTTCTTGATAGTTGTGGACAGAACCCACGGGCATAACACCAGACACAAACATCTCTACGACATTCCCCGTGTCCGACCTAAACCTTTCCCAAAAATTCTATGTATGTCAAAGGCCCTAAAATCTGGGAACACCCTCCCTGAGAACTCTAGAACTGCAGCACATTCATCCCCTTTTCAAAACTACCATTAGAAAACATTCTCCTGTTTACACCCCGTCAACTATCTACATGAATACCACCTGGTGGTTTCACACTTTTCTCTCACTCGCCCATTTGACCATAAACAGAATATTAATCTCAATCTTAAAATAATGATTTCCCGTGGATACTCCAATACCTGAAACTATGTACTGTGCCAAAACAAAAGCTTCACATTGCTAAACTCACAAACTAGTATTTAGTCACTTAGCCATAATACCTACTTACCTCATCATTTGTAATATTTTAAGATTAAGAATTAAACTAGTCTGCCCGAATGGGCCCAGCCATGCAAGGGTTCTAGTGGTACACTCTGTAATCATTATTTTACTACATGTATTCCCACAACACCAAATTCTGTAAATCGCATTGTAATCCTTATAGAGAATAAACTTTGAATTTGAACTGAATTGAATAATAACACCAAGTTAAGAGAATGTGTGAAGTGAAATGAGTCGCCGTTCTCAGAGTGAGCTCTGTTTATCTCGTGTTCCTGTCTCGAGGAGAGTGAAGTTTTTATGGAGTTACGACTTCTAAACCGGGACAAACCAACGGATACCTCATCCTGCTGGAATAAGAACCATGTCGGTGTAACAGGACATTGAAATGAGATGGTGAATGGAGGAAATAAGGATCATCAGTTTCTCTCACATGTCTACACAGGGTGACTACGGTAAACCATACCCCGTGTCATTACGATTTCGTGAGTCATGACTACGGTAAACAATATAGTTGTCTCCCAGTGAGATTACTCGTATGCATATAATGTTGAGGTACGTACAGATAACACTCCTAGAAAATTTCCCATATCTGCCCGCTGGTCCTTCCTGAACCGGATGCAATCAGTGAGAAAATTAATTGAATTAATTTCTTAATAATTAAGTGACTGATTGAAGAAAGTGGGTATAGGGTACACAAATTTAATCGATCGTGTGGTGGATGATAATTAGCCAATTAATTGCTAGCACATGTGTGGCTAGGATTTATACAAGAGTAAAGTGCAAGAATTTCTCTTACAAGGCGCCTATTTTAGTTGTATAATCAGTGATTAATAATTCTCTAACCAGGGATGGATCTGATGGAGTTAATGTGGTTTGACAATTCCGTGGTTTTAGAGTAAGGGAAAGCATCATTACAGGTATTAAAGGCCATGTGACGAAGGCATACAAGTGCTTGGATTTAATGAATCAAAGAACCGTAAACCCTAATGAATTAAAGTTTTTTTTTAGATGCTTTAGAGAGTAGATTTGAGTGGTAAAATTGTGGTTTTTAAAGACTGTGAAGAGATCTCCCTGGAGAAATTGTGCAGATGGAATGGAAATGAATGTTTTAATCAACATTACGAATTGGAAGAAAAACTGTCTTGTAAAAGTAAGGCTTTGAATAAATTAAAGGGTGTAAGCCAGGCAGTTGATCAACCTATTAATGCAAATGATGTGTTTGCCAAAACCTCCAGAGAACGGTCTGGAGGAAATCAGACTAGGTCGGCGAGAATTAATTGTTCAATTGCAGACCAGTCAGCCAAACAGTTCTAAGGATATAACACATAATGACTCTGAAGTATCTGTCAAGTCTCAAAAGGGAAAAATAATCCCAGTGGTAATAATCATAATTAAGAGTTCAATAGACACATATCAAGTGACAGGAATCAGTAATAGTGGTTCCTCACTCAAGGTAAGGGGAAAATAAACTACTCAGTAAGGGTAACCCAGTTAAAAAGAGGTCAGGCAAGGAAAAGAGGAGACTGTCTCTTCTGCCAGGGTACTCATTTCACTAAAAATTTTTTATGCTATTAAATTTATGGGATGTTAAAGTGGAAAGAATGAAAAAAACTTGACAGATGTATCAGATGTCTAGATAATCATAATGTAAAGGATTGTCATACCAAACTGAACAGTTACTATCAATGCAACAAAGGAAGGCACCATACAGTTATGTGCAAGGGTTTTATGTAATTCTAATAATAGTGGGTGACAATTAAAGATAATGTTAATAACCCTGACACTACAGGACTGAGGTTTAAAGGTTGCAGCTAATGGCAATAATGATGGCCTAGCTGAGGTAGCCTTGCCCGTGTTGGATGTAATAATTCAGGATAAAGGCCATAAATCCAAAACTATGCGGCGTCACTCTCCTCAACACTGGTACGGGCCATGTAATATATGGCAGACTACCGCCTAGTAATAATGACTAGAGGAAGTAGTAAATACAGACATGGTGTCTTACTCATAAAAGGTCAACCCAGTACAAGTATTCTTCTATCGAGGATGATGTTGAACCAGTCAGCTATGAGTATAGCTGATGGTGTTGACGTAGATGATGGTGAAGGCAGATTTGAAACATATTTTAGTAAACAGGCTCGGAAAAAAGAACGAGGCTTCCAGAGAAAGCTTGCTGAAAGCAATACAGTGGGCGCACACCCTCCCAAAGCTGTCAGGTTAGATTTCCCTGACAACACTGATCAAGAGACCAAGTTTAATTGGTTTTTCGAAGCTAGTGTAAACAATCATGAGAAAACGATCAAGTTTGTCCGCGATGAGGATAACTACGTCTTTTTTGCCCAATGATTTTAGCATTTTTAGACAAACTTCTCACTCACGAATATGCCAACCCTCAAACTCCGAGCTGCCCCACCAAGGGCACATAAAGTGCTTATTGTCATCTACAAGTCAACAAGCACTTGAATCCTCAATATTTTGGCGTCAAGGGAAGTTTGCAAGCCCTCGTCGACTTTCCAACGGTCTGATATTAGCTGAGTGGACTGGCCAGGGGACTCTGCCACGCTATATTCACTCCCGTGCAGCCCTCAACAGACGCTATTACATTGCATTGTACAGACCTCCTCAACGTCGATGTTATAAGTGTCAACGCTGGGGCCACATCGCCAGGAAATGCCCATCTAAGTCACACTGGTGTGCAGTGTGTGCCAATGCTCATCCTTCTGAACGGTGTTATGCTATGATCAAACAGCAACAGACTGTTGCTAAACAATGTATCAATTGTAAGACCTCAGGAGTCACAGCAGCTCATGCTGACTGCAGTGTGAGGGCTGATCGCATCGCAGCCAACCGCACTTCACCCTGTACCCCTCATAATGGCCCCCAGGACTACCAGGTACCTCGGGTCTGAATACCGGCTCATGCCTGCCCTCAGACAATGGGGTTGAGCACCTCACCTGGGGAGCACGTCAACAGACCTCCATCACGTCGGCTGTCAATACCAGCCTAGCTGAGTCAGCTGACAGTCAGCCAAATAGCTCAGCTGACCGGGACTTCACGTCTCCAGATGTTCCAAGTCTTGCTCCTGTGGTATACAACCTGATGTCGCGCATAAAAATACTCGAAACACAACAGTTTCTCCTGAAACAACAACTTGAGCAACACAAGGAAAGATGTGTAGAGTGTACCAATAACAAGATTGTCACAATTTGTGAAAGCAAGTGTAAGGCTGCTGAACAAGGTGGTGGTGGTGTTCTTAATCACAGTAATGACGAATATAATACTTGTGTTGATAACTGTAGTGAGCATCATAACGAAGGCTATGGTGTCAATGATGTTAGTAATAGTGATGACCGTAATATAAGTGGTGGTGTGAAGAGTGTGATGAGGGCTATGGTGTCTATAATGTTAGTAATAGTGATGAGCATAATTTAAGTGGTGGTGAAGAGTGTGATGAGAGCGGTGGTGTCTATAATGTTAGTAATAGTGATGAGCGTAATTTAAGTGGTGAAGAGTGTGATGAGAGCGGTGGTGTCTATAATGTTAGTAATAGTGATGAGCATAATATAAGTGGTGGTGCAGAGTGTGATGAGGTTAGTCACATAGACATTAATGTTGAATACAATACTGTTGACAAATGTAATGAACACAATGTTGGTAGTGGCGCTGGTGATGACAGTTGTAGTGTTGCGTGTAATGTTAGTGGAGGAGGGAATGTGAGTGGTGGTGGTGTCACCTATCATACATTCACACATAAACAGCGTCATGCTCTGGGTTTACGAAGACTCCCACGAGGCCTTACAACTGGAGGTGCACTTACAAAACTCATGGACAAGGGTAGCACTGTTGACATTGATAAGGTCTGCTATTTATATGAAAAATTTTTTCATTATGCTGAGAAACTCAAGATGATCCCAGGACTACTATAATGGATCAAAACTCGTATAAACTTTCTATATTAAGCTGGAACATTGCATCACTTAGAAAAAGACTTCCTGAACTCATCATAAAATAACCACCCAAAACCCCTTGATGTTGTGGTTACAAGAGTGCAGAGTCCCTGAAAAAAACCCAACCCAAAAATTTTCATTTGTTTATATAACCAAATCTTTAACTTTGTGTTCTATATATTTAAAAAAATTCCCCATCAACTTCTCCGAGGATAGTGAATGTTTTTAGGAGTTTACGGACTTCTAAACGGGACAATAACCAACGGATACCTCGTCCTCCTGCTGGAATAAAGAACCATGTCGGTTGTAACAGGACATTTGAAATGAGATGGTGAAATGGGAGGAAATACAGGAGCATCAGTCACCTCAGGTTAAGTAGCCTTTCTAGTTATAGCAGACTGATACTGGCCAGTTAGGTATGTTGTAAATGGATAGGTTATGGGTGATACTGCTCATCTAGGTGACCACCAGTGAATATCTGGTAAGTGGTGGGATTTGTTACAAGTGAGTTTTTTTTTTTTTTTATTTTTTTTTTTTTTTTTTTTTGTTTTTTTTTTTTTTTTTTAGTCACTTTGTACTCCAGTGACAGTGTCAGCGGGCCTCGTTGTGCTCCGGGTTTTTCTGGTGTTTTTCACGGTGGGCTCTTACGTTGACTAGATACTTTAATTTGTGTTCATCAATCCTATTCGATACTTCCTATAGCGGCCTGGAACCAATCTGAGCGGAAAACTTTTATATACTGAGTCAAAAAAAGGAGAATTAGTGTGCAACGAACCTAGCGACGTTTACTGCCAGAGGGGGATCATGGGTCCTGTGTCCGCTGTGAAAAATAATAATAATTGAACTTTGTGTCAGAGGAAAGAAAGTCTCCCTGAAATCATTGAGTTATACATTGTGCTTTTGTGTAGACTCAGTGGCTCCTAGTATATGAAGATATAAGGCCTAACATGTGTCATTGTGAAAACAGGTGAATTTGTAATGAGTGATAGCCTATAGAGGGCAGGATGCGAAGTCGCAGAAAAACTTACACAGGTATATCAGTTTTTAATAATCTTCCTGGCCCTGATTAGTGTACTCCGCATTAATCTAGTGATACCCAGTGAAGAGCAAGAATACAGTGTCTGTGTAGCAATAACGTATTATAATGGTATTAGTGGAGTGGATGTTAGTGATTTCATTAGTTTCTTTTTTCTTGAAATATCAGACGTTTCTCGTGAAATTTATATAACCGGTAGTTACCAGCGGTCGCAATATACACAACGAGAAGCAATTTTTACACTGAAGAAGCGTCCTTCCTCCAAAAATTTGCAACAGTCAACTATAGTGATAATACAGCTTTTATTGGGTGGAGACGGAAAAAAATAGAAAAGCTTAGATACAGCGATTGATAAACAAGGGTGGAGGTCGGACCGTTCGTCATTGATGGGAGTGCCAGCCCGTCACCGGTCTTCACACAGCAGTTATACTTTTGTTATTAATCAAATACATATTTACTGGGGTAGATATTTCCAGTAGACCTTCATGTGTTAGTCAAATCACCGACCAGTATGTTTAAATAGGTGACCCACTGATCAGATCTGATAGACTGGTCCGACAGAACCCTTGACTGGTCCGAACCTTGACTGGTCCTAACCCTGTACTGGTTTCAAACGGTTTCGTTG
This sequence comes from Cherax quadricarinatus, assembly GCF_026875155.1. Taxonomy (NCBI): domain Eukaryota; kingdom Metazoa; phylum Arthropoda; class Malacostraca; order Decapoda; family Parastacidae; genus Cherax; species Cherax quadricarinatus. The sequence goes on from NC_069459.1 coordinate 34,702,491, forward strand.
TGCATACCTAGCAGGTTATTAATAGAATATTCAAGAGGTTGATTGTAGAATTGCAGTAAATCAACCATTCAAATCATTATGAAGCGGTGTTTAGTCTGTGGTCAGTCAAACAAACGGGCTTCCACATGCATAAATTGTCATTTTTTGTATGGAAATTGGTTGGTCACGCCTTTTTGCAGATATCCAAGAATAGTAAAAGCAGTATTAAAACAGGGAAAGTGTTTTTGGGTCATGACCCAAATGAGATAAATCTGTGGGAAATTTTACAAATTAAAATCACAAGGGTTATTAAAAGAGGTCAACCTCATCCAAAAGCTTTCTTTCATAGAAAACCTGGAAGCTTTCTACACAAGTCGAAACATATACGTCTGGGGCTGATGGTACTGCCCTTGATACTGCTGTAGTCAGAAACAGTTAGGACTGGAGATGAAGTCTGGTAGTCATGTTAAATGGGGGGCAGATAGTGATGTCCTGGGAGTCAGTATGGTGAAGTGGAAGGTGCTGTAATGGGAGTCTGTACTGGTGAAGCTGGAAGGTGCTGTCCTGGGAGGACAGTATGGTGAGCTGGAGATGCTGCCTGGGGGGACAGGTAATGCGGGAAGTGAGATGCGGTCTGGGAGACAGTAATGGTGGAAGCTGGAGATTTTGTCCAGGTGGTCGGGAATTATAGCAGGAAGGAAATACTATAATGCCATCATAGGGGAAGAGCCCATAGTAGGTGAAACAAGTGTAGTCAAAGATAAGATTTAAAACCAATATGCAAACTAGAAATTACCGCACAGGAAATAGAAACACAGAGAACTCCACTAGCATTGTGAGGATATATTACCAAAAACAACTGGTGGGAGCTCCATTGTTGGTGCTAGGGAGGATAGAGTATGACAGGGGAAAAATGCACAACAGGGAAACAAGTCACCAGAAACCCAGGCAAAACGGAAACCAGCCTGTGCCTCACATACTATGCTCGGTATCTGCTGGCATGGGGAAATTGAAGAAAATCAGATGGGACGTGCAACCTTATGACCACCCTAGAAATGCCATGCCCATAAGACAACAAGGAAAATGCAAACTCCCTTCCTGTAAGCTATTTCACTTGAACTGTGTCACCTCCTTCACGTACAGGAAAGACTGTGGCTATAATTAAATTGCAGGCATCCATCTAAAGGGACAAAAGATACTATACATCCAGGCATGGGAAATACCTTGGGTAAGGCCACAGCAACTCAAGTGGGAGAGGTTGTTTGTCGGCATGTGCCCAGAGAAGAAAAAAAAAAGGGCAGGAAATGGCAGAGAAATCGTACACCCTAATCCAGTCATTCTCTGGATTGGAACACAGTCGATGGCCTCCACTCCAAACCAACAGATTAAGATACTAATGCCGGAAAAAAAATCCCCCCCCAGTAGTACCAACAAATACCACCAGTCCGTTAAACTTTCTTCTTTGCAATGATTACAGGGTTAAGCCAGAACAAACACAAATACCTTTCATCCGTGGACTGCTTGAGAAGCAAAGGCAAAGGTTCGGCGGCTTTCCTGAGACCCACATAAGGATCAATGGACAACGAGTTGCGGAATCCAGGTTACAACATTATACAGATGCGACAGAGCTGAACAGGCAAATGGAGGGGGTTGGCCTGTACATTGCAGAGTCACTTGTTTGCACAGGAATGCTAAATGCCTCAAAGGATGTTAGTGGAAGTTTTTTACGCTGTAAAGGTCGAGAACCAAAACTAGTCATTGTGGTATTCTACAAGCCTCCGGATGCAACATCCAGCAATTCAAGGAAACATCTGTTTTAAAAATTGACCATGTTGGAAAACCGTCCAGCTCCAGGCACCCAACATCTTGCTCTGGCGGGGATTTTCAACTTAAGGAACTAATAAAATGGAGGAATAAGCAAATATATTGTTGCAGTATTAACACCAGGAGGCAGCTCATGATGTAAACTCACATAACGCGAGGCTTTTAAATCTTGCACAAAATATAAATTTAAAAACCAGCATAAGTCACTCTGTCTGACTTTTTTTGGGTTTCCTAGTTCTATTCACATATGCTGTATGTATGATAATTCTATGTAACAGTATTTGGTGTATACCTGAATAAACTTACTTACTTACTTACTTACTTACTTACTAGACTGAGAGAAATACACTAGACCTATCTTCACTCTAACAATGATGATCTGATAAGAAATGTCACCATATCAAAAAACAATTATACTCAAGATCACAACATATTGAGGTTTCAGTCATGTATGCGCGAGCCCCAGGACCGACATATGAGATTAGTCACGAGGGAGCATTCACAAATTCAACTTCAATAACAAAAAATAAAGTGGGACCAAAGATAAACCAAGTCCTAACCGATATAAGAGCTGGGAGATATACTAAGCAACACAGACCCCAACTTATGCCCAGAACAGATTAACTCGGTGGCAACTCGATTAATGCACAAGGCTTATTCTTAAGAAAAAGGAGGAGTAGATGTAAACAGAAAGAGACATGGCGCTCCTTTACAGGCGGACGGAAAAGAATACAGAGCGGCTTAAAACAGAGGTCAATATTTCTGAAATGCGTTAGGGAGGAACTGGTCAGAGAAATAGCAAGCATCGAACTTAAACTAAAAGAATCCTTTAGGGAGTCAGGAATTGCAGGGGAAGAACTAAAAGCCATAAATGAAATCGAAGACCCAAAGTATTTTTCTCTATGCAAATCAAAATCGTGATCACGTCCAGTATTGGGCCCATACTTGTAACAAGATGGGTCCTACACAGATGCAGCAAGGAAATGAGTGAGCTACTCAAGTCCCAATATGACTCAGTTTTTAGCATAGCCGCTAACCATGACTGAGTGTCGATGATCAAGATGAATTTTTTATGAGAGGAGCCACAAAATTAGATTAAAAAGACTATCCGATGTTATCATGACGCCAAATGACTTCGAACAGGCGAAATGACAGGCCCATGACTCTGCCCAGGGCCAGAATCATGGATAACTCTGTGTTCCATCAAGAACTGCAAGAAGCCTCTATCATGAGCTTTTCCATCTTTGGAGAGGGAGCATGGACACGGGGGTGTAACAGTTACTAATAACATACAGGACATAGACCCACTCACAACGGGCGGCTGTATTAAGCAACAGCAAAAGAAACTTACAGACCAAATAGCACATAACATCATATCTAAACATCTTTGAAAGGTCCTAAGAAGCATGATCACACCAATCTTACAAACCATCAGTACACAACCCAGGGCGGCCAAATGGGTTTAGAACAGGTCGCATTCTGTCTGTCTTCAACTATTGGATCATTCGACAGGTCTAAAATGCCACTTAGAGACAAAAAGAATGCAGATGTAATATATACAGGACTTGCTATATGCCTTCGTAACAGTGTGTCATGGCGTAATAGCGCACAAAAATGCGTGTAAAGGAATACCAGGAAAAGTCGGTGATGGATCTATAATTACCTCACTAGCAGATCACGAGAGATAGTCTTAAACAGTCGTAAAGTCGACGGCAGCTACGGTGAAAAGATCTGTTCCACAAGGCACAGTACTCGCTCCCATCTTGTTCCTCATCCTATATCGACATAGACAATGGATGTCAGACAGCACCGTGTCTTCCTTTTCAGACGACACGAATCTGCATGACAGTGTCTTCCATTGCAGACACTGGCAAGGTCAGGCGCGACATCAACAAATCTTTCAATGGGCTGCAGAGGAAAACAATAGAAGTTCAACGATGAGAAATTTCAATTACTCAGATATCGGGTAAAACATGAGGAAATTAAATCTTCATCAGAGTACAAAACAAATTCTGGCACAAAATAGAGCGAAAAACACCAACGTCAAGACCTGGAAGTGATCTTGTCGGAGGATCTCACGTCAAGGACCATAAATTGTCAATTTATCAATCGATTGCTAGAAAAATGAAGGATGGTTAATGAGAACCTTCAAAAATAGGGAGGCCAAGCCCAGATGTCCACTCTTCGGTCACTTGTTCTATCTAGGCTGGGATATTGCTGCACTCTAACAGACCTTTCAGGCAGGTGAATATTGCCCGACTAGAAAATGTTACAGAGAACTTTCACGGCGCGCACATACACAGAGAAAAAACACCTCAAATTATTGGGAGCGCTTGAGGTTCCTAAACCTGTATTCCCATGGAACGCAGGAGGGGAGAGATACATGTTATATACACCTGGAAAATCCTAGAGGGTCTAGTACCGAACTTGCACACGAAAATCACTCACTTGAAATGCAAAAGATTGGCAGACGATGCACCATCCCCCCAATGAAAAGCAGGGGTGTCACTGCACGGATGAGACCTACAATACGTGTCAGGGGCCCCAAGACTGTTCAAAAACTGCTCCGAGCAAACATAAAGGGGGATTACCAACAGACCCCTGGCAGTCTTCCAAGCTGGCAGTGGACATGCACTAAGTCAGTTCCGGATCAGCCGGGATGAGGCTCGTACGTGGTGTGCGTGCAGCAGCAGGCAACCGCCTGGTTGATCAGGCTTGATCCACCAGGAGGCCTGGTCAAGACCGGGCCCGGAACTCTCTCCAGGTAAACTACGGTAATCTATTAACAGTCCACAATTAATTAGTAGGCCCCACCCTGTACTTGTGGGTTGCTATCCAATTTATGTGGTCTCGAGATAGATATGGCTAAGATTGTTTTGGAGGCGAAGGGGAACACATGCAGTGACCAGGGAGGAGTGAGGTTAAGTTTTTCTCACAGGTCTACACGGGGTTGACTACGGTAAACAATATAGTTGTTGTCTCCCAATGAGATTACTCATGTGCATGTAATGTTGAGGTATGTACAGATAACACCCCTAGAAATTTCCATAAGCCCAGTCCCTTGACCCAATAGTACGTCTGTCATCTTTGACTTCGGCCACAGGATAGGCATAGAGTGCATAATGAAGATAAGCTAAGACTTCGCTGGTAATCGAACCCGGACTCACACCGTGTGAAACGAGAGCCTTTGCCACCAGGCCACCTCTCCTTCTCAGTGGGGAGAGGGTAGGCCTTACTCGACCGTCAGAAGATTTTGGCTTGTACTTGCGCATTCTCTACACATATGCTGCTATGTATGATAATATATGTAACTGTATTTGTGTATACCTGAATAAACTTACTTACTTACTGGAGGTTTTTACACCAAGCGCTGGGATGGCAGGGTTCGATAGACGGCGTACGATGTCAGTGGCCCCTGTAAACACACAACCAAAAACCAGCTGCACTGTAAGACAGCTGCCTGTTACAACGTCTGCTGCAGCTGCACCATGCTGCAGTACCACTGGTGAGGTTTGAAATATATTTTTGGGTCAACATCAGAGGAGGATCAGCTGAGTCTTGTTTTTACTGCTTATTACACTTACCTTATCAAGGTACTACCTTGTTAGTACCTTGATGATGACTGAAGGCTCTTGATACATGGAAAACTTGCGCTACCTATCATTGTTGTCTAGTACCTTGATTATGATGAAGGTCTCTTGATACCATGGAAACTAGAGCTACCTTCATGTTGTTAAGTACCTTGTGATGTGAAGGTCTCTTGGATCCATAGAACTAGAGTACTTCAATGTTGTTAGTACCTTGATGATGCTGAAGAGTCTCTTGTCCATAGAACTGAGCTAATTCAATGTTTGTACCTGATGATGATGGTCTTGATTCATAGAACTAGATTACTTCATTGTTGTTAGGACCTTGATGATGAATGAAGGTTCCTTGCTCCAGCAACTAGTTAACCTTCAATGATATTAGTACTTGATGATGATGAAGGTCTCTTGACCATGGTCTAATAGCAGCTACCTTCAATGTTGTTAGTACCTTGATGATGATGAAGTCTCTTGATCATGGAACTAGAGCTACCTTCAATGTTGCTAGTACCTTGATGATCGATGAAGGTCTCTTGATCCATGGAAACTAGTGCTACTTCAATGTTGTTGTACCTTGGATGATGATGGGTCTCTTGATCCAGCAGCTAGAGTTACCTTCAATGTTGTTAGTACTTGATGATGATGAAGGTCTCTTGATCCATGGAAACTAAAGTTACCGTCAATGTTGTTTAGTACCTTGATGTGATGAAGGTATCTTGGATCCATGGAACTAGAGTTATCCTTCAATGTTTAGTTAGTACCTTGATTGATGATGAAGGTTCTTGATCCATGAAAACTAGAGGTACCTTCAATGGTTGATAGTGCCTTGATGATGCTGAAGGTTCTCTTGACATGAAACTAGAGTTACCTTCAATGTTATTTTGTACCGTGATGATGATGAGGTTCTCTTGATCCATGGAGGAGCTAGTTACTTCATTGTTGTAGTACCTTGTGATGATGAAGGTCGTCTTTTCCATGGAACTTGAGTACTATCTTCAATGTTGTTAGTACCTTGATGAGGCTGAAAGTCTTTTGATCCATGGAAGAACTAGAGCTATGTTCAAGGTTATTCAGCTAACAGTGATGATGTTATAGGTCTACTTGATCCATGCTACTAGAGCTACCTTTAGGTGTTACTTCCTTGATGATGCTGAAAGGTCTCTCGATCCAGGGAACTAGCCTAGTCATGGTTTTAGTACCTTGATGTATCATGGAGGTGTCTTGATCCATGGAACTAGAGTTACCTTCAAGGTTGCTAGTACCTTGATGATGCTCAAGGTCTCTTGATCCATGGAACTAGAGCAACATTCATGGTTGTTAGTGCCTTAATGATGCTGACGGTCTCTTGATCCATGGAACTGGAGCTAGCATCATCGTTGCAAGTACCTTGATGATGCTGAAGGTTTCTTGATCCATGTAACTAGAGCTACCTTCAGAGTTGTTGCTACCTTGATGCTGAAGGTATCTTGATCCACGGAACTGGACCTACCTTCAAGGTTATTACCTTGATGATGCTGAAGGTCTTTTGATTCATGGAAACAGAGGTACCTTGAAGGTTGTTACTACCTTGATGATGCTGAAGGTAGAGCTCTTGATCCATAGAACTAGAGGTACCTTCAAGTTTGTTTCTGCCTTGATGATGATGAAGGTCTCTTGATCCATGGAATTAGCTACCTTCAGTGTTGTTAGTACCTTGATCTTGCTGAAGGTATCTTGATCCATAGAACTAGAGCTAAATTCAAGGTTGTTACTACATTGTTGATGCTGAAGGTCTCTTGATCCTTGGAACTGGATGTACCTTGAAGGATGTTAGTACCTTGATGATGCTGGAGGTCTCTTAATCCATGGAGCAAGAACTCTCTTTAAGGTTATTAGTTCTTTGTTGTTGTGGATGAAAGTAGTTTTTGATCCATGGAATAGAGTACCTTCAAGTTGTTTAGTACCTTGATGATGGTGTTGAAGGTCTTTTTTGATACTTGGTACCTAGTGTTACTTCAATGTTGTTAGTTAACTGATGATGCCTGAAGGTCTTTGATCCATGGAACGACTAGCATTCTATGGTTTAGTTTTGTACCTTGATGATGATGAAGGTCTCTTGATCCATGGAACGTAGGCTAGCTTCTTGGTTGTTTAGTACCTTGATGTTGAAGGTTCTCTTGTTCCATGGAACGAGCTAGCTTCATGGTAGTTAGTACCTTGATGAGATGATGAGGTCTCTGGTCCATGGAACTAGAGTTACCTTCATGTTGTTAGTACCTGATGAGATGATGGTCTCTTGTCCTTTGGAACTAGAGTTACCTTCAATGTTAGTACCTTGATGATGATGAGGTTCTTGATCCATGAACGAGCTAGCTTCAAGGTTGTGGCTGTTGAAATCTCTGCATATAAACAAACCGTTCATTGTTTCGGACCTTGTCGCTAGTTGATCTTGAGTGCTTGCTCATGTCTTTTCCACTGGCCCACGTGGGTCTGATAGGTGCCTTCGTGTACGGCTTGTCTCCGTTGTTGCTTACTATCCCTGTCTGCTACTGATTTGAATTCCATCATTGTCTTCAGACCCTGTCGCTTGCTCTCAGTGTGTCATCGTCTTTTCCCTGGCCCTCACGTGGGTCTGTTAGGGCCTTCGTGTTTCGCATGTCTCCGTTGTTGATTCCATCCCCTTGTCTGCGCCTGACTTTGAATTTCCTGATGTAACATTCTGAATTGCATTTATATCTCTTAATTCTGATTTCAGGCTTTGCAGTTTCTCTTCTAAGCACTGTATCTAGCTTCTGCTGCTAAGACCTGTACTTCCACTTCCTGCACTCTTCAGCTATCCGCTCCTCCATTTTTTACCAGCTCTACTATCTTCCTTACACACTCTTCCACCCTTTTTTGGTGAGCTCTACTGCCCAGTTTTCCTCCCTGGTTCGGTCTTCAGAATCTCTGGTTTTCCGTCTACTAAGGCCTCCCATATTTTTTTTTTTTTTTTTTTTTTTTTTTTTTTTTTTTTTTTGTTTTTTTTTACCGCGACAGAAGGCTAGCGGAGGGAGGGGGTGTGGGGGGGAGAGAGAATGGTAGGAGAGAGAGGAGCGAGAAAGCGGTAGAAAAAGAGGGTGAGAGAGGAGAGGAAAGGGTAGAAAGGGAAAGAGAGAAGGATGATAGTATGGGTCATGTGTGGGAAAAGACCAAAGGGGGAAGATGAGAGATATGCGAGAGGGGGGGAGAGAAAGGGTAAGAGAGTGGGGAAAGAGAGGGATGAGGGAGTGGGACGTGAAAGAGAGAGAGTGGGAGAAAGGATGGGCGGGGAAAAGGCTATGAGAGAGAGAAATGGAGAAGATGGAAGAGAGGGGCTATTGAGAGAGAGGAAGGGTGAGAGAATTGGGTTTTGGGAGTGAGGGGAGGAGAGGGAGAGAGAGAGGGAGAGAGAGGAGGAAAGAGGCGCGAGAGAGGGACGGAGGAGAGAGGGAGAGGCGAGAGAGGGATGAGGAGAGAGGGGGAGAGAGAGGGAAGAGAGAGTGGGAGAGATAGAGAGAGGGAGCGAGAAGAGAGGGAGAGGAGAGAGAGGAGGTGACGAGGAGAGGGAGAGTGAGAGGGTGGGGGCGAAAGGAGGGGACCCGAGAGAGGCGAGAGAGAGAGGGATGAGAGAGAGGGAGTGGAAGAGGGAGAGGGGAGAGTGAAGAGGGATGAGAGAGGGAGGGGAGAGAGAGGGAGGAGGAGAGGGGAGAGAGAGAGAGAGGGAGGAGAGAGTGGGAGAGAGAGGGAAGAGGAGTGAGGGGAGGGAGAAGTGAGGGAGCAGAGGAGAGAGGGAGTAGAGAGTGATGAGGGAGGGAGAGAGAGGCGAGAGCAGGAGGGAGAGAGGGAGAGGGAAGAGGGATGAGAAGGGGGGATGAGAGAGTGGGTGGGGGCCTGGGGGGTACGGAGGGATGTGAGGTGGGCGGTGGGCGATTTGCAAGAGAGAGGAGAGGGAGAGGAGAGGGAGAGGAGCGGGTGAGAGAGAGAGCGGAGGAGGGTGAGAGAGAGGAGGAGAGCGGGAGGGAAGAGGTAGGGGAGGAGAGGAAGGAGAGAGAGAGGGAGAGGGACGAGAGAAGAGAGGAGAGAGAGAGGGAGAGAGAGAGGGAGAGCAGAGAGGGAGAGTTGAGAGGGGGCAGAAGAGAGAGAGTGGGAGAGATAGAGTGGGACAGAGGGTGAGAGAGAGGGAGAGAAGGAGGGAGAGAGAGAGGTGAGATAGAGAGAGAGGGAGAGAGAGAGGGAGAGGGAAGAGAGAGAGGGAGAAGAGAGAGAGGGGAGAGAGGGAGAGAGAGAGGGAACGAGAAGGGTGGTAAAGAGGAGAGGAGAGAGGGAGAGAGAGAGGGAGAGAGGCGGGAGAGAGAGAGGGATGGAGAGAGAGGGAGAGTGAGGGAGAGAGAGAGGGAGTGAAGAGAGGGAAGAGGGAGAGGGAGAGAGTGAGGGAGAGAGAGAGGGAGAGATAGAGGGAGAGAGAGAGAGAGGGAGAGAGGAGGTTGGAGAGAGAGATAGGAGGAGAGTGAGAGAGGGAGAGAGAGAGAGGGAGAAGAGAGAGGGAGGGAGGATGAGAGAGAGTTGAGAGAGAGTGAGGGAGAGAGAGGGAACGGAGAAGAGGGAGAGAGAGAGTGAGAGAGAGGAATTGAGAGGAGTGAGAGAGAGAGAGAGTGAGATGTGAATGAGAGGAGGAGATGATACGGTGAGAGGAAGGGAGAGATGAGATGAGAGAGAGAGAGAGGAGAGAGAGGAGAGAGAAGAGAGAGTGATGAGGGTGAGAGAGAGAGAGAGGGTGAGAGAGAGCGGGTGAGAGAGAGAGGGGAGAGAGAGGGAGAGAGAGAGAGAGGGGAGAGAGGGAGGGAGACGATGAGAGAGTGGGAGAGAGCAGAGAGCAGAGAGGAGAGCGATGAGAGAGATGGATGAGGAGAGGGAGAGAGAGAGAGAGAGAGGAGAGAGAGAGATAGAGAGAGAGAGAGTGAGAGTGTGAGAGATGAAATTGGAGAGGCGAGAGAAGAGTGGAGTGAGAGAGGGAGCGAGTAATGAGTGAGAGAGAGTGGGAGAGTGGGGAGGAGAGGGAGAGTGGGAGAAGAGAGGGAGAGAGGGAGAGAGGGAGTGTGAGGCGAGAGAGAGGGAGAGAGAGGGAGAGAGAGGGAGAGTGAGGGATGGAGAGGGAGAGAGAGGAAGAGAGAGGTGAGGGGAGTGGGAGAGAGAGGGAGACAGAGGGAGAGAGAGGGAGAGAGAGGGGAAAGAGGGATGAGAGAGGGAGAGCTGAGGGAGAGAGGGAGATAGAGTGAGAGGGGAGAGAGAGAGAGAGAGAGAGTGAGAGAGAGAGAGGATGAGTGAGAGAGAGCGAGGGGAGAGAGAGAGAGAGAGAGGGGGGGGGAGAGGAGAGACGAGAGAGAGAGAGAGAGATGCAGCGAGAGAGAGGGAGAGAGAGTGAGAGTGGTGTGAGAGAGAGAGAGGGTAGGAGATAGAGAGAGAGAGAGAGAGAGGGTAGAGACGAGAGCGGAGTGAAGAGAGAGAGAGGTAGAGAGTGCAGAGAGAGAGAGAGAGAGGAGGTGAGAGGAGAACGAGAGAGAGAGAGAGAGAGTGAGAGAGTGAGTGAGTGAGCGCAGTTAGGGGGAGGAAGAAGGTTATGTGCGAGGGAGGAAAAGGTTGGGAGTAGAAGAGGCTGAGGGGGGTCCGTGGATGAGGAGGTCAATTCCTAGATCTGCTGTGTGCACTCACCCAGTTTTGGTTTCAGGGGTCGTGAACCAGCTCCCGGCCCCAGTGGTATGTGTGTGCGTGCGTTCGTGTGGTGAGCACGTCAGTTGTTTATATTGTCCCTAGTAAATACAACATCACTTCTGTGTACCCGTAATACTAATGAGATACCATTAACATGAGAGTAGTTCTAATAATTATAATACTAGCGTCTGTGTTAACAAGTCACTCCTTTCACCAGTTTTGCATACTCCTTTTTACTACATGTGTACCCCAATACTTGTTCTCAGTTTGTACTGTCATTTGTGTCTAAAACATTTTATTCGAAACCTGTTGTCAGGGATGTTGGTCCCATTAATTTGTCCTTGCTCCTACAAAATTATTTCTTCCTACTTCTTGCTTAAGGTGTACCGCTTGTCGTGTATGATATTCGCTCTGAGCAGGGTTTAGATTAGCCAGCTTAAAGTGTCGCCGTGGGGCTCTACCCTCTGATTCCGCACCACAACTAGTGATTTGTACGTTATAAGAGGGGGGACGTCCATCCAGATGACTTGATGTACAATGCTCGCTGACGCTGCTCGATGTACGAGGACTCGTACACCTCGCCCTTCCGCGCCTCTTGACTTCTTCGGCTATTACTTTTCTCTTCGCCGTGTGAGTTCTCATTTACCACATTATAAAATTGTATTCTGCCTACTTTTATAATTTTACATTCACTTTTGGTAAGATACACTACTTATTGTATGACAACACAAAAGCATGTTATGGCGGCGCTACTCCTCAGGCCTACTGGCTGCCACCACTTGCTTATATTTATTTAATGTATACATATATTATATCCCCTTTCTGGTTTAGATCCTGTTCAACGGCTGTTTCGCTACATCACATTTTGTCGTTACCACCATCCTCTTAATTCTATTTGGTCTTTTTTCTTTAGTCACTCGTGTTAGTCACTGTGTGTGGTGTGTGTGTGTGTTTGTTGTGTGTGTGTGTGTGGGTGTGTGTGTGTGTGTGTGTGTTGTGTGTGTGTGTGTGTGTTTGTGGGTATGTGTGTGTGGTGTGTTGTGAGTGTTGTGATGTGTGTGTGTGTGTGTGTGTGTGTGTGTGTGTGTGCTGTGTGTGTGTGTGTGTGTGTGTGTGTTGTGAGTATGGTGTCTGTGTGTGTGTATGAGTGTGTGTGTGTGTATGAGTGTGTGTGCTGTGTGTGTGTATGAGGTGTATGCGTGGGTGTGTATGAGTTTGTGTGTGTGTGTGTGTGTGTGGTGTGTGTGCTGTTTATGTGTGTGTGTGTATGAATTTGTTATGTGTGTGAGTGTGTGTGAGAGAGAGACGAGAGGACTCAGCAATCAAAATTTGCCACCAATAAATACTACAGTTGAGGCCGGGGTGGAAGTGTGTATTGCTCATTACTCTTAAAATTTGTTCATGATTGCAAGCCAATGTATAAAAACGTAAGTAACATTCATTACAGTATTCTTACTTTTGTAACTTGGTTGAGTCATTACCTTTGTAACCTTGTGATTTCATTACCTTGATACCTTGTTCAGCCACTCTAAAACTTTGGAGCCGGTCCATGGTCCCATTGTGTACTCTGTATTCTGAAAATACCTTTGTATTTGTAATGATTGTGACTAGACACTACCTGGAGTTCCTTACTTTGTAAAATTGCGAGCTTCATTAAACTTTGTAATTGTGATTCATTCCCTCCTGTTAACCTTGTCAGTATCAAAATTTGAGGCCCATGTCCTGGCACCCATTATGTAACTCTGTATCTTTTTGACTACCTCCACCCACAGGATGGTATGGGGATGCATAAAAAAAATATTTAACTAACTAACCCAGTCTAATTTGTGGGAGCTGGACAGATAGGGATTAATATAAATGAGAAAGTCAGATGAATTCCTTTCGCCCTCAGGATCATTACCTGGAAGGATGTTAAATTGGAATCTGGACATTACTGGGTGCGACTTTCCGTGGAAAGCTGAACCGTCAGAATTATTAACTAATTATAGGTTGGTATAAGGAAGTTAAAGGCCCAGCTCTGCGAACTGAGCAAGACACCAAAATAGTTGACTGCTTATATGATATAATTAATAAACTGTTAAATATAAATTTGTTTCTTACTTAGGTGATGATAAATGCACAACTTCAGTGCGCTGGTTGTCCACTGAGCGATAGTCATTGGGTAAAATAATAGTATGTGGACTATTTCGGGGTTCTGTTGACGTCAACTGAAGAGAAACTAATGGGTATGTGAAGGGGTTAACGAAATATGCAAGGGGCATGGATGCCCTGAGTGAATTGACAGTAATTAGTCACATTTAGAGGGATCAATAAATATGGATAGCCTGATTATGTGTGGGATGACTTGGGTCACTGAAGAGAGACTTGTTATTGTTAAAGTCTATTATTCCAGTATGCCAACAATAAATTAACCCAGAGAGCATTAGGTTTAGTGTCACACCTTACTCTTTGAGGGAAAATAGTTAATAACAGAAGCATGGAAAGCTTGACGTGTGCTTTGGCTGGAGACTACCTGAGTCGTGACAGGTGGAAAGAATTAATGGGTGATTATGTAAAATACCGGCCTTGGAGTTCCCACGACAAGGTGGCACCATTATGAAGATGGGAAAATTGTACTCCAAAACTATTTAAGTCGTCTAACAAAAAACGAACCTCCGCCGGCCGCAGTGTGGAAGGAAAATAAATCCCATTAATATACTGTATATTTTTTTTTATAATGTAAATATACATGATTATTGCATTTTGTTTGTTCTAAATTGTATTTTGATTAGAACAAGAGTTTCCTCTGCGCCGGCGGTGGGATGTGCGGAGGGAACCTGGAGAGTTTACCTGGAGAGTGTTCCGGGGGTCAACGCCCGCCTCGCCAGGTCTGTGGACAGGCCTCTGGTGGATCAGAGCCTGATTCACCCAGGATGTTGCTTGTGGCTACTCGCAAACCAACGTACGGCCAAGCCCGCTGATCAGGAACTGACTTTAGGTGCTTGTTCAGTGCCAGTTGAAGACTGCAGGGGTCTGTGGTTAATCCCCCCTTATGTGTGATGGGGCAGTTGAAACAGTCTCGGGCGTGACCTGATTGTATGGTCTCTTAACGTGCTAGTGACACCCATGCTTTTCATTGGGGGATGGTTGCTATCGTCTGCCAAGTCTTTTGCTTTCATAGTGAGTGATTTTCGTGTGCATGTTCGGTACTTGCCCCTCTAGGATTTTCCAGGTGTATATTATTCATGTATCTCTCCCCTCCTGCGTTCCAGGAGAATACAGGTTTCAGGGAGCTCAAGCGCTCCCAATAATTTAAGGGTGTATTATCTCAGTTATGCGTTGGGCCGTTGAAAGTTCTCTGTACATTTCTAGGTCGGCAATTTCACTGCTCAGGGTATGGGATGTGGCAGGAGTGTTTGGAATGTAGTGAGGGGCGTGAAAACATGGGACCAGGGAAAACTTGGAGTTCACAGGCACGGCCTTAAGGATTATATAGGCCTCACTCATTAATGGAGTGTGTTAACGGTTCCTGGTGAAAAGAGTGAGGGACATGATTTACAGACACCGTAATATAAGTGGTATTTATAAATGAGTGAATAAGGGGTTAGGCCCGGGGGTGACTGGGCGTCGCCATGGATGTGTCCCGGGTTAACATACCGTGGTTTAATCATCACTCATCGGTCTCAGATATTAATGGAGTGGCTCAATGTGTTATAATAATTGGGAGACATTAGACAGTATGGTGGGCTAGAGGTAAATCAGTGATAAATAACACCAGTAAGGAGAATGTGTGAAGGAAATGAGTCGCCGTTCTCAGATGTAGAGATCTGTTTATCTCGTGTTCCTGTCTCCGAGGATAGTGAATGTTTTTAGGAGTTTACGGACTTCTAAACGGGACAATAACCAACGGATACCTCGTCCTCCTGCTGGAATAAAGAACCATGTCGGTTGTAACAGGACATTTGAAATGAGATGGTGAAATGGGAGGAAATACAGGAGCATCAGTCACCTCAGGTTAAGTAGCCTTTCTAGTTATAGCAGACTGATACTGGCCAGTTAGGTATGTTGTAAATGGATAGGTTATGGGTGATACTGCTCATCTAGGTGACCACCAGTGAATATCTGGTAAGTGGTGGGATTTGTTACAAGTGAGTTTTTTTTTTTTTTTATTTTTTTTTTTTTTTTTTTTTGTTTTTTTTTTTTTTTTTTAGTCACTTTGTACTCCAGTGACAGTGTCAGCGGGCCTCGTTGTGCTCCGGGTTTTTCTGGTGTTTTTCACGGTGGGCTCTTACGTTGACTAGATACTTTAATTTGTGTTCATCAATCCTATTCGATACTTCCTATAGCGGCCTGGAACCAATCTGAGCGGAAAACTTTTATATACTGAGTCAAAAAAAGGAGAATTAGTGTGCAACGAACCTAGCGACGTTTACTGCCAGAGGGGGATCATGGGTCCTGTGTCCGCTGTGAAAAATAATAATAATTGAACTTTGTGTCAGAGGAAAGAAAGTCTCCCTGAAATCATTGAGTTATACATTGTGCTTTTGTGTAGACTCAGTGGCTCCTAGTATATGAAGATATAAGGCCTAACATGTGTCATTGTGAAAACAGGTGAATTTGTAATGAGTGATAGCCTATAGAGGGCAGGATGCGAAGTCGCAGAAAAACTTACACAGGTATATCAGTTTTTAATAATCTTCCTGGCCCTGATTAGTGTACTCCGCATTAATCTAGTGATACCCAGTGAAGAGCAAGAATACAGTGTCTGTGTAGCAATAACGTATTATAATGGTATTAGTGGAGTGGATGTTAGTGATTTCATTAGTTTCTTTTTTCTTGAAATATCAGACGTTTCTCGTGAAATTTATATAACCGGTAGTTACCAGCGGTCGCAATATACACAACGAGAAGCAATTTTTACACTGAAGAAGCGTCCTTCCTCCAAAAATTTGCAACAGTCAACTATAGTGATAATACAGCTTTTATTGGGTGGAGACGGAAAAAAATAGAAAAGCTTAGATACAGCGATTGATAAACAAGGGTGGAGGTCGGACCGTTCGTCATTGATGGGAGTGCCAGCCCGTCACCGGTCTTCACACAGCAGTTATACTTTTGTTATTAATCAAATACATATTTACTGGGGTAGATATTTCCAGTAGACCTTCATGTGTTAGTCAAATCACCGACCAGTATGTTTAAATAGGTGACCCACTGATCAGATCTGATAGACTGGTCCGACAGAACCCTTGACTGGTCCGAACCTTGACTGGTCCTAACCCTGTACTGGTTTCAAACGGTTTCGTTGTGCATACCTAGCAGGTTATTAATAGAATATTCAAGAGGTTGATTGTAGAATTGCAGTAAATCAACCATTCAAATCATTATGAAGCGGTGTTTAGTCTGTGGTCAGTCAAACAAACGGGCTTCCACATGCATAAATTGTCATTTTTTGTATGGAAATTGGTTGGTCACGCCTTTTTGCAGATATCCAAGAATAGTAAAAGCAGTATTAAAACAGGGAAAGTGTTTTTGGGTCATGACCCAAATGAGATAAATCTGTGGGAAATTTTACAAATTAAAATCACAAGGGTTATTAAAAGAGGTCAACCTCATCCAAAAGCTTTCTTTCATAGAAAACCTGGAAGCTTTCTACACAAGTCGAAACATATACGTCTGGGGCTGATGGTACTGCCCTTGATACTGCTGTAGTCAGAAACAGTTAGGACTGGAGATGAAGTCTGGTAGTCATGTTAAATGGGGGGCAGATAGTGATGTCCTGGGAGTCAGTATGGTGAAGTGGAAGGTGCTGTAATGGGAGTCTGTACTGGTGAAGCTGGAAGGTGCTGTCCTGGGAGGACAGTATGGTGAGCTGGAGATGCTGCCTGGGGGGACAGGTAATGCGGGAAGTGAGATGCGGTCTGGGAGACAGTAATGGTGGAAGCTGGAGATTTTGTCCAGGTGGTCGGGAATTATAGCAGGAAGGAAATACTATAATGCCATCATAGGGGAAGAGCCCATAGTAGGTGAAACAAGTGTAGTCAAAGATAAGATTTAAAACCAATATGCAAACTAGAAATTACCGCACAGGAAATAGAAACACAGAGAACTCCACTAGCATTGTGAGGATATATTACCAAAAACAACTGGTGGGAGCTCCATTGTTGGTGCTAGGGAGGATAGAGTATGACAGGGGAAAAATGCACAACAGGGAAACAAGTCACCAGAAACCCAGGCAAAACGGAAACCAGCCTGTGCCTCACATACTATGCTCGGTATCTGCTGGCATGGGGAAATTGAAGAAAATCAGATGGGACGTGCAACCTTATGACCACCCTAGAAATGCCATGCCCATAAGACAACAAGGAAAATGCAAACTCCCTTCCTGTAAGCTATTTCACTTGAACTGTGTCACCTCCTTCACGTACAGGAAAGACTGTGGCTATAATTAAATTGCAGGCATCCATCTAAAGGGACAAAAGATACTATACATCCAGGCATGGGAAATACCTTGGGTAAGGCCACAGCAACTCAAGTGGGAGAGGTTGTTTGTCGGCATGTGCCCAGAGAAGAAAAAAAAAAGGGCAGGAAATGGCAGAGAAATCGTACACCCTAATCCAGTCATTCTCTGGATTGGAACACAGTCGATGGCCTCCACTCCAAACCAACAGATTAAGATACTAATGCCGGAAAAAAAATCCCCCCCCAGTAGTACCAACAAATACCACCAGTCCGTTAAACTTTCTTCTTTGCAATGATTACAGGGTTAAGCCAGAACAAACACAAATACCTTTCATCCGTGGACTGCTTGAGAAGCAAAGGCAAAGGTTCGGCGGCTTTCCTGAGACCCACATAAGGATCAATGGACAACGAGTTGCGGAATCCAGGTTACAACATTATACAGATGCGACAGAGCTGAACAGGCAAATGGAGGGGGTTGGCCTGTACATTGCAGAGTCACTTGTTTGCACAGGAATGCTAAATGCCTCAAAGGATGTTAGTGGAAGTTTTTTACGCTGTAAAGGTCGAGAACCAAAACTAGTCATTGTGGTATTCTACAAGCCTCCGGATGCAACATCCAGCAATTCAAGGAAACATCTGTTTTAAAAATTGACCATGTTGGAAAACCGTCCAGCTCCAGGCACCCAACATCTTGCTCTGGCGGGGATTTTCAACTTAAGGAACTAATAAAATGGAGGAATAAGCAAATATATTGTTGCAGTATTAACACCAGGAGGCAGCTCATGATGTAAACTCACATAACGCGAGGCTTTTAAATCTTGCACAAAATATAAATTTAAAAACCAGCATAAGTCACTCTGTCTGACTTTTTTTGGGTTTCCTAGTTCTATTCACATATGCTGTATGTATGATAATTCTATGTAACAGTATTTGGTGTATACCTGAATAAACTTACTTACTTACTTACTTACTTACTTACTAGACTGAGAGAAATACACTAGACCTATCTTCACTCTAACAATGATGATCTGATAAGAAATGTCACCATATCAAAAAACAATTATACTCAAGATCACAACATATTGAGGTTTCAGTCATGTATGCGCGAGCCCCAGGACCGACATATGAGATTAGTCACGAGGGAGCATTCACAAATTCAACTTCAATAACAAAAAATAAAGTGGGACCAAAGATAAACCAAGTCCTAACCGATATAAGAGCTGGGAGATATACTAAGCAACACAGACCCCAACTTATGCCCAGAACAGATTAACTCGGTGGCAACTCGATTAATGCACAAGGCTTATTCTTAAGAAAAAGGAGGAGTAGATGTAAACAGAAAGAGACATGGCGCTCCTTTACAGGCGGACGGAAAAGAATACAGAGCGGCTTAAAACAGAGGTCAATATTTCTGAAATGCGTTAGGGAGGAACTGGTCAGAGAAATAGCAAGCATCGAACTTAAACTAAAAGAATCCTTTAGGGAGTCAGGAATTGCAGGGGAAGAACTAAAAGCCATAAATGAAATCGAAGACCCAAAGTATTTTTCTCTATGCAAATCAAAATCGTGATCACGTCCAGTATTGGGCCCATACTTGTAACAAGATGGGTCCTACACAGATGCAGCAAGGAAATGAGTGAGCTACTCAAGTCCCAATATGACTCAGTTTTTAGCATAGCCGCTAACCATGACTGAGTGTCGATGATCAAGATGAATTTTTTATGAGAGGAGCCACAAAATTAGATTAAAAAGACTATCCGATGTTATCATGACGCCAAATGACTTCGAACAGGCGAAATGACAGGCCCATGACTCTGCCCAGGGCCAGAATCATGGATAACTCTGTGTTCCATCAAGAACTGCAAGAAGCCTCTATCATGAGCTTTTCCATCTTTGGAGAGGGAGCATGGACACGGGGGTGTAACAGTTACTAATAACATACAGGACATAGACCCACTCACAACGGGCGGCTGTATTAAGCAACAGCAAAAGAAACTTACAGACCAAATAGCACATAACATCATATCTAAACATCTTTGAAAGGTCCTAAGAAGCATGATCACACCAATCTTACAAACCATCAGTACACAACCCAGGGCGGCCAAATGGGTTTAGAACAGGTCGCATTCTGTCTGTCTTCAACTATTGGATCATTCGACAGGTCTAAAATGCCACTTAGAGACAAAAAGAATGCAGATGTAATATATACAGGACTTGCTATATGCCTTCGTAACAGTGTGTCATGGCGTAATAGCGCACAAAAATGCGTGTAAAGGAATACCAGGAAAAGTCGGTGATGGATCTATAATTACCTCACTAGCAGATCACGAGAGATAGTCTTAAACAGTCGTAAAGTCGACGGCAGCTACGGTGAAAAGATCTGTTCCACAAGGCACAGTACTCGCTCCCATCTTGTTCCTCATCCTATATCGACATAGACAATGGATGTCAGACAGCACCGTGTCTTCCTTTTCAGACGACACGAATCTGCATGACAGTGTCTTCCATTGCAGACACTGGCAAGGTCAGGCGCGACATCAACAAATCTTTCAATGGGCTGCAGAGGAAAACAATAGAAGTTCAACGATGAGAAATTTCAATTACTCAGATATCGGGTAAAACATGAGGAAATTAAATCTTCATCAGAGTACAAAACAAATTCTGGCACAAAATAGAGCGAAAAACACCAACGTCAAGACCTGGAAGTGATCTTGTCGGAGGATCTCACGTCAAGGACCATAAATTGTCAATTTATCAATCGATTGCTAGAAAAATGAAGGATGGTTAATGAGAACCTTCAAAAATAGGGAGGCCAAGCCCAGATGTCCACTCTTCGGTCACTTGTTCTATCTAGGCTGGGATATTGCTGCACTCTAACAGACCTTTCAGGCAGGTGAATATTGCCCGACTAGAAAATGTTACAGAGAACTTTCACGGCGCGCACATACACAGAGAAAAAACACCTCAAATTATTGGGAGCGCTTGAGGTTCCTAAACCTGTATTCCCATGGAACGCAGGAGGGGAGAGATACATGTTATATACACCTGGAAAATCCTAGAGGGTCTAGTACCGAACTTGCACACGAAAATCACTCACTTGAAATGCAAAAGATTGGCAGACGATGCACCATCCCCCCAATGAAAAGCAGGGGTGTCACTGCACGGATGAGACCTACAATACGTGTCAGGGGCCCCAAGACTGTTCAAAAACTGCTCCGAGCAAACATAAAGGGGGATTACCAACAGACCCCTGGCAGTCTTCCAAGCTGGCAGTGGACATGCACTAAGTCAGTTCCGGATCAGCCGGGATGAGGCTCGTACGTGGTGTGCGTGCAGCAGCAGGCAACCGCCTGGTTGATCAGGCTTGATCCACCAGGAGGCCTGGTCAAGACCGGGCCCGGAACTCTCTCCAGGTAAACTACGGTAATCTATTAACAGTCCACAATTAATTAGTAGGCCCCACCCTGTACTTGTGGGTTGCTATCCAATTTATGTGGTCTCGAGATAGATATGGCTAAGATTGTTTTGGAGGCGAAGGGGAACACATGCAGTGACCAGGGAGGAGTGAGGTTAAGTTTTTCTCACAGGTCTACACGGGGTTGACTACGGTAAACAATATAGTTGTTGTCTCCCAATGAGATTACTCATGTGCATGTAATGTTGAGGTATGTACAGATAACACCCCTAGAAATTTCCATAAGCCCAGTCCCTTGACCCACTATGTACGTCTGTAATCCTTTGACTTCCGCCCACAGGATAGGCATAGAGTGCATAATGAAGATAAGCTAAGACTTCGCTGGTAATCGAACCCGGACTCACACCGTGTGAAACGAGAGCCTTTGCCACCAGGCCACCTCTCCTTCTCAGTGGGGAGCGGGTTGGCCCTCTCGACCGTCAGAAGATTTTGGCTTGTACTTGCGCATTCTCTACACATATGCTGCTATGTATGATAATATATGTAACTGTATTTGTGTATACCTGAATAAACTTACTTACTTACTGGAGGTTCTTACACCAAGCGCTGGGATGCAGGGTTCGATACGGCGTACGCTGTCAGTGGCCCTGTAAACACACAACCAAAAACCAGCTGCACTGTAAGACAGCTGCCTGTTACAACGTCTGCTGCAGCTGCACCATGCTGCAGTACCACTGGTGAGGTTTGAATAATATTTTTGTGTCAACATCAGAGGAGGATCAGCTGAGTCTTGTTTTACTGCTTATTACACTTACCTTATCAAGGTACTACCTTGTTAGTACCTTGATGATGACTGAAGGCTCTTGATACATGGAAAACTTGCGCTACCTATCATTGTTGTCTAGTACCTTGATTATGATGAAGGTCTCTTGATACCATGGAAACTAGAGCTACCTTCATGTTGTTAAGTACCTTGTGATGTGAAGGTCTCTTGGATCCATAGAACTAGAGTACTTCAATGTTGTTAGTACCTTGATGATGCTGAAGAGTCTCTTGTCCATAGAACTGAGCTAATTCAATGTTTGTACCTGATGATGATGGTCTTGATTCATAGAACTAGATTACTTCATTGTTGTTAGGACCTTGATGATGAATGAAGGTTCCTTGCTCCAGCAACTAGTTAACCTTCAATGATATTAGTACTTGATGATGATGAAGGTCTCTTGACCATGGTCTAATAGCAGCTACCTTCAATGTTGTTAGTACCTTGATGATGATGAAGTCTCTTGATCATGGAACTAGAGCTACCTTCAATGTTGCTAGTACCTTGATGATCGATGAAGGTCTCTTGATCCATGGAAACTAGTGCTACTTCAATGTTGTTGTACCTTGGATGATGATGGGTCTCTTGATCCAGCAGCTAGAGTTACCTTCAATGTTGTTAGTACTTGATGATGATGAAGGTCTCTTGATCCATGGAAACTAAAGTTACCGTCAATGTTGTTTAGTACCTTGATGTGATGAAGGTATCTTGGATCCATGGAACTAGAGTTATCCTTCAATGTTTAGTTAGTACCTTGATTGATGATGAAGGTTCTTGATCCATGAAAACTAGAGGTACCTTCAATGGTTGATAGTGCCTTGATGATGCTGAAGGTTCTCTTGACATGAAACTAGAGTTACCTTCAATGTTATTTTGTACCGTGATGATGATGAGGTTCTCTTGATCCATGGAGGAGCTAGTTACTTCATTGTTGTAGTACCTTGTGATGATGAAGGTCGTCTTTTCCATGGAACTTGAGTTACCTTCAATGTTGTTAGTACCTTGATGATGATGAAGGTCTCTTGATCTATAGAACGAGCTAGCTTCATGGTTGTTAGTACCTTGATGTTGATGAAGGTCTCTTGATCCATGGAACTAGAGTTACCTTCAATGTTGTTAGTACCTTGATGATGATGATGGTCTCTTGATCCATGGAACTAGAGTTACCTTCAATGTTGTTAGTACCTTGATGATGATGAAGGTCTCTTGATCCATGGAATGAGCTAGCTTCAATGTTGTTAGTACCTTGATGATGAAGGTCTCTTGATCCATGGAACTAGAGTTACCTTCAATGTTGTTAGTACCTTGATGATGAAGGTCTCTTGATCCATGGAACTAGAGTTACCTTCAATGTTGTTAGTACCTTGATGATGATGAAGGACTCTTGATCTATAGAACGAGCTAGCTTCATGGTTGTTAGTACCTTGATGTTGATGAAGGTCTCTTGATCCATGGAACTAGAGTTACCTTCAATGTTGTTAGTACCTTGATGATGATGAAGGTCTCTTGATCCATGGAACGAGCTAGCTTCATGGTTGTTAGTACCTTGATGATGCTGAAGGTCTCTTGATCCATGGAACTAGGGTTTCCTTCAAGGGTGTTACTGCCTTGTTGATACTGAAGGTCTCTTGATCCATGGAAGTAGAGCTACCTTCAAGGTGGTTACTGCCTTGTTGATGCTGATGGTCTCTTGATCCATGGAAGTAGAGCTACCTTAAAGGTTGTTAGTACCTTGATGCTGAATCTCTCATGATCCATGTAACTGGAGCTTCCTTCCAGGTAGTTAGAACCTTGATGGTGCTATAGGTCTCTTGATTCATGGAACTAGAGCTACCTTCAAGGTTGTTATTACCTTGATGATTCTGAAGGTCTCTTGATCCTTGGAACTAGAGGTACCTTCAATGTTGTTAGTACCTTGATGATGCTGAAGGTCTCTTGATCCGTGGAACTAGAGGTACCTTCAAGGTTGTTTCTGCCTTGATGATGCTGAAGGTCTCTTGATTCATGGAACTAGAGCTACCTTCAGAGTTGTTGGTAACTTGATGATGCTGAAGGTCTCTTGATCCCAAGAACTAGAGCTACCTTCAAGGTTGTTACTGCCTTGATGATGCTGGTCTCTTGATCCTTGGAACTAGAGCTACCTTCAAGGTTGTTAGTACTTTGATGATGGTGGAGGTCTCTTGATCCATGGAACTAGAGCTATATTCAAGGTTGTTACTACCTTCATGATGCTGACGGTGTGTTGTTCCATGGAACATGAGTTACTGCCTTGATGATGCTGAAGATCCATTGATCCATGGAACTAGAGCTACCTTGAAAGGTGTTACTAATTTGATGCTGCTGATGGTCTCTTGATCCATGAAACTAGAGCTACCTTGAAGGTTGTTATATCCTTGATGATGCTGAAGGTCTCTTGATCAATGGAACTAGAGCTACCTTCATGGTTGTTACTGCCTTGATGATGATGAAGGTCTCTTGATCCATGGAACTAGAGCTACCATCAAGGTTGTTAGTATATTGATGATGGTGAAGGTCTCTTGATGCATGGAACTAGAGCTGCCTTCAAAGTTGTTAGTACATTGATGACGCTGAAGGTCTCTTGATCCAAGGAAGTGGAGCTACCTTCAATGTTGTTTGTACCTTGTTAATGCTGAAGGTGTCTTGATCCATGGAACTAGAGCTACAATCAATGTTGTTAGTACCTTGCTGAAGAGTTTGCCTCGTTTGTGTACACATATTTGTTTCTGTTGCTGAGGTAAGACTTTAGGTAGTTGAGGGAGTGCCCTCTTATACCATAGTGGGATAATTTTATGTGGAGCAAGTCATGGTCAACTGTATCAAAAGCTTTACGTAAGTCAATGAAGATCCCCAGTGGGACTTCTTTTTTCTCTATTGCAGTGTATATGTGTTCTAGCATGTGTATAATAGCATCATTAATATTTTTATTAGGCCTGAACCCAAATTGACAGGGGTTGAGTATGTTGTGGGAGATGAGGTAGGAATAGATTCGCTTATGAATTAATTTTTCGAAATTTTAGAGAGAGGGTGTAAATTGGATATTGGCCTATAGTTATTCAAGTCTGTTTGGTCTCCTCCTTTATGGATCGGGGTGACCCTTGCTATTTTGAGAACTGTAGGGAAGGTAGAGGATTCTATGGATTTGTTAAAGAGTGTTTTGCAATGATTGGTGATAGTACTTGTGATGCTTTTTTGTATATAAAGGGTGGTAAGGTATTTAAATCTCCTGTCTTGTTTTTTAGTGTGTTGATAATAAGGGAGACTTCGTATGGGTTAGTCGGAGCTAGGAACAGTGTGTTCGGGTAGTTGTCAGTGAGGTAGTCATTGGGTGGGGTATCTGAGCTTGGGATTTTATTGGCAAGGTTTTTTCCTATAGTGGAGAAGAAATTATTGAGTCTGTTCGCTGTATTTCGTGATATCTTTTTTGTTCCTAGAATTGCTGATAAGGTTTTCCAGGTCTTTTTTATATCACCTCGTAAGTTGGATAATCTGTTCTCATAATACAGTTTTTTAGCCCTTCTTATCAGGCTGGTTAGGATTGACGAGTAACGTTTTGTTTGGTCTCTGGTTATGTGACCCATTCTGTACTGTTTTTCGTATAGGTGCTTTGTATTTACACACAGATACAGTTATACGTAAAATTTGGTTTATTTGCAATCGTGTCATTACGATTTCTTAAGACAGTTATACGTACTTCTTCCTTCTTCTTCCTTCTTCCTCCTCCTTCTTCCTTCTTCTTCTTCTATACTCCCATATATCCAAAACATTGCTGGGACCTATAAATATTTTGTATATTTTCCTTGACAATAGTAAATGACCAAGGCAGGTGTAAATGTCCACCTGTCAATGTGTTTGTGACAATCTGAGAACAATTTCAGTACCTAATATTAGTGTCAGAACAAAGATTGGTTATGAAATGCCATGAGCTACAATAAATTGTCATTATCAGAACATAAAAATTATATAAACTATGTAATATAGAAATGAGAAAAAATGGTATATTGGCAACACTTCCTCAAGCAGCAGGACTCGATATTGCCGTCAGGTGAGCATTAGGTGCCAACTTTGCAGCCTCATATTTCAGTAAGTACTGACCCTAATTTTTTTATTTTAGTCCTATAACACTTAGAAAGTTTTTCTCTTTTTTCAGTGGACAAAAATTATTTTTTTATTTTTCAAAATATTCAGGGCTCTGGGGAGAGAACGTATATGTACGTTTGGACCGTTTAGAGGTTAAATCCATTTTATTTGCAGATGACACAACTTATGTCTTTCCTCACCCAAACCCAACCATACTAACAGACACAGCAAATGGTGAACTGCTGAAAATATCTACTTGGATATTTACCAACAAACTTACTCTCAATATTGACATTACCTACTTCATGCTTTTTGGAAACAGAGCTTCAAATGTACAGCTAAACATACTGATAAATGGTTCACCTATCTTGAGACAGGCAGAGGGCAAATTTCTAGGTCTCCACCTTGACTGCAGTCTCAAATTTCAGACACACATACGGCAAATTTTCAAGAAAGTCTCCAAAACAGCAGGCATCCTTTCAAAGATATGGTATAATGTACCCCAAACAGCTCTTCTAACTTTGTACCACTCTCTCATTTACCCTTACCTTGCCTATGGTATTTATGCATGAGGATCAACCACAGCAAATCACTTTAAGCTTTAATAACCCAGCAAAAAGCTGCAGTGCCATTGATTACTAACTCCTGCGTTAGACAACATACTCCACCAATTTTCAAGAGACTAAATATACAAAACATCCACACTTATTATTGTGCCTACTACATGCACAGAACACTATACTCTAATGTAAGCCCTCCTCTTAAACTCCTTCAGAACACACAACCATAATACAAGACACAGATCACTCTTGGATCTCCCCATGTTCATTTCTCCCTATGTAAAAATGCTATGCACATAAAAGGCCCAAGGATCTGGAATTTATTGCCAGAACAAACTAAAGGACCCCTGTCTGCAGATTAGTTTAAGGCCCAAATAAGAAATCACCTCTTTACCCAAAATTAACCAGACAAACCATACCTAACCACTACCAGTTTCTCGAAAGCTACTCATATTGTGCTGATGAATGCTCAACCACTTACTACTATGAAATTAGGATGTCTGTTCTTTTCACTGTTTTAAATAATAGTAGATTGTAATACAGTACATCATAATGTAAATTGTTCCATTGTAATACCAAATTTCATTGTTTTAAACAGTACTAAATTGTAATACATCACACTGTAAATTGTTTTAAATTGTTACATTGTAATACTGTAATCTTTATTAACTAATTCAACAGTGTAAAAAGCCTCTACTAGACTTATCAAAACCATGTAGCATCACCTGATATAATGTTTAATTCTCCTGTACTCACTCTAACTCATCTAATGACCATATGGACTATGTATTATTGCCTTACTATTCTTAAGTTAATCTTTAAGTTTGCCCAAAATGCTCAGCATACAGAGGGGCTTTTGGCATGTACACCCAACTATTATATTCCTCTGTACAACCATGTAATTTGTCAAAATAAAAAATCTAATCTAATCTTAGTCGGTCTGGAGTCAAATATCACCCCAAGGATATCACCTTCATCCCTGGGTACCAACACTTTCCAATTCATTCATTCCACTGCTCCAGCATTACCATCATGATGCCTAGAGATCATCATTTGTGTTTTCTCAGACGCACCCTTCAGGTGAGGGGCTCTTGATCTAGGGAATTGGATCTGTGCTTCAGTTCCCTGAACTGAGCCTGAATACCTTCTGTTCCCTACCCCACATGCACTGTATAATCCTACAGGTTTAGCACTCCCCTCTAATAATAATAATAATAATAATAATAATAATAATAATAATAATAATAATAATAATAATAATTCTCAGA
This sequence comes from Cherax quadricarinatus, assembly GCF_026875155.1. Taxonomy (NCBI): domain Eukaryota; kingdom Metazoa; phylum Arthropoda; class Malacostraca; order Decapoda; family Parastacidae; genus Cherax; species Cherax quadricarinatus. The sequence goes on from NC_069459.1 coordinate 34,730,186, forward strand.
AGTAAATGTGACCTGCCATTGTTTTTCCATAGGCTGATATAGCTGTAAGATGGTGGTTGATGTAACTTAGAGCAGCTGGCATTTCCTCTCTTGGATAAGTAAATGTTAGAGTACAGTCGTCTGCATGTGCTTGGGATTCTGGGATGAGATGAAGATCATTAAAGTAGACATTCCATAATGGCCCAAGTAAACTTCCCTGTGGAACACTTGCACGAATAGGACGTCTTGCTGACTCTCTCCCATTGAGAACTGTGATTATCTTGAAGGTAATCACAGGGTTGACATAGTGCAGAGCCTGCAGTTCCCAGTGGTTGAAGTTTTGCCAAGAGTCCCTGGTGTCATACTCAGTCAAAAGCACCAGCAATGTCCAACTGATTTTCGATTAATCCAGTGTCTGATACCACTTAGTGGAGAGGTCCAACAGCAGATAAGCCATATTAATGGTCACAAAGAAACGAATGGTTGACAAACTCTGTCATCTGCCTTGAGATTATTGTTTCAAGGATCTTTTCAGTGATTGACATGAGTGACACTGGTCTATAGTTGCTGATTTCTGCTTTGCTCTTCTTTTTGTGATCAGGAACTACATTTGCCTCTTTCCACAGAGAAAACCATTTGCACTGTGTTAGGCAATGTTGATAGATGTGAGTTAACAGTGCTACTAGCTGGTCTGTTCATCTACTTAGCAGTCTTGGGCTCAACTTATTGGGGCCCACATTTTTTTTTTTTTTGGTCCAGGTATTTAAGGAGAAGGTACTTTTTCATTCTCCCTTATTGTCACTACTGATAATTTTGACAGTTCTTGTGGCTAGTAGCCAAGTAGATTCCCTTGCTGAACCATGAACTTGCATCTTGGCAGCATAGCGTTCGGCAAAAATGTCGGTGGTCACATACAGTTGATTTAAAGGTGGAATAATTTCGTCTGTCCTTGACCAAGGACCACCAGGTTTTTGAGCTCAGTCTACCTGATGCCAGCACTGTACCATTCACTCATATACCCTTATCTTACATATGGAATTTGTGCATGGGGATCAACAACATCCAATCACCTAAAACCCCTAATAACCCAGCAAAAGGCAGCAGTAAGAATGATAACAAATTCCCACTCCTGCCAGCATACTCCACCAATTTTCAAAAGTCTGAATCTGCTTACCATTAAGAACATCCATACTTATTCATGTGCCTACTACATACACAGAACAATATATGCAAATATAAACCCCCCACTCAAACTTTTCCTCACCAACCTAAACAGGACACATGACCACAACACAAGACACAGATCTCTTTTTGATATACCTCGTGTCCATATCACACTGTGTAAAAACTCTATGCTCATAAAGGGCCCCAAAATATGGAATTCATTACCAGAAGATATTTAAGTAACCCAGTCTGAAAATCAGTTTAAGACTCTTCTCAAAAGCCACTTAATCACCCTAGACTAAATGCTAAATACTCAGTACACATTTACTCACCTATGTACTCCCACATCATAACTGAAACAATCACATTGAACCTTTTATCCATTGCTGACAGGAATATAATTGAATCATTGTTTTTCACAAAAGCATTTTAGAATATAAATATATCTTTGTATTATACAAATTTTGATTCATTTATAATTAATATTCTACTGTACAACTATGAAATAATTACTTTCCTACTGTACAACTATGATATACTACTCCTTAGTATTAAGTAGAATGTAAGCCAATAATGTTAAGTTGGCCCATAATGCCAAGGCATAATAGAGGCTCTCTTTGTATTGCAACCCACTATTGTATATACACAATCTCAATGTACTGTTTGCAAAGACATTAAATAAATAAAATAAAAATAAATAAATAAATGTGTCAGTCTCCCATCTAGAGATGACCCACTTTTGGACTTCTCCCATTTGCCAACAGGCTTGCCTGTACATGTTCCTGTTGTAGATAGTGGGATGCCTGTTATACCTTCTCCAAGTCTTGTACTTAGCAGTAGCAGCCTGCTAAGCACTTAGCAGTGTTGATCACCTGTTTATTAGCTACATCAATCTAGTGGAAAAAATCCTGGCTTGGTATTGGCAGATGGAGCAATGCTGCAACTGCCAGGTGTACTGGCAGGTGTTGGAGCAGTGATGGCAGGTGTATTCTCAGGTGTACTGGCAGGTGTTGGAGCAGTGATGGCAGGTGTATTCTCAGGTGTACTGGCAAGTGTTGGAGCAGTGATGGCAGGTGTATTCTCAGGTGTACTGGCAGGTGTTGGAGCAGTGATGGAGTGTTCCAGGTTAGTGAGGTGAAAAACTGGGTAATAGATCTGTTCCCTCTGCAGTGGTCAAAGAAGTTGTATTAAAATTTTCAGATACAATGTTTTGAGCTCTGTATGTCTGTGAAGCCCTAGTACTGACAGATTTTCACCAGGTATTTGTTGTTGGGTTATTCTCAGTGTGAGTATTCCAGGCTTTGTCAATAGTATCTGCATCAACTGATCAGCTAATGTCCCTTGATGTTAACCTGGGCTGGCCTTCTGCAATACATGGAACAAAATCTAATGTGTTGTGGAGCTTATGAAGTTATTCTCCTTGATGATTATCTCATTAGGGCAGTCTTGATTATTTGAGTGGAGTACTTGAGGGGCCTCTGAAACTTAGTGTTGTGTCATAGGAACTTGAATGTCTTTCAAGCTCCTGAGATATTCTATCTGGCTACACAAAATACTTCTGTCATGCAGTCTGTGGCAGAAGTATTTTGTCTCTTGTAGTATATCCACAAACACTGCAGTAGCTCTTAGCATAATAGCCAGATAGTGAAGATATTCTTGCTATTTTGCAATGCAAAGGCATCACAGAGGAAAGTTTGCAAGATTACAGTTAAGATCTGCAGGAGAGAGTGGTAGGTGTGGTGGTAGTGTGGGGGTAGGTTGTGAGGATAGGTTGTGGGGGTAGGTTTTGGTGGGTGGTAGTGGGTGGTGGCCAGCCAGCCAGGAGAGTGTTCTTGTTATTAAGTGATAGCCTTTGTGGGGGATTAAAAGATTACCTGTATGAGCCTCATCATCGCATTCTTACAAATAATCTCATTAGGAGGTGACAGCCATACATTGTTTACAGTAGTTACCCCGCAGAGGCTTGTGGGAAAACTTGAGTCACTCCTGGTCGCACCAAGCGACTCTCTCCGATACCACACACACTAGGCACATCTATCCTAGACCAGTACTATGGATTAAAGATGGATAGCACCAGCAAGTATGGTGCTACCATTACTAGTGGACTGATTAGAAGAGGGAGGAAGGGTTACACGTGTCAACATAATAAGACCACCACTTACCCAATTTCATTGGTAGTCACTGGAGGTCGTTGGAGCACCCACAGTACCTGTCCTGTTATAATACCTAACTGGCCAGTTATTGGTCTGATATAATAAGGGTTACTTAACTGTGGGTGAGGAGGCAGCATTCTTTGTCTTTCTCTATGTCCTGCCAAATCTGTGTCGTTCTTCTTCCAGTAGGACTATGATATCACTTGGGTTGTCCCAATTTAGGAGATGAGACTCCATAAAAACTCCGTGGTCTTTGGAACATGGCCATGAGTTTAACACGCAGTCACTCGGGGAATGGTGACTCGTATCACTTCACGCATTCCCTTAAATTAAAGTTATTGTCACTAATTCTTCCACAGTTCCCAAGATGACTTAATGTCCCATTAATTTACACGTGTTAGAAATTGCTCCATGAAGACATGAGCCCAATGAGTGGTGATTGAAGCGACAGGTATAGTCGCCTTGTTCCTGGCTCAGCATCCCTCACTGTTTAACAACTTCACTACCCTATTATAGGGGTTTCCTGGACTTGATGTTCCACACTGCAACTCGGGAACCATTACCACATTCCGTATTGTGAAGTGAGGTCTCTAATTACACCTCAGCTTTTATGATTGCCAAATCCCTAACTCCATTTTAGCCAGACACCCACACCATTTGTGAATACTTACGTGACTACCCATGCCCATGTGTCTCCTTGCGCATGTGCCAGGACTCCTGCTGTTGGTTCTCTTTTCACTTTCAAATATATTTTAAACCAACAGCAACACATTAATTGTACATATTCCTATTGTAGAATTTAGACAGTATAATTTTTTGGGAAAATTGCATCAAATTTTCCACAGCCTTAACGCTATCATTTAATAACAAACTGTTTGAATGTTATCCATGTTTCCTTCTATTGAAAGTTGTTAACACAAATCACGATGTTACAGATGTTCACAATCACGTCGCTATAAAGCACCCAATGTTATTACATAGCACCAAAGTGAGTATATTAGATACCCACTGTGAAGGCAATAGTGATGTCAATACTTAGGCCTGCCAGCATTCCCTCGTACACACTAAGCCACCATAAAACACTAAATATCACTGATTTTGCCGATATTACTTTCCATAAAGAGTTATCTTACTTCTGCTAGTGTTTGTAGGAAGTACAGTGTCACTGAACAGTTGCTTCCTCACCAACCTTCATAGTTAAGCAATATCTAATGAAATTTGTGGAGCACATTATAACACATCCTACACCCCCCTCCCCCACACACACATGGTGTGTACTCACCCTATTGTACTCACCTAATTGTGATTGCAGGGGTCGTGTGTGTGTGTTCACCTAGTTGTGGTTGCAGGGGTTGAGTCACAGCTCCTGTCCCCACCTCTTCGCTGATTGCTACTATGTCCGCTCTCTCCCTATTCCATGAGCTTTTTGCATTTGTGTATGTGTGTGTGTGTGTACTCACCTGTTTGTGGTTGCAAGGGTTGAGTCATAGCTCCTGGCCCTGCCTCTTCACTGATTGCTACTAGGTCCTCTCTCTCCCTGCTCCATGAGCTTTATCAAACCTCTTCTTAAAACTATGTGTGGTTCTTGCCTCCACTATGTTGCTTACTAGGCTATTCCACTTCCTGACAACTCTGTGACTGAAAAAAATATTTCCCTTAAAAAACCTTTTGACTCATAGGAGTCTTCCCCTTCCCAAATTTGTGATCTCTTTTTCCCGGGTTTTCCCCACCCCTTTGGGAAAAAATCCTGTTTTTGTCTCCCTTTGGTTCAATTCCTCACAGTATTTTATATGTTTTTTACCATGTCCCCTTGACCCTCCTGTCCTCCAGGTCATAAAAGGGGGCCGTTTTCCCCTTTAACCCCTTTTTTTTTAGGAAAATTTCCCCTTAGCTCGGGGAACTATTTGTTCCCAAAACCTTTTGCACTTTTCTTTTTTTAATTTTTTTGAAGGGGTTTAAACCCCAGGTGAAATTTAAAAAACTTTTGCTGGATACTTCAAAATTGGGCCTGACTTTTATGGGGGTACGGGGTTTCTTGAACATTCCTTACTGGGTATCGAATGCTTTTTCCTTGGGTTTTTTGCCAGACCCCCGTAGCGCAGCAGTTATATGATTGAATGTGTCCTCGGGAGATTTTTGGGTTTTATACTCATTCCCAAGATCTTTTTTCCTTGATGGGGGTTTGCAGTTTTTGGGCCACCTAAAACATACTTGTCTGCAGTCTTTTTAAAAACCCTTCCCCTGTTTTCACGCTTTTTTTGGGGGGGTTTAAAATTTCGAGAGGCAGGGGGCCCGGGCCCGGGTTTGTACCTGTCCGGGCCCTTCCTTGTACCCCCTGCCTGATCCTTGACTGATTTAATTCTCCTTTTTAACTTAAACATCATCTGCAAACAGGGACACTTTCCGAGTCACCCCTTTCTGTGTGTACTCCCCCAATTGAGTTTACAGGGGTCGAGTCCAAGCCCCCGGGCCCAAACGAAACGCATTTGTGTGTGTGTGTGGTGTTTGTGTGTTTGTGTGTTTTGTGTGTGTGTGTTTTGTGTGAAATTATGTATTTTATGTATGAAAGTATGTATTTATTTTATTTGTCACCCCTTTTTCCATGCCTTTTTTTCCCATTTTATCTCCCACCTTTGATCATGAAGCAAAAATTTATTTGGGGATTTTTAAAAATGGGTTTTGGCCCCCAAGGAAAATAAGTGAGAAAAGTTTTGGAGAAAAGACTTACCTACCATGAGTTAGTAGGCCTACCACAATGCTCTTTTTTAAATTTTTGTTGTGTAAAAAAAGTGGGGGGAAGCAGCCAACATGATTTACTGGATATTATAAAAATTTTATTGCTTTTTTTAAAGGGTAAAAAATATGGTTACTAGGGGTTTTTTATACCTTGGTTTACCCCAAAGTTTTTTTTTTTTGCTTAAATAATACTACTTGCCCATTTTTTCCCAAATTCACGTACAATTCAATTACCAATCAGGGGTTTCATATTTTCTTTCTTAAAAATTTAAAAAAGTTAAATTTTTTTGCCATTATATTCCAAAGCTCTTTTTATTTGATTACGACTTTTATTTTCACCACAACTTATATTAGCCCCCTTTTAAAATTAAATAATTTTATATTAAAAATTCAATTTAAAAGAATTCCCTTTTAAAAGGGAAACTCCCTACTATCATTTCCCAAGCCCCCATTTTTTGATCATCATTTTAATTTGTTCACCACAAAAAAATTTTTAGCCCCTTTTATATTTTTCTCCTTTTTTTTTAGTTTTAAAAAACAAACCTTAGCTCTTTAATTTTTAAACTTTTTGTTAAATAATTCGGGTGCTATTTTTTTAGCTTTAAAATATTTACTTTGTTTTATCCCTTAAATTTTCTAACTATAACCCCACTAAAAAATCTTATAAATTACAAGCATTGACCCCTAAAACCAACCTTTTAAATTGAATGACTTTAATAAATTTAAAACAGTAACTGTAATTACTAACCAGCAAACAATAAAAGGGCACTTTTTCCAGACCCAAAACAAAAACTAACTGCCCTTTAATTTTCAATATAAAGATCTTTAAGCAAGCATTATGATGACCCATAGCATTACAAAATTCCTTGAAAGCCAAAAAAGCCCCTCATTAACAAACTAAAACCCGGGGCTAAACCGTACTCAGTTGTCAAATCCATTCCGGGTTTACACAGCCAAAACACAACTGACCAGACCAACAAGGGGGTGGCCCCGCTATATAAAACCAAACCCAAAACAAAAGAATGTATCACTAATACTTTGCACAAGGGTTTAAACTTTGGGGGAATATATAATAGCTAAATTAAAAATCCAAAAACCCTACAAAAACCTCTCACATTGAAAAACATCTACAATTTTCCACAGTAAAAACTTTACCCAAATTTAAAGTCAAAACCTGGGAATTATTAATTTGTGCCCGATGAACAAAGATCACTTACTGCTCCAGGCATTTAAAGTATAAATCTCCTGCAAGACCAGGCCCCCCAACACTTTACTGAATTCAAAAAACACAATGAGTAACTGCAGTTGCTACCAACATAACAAAACCTAAAAGAGTTACGGAGACTATGTTTCCCCAATTTGACCAAAAATCTGGACCAACACCACCCCCCCCTTTTAAAAAATCAGGCATAATTCCCGATAATACCAAGACCACAAACCCTACCCCTCATAACAACCCCTTGGAAAAATTCCCCCAAAGACAAAACCCAAAAAAAGAAAAAACCCCTTTCCCCAAAGACTTAAACAATGAGGCGGGCCATTAATAATTTCACAACAGAAGAACAAACATTGACGGGAAACACTGAGCTAGAAATCTATACAGATATTGACAAATTTTAATTAAAAAATTTTTTCTAAAAAAAAAAACCCAATACCTCTATAACAAGCACTGCCCTAAAAAAACTAAACAGATGACAGCTAAGAGACTAAAACGGTCCCTGGCTAACACCCACATTCCAAACCATAAATACAAAACAACCCGTATGAAAAAAAGTACAAAAATGGGTCACAAAAAACCAAGCCCAAACAAAAACTTTACTCGTCAGCTTAACCCAGCCTGATAAAAAGGGGCAAAAAAATTTTTAAAGAGAACAGATTATCCAACTTACGAGGTGATAAAAAAAAGACCGGGAAAACCCTACAGAAATTCGGGGAAAAAAAAAAGATATCACAAAATACAAAAATAAAATTAGAAAAATTCAGATAAACCCCCAAACTCCCACCAACAGAAACGGCAAACAGACTAAATTTGTTTTTCTTCTCCACATAAGGCCCAAAACCCTTGCCAAAAAAAATCCCAACTAGTTTACCCCACTAAATAATCCCCTCACTCAACTACCCGAACACACTTTTTTCCTAGCCCCGACTAACCCCATACAAGTCTCCCTTATTTCCATGCACTAAAAAAAAAGGGCAGGAGTTTTTAAAATACCTTCCCACCCTTTATATAAAAAAAAGTGTCACAATGCTTTTCCACCAATCTTTGGGCAACACTTTTTAAAAAATTTCCATTGAACCTCCACCCTTCCCTACATTCCCCAAAATAGAAAGGGGTCACCCCGATCCATAAAGGAGGAGCCCAAAAACAGAGTTAAAATAACAATAGGGCAATATCCAGTTTCCCAACCCTCCCCTCCCCAAAAATTTTCAAAAAATTAATTCAAAAACCGAATCTACTCCTACCTCATCTTCCAAAACATACCAACCCCTGCCAATTTGGATTCACCTAAAAAAAATTTACAAATTTGATGCTATTATACCTGCAAGAACATATATACACTGCATTAGAGAAAAAAGAAGCCCCCCACGGGGGAAATCTTCTTTGCTTACTTAAAGCTTTTAAATACAGTTGACCAGTTTTTCTCCAAAAAAATTTGTCACACAAAGGGTATAAGAGGGCACCCCCCTAAACAAACCTCAAGTCATCCTCAGCAAAAAAAACCCCAATTTATTTTACGCAAATGGGGAAAAGTTTCTTCCGCAAAAAACCAATTACATTTTGGTGCCCCAGGGAATGTCCTCCCAATTACTCAAACCCACACTATTTCAGATGACACACAAATGTCTTCTCTCCCCGGGGCCCAGCCCACACAAAGCCAATACTTAAAAAACCAAAATTAAAAGAAAATATCAAACCGGGAAATGAGGACTAACAAATTTTACACAAAAACTTTGCCCAAAACCCTCTTCATTAAAGTTTTTTTAACAGAGCTACAGAGGGCCCCCTCTTAACAAAATTTAAAACGGATAAACCTATCCCAAAGCTAACAGGGGGAAAATTCTTAGGAAACCCCACCTTGATAATAGCCCTCAAATTTTCCCCATACACATAAACAACAAATTTCTAAAAAATTTTTCCCCCAAGACTGTAGGCATACTATCGAAGAAAAAGGGTACTATGCTCCACATTTAAACCCTCCTGGCCCTAAAATCACTCTTTTATTTCCCCCTAATCTCACCAATGAAATTTGTCAGGGGGGCCCCAAAAACAAAAATTTAACCATCTCAGACCACAAATTTAAACCCAACAAAAGGCTGCATTAAAATGAAAAACCAAATTTCCCACACAGGCACACACCCCAAACCAAAAATTATTCAAAACACCAACCTACTCACCAAAACAAAACACCCAAATATTTAAATTTTTGCACCTTTTAAAAACATAGAACACTTAACTCTGAAATTAACCCCCCCCCAACCCAAAACACTCCTTGCCAACCTCAACAGAACACATCCCCTAAAAAAAGGGCACAGATCACTCTTTGATTTTCCTGGGTTCCACTTACCAAATGAAAAAACCCCGGGGGGGGGGCCAACATAAAAGGCCCAAAATCGGAATTCATTACCTGTAAATATAAAAAAAACACTCCCTGTTTAAAATTAAAGTCTTTTCAAAAAAGATCACTTCCCTCACCCAAAAAAACCAAAATAAAACAAAATAACTGAACCTTAAAAACTGTATATTTTAAAATGTTTTTCCCTCACTTTTTAAATATCACAAAAATTTTTTAAAACCAAAAACCCCAAATTTCAAACTTTATTATTTTTTAAATAAATACCTAACAGAAAAACTCCATTCGCTGAATGTACAAAAAAAATGCATGCAACCATATGACCGCCCTTTGTAAAATTTCCCTTTTGTGCTTTATAGTTATCTGTTTACAAAAAATTTTTTTTACTGATTTCATTCATTGCTTATTTAAATCTTAATTTAATTTTTAAAGCCAGCCCGTTTTTGCTATCATAAAAGTGGTTTTTGGCATCCCTGCTTTTTACCCGTATTTTTTTGTCCCCTGTATGTATCCCAAAAATTACAAAAAAATAAATAAATAAATAAATAAAAAAATTTTTCAAACTTGAACCCTTTGCTGTGATCCCCTTTTTTGGGTTTTGATACCGAATTTTCAAATGGAGGGGATTCCCCTTCCAAAAAAATACACTCTCCTCCCTCTCCCCCCTCCTCCCATCTTCCATACCCCAAAACAACAGTCTTCGATGAAGGTAAAACGTTTTAAAATGGTCATTTATCCATTAAATTTAGGACTTTATATTTTTTTCCCTCATTTTTTTCCCATTTTTTTCAAATCATTTTTTTGCCGCCCTTTCTGGAAGGGATTAAAGATGAAAACTGGGGGTTCCCAAATTATAAACCAAAACTTATTAAAAAGGGGGGGGCCTCCCCCCCCCTTTAATCTTTTAAAAACGGTCAATGCATGCCACCGGGTTTTTTTAAAATTCTCGTGACACGTCCCTCCATTACGTCTAGAAATTTTTTCCAAAATTTAAAGTTTTTTAAACAGTTATTTCCCTAAAATTCATGGGGGTTATGTTTCCAAGACCCCTGCAAATTTTTGGAAAAAACCCAAAGAATTCTGGACGGGGTTTAAAACCCTTAAATTTGTCCAAACGTAGATCCGTTTGAAAGCGTAGCGCTCCAACCCTTAAATTTTCTCCATGAGAAAAAATTTTAAAAAAAAACGTAAAATTTTTATTTTTTGGGACATTTAAAAGGGTTTAAAAAAAATACCTAGTCTTTTTTAGAGTTTAAACCCTAAATTATTATTATTTTTAAAACACACTGGCCGTTTCCCCCCAAAGGGCCCAGGGGGGCCCCGAAAAAAAAAACTTTCAACCATCATTCACTTCCATCACGTCTTGCCAAAAGGGGTTGCTTTAAAAACTACAGTTTAAACTGCAACATTAACACCCCCCCTTTCAGAGTGCAGGCACGGGTAACCGGCCTCCCGGGTTTTCCCTAATCCCTTCATAAATTTTAAACCTTTGGCTCCCACTCCAACAAAACGAAAGTTTTAAAAACCCTTTGCCCTCTTTTCACTCCTATCAAACACGCTCACGCATGCCCCGCTGGAACCCAACCCCCTTCGCACACGAAACCTCCTTTCCCCCCTCCCCCCCAACCTTTCCTAGCCGCCCCCTACTCGTTTCCCTTTCCACTACAACTGACGGGGCCGGATTCCCAAAAGGCAAACTGGGGCCTTTTTGCCTAGGGCCTGCGAAATTTGGGGGGGCCCCGCGGTCCAAGGGGTTCAGGGGTTTTTATCCAAGACTCCCAAAAATGGGAAAAGTCCAAAGGGGTCCTCCCTTTAAAAAGTTCAAGTGTTTGGAGAGAAAAATTGGGTTTTTTTAAAAATTTTAATCAAAAAAAAAATAAAAAATTTAAAAATTTAAAATAAAATAAAAAAAAAATAAGCCAAAACCATAATGGCAACACTAAACCCAGGCCTTTTTTTACATCAGAACAGCTGTTTTTTTCCCCCCGCAAGGGGAAAGTAGGGGAGATTCCTCTCAATTTTTCTGTATTTAATTACCATTATCTGATTTGAAACTGTGAAAAATTTAAAACTAAAGGGGTTTTTGTTTTTTAGACATTGATTGTATGGTTTAAAGTTTTTTTTCGCCTCAAAAATTTTTAAGGGAGGTACCTGAAAGGGTTATTTTTGACCATTAAAGACGCATGGACCCGTAAAGACCTTTTTTTGGTAAAAATACATAAAGAAAAACCAAAAAAAACGCAAAAAGACTTCCCCTTTGTAAATTTTAAAAGCACTTTGTCCTGTCTTTAAAATCCCTTTTTAAACATTTCAATAACAGATCTCAATTTGGGTTGATGTTCACAACACTTCCGTCGCAAATGCTTAGTTTTTTAAGTTGCGACGAAATGATGTTGAACATCCCAAAAAATTTACTACATATTTTTCCCCGAAACAATAACCACTCAGAAAAAACGTTGGGTTTGGGGGAAACTGAAAAAATTTTCCCTGGGATTCTTTTAATTCTCATGTCCTTAAACTATGGGGTAAACCCCTATATCAGCCAAAAAATAGATTAGTTTAGTTATGAAAAGGGAATAAAAAATACCATTTTGCAATTTTTCTTGGACTCGGAAAGATTTTTTGTTTAAGTAAATTGGAGATCAAGGAAGGGTGAATTAGTAAAATTCGTAGGGCCCAAAAACACAAACCAAAACTAGGTAAAAGTTCTGTATATGAAACCCTTTTTGGGAACGTTTTTTGGAAATTTTTTGATGCCACCCCGAGGAAAGGGGGTACAAGGGGGCCCAAACCCCCCAAAATTTACAGAAAAAAAAAAATTTTAAAAATAATTAAAAAAAATTTAAAAAATATTTATTTAAAGAAAAATTTTTATTTTCAAAGATTACAGAAGGGGTTTTAAAATCCTCATTATGGCATCTCGTGAACGTGGGTGTTGGACGTCTTAAGCGAGTGGGGCCAAGAAAAGAAAGAAAAAAATTCCCGGGAAAAAAACAGAAGAAGGAAGATGTAGGAAGCTCAGAAAGATCAAAAGACATGCTCACGAAAAACAGTTTCTGGGTGTTACCAGTACAGTTTGAATTGCAGATACTAAATCATCCCGGAAACCCCCCCCCCCATTATTTCTCAGCCAGCATCTAAATTCTTTTGTGTCTCCTCTCAAGGGCTCAACGGACATTTCAAACCCACAGATTTGTCTTTAAAAAATCCCCGCCTCAAAGGGCCCAAAAATTTTAAACCCAAAATTTCTACGTTTAAAGCTTTCATTGCAGAAAACTTTAGTCAAAATCTGAACAATTTCCCTTTAGGAAATTTAAACAAAGGGTTTTGATGATTGAAGTCGTCGTTTGTTTAAAAAATCATCCCATGTTTTATTTGGGAAACTTTCAAAAATTTAAGAAACTGTGAAAAGATCAGGGTGGTGTACTCCCGAAAGCTCAAAAAAAATTACTGTTCAGCATGCAACATTTTCTACCAAAGAAAATACCTTCACACAGGGGGTTTAAAAAAATGGAAAAATTCCAAACCGGAAATTTCCCCAGGAACATGAAAAAAGCACCACCCCCCACGGAGCTGCATTTTAGCCAGTTATTTGAGGCATAGAAAAAAAAGGGTTATTGGATTCCCATTTGGGAAAAACAAAAATGAAAAAAGAAACGCACTTTTTTGGAGAAAAAATTTCCCAGAAAAAGTTTTTTGCTGTTTTAAAATTTTTAGCCCTAAGAGGAACCCTTTTCCCTTTCCCGGGGGAAAATGAGGTTTTTTTGGGTTTGGGAAAACCAAAGGGAATTTCCTAGGGGTCCCTAGAACTGTTAGCCCCAAACGATCCATTCTTAGCAAAAACATGTGCATTTTCCCCTTGGGGAATTTCAGGAAGAGGCACTGTATCTTTACATGTTATCTACTATAGCAAAAGAATTTATTGAAAATGATGACTAAGAAGGCCTCAAAACAACATAGCAGCTGTGAAAACTGCAAAAAACTTTGCAATAATGTAGATTCAACACCAGAAATTCATAACAGATCAATTGACATTCAAGTTCGCTTTTTCACCCAGTGGTAAGCCCCGTAGAGGGGCTTTATAAAATTTTAATTTCCCCTTTTTAGGGCCCTGAAAGGAGAAACAAAAGGGTTTTATGTAGTACCCGGGTACTTTTGCCTTTAAAAAATGATCTCTCTAAATTTTGGATTGCCGTGGCCCCCAGGGTACGACAATGCAAGTAAATGTCCCGGGGAAATTTTAAAAAGGATTGCAAGCCCGTATCAAGCAAAAACAACCCACTTTCGAAAATGTTTCCCCCGCTCAGCAAAATTCCCCTTTAACCCTTTTTGGGTCATGTGCTGCGGGGGGGGGTGGGTTTTTGTCGCTGCAGTTTTTATTTTTTGGGCTTTTACAAGCAAAACCCTTTTAATTTTTTTTCTGCTTCAAAATTTGGTGGAGTATAAATCAAGTTAAAACCCTTCAAGGGAATGTCCCTCAAATCATTTTCAACAACAAGGGGGGCAGTGCAGCTGATGCAAAAACAAACTTTGAAAAACAGCTTTGCTGAAATACTTTTTGCTTTTAATTCCAAAATAGCAGGGATAAAACCAGAAAAGCCCAAATACAAGAAGCAAAGCAGCCCCGCTTACATCAAAATTGGAAGATTTTGAATTTGGCCTTTCTCCCGTGTGCTTTGGGACTGTATACTGGAATGGTTAAAAAGCCACGAACAAAACCTTCAAAAAATTTAAATTGAAAAGGCTACTTTTGCAAACCCCTATGCAAGGGTTAGTGGGAAATTTTTAAACTCACTTCGCAAAAGATGAACTTTTTTAAATGTTTGAAGAGAAGGGTAAACTGCTGGGGAAAGACTACATTTTCCGGGGGTGATCATCACGGTCCCAAAGGGAAAAGGAAAAAGAAATTTTTTAAGACCCGACAATGAAATTGGTTTTTGCTACCAAGGCAGAAATGTAAAACAAGCTACATACTTCTTTTCCCTTCTGGATTCACTGTTAAAAGAATTGGTTTAAAAAAAAAGAAATCTACCCGAAACTCAAATGACAATTTTTGGGTTTCTGTTCAAAAAAACTACTTTTGCCAAAAAAGAATTGGAAGAACCATTAAAATTGCAACAACACCTTTCAGCAGATGTTAAAGGGCACATTTTTGAAGAAAAAGTTAATTTTTTTTGGTAAAAGAAACAGATTAAAGCTCCACCTGAAAAATGGCACCCTCACGCTTTGAAACATTTAAGAAATGCAGGGAAATCAAAAACCTTTTCCCAATTTTTGGGCATAGTTATCCCCCTTTTTCCTAACACTTTTTTGCTACTACCCGTTTAAGGAGAACGTTTATTTTCTGTTTTGAAAAAAGGGGGAAAAAAAACCCTTTTCCCTTCAACAATGAGCCAAGACAAATTGGTAACCCGCCTTTTTTGACCATTGAGTCCGATCTAAAAAGAAATATTTTATTTTCAAATATAATTGAAGATTTGCCAATAAGAAATCCCAGAAAAAAATTTATTTTAAAAAATTGGGCCCGGAATATAAAACAATTCCCTTTAAATTTTCCCTTTAGTTTAAAGATTTGAAAAGTCCTTTTGCTAAAGCCAAAGATAATAATGGCCCTGATTTTTTAAAGGGAAAAAATATGCTTATGGTTTTTCTGAATATAAAAAGGTTAAAATGATGTCCCCTACTTTAATAGCCTAAAACTAGTTTAAAAAATGCTTTTCTTGAGTTTTTTCTCTTTAAAACCCCTTTTAAAGGGGTTTTTGGGCGTACTTACGTCTTACGTGAGGGGTTTTTGACGTACTAGTACGCATAAATTCTAGGGGCCCAAATCTAGTGGGAGAAAGCTGGTAGGCCTTTATATGAAAGAATGGGTCTATGTGGTTTAGTGTGCACAGTCCCAAAAAAAAACCTGCACACACAGTGCAAATGAGAAAAAAAAAAAATTTTAAACCCTTTTTTTGGAAAAAATCCAAACGACTTTTTTCAGTGTATTTTCGTATGGTAATTTTTTGTTGTATTCTAGTTTTCCCTTTGGGCCCCAATTTTTTAGAATGGAAGACATATTACAGAAATTGAAGATTTGGGCTGGTTTTACAATGAAAGGTCCCCTTTAAATTGAGCTCAAAGTGTAGAAAATGTTCCCATTTTTTACCAAAAACTTCAAAAAAACAAACCCTGCCAAGCGGGGCAAAACACGCCAAAATGGGATTTTAATATTCTTTCACAAGTGCACCAATAATATTTATAAAACCATTTTTTTACACAAAAACCCGTAGTCTGCAAAACCCGTAAATCTTTTATTTTTGGGAGGGAAAAAAAATTTAAAGTGGGAAAACAAAAAAAAAAAGAGGGGCCCTTTAACGTGAAATAAGCCCAAGGAAATGCATTTTTGTGCCAGGAAAACTTTCTTGTTTATTTTTGGGGCCCTATTTTGGAAAATTTGGGATCTTTTTAAATTTGTTGAAATTGGCAAAATTGCTTTAAAATTTTGACCACTGTAAGGATAGTTAATTTTTATAAATGGGGGGTTTCCTTGCACCCATTCGAAAAGAAAAAAAAAAAGTTCTAGCGAAATATTTATGTTTTTTTGTCGACTAGTAAAAAGTGAAATTGGCCGAAAAAGGGGGTCAAAGTGGGCCAAAAATTTCCGATGCGTAAACATCGCCGAACCGGGAAACCCTTTTTTAGAGCAAAAAATTTCCCTAAGTTTTTCTATCAAATTTTAAACTTTTGGTGTCTTTTTTGATCCCGGGGGAAAAATTCCATCTTTTCAAAGAGAAAATAATTTTTTTTTTTTTAAATTTGGCCGACCCTGAGAACAGTTTCGGGGAAAAGGCCCCGTCGACCCTCAAAGGGAAAAAAACATGATTTAAAAAAATATGTTTAAATGGCTGTTTTTAAAAAGGTTTTGGGGTTTTCTTGATGTACTTTCCCCATTAAAAATTTTTTCTAAAAGCCAGAATGTAAAATTTTAAATTTGCCTTAAAAAAGGCTTTACACTAAACCCCCCCCCCCCCAAACCGGGAAGGTTTTGCTTTGCTTACCCCGTAACCCCAAAGGGGCCCCGCCAAATAAAAGCCAGGGCCCCGGGGACCTTAATCCCCCCCCTTTCAGACTGATACACCTTGAAATCCCTTCTGTTTTTGCTCCATTCTCTCTACATGCCAACCACCTCAACAACCCTTCCCTCAGCCTCTGGCCCAAAGTTTTTTTTGGGAATCTCGCACCTCCTCCTAACTTCCAAAAACAATTCTCTGCAAATTTTTCCCCCCCACACTTTTCCCTCAGACATGACACTCCCCTGCCCCCCACCTTCCCTCTCTGCAACATTCATCCCCCCCCATGCTTTACACCCCATAAAAGGATTGATAAAACATACTCCAAACATTTCCCCCTTTGCCTCCAAGGACAAAGTTCTTTGTTCCTCCAAAAGACTCCCAAGTACAAAAAAGCTCACCCTTTTTTCCCCCCCATCAATTTTTTTGATTCACCCCATCTTTTTATAGACCCATCCGCTGACACTCCACTTTCCCCAAAAATTTTTGAAAACATTCACCCCTCCATACTCTCTCCCTCCAACGATATCCAATCTTTTACGCCTAAACTTTTTTTTTTACCCATTTAACCCCTTAAAACTTTTCCGTAATTCACTTTTTAAAAATTTTTCTTTTTTTCTACCCTACCAAATTCATCTCCAACCTCTGCAAATTCCTTCAGAATCTCCCAAGAGCACAGGTCATCAGAAAGAGTAACTGTGACAACTCCCACTTTTGGGATTCTTTATCTTTTAACTCCCTGCCCTTGCCAAGACCCTCCCCCAATTTTCTTCTCTTACAAAACCCCCCCCCATAAATAAATTAAACCAAACCCCGGTGACAAACACACATCCTTGTATAAGGCCCCACTTTTACTGGGGAAAAAATCCCCCTCTTTCCTCATACTCTAACTGAGCCTCACTATTCCCCCGTAAAAACTCTTTCACTGCTTTCAGTAAAATTTCCCCCCTTTAAAACCCTACCCCCTGCAAAAATCTGCCACATTGCCCCCCAAAACCCCCCGTCAATGCCTTTTTCCCCAAACCATAAATGCCACAAAAACCTCTTTTTGACCTTTTCTAAATACAAATATCCCCCAAAACATTTAAATTTTAAATTTTTTTTCCTCACCTAAAGCCCAAAACCCGACCAAACCCTGGGGTGGCTCTTGGCAATTTGTGTTTTGGGGGCCCGCAGTTTAAATGCCTGGTTTAAAAACCCCGGAAACCACTATGAGGTCCCGGTTTTTCAACTGAGTCGCGGGGTCATTGCCCCCAAAACCCTCCCCCAGGTTTAAAATCCAGGTAAAACCCCTTTTAAAAAAAAAATTTTAAAAATTAACCCCCTGGGATACAGTGTACCCGTACTGGGTATAAACTTTCCCAAAATGCTAAAAAATGTAAAATACCAATGTTACCCCCATATGTATGTAAAATTTATGCAAGCCTGTTTTTTTTTTGGTTTTAACTAAAAATTTATGCAACCCCATTTTTTTTTTTGGGATACGAAAAATAAATACGTGAAATAATTTTTTTTAGTGTTAAAATCATAAAAAACTATATCTTTTCCACAAAAAAAGCCAAAAAAACTCTGGGGAAATTGGGGGGGATTTCTGCAAACAATTATTATGTTCTAAGGAAAAAATCAGCGAATTACTGAAGTCACGAATTTGGAACTGCGAATTTTTTGGGGGGTTTAAATGTACGCTGATAAATTTTAAAGTACTTTATGTGGGACTTGTACCTAGATAAACTTACGTGGCTGGGGTTAAAAGGTACATATTAAAAAAAATTTCTAAGAGTTTTCCCTTAAAAAACTTTTAAAAGGGGCCCGGGGAAGTGGAACATAAATTTTTCCTCCATAAACTTTGTGTGGCAAAAGAGGTTACTAAAGATGGGAGCAATGAGCTAGTAACCCTTTCTTCTTAGACAACATCTTATCTCCCTGATACACCCCGACAACTAACTACATGAAAACCACCCGTTCACACTTACACTCACTCACCCACTTGACTATAATCACAGAAATACGAATCTTAATCATAAAATAATGAATCCTAACTAGTCATAAGTTTGCCTGTGATACTACAATATAGAACCTGTGTATTGTGCCAAAACAAGAGCATTTACATTGTTAAACTCACAAATTATAATGTAGTCACTTAGCCTTAATATGAGCTTACTCCATAATCTGTATTAATTTAGAGTTAAGAATTAATTTAAGTCTGCCCGAAATGCCTAGCCATGCTAGGTGTCCTAGTGGCCCCCCTCTGTAATTAGTATTTTATAACAAGTAAACCACACAATATCCAAAATATGTAAACCCTGCATTGTAATCTTTATAGAGAATAAACTTGATTGATTGATTGATTGATTCTGTATAAACTACTAAAAACAAGGAAAAGTAAAACTTTATGAAATTGGGATGTTTGAATGTGCATGGATGTGGTGCAGATGGTAAGAAAGAGATGATTGCTAATGTTATGAATGAAAAGAAGTTGGATGTCTTAGCCCTAAGTGAAACAAAGCTGAAGGGGCTAGGGGAGTTTCAGTGGGGAGAAATAAATGGGATTACGAAATAAATGGGTACATACTGGTCTATGGGCATCCAACTGCGCAAAACTCACAGTTCAACTCACTCACATTTCCCCCCAGAAAACTGGCCAGAATACTGAATCGGACCTGTACGGAGACGAATATAAACAGTACTTTGGGATCCCTCCACCGTGTTCCCCAGGTCTAGTATGTGTAGACACGTGGAGGTGCTGCCCTGCTGTTCACAGCGCTTGTTACTCCAATGGTGTCTGGTCTTAGAAGGAAGCACTAGCTTCTCAAAGACCTGTGCCTCGTCGTTCAAGCTTGGGGCTGCCAGTTCTCCCTAGCTAATATAACCTAGTGTTTGCCTATATTAAGAGCCTATTCCTACCTACGTTAAGGTCTTAGGTCTACATTATTATTATCTGCATTTGCTTCAGTAATCCTAATATTAATTACTAACAGTATAAACTACCTACACCTTCCTTGAAGGGTAAATCTATCAATTAAGATGTACCTTCCAACCACCTCCGCCAACCCGGGTGTGCGTGTTTGTTTTTGGGTAGGTGTGAGGCCCGCAAAATTCAGACAGTCTATCGTGGAATGTTAGGGGTAAATAACCCTCTGGAACTTAGGACCAAATAAGTTCCCACGTCCTCTCACGGTGAAGGTGGCTGCTAAGTCTAGATCAAGTCCACCTTCCACAGGCCCTCCCTATGAGCCCTGGACTTGAGCGCCGTTCAATGGGTCATCCGGCTGTTTCTGGTTGAGCAGACTCTGGTCTAACTTCTCTTGTCCAGGTCCCACCATGTGGACCTCGAGAAGCAAAAAGCTTGTTGATGGGCCTTATGGTCTCAGCACCATTTATTCTCACCTTCACCATCCTCAGCTGTCCAGCCTTATTTAGGTGGGTCAACACCACCAGGCCTAGAGGCCAATATGCCCTGGGTGCCTCAGCTTCTACTAGCACCAGGTCCCCTTGACTCAGCGTCACCTTGTTTTTCCTCGGGGCCAGCCCCATAGAAATGTTCTCGCTGAGCTGTCAAATAATCTTTGTGCCACACCTGGTTCCATTTGTCCAGAACGTTCACCAGTCTCTTGTGACACTTCTAATTCTTCATTGATGGGGGATCCTTCTGGCCCATAATAGTCCTGCTCCTTGGAAACTGGCTCAAGATTGCAGGGAAGGGCTCAATCCTCCTCTCAAATAGCATGTGATTGGGGGTGAAAGCTTCCTGCTCGTCAATCCCATTTTGCACATAGGTCAGGGGCCTGTTATTGACTCCCCTCTATCTCAGCTAACACCATCAGCAACTCATCGGTGTTCACCTTCCTACTGTGCAAGACCTTGTGAATGCATCTTTTAACCATGCCCACCATTGTTCAGAAACCCCCTTGCCAAGGCGCTCTGGGAAAATATGAACTTCCACTTGCACTCTATCCTCTTCAGGTATTTTTGCACTTCTCCATTGTCCAAAAGATTCCTAAAGACTTTAATCGGCCCTCGGAGCTTGTGCCATTGTCCGAGATAATCAATCGTGGGCAAGAGAACATAGCTGTAAACCTCCTGAACAACTTCATGAAAGTCTCAGTGGACATGTCTTTTGCCAATTCCAAATGTACAGCTCGGGTAGATTGCACAAGTAAACAGGCAGACATATACCTTCTGTGGGCCTACCCTATCCTCTCTTCTGGGCTCTTCATTGTGATAGCCCCAATATAGTCTATCCTTAGTCTCAAAGGGCCTGTAACTATTACCCACTCCTGAGGCAGCAGTGGTGGTCCTGGGTATGGTAGAGGCCTGCCATCATACTGCCGGCAGACAGTGCAATTCCTTATCACCCTTTTGACAGCAGCTCGGCCCTTCAGCTCCCAGTAATTCTGACAAGGCAGGTAAAGGTACATGTATCTCCAAACCCCCCATGCATGATCCTGTTGATGAGCATCGTATATCACTAACTCTGACAACCACCCCTCCTTTCCTAGTAACACGGGATGTTTGGCCCTGTAACTGACTCGGGGTCATGTAGTCTTCCCCCGCATCTT
>NC_069459.1:34751903-34767468 GCF_026875155.1 Cherax quadricarinatus
ATTTGGAAAATTATGCATCATTTAAATTGGAGTATTAAGAATCACAGTTTTTATTAAAATGCTTTGTTATAAAAAAATAAAACATTTACAATAATTCGAAATAATAAAGACAAACCAAAGGTTTGCTTTCCATTTTCCTACGAGTATGTAGATAGTTCTCATATTCACCCAACCCGGAAAACTTTTCTTCATTGGAAGGATTAAGATAAAGCGAAAGCTTAATCTTTAAAACTTGTACTGAAAACTTGAACTTGTTTGTTTAAATATATTTTAAATTAAAAAATTTCATACCACAGGTTAGATTAACCTGTAAAAAAAAAAAAAAGCTAATAATTTGTAAATGTAAACCCTTTAAAACAGGGGACATACATACTGTCAGTACTGTTCATTGGTTCATTACTTGCCCCTTTCCACACAAGACTCAGGGGACTGTCTAAAGGGATTTTGTGACAAATAACTTGTCAGTTTCAGTCAAAAAGTCTGGATTGTGTCTCACTAAAAGTAGGGTTTTTTAAAAAAAAATTTAAAAATCTCCAGCACTTAAAAAACTAGCAAAAAATTAATCCATTTTTTGATAAATGGACAATTAAACAAACCTGATTAATTTTTCCCATGCAACTTTCAAATTCTGACGGGTTCTGAAGGTGCGAGCATCTCTCCATGTGATAGCTGTGTCAACTTATTTGGCCAATTCACAGTAAATAAAAAACCCCATTTCCCAAACATGACATGATAGCAGGAAGTCAACCACAACCATCTGTAGTTTAAATCAAAAACTCCTTTTTTGTTTTTAACCTGGACTAACAAGTTCCATTGATCTTTAATGCTCCAAAACAGCAATACGGAAAATACAAAAATAACCCCCCAAAATAGGAAAGAGAGCTCACGATGACATGACTCCTTTTGTGGGTTATTTGTGTTTTGTTCCAGCAGGTATTGTCCCTTTTTTGTTCACTGGAAAATAGTCTAAACTGGGTAAATCCATGGAAAAGATGGACAGGTTTTTGCACTTGGAATTGCAGAAAGTAAGTTCATTTCCCCGGACACCAGAATGACCCGGTGACCAGCAAAAGACTGTCTTTTTCTGCTGAAGAGGCAACACAGCCAGTGCGAATGCAAAGGGTGATTGGTGTGAGATGGAGAAAGAATGGTGTTAGGAAGGGACATTAACAGAGATTCTACCAAAAAAGCATCTTACCCGCATAAAATTTTGATGAATACCTCAAGCAGTCATATATTTTTGGGAAAAATGTACTAGGGACAGGAGGGCCCCACTTTACAGCACTTTGCTTGATGGGTGTTTTTGCTAATAGAGACATTTTCAAATTATGAACCAAAAATTCCATTCATACATCTCCCTCCCTGATTTGCAATTACGGTTTCTGTGTGCCAGTCTGTTTGTTTAAATCCTTTGTGAGCTCTGCATCTTGGATTATATCGGAAACTTTTCTAAAATTTCAAGCGTTTTTATAACTATTGCTTATTTTATACATTTTTTCTCTCAACGTGACGGCAGTCTCCCACCAAGGAAGGGTGACCCAAAAGAAAAAGATAAAGAACACTTTTCACCATCATTCACACAATATCAGTCTTTGCAGAGGTGCCCAAATTTGACAGTTAGATGTCACTGTCCAAACAGCCAATATCCCAAAACCCTCCTTTTAAAAGTGCAGGCATTGTTACTTCCCATCACCAGGACTCGAGTCCAGCTAACTGGTTCCCTGAATCCCTTCACAAAATATTACCGCTGCTCACACTCCTACTCCAACAGCTCCATCAGGTCCCCAAAAACCATTTGTCTCACCATTCTCAATTCTAACACACTCACACATGCTTGCTGCATATCCAGGCCTTTACAAACAAACCTCTTTTAAAACCTTTCCTCCATCCTTTCCTAGGACAGAGCCCCTGCCCCTCCTCCCCCCCCACTTGCAGATATAATTATACAACCTCCAAGTCAATCCTATTTTTGCTCAAACCTCTCTGAATGGACCAAACCAGTCCTTCTTTGCCTCCTGTATAACATTTTTTGTCGTCCACAGGTACCTCATGCACCACTCCCTTTTTCTTCATCAGTTCTATGGTCAACTTTCGTCCTTCATAAACCCACCTGCTGTAAAAATCTACTCCCAAATATCTGAACATTCACTTCTTCCATACTCCCTCCAATGTGATAACAAAGTTATTCTTTACCTAATTCATTTGATACCCTCATCACCTTGTCTCTTATTATGTTCACTTTCCAACTTTCTTTACATACCCTCCCAAATTCATCCACTAAACCTTTGACAACTTCCTCTTTAGAATGTCCACAAAGCATAGTATCATCAGCAAAAAGGTAACTGTCCAACTCCCATTTTGTATTGATTCCCCATAATTTAATTATACATTTCATTAAATCCAACTATATTCTTTTTTTTTCAAATTTTAAGTAAGAAACATACCATACCATGGGTGGGGTTTGAACCCACGTCGAGAGTCTCAAAACTCCAGACTGTCCGTGTTAGAAGTATACCTAGTTGGACGAATCTTGAGCTAGCTGGCCCAGTGGCTACACATGGTCTGAGTTTTGAGACTCGGAAAAAAAACATAACCGCGGGTTCAAACTCCTCCCGTGGTATGGTTGTTTGCAACCCTGTCATTACGATTTTGTGAGTCATGTTGACGGCTTGGGGGGGAGGGGTACGGGTACTAGAGTTCGCACGGTCATGCTAGCGGGAGATTTCGTCTGTAAAAACTTCATTTGTGGACACAGTGGTGCCTATCTAACCTTCCTATTGATGTAGAAATATACCTAGTTTGGAACGAACTTATTGAAGCTAGCTGGCCATGGCCTAACGCAACGGTCTGGAGTTTTGATAACAACTGACCGGGGTTCAAACCACCCCACCCTGGTAATGTTTGTTTGCAATCGTGTCATTACGATTTCATGAGTCAAAATAAGAAACATGGTACATAACATGTAAACTAATACATCCCACAAACTAACTGCACAAATATGAGATTGGTTTGCCAGGGGGGTGACTGAAAGAATTATGTTTTTCCTCTAGTCTGAACAAAAACACCAGAGAAAATGTGGTACACAATAGTATTACTGGGGTAACTATAAAATTATTCTTTCATATGCCCTCACTCATAGTGTCATTCACTCTAAAAGTGGTGTGTTGCATGAGAAATGGGAGTGTTTGCTGTTTATTCTGCTGCACCAATATGAAGACAACTTGTACACAATATATAAGGTTTGTATCGTGTAAAAGCTTCACAACCACATTGAAAATGAAACATGTATCGAACCATAATGGACAGAACTAATAAACATTCATCCATTTAATGGCATCTAAGGGTAGTTGTTAGAAATGATTTAACTCACTGAACAAGGTATGTTATGGTAATAATCTGGGGCACTTTAAATGATGTATATTTATACTGTTCATTTAATATATATACTGTAAACATGTTAGAAGCATTTATATGCACTTTATAAGTGAATAGTGTGATTTGTTTTCAGCCGATTTCTGCTTTACGCGTAGCCTGGTACCTAACCCCTGTATAAGTGGAGGCCCATCCTGTAACATACAAAAGATGTTGCCTGAGATCAGTGGGATGGCAACATGGTGACCTAAGAAAGAGAGGAGTAATAAAAAAGAAATTTAAAAAGCCTTCAAGGGGAAAGAAAGTATCTGTGAGGAAAAGAAAACAATATATAGAACACAAATGTAGATTAATGCAAGACATTACTGAAATAGTATATGTTATTTAAATAACTGTACATTTAAAAAGATGTCAATAATTTTGAGATTAAACATTAATTTTTTATTAAATATTATATTTTTTTTAGCATATAATTGACATTACCATAATACAATTTTAATCATTTAATAATCCCTATTTCAAAAAATGTTTAATACATTGTCCCCTTCAAGGAAGGTTTCTTTGGTTCTGGTAGTGGCCTCTTTGATCTAGGGAAATTAGATCTGTGCTAGCAGTCCCTGAATTTAAGCCCTGAATACCTTCCATTCCCCCCTTCCCCCCACAGTTGCTGTATAGTCCTACATGTTTAGCAACTTCCCCTGATTATAATAATATATAAATACACTGGACGTGCTGTATGACCCTTGTGGGTTTAGCACTTGATTGAACAATAAAATACATGTTAAAACCTTATGATTATATATAAAATATCCCATGACTATAAGTGTGAAACTTTATATCCAAAATTAATTTGAACCACAACAGACTTACGGCCTCGTATTGTTATAGTACCTTATATAAAATACCTTAAAACAATAAAAATATTCTAGATTCCCACCAGCATTAAGAGAGCTTTGCAGCTAATATATAAATGTGTAATTTACACTTAAAACATACTACTGTTGTACTTCTAAATCAAATCCAACATATTTATATTATCTTGATATAACAAAAAATTGGCCTTTTATAACCCAAAATTACATATCATCAAAACTTCAATTTACTTTGGCAATTCAATATATATTTACTGATACATTACAAAGTAGAGGGAAGTACAGCTGAAGCAAAAGATTATTATTTTAACTTCCATGAAGTGCAAACCTTCAGGGGTCATACAGCACATGGGAATAGGAGGCAATCAGGTTCGATTCAAGGAAGGGGAATATGTCGAAATTCCTGCATCCTATACACTGGGGCATGACCCTTGTCGGTTTAGCGCTTTCCTCAGTTGGTTATAATCCTTGCATCATAAAGCCCTCTCTCTTCTGCATCATGGGAACCTTAACCCATTCAACCCATTTGTTGAAAACTACATATTGGTCTGGCATGTTCAGAGCATCGTACATTTAAATAATTAAGACAAAGAAGTGTCTGAACATGTTTTCTTGAGTGGAAAACAAAATGTGACAAAGGCTTTACAAAATACCTATTTTACCCATGTATTTTCTTATACGTATTCAATTCTGTGGCAATTTACTTCTTGCACCAGTTTTCAGGAAGCATCCCCCACACAAGTGAAGGGTCCACCATATTAGAAGGACAAAGCAGTGTTTGAGTATGTAAAATATCACCAAAGGCACATTATATATTATAAATCAAAAAGAAGCGCTAAGCCACAAGGACTATACAGCGCTGGCACACCAGAAGGCACAATGATTGAATGTAGAAAAAAAAAAAAAAAAAAAAAAGCAGAGTAAAACATCAGTATAATAGACCTCCATTAAAAAAAGACAAAAAATCCAGGCAGATGAAAGCCTAACGCTTCAACTGCATGGGTGTCTAGTAAAAGCAGCAATGTAGTGGGACCAAATTACTGCATTGTATGGCTGTCTGGTCCACTCATATCATTGATGAAGTGGATCAAGTCCACTTCATTGCAAGGTTTTGTCCAGCCCAGGCATTGTCTTCAATGTGTCCATTCTCATTGTTTCATGCAGCAGGTCTGTGGCTTAGCGCTTCTTTTTGATTAAAATAATCATGGCAGCAGGTCTAAGTGACTCGCGCTCGTTAGTCTGTGTGCGCACTCGCATACCAATCATCATTTGGTCTGTAATTTTTTAACTGTATTTACATAGTTTTTTCAATTACTAAAGTACCCTGACAGTATTATTAACATGGCCTCTAAGCAAGTGACTGTACCAAGGTGATTTAGTACTTAGTTATGATTATAATAATAATGTACCAAGAAGTGTGTGACCAGTTGACGGGGGGGAAAGGGGGGCCAAAAAACTTGAATTAATAAGGAAGTTGGAAGTAGACATTTCAGTGCCTGTGTGTGAGGAGTTTTGTAGCAAAAAAAAGTATCCGACATCCCTAGAAGCAAGAAAAAACTACAACAGATACTACAAAGAGGCTACCAAATACAAGTTCCTTTAGCTATTCCCATTCCCAGGGAGCATAAGAAAATGGCCCACAATACAAAGTCTGATGCAAGCATGTATAAAGGTATGCTCTACAGAAGTGGTCCTCAACCTTCCTGCCACAAGTGGCCACATCGATGGCTCAATGTGTGGCGGCAGTGCTGCGTGGTGGAATCTACATAAAAGTGAATTCATAATTTTTGTGCGAGGCCACACCATTTCCTAGCATCACCTCATGCGGCCCATGGGCCACAGCCTTGGGGATGTAAGCTTCCTATAACATGCGCTGGGGTTTGCATTTTGTTCTGTTGGCCGTCACCTACTGCTAAGATACTTGCAAGTGATATGGGCCATAGAATTTGTGGGCCCACTGACTGTTTGGCTTTGGCACTTTCAGAGCAAACACTAGCCTTAATTAATAGCAAAACATGGCAAGGGTGGCGATGTACCCATGGAGACAAAAATTGAGCCATTCAAATTCTGTTGAAATGATCTGATGGCGAGTGAAGCAATCTCTCCTATCTCAACTGTATAATGATAATGGGATTGGTCACTGTTTTGACAAATGCCAAAAACAAACCTTTTCAGCATAAGAAAAGACACTGAGGTCCATAAGGCATACAAAGACCTCATCTCACCATTATCCCTGTGCTAAAGCTGTAAGTGTGCATCACAGTCTTTAAGAGATTATACATGAAAAGAGTTATCTGTTCAGTATGACATAGGTAAGAAAGTTAGATTGACAGATATATATTATTCTGGGCTTAAAAAATTAATCTCATATTGTCTGCAATTTCTGCATCACTAGACGTATGATAACCAGCTCTCAGGGTCGGCTTTCCAACAATTCAATCACTTCTCCTCATAATTTTATTCCTCTTGCCCGCTAAAGGGTTTGATGAAAACAGTGGCAGCCTTTGAACCTCTAAAAGTTCAGGCTTCAGTAATCAACTTACTTAACAGTTTCTTCCAACCATATAGCTAATTATAGTAATTTTTAAGTTCCTCCATAATGCTGCAAGGCAGAAGATGACAGACTTCAGGTTATACTTCTTGATGTTTTCCCATTGTACACTGGGACCTCAGGTATCATTTTTCCAAATTCTCTCCTACGACACTTGCTATCAATACTTTATCTTTAATATCTTGACTGATACAACTCTTAACAGACTTACAATAATCCCCCCCCCCTGATCTATAAGTTGGATCAGATAGGCAGTATTGTATTAATTTTTTACTATTACTAGATTAATTTTTCAGCCCAAAAATAAATATGTCCAAACTAGCCTTTGGTACCCCCATAAATGAAAAGAATAGTGAGAAACAGGGGCAAAGAAATGAGATCATGTCTCATATGTGCTGATGTCTTAGAATAGAGAAGTGCAGGCCTATTATCACACTTCCACACTTGTAGGAAATTGTCATAAGGGAACGCATCAATGTCCAAACTCCATTAAGGTGAATTCATTTTTGAAATTTGTTCCCATTCCTACATTTCACTCAACTATCTCCTAGTATGCTATGTACATCTCCCATCACCTCTGCAGTCATGCTGCTGGAGCTTTACAGTGCCTCTGACTCATTAATGAATTCTGAGTCAACCCCAGACCACAGGAAATGCATATACAGTGGAAGTGGACCCCCGCATAACGATCACTCCCAATGCGACCAATTAAGAAGTTGCGTTTGTTACGTTATGTTGGGGGTCTGAATGGACTAATCTACTTTCACAATATTCCTGAGTCATGGGAAACAATTCGGTCAGTACTGGCACCTGGAAACATACTTCCTTGGAATTAAAAAATATCGTTAACCGGTCCACTGTATAAGCTCATCTATCCACCATGAAGTAAGAAAGCTTACTGTATTGTACTTTAATTTTCTTTCTAGGTAGCAGGTACTGTCCTGTAATGATTATGTTGTATTGCTCTGGTTTTATTCTTGTATGTCCAATAGTTCATCAATACAGCAAGCTAGGTCCGCTACAGTGGATATTTGTCCACAACCAATATTCCTTCAATGAGATGGGCATAGTTTCACTTCATTGATTTAATAAATGATTTCACTAAATTAGACACTTCCCTTTCCCTAATTATGTAGGTTTTCATTATTTGGAAGTTCATTACAACATTATATGAAGGAAGGCCATCTCATTCACCCTTTTATATATGTTGTGCAGGTAGCATCAACAACTTTACTACCTTATCATTGCTAGTGATGTCCTCCTGACGACCATTTCAACACCTTCTGACTGGAGCCTACAAAGTAAATTGAACAATTCCTGTGTATTTAATTGACAGAGAATAAGCAAAATGTAAAGTTAACAGAAATTTGTATATGCAATATGCTAAGTGAGTCTAGATAAACAGGCTTTACAATACTAGATAATTAGGTAAACAATGTAACATAATGTGTTACATTATCATATTAGACTTATAGCTTGATACTAAAAATTTACAGATACCCATTATGTTTAATAAACCTGAGTTTACCCTGTCTCATCAGTAATCTGGTCGAAGTTTTTCATGAGAGAGGAGGCATGAGAATCTAAGTAACTTTGCTCAAGTTGCTGCCAAAGTTTCGCCCAATTTCTGCAGTGCAACTAGAATCTCACCTGCAATCATTTTGCATAATCAACAAGTATACATAAAGATATGAAAATTACAAATGAAGATGACTAGTAATTCTTAAACTATAAAGAGAGGAGACCTACTCACCTTGTGGTATTTCCTGAATAGTGGATTCATCTTCTAACGGCATACCACTTGTGGCTTTAAATTAAAATATTTTGTCTCCAGACAAATGAAGTAATGAGGTGGTTGTCAATTCTGGTCTTATGTAAAGCTTTTAGAACTTAATTAGTGGACCCAAATAGGTAATTTTTGTGCTTGTTAACAGGACGGCTCCAAGATAAACAATGATAAAAAATATTATTACTAATATAAAACCGGAATTAATCTGAAGTGCAAAGAAAATGGTATTCTTGCCTTAAAAAACAAAGAAAAAAATCATTGAACAAGCGAACCTTCTTGCAGTCAGGTATGTTAAGTACACATACGAGGGCTATCAAAAAGTTCCTAGACTCAAATTTTCATGCACTTCCTGGTTGAAATGTGGTGGTGGCAATGATTATGCTGGCAGTACTCCTTTGTTAAGTAGCGTGGCACGTTTCAGTGCGGTTGGCCATTCCATCGAGGTAGACAGGCATTTTTTGTCCATGGCAATTTTTGTGTACAGACTGAACCTTTAAAAGAAAGTGTATTGAAATTCTGTTTTCAAGTTCAGTACAGCAGCCAGTGAAACTCACAAATGCTTCAGCAAGTAATCTGGCAGTGAAACGATGGGTCAGACAGTGTTTTTGAGATTATATTCCCTTGAATTCAAACATGACAAATGTCAGTTGAGGATGATAAATGCTCTGGTCCTCCATCAACATTCAAAATAGATGCCATCATTGAAAAATGAAAGAAGGGCCGTTGAAAGAGTGAGGAAGGCTACTCACACAGATCGTCCGTCAGAGCACCTAGGACTGCAGGTGCTGTGGGAATGTTTATGGTGTGTCAAGCCCAGCTGTTTACTCAAACCAGAAAGATAATTTCCTGTGACTGGTTGTCTTTCACAAAAATAAAAATGGCATTCATGAGTAGCATTTTAATGGACATGGAGGGAGATTCAAGCAGAATCACAAGGCTATGCTAGATGCCATTAGGAAAAAAGCATTCCAGAAATGTTTTCAAAAAGTGGCAAGGGCGCTGGATACTTATATCTCCCAAGGGGAGACTAGCTTCAACTAGGTGTGAGGTGAGCCTATAATACATGTATTATATATTTTTGTGCAGTCAGGAACTTTTTAAAGCATCTTGTAGTTGCTGAGTTTATTGCTCTAAACCTCATAAAAATGTCATATCTACACCGTATTTTAATTTGAAAAGAAAAAATATACTGTAGTGGTACCTTGACTTATGAGTCTAATTGGTTCTGTGACTGAGCATCTAATTGTAAGTTACTGTACATGAAATACAAAGCATACCTTTTGCTGTGGTGGTAATTCTAAGGCAAGCTTGCCAATCTGGTGATTCTCTCTCAACCTTGAGTTAGTTTTCTCTCGCAGCTGATCTGTTTTGCTTCTTTGCAAACATTTGATGACTTCTGGTGTTTTAAAAGCTTGAGAATTTTGCTGCCTGGATACCTGAAGAACCAAACTTGCAATCATCTGATAGTTACAAAGATGGTAATATGTAAACTAGAACTGAGATGATGTACTTAAATTGTTACAAAACTCAAATATTCTCATAGCTTCATAAATAAGATAAGCTAATACGTATATGAATTATCTGTAGCTAATGATTTACTTCGCTAACTTAAGAATAAAAAATAGTACAAACAAAATTTTCCAAAAGAAGAATAAGTAAACATAGATTTTTCTAATCCTACCAACTGGGTGATAATAACTAATGACTTAATATTTTCAAGCTACAAGAAATGTTTGCAATAAACATAAAATACTTAGTGTTATACAGGGTCTCACCAACTGCATTGCATTAAAGGAATCAACTAGTGTCATGTCACCACTAGTCATACGTGAGAGTGACGCCTGAAATTCAATTTAACTGTTCAATGGTGCTGGGGGGGGGGGGGGGGGGGGGGGCGGTACCTCTCATAACTCCGCTGGTCCTAATTCTCCTCTGCAAATAAATATAGTATAACTCATAGAATCTGCTATCATAGTGTCATTGACATCTAGTTCATGAAATTCATTTTGATCCCAAGTAGCCAAAAGCAAAAAACTGGAAAACAAAAAAAAAAAAACGAAAGCCAAAGGCTGACAGATTTGTCTCTACACTAATTGGTTATATATTTGCAAGTGTGCCAAAAACCATCACTCTTTCACTTCAGGACGTTTTTTAGCCAATTCTTTTTGGCTTAAAACTTGTTTACTCATTAAATGAGTAGGAATCCATGGTGGATTTATACTGTAGTTTAAGAAAAAATTCCCTGCTACCATGAGTAAATAATATCAAACCTTGATGGAAAATACTAAAGAGCAGTTTTCATACTAATTATCATGTAATATTTTATTAAGATTGGCGATGGGTGTATAACAAAATGTTATAGTATTTAAAACTTTAATTACTTATTGACAAAATAATGAGTAACAAAAATTAAAATATCCTCAATCACTTTATGACTTACAGTTTTATGAAACCCAGTTTTTGCCCATCTTACTTGCATTCTTCAAAGATCAGACAACTGCCACTAATCGTCCCAGTTTGATCTTCACATCTGATGCCTTAAAACTTTTGTGTTTCAGTTGTCCCCACGACTAGCCATTGCTTTCAGACAGCAAAATTATTTACACCTTAAGGAACACTTCCATAATTATATATAATTATATCTGGTGAGAAGAATATCAGTTATCGACGAAAGGTTAATATAATTCAATGCACTAAAAGATTGAATAATGTATTCATGCTGCAGGTTTAATGAAATAAAAAGGGATATGAAATAAAAAGGAATCTGAGACAAGAGGTACCTGAGAATAAGTACTGTATAAATACTCGACAGCAGGTTCAAGATGTGTTTGACATGCCTATTACTGTCCATGAAATCCACATAGGGTAAGGAGTGCTTTTTAAGAAGGTACATGTATTGTACTGCTTAAGAGAGGGAAACGTATTATACACTTAAAACAAAAATTCAAAATTCAAACATTTTTTTTTCAAAGACATTAATTATTTCAATAGCTACTTGTACTTTTAAAGTCCATAGTATGCATATTATTTTTGGGGGCAACTTATATTAGGATTAAAAACTTTAAAAAAAAAAAGTTGTGAAATTATCTAAGCTTATTTTCTAAGTTAATGTCTAGAATAACATGCTGAAAATTTTATCAGTTATGAACCAAGCCAGTATGGAACTAGGGGAAGTGAACACAATTTTTTGTAGTACCCCAGATTATGTGTGGCCAGAATATTATATAGACAATGAGTTCTAGGTTTCAATCTCCAGCATGGTGGAAATGTTAGGGCGCATTTCCCTACACCTACTGCTGTCTCTGTCCTTATCAGTAAAGTAGGTCGACTGTGTGGGTCACATTCTGGGGGACAAGATTGAAGAACCACTTACATAATAATAATAATAATAATAATAATAATAATAATAAAATAATAATAATCTTATTTCTACAAGTAACATGTAACAAGGTATACGAGGCCTAGCTGACGACATCAATGACATACTACTATACAGAAAGCCGTTTGTATGCAGAGCATTCCGGGCTAATAGGTTCAATTTTGTCCCAGGATGCGTCCCCCATCCACAGTTGACTAACACCCAGTACCCATTTTTATTGACGGTGAACATGGACAACACGTGTCTTATGTAGAACACGATCCTAATGTTTTCCAGCCGTACCTGAACATCGACCACAAGACCTCAGTGTGAGCTGAGTGTGCTAGCAATTGAGCTACAGGAAAAAGACAGACAATCCTCGATGGCGCACTGACCGCCTGGGATACCTGAGAGCTAGCCCTCTGGGGTTAAAAATCCGAATTAATCTTAAGGATTGTAATATAGTAATTTTATTTGGACATTATATCATAATCGCAGCTTCAGCATGTTAACATGTTTATCATTAAAATAGTTCAATCTACGAACCTAATGTCAGGAAAAGCTCTGCTGCGCAGGATATTAAAGCAGGATGGAAACGTACAACAAACACCTGACACAGATAAGTGAGGGTAAACCCAGCTTATCAAATGACTATTTATTATTGTTGTTGTTATGGTTAAGGCCACCAAAGCGTACTTCGTATTGAGCCCCTGCCTCTCAGTACCCTAGGGAAATAAACGATACTCCAACAAGAGCGGCAATTATCAACGGAAATACAATTCCTCAGGAAAGAGAAAACGTTTGCCACTGTCTAAACACCACATCTTACTGCCTAAGTAAGCACAAGACACATTCACCAACACTGTTGCTGAAGTTCCAGATGAAACGTGTTAATGTTAGTCGTGAGGGCCACTAACTCCAGAGCTGTATAAGAAGTAATACAATGACAGCAATGCCGTTACTAACCATGTTAATAATTTCTTTTATTTCTAACAAGTACATGTACAAGGTATGCAGACCCTAGCTGACATCAATGACATACTAACTATGTTATATAAATGGGTTCAGAGAATCCCGACAAGTTTGATAAATTAACACATGTGCAACACTTGGGTATCTTCAATTATCTGGATTTACCTGCCAGTAGAGTTCCGGGGGTCAACGCCCCCGCGGCCCATCTGTGACCAGGCTCTGTGTCTCAGGGTATGGTCATCCCCCAGCTGTTACTGCTGGCTGCACGCAATTCCAACTACGAGCCACAGCCCGGCTGGTCCAGTACCGACTTTAGGTGCCTTTGTCCAGTGCTTTGCTTGAAGACAGCCAGGGGTTCTATTGGTAATCCCCCTTATGTATGCTGGAGACAGTTGAACAGTCTTGGGCCCCTGACATTATGTGTTGTCTCTTAACATGCTAGTGACACCACCTGCTTTTCATTGGGGGATGTTACATCGTCTGCCGAGTCTTGCTTCGTAGAGAGTTATTTTCGTGTGGCAAGTTTGGCCAAGATAGATTCGTACGGATTTTTAACCCCGGAGGTTAGCCACCCAGGATAACCCAGAAAGTCAGTGCGGTCAATCGAGGACTGTCCAGTCTTATTGCCATGGGTCCTTAATCTTGTCCCCCAGGATGCGACCCACGCCAGTCCGACAACACCCAGGTACCTATTTGCTGCTAGGTGAACAGGACAACGGTTGGTAAGGAAACGTGTCGAAATTTTCCACATCCGCCGGAATCGAACCCGGGCCCTCCGTGTGTGACAGCGTGAGCTTTAGCCACCCAGGCCATATCCCTCTAGGATTTTCCAGGTGTATATAATCATGTTTCTCTCCCCCTGTGTTCCAGAGAGTACAGGTTCAGAACTTCAAGCGCTCGCCAGTAACTGAGGTGTTTTATACGTAGTTTATATGTGACGTGAAGGTTCTCTGTACATTTTCTAGGTCAGTAATTTCACCTGCCTTGAAAGGTGCTGTTAGTGTTTTAGCAATATTCCAACCTAAATAGAACAAGCGCCTGAGAGTGTCATCATGGGCTTCGCATCCCTATTTTGAAGGTTCTCATTATCCATCCTGTCATTTTTCTAGCAGATGCGATTGATACAATGTTATGGTCCTTGAAGGTGAGATCCTCCGACATGACCACTCCCAGGTCTTTGACGTTAGTTTTTCGCTCTATTGTGTGGCTGGAATTTGCTTTATACTATGATGAATTTTTAAATTTTTCCTCATGTTTACCATAATCGAGTAATTGAAATTTCTCATCGCTGAACTTCATATTGTTTCTGCAGCCCAGTGAAAGATTTGGCTGATGTCCGCCTGGAGCCTTGCAGTGTCTGAAAGGGAAAGACGCTGTCATGAAGATCGGGTGTCATCTGCAAAGGAAGACACGGCACTGTGGCTTATACCCCTGTCTAGGCTGATATGAGGATGAGAAACAAGAGGGGAGCGAGTACTGTGCCTTGTGGAACAGAGTTTTTCACCGTAGCCACCTCAGACTTTACTCTGTTGACTACTACTCTTTGTGTTCTGTTTGTGAGGAAATTATAGATCCATCTACCAACTTTTCCTGTTATTCCTTTAGCACGCATTTTGTGCGCTATTTCGCCATGGTCACACTTGTCGAAGGCTTTTGCAAAGTCTGTGTAGTGATACTGGTCCTGTGGGGAGCAGCAGCAGGATAATACTGCACCACCTCTAGGGGCCCTTAACCAACAACAACAGTTTGGTGTGTGTCATGGGCACCAAACACATGGTGTGTGATTCTCTCCTACTTTATCCATTTATCAGCGATGCAGATTACATGGTGAGTTTAAATATGTGGCCTGTAGTTATAACTTTTCTCTTGACATATGCAAGACATCACCATCCCTGTAGAAGCTATTATTAGATGTACTAGTCATTATATTTTGTTGTTTTGGGAGAAGTACTATGAAGATTCTATGTTTCAATAAAGCCTAGAGATAAGGCCTGTGTTTTTTTACAACAATTTATTGAACATGAATCCTGGGGTACCTGGTGGTGATCCTGCGCTAGACTACATCACAACATGGAGCGTTTACTGAAACCTGAGAGGCTAGACTGTGACCCCCGCTTATCACAACGGCTGCTCAGGAATGGAAGCACTGGTTTAAGACTTTCGAAACTTCTTGGGAGCCCTTTCCCAAAGAAGATCTAGAAAACTAAGTCTGCTCATCAATTTTGTGTCACCTAAGATATATGAGGCTATTTCTGAGTGTAATACCTACGAAGATGCTATCAAAACCCTCAAAGTCTCAGTATATTAAACCTACAAATGAAAACTTTGCACGCTATCGCCTTGCAACTCGCGCCAGCAGATTGATGAGTCCTTAGAGGAATACTTTCAAGCACTGAAAAAATTTTTGGTAAGGACTGTCACTTCCAAGCAGTGACAGCTGCTCCCGTATTGTGAAGAGTCCATCAGGGATGCTTTTATCAGTGGCCTGCAATCACCAATAATAAGACAGCGTTATTGGAGAATAAAACTCTCGACTTAGCCGCTGCCTTTGACCAGGCAAGCCCCTAGATTCGCCCAGAAGAATTCTGAAGTATACAGTACCACTCAGCCCTTTTCGAGTGGTAGTGCTGCAAATTTGACCAAGACTCTTG
>NC_069459.1:34767968-34803835 GCF_026875155.1 Cherax quadricarinatus
TTTTTCCCCTATCAAAAAAATCTTTGAAAGGGCCCAAGAAGCAAGTTGCCACCCTTAGATCCCATCAGTTAAAACCCAGGGCAACATGGGTTTAGGCAGGTTGCTCCTGTCTGTCTCAACTACTGGTCACTATGACAAGGTCCTACATGCACAGAAGACAAAAAAAATGCAGATGTAATAGACACAGACTTTGCAAAACCCTTTGACAAATGTGCCCATGGTGTAATAGGGCATAAAATGCATGCCAAAGGAATAACAGGAAAGTTGGTAGATGGATTTTATAATTTCCTGAAAAATAGAACACAGAGTGTAGTCAACAGAATAAAGTCTGAGGAAGCTACGGTGAAAAGCTCTGTTCCACAAGGGCACAGTACTGCTTCCTTCTTGTTTCTCATTCCCATATCTGACATAGACAAGGATGTCAGCCACAGCCCCGGTTTTCCTTTGCAGAGACACCTAAATCTGCTGACATTGTCTTCCTTGAGACACTGCAAGGCTCCAGGCAGACATCAACCAGATCTTTCAATGGGCTTCAGAAAAGAATATGAATTTTCAACGATGAGAAATTTAAATTACCCCGATATGGTAAAATGGGAAATTAAACTCTCAGAGTATAAAACAGATGCCGGGCCACAAAATAGAGCAAAAAACTAACGTCCAGCCCTGGGAGTGATCATGTTAGAGGATCTCACCTTCAAGGGCCATAACATTGTATCAATTCCCATCTGCTAAAAAATGACAGGATGGATAATGAGAACCTTGTTTCTACCATTCATCTACATTGAGAACCTTCCAAATTGGTTGGGGGCCAGATTTTTTGGGACCACTTCAGGTTGCTTGTTCTTATCTAGGCGGGAAATATTGCTGCACACTAACAGCACCTTTCAAGGAGGTGAAATTGCTGACCTAGAAAATGTACAGAGAACCTTTACGGCACGCATAACTGAGATAAAACACCTCAGTTACTGGGGACGCTTGAAGTTCCTGAACTGTACCCGTGGAATGCAGGTGGGAGAGATTCATGATTATATACACCTGGAAAATCCTAGAGGGACTAGTATTGAACTTGCACATGAAAATCACTACTACAAAAGCAAAAGAAATCGGGCATACGATGCAAATCCCCCAATGAAAAGCGGGGTGTCACTAGCACGTTAAGAGACAACACAGTAAGTGTCAGGGGCCCAAGATGTTCAGTTGCTTCCCTGCATACATAAGGGGGTTACCAGTAGACCCCTGCTGTCTTCAAGCAGGCACTGGACAAGCACCTAAAATCGGGACCTGACCCGTGGGCTGTGGCTTGACGTTGGATTGCATCAGCCAGCAGTAACAGCCTGGTTTATCAGGCCGGATCCACCATGAGGCCCGGGCACTGACCCCGGACTCCTCTCCAGGTAACTCCAGGTAGATTGTTACATGCAGCATTCTCCACCTGACCCATCATTCTTCGTCATATAAATTCTCACATACCTTCCACCCAGGTAGATCTGTTTGTGACTTGATAAGCCCACTGTGTGGGCCAAAACATTGTCAATAAAGGATCACATTTTACTGCAATTGTGTTTATATT
Organism: Cherax quadricarinatus; assembly: GCF_026875155.1. Taxonomy (NCBI): domain Eukaryota; kingdom Metazoa; phylum Arthropoda; class Malacostraca; order Decapoda; family Parastacidae; genus Cherax; species Cherax quadricarinatus. Next base: position 34,769,539 of record NC_069459.1, read on the forward strand.
TCCATTGTGTCGGTATTTTATACATTTATTTCCAAAGGCAAGATGAGAGAAAATTTATAGGTAGACACCTCTCCAGCAATCTAGAATTCACACTCACATCCAAAACATTTAAGAAACTTTCAGTAACAGTGGGAAGTCTTTCCAAATACATTACTGTGTACTTCAAACAACAAAGGTGGTGACCCCACAGATGTAAACACTATAGGCCAATATCAAACTTACCATTGCATCCAAAATCCTTCGACAAACTCATGCACAAGAGATTATATTCGTTTATAACAGACAAAAAACATACTCAAACTCCTGCCACTTTGGCTTCAGAAAAAATAAAGCACTAATGAGCAATTGTAAAATGCTAGATCTGCCGTACACAACACTGGAAAATATGGAAGATCCATTAGGACTTTTTATTGACCCAAGAAAAGCGTTGACACAGTAGATTACGGCATCCTACTCCACAACTTGACCATTTTAGCATAGGAGGGCCCTGCCCTTGCATATTTCAAATCCTAAACCCTTTCTGATAGGTATCAGTATGTCACCGTTAAAGACACAACTTCATTAACATGGCCCCTTGATACTGGAGTTTCCACAGGAAGGGGTCCTTGGTCCCTGCTCTTCCTCTTATATTTAATGATTTCCCAACGTATCACAACACCTGAAAACCATTGTCTTTGCTGACGACACGCTTATGTCATCTCTCACCCCAAATCTTGCCACCCTCAACACCATTGGTTAACAAGGAGCTACTCAGAATATCTACTTGGATGACAGCCAATAAACTTACACTTAACACTGACAAACGTTTTAATTATGTTTGAGAACAGGCAGGGGTTGCACAACTTAACATCAAGATTTGACAACACTCTATTGCTAGACAGAATGAGGGCAAATTCTAGGCCTGCACCTCTAACAGCAACCTGAAAATTTTAGCAAACCCCTATCCAACACACAACAAAAAAAGTATCCAAAATGGTTGGGATCCTCTCCAAGATATTCATATAGTTTATCTGGACATGATACATAGTTGTACTACAAGGAATTACTGTATAGTACTAGTTGGGTGTACATGCCAAAAGCCCCTTGTGTGCAAAGCATTATGGGCAGGCTTAAAATTAACTTAAAATTAACAAGCAATGAAAGGTTCAGTGGTAGAAATTACAGTAAACAATTTACAATATGAAGTACAATTGAGTATTTGAACCAATGAAATTTGAACATTTAGATATTGGAGCATTATAGTTGTACAAATTTGTCGCATTTCAATGTATAACAAACGAGAGATGATCAGTTTACTCTATGTTGTCTTGACGTTTTAAGATTTAAGTAATTGGGAGAATTAATTGGTATGTAAACATTGAGTTGTTGTTAATTTATTCCTGGCCGAGTAGTAGTGGTTTTTTTAGAAAAGTCTTAATATTGATTTTCAGGCTTGGTTACTTTGTATGTTCTGGTAATGAATTCCAGATTTTGGGGCCCCTTTATGTGTATAGCGTTTTTACCTAGTCGTGATATGGACATGGGGTTTACATCAAAAAGAGATCTGTGCATTGTTGTTATGGTCATGTGTCTGTTAAGGTTGGTGGAGGAGAAGTTTGAATGAGGGTTTATGTTCTGCCCCATGTATTGTTCTTGTATATGTAGTAGGACGTGATAGATGTTGGATGTTCTTTATGGTGAGCAAATTTAGGACTTTGAAATAGCGGTGGGGACTATTGCTGTCGCCGATTGGGAATTTGTTACCATTCTGATTTTGTCTTTGCTGGGGTTATTTAGAGGCTTAAGTGATATGATGTTGTTGACCACCATGCACAAATTCCATATGTGGATAAGGGTAGATGAGGAGTGTAACAGTGCTAGGAGAGCTGATCGTGGAACATAGTACCGTAACTTTGATAGTATGCCACACTACATGCCACAAGCTTAAATGCTGCCCTTATCACACTATACCATTCACTCATTTATCCCTTCCTCACCTATGCTATTTGTGCTTGGGGATCAACTGCCAGCCACAAACTAAAGCCAGTAAAAACCCATCAAAAAGCCCAGTCAGAATAATCATGCAATACAATCCCAGGCAACTACCCTTCCCCACTCTACATAGATCTAAACTTATCTTGTTCAGAACATCACACTTACTACTGTGCAAACTACATTTACAGAACCCTTAGTTTCCAATATTAACCCTGATGTAAAATGCTTTCTAGGATAGTTGTGACAGGACCCACTATAGCATTCACCAGACACAAACCACCCCCCCCCCCCCCCCTATGACACTCCCGTGTTCTGGCTAAACCTAGACAAAATTCATTGTACACGACCTAAGAAAATGTTAATGACACGATGCAAACAAACCATACCCCCGGCGGGATTGAAACCCGCGGGTTCAATCCCGGGCCGGAGGGGTATGATTCATTGTACTCCCTACCTGAAAAACTCTAGAACTGCAGACACATTCATCACTTCAAAAATACTGTTAGAAAAAAATCTGTTATCTCCCTGGACATAACCCTACCATCAGCTCACTACATGAAAACCGCCTTTACATTTTGTATCATACACACTATAAAAAACAAACCCTAGACCTCTCCTTGATAATCTGTGAATCCCCTCAATTCGCACTCACACTCACCAATTGTTTATAAACAGAAATACGTAATACAACTATACTAATGAATCTTAATAGTTATAAGTTTACCTGTGATACTCCATTATAGGAACGATTGTTTTTACCCATAAAAAAACCATCACATTGCAAAATTTACGAACTGTAATGCTGTTTACTTAGGCCATTAATACCATATGCTTCATATTCTGTACCAATATAGAGTTTTGAATTAATCTTAGTGTGCCCTAAACGGCTAGTCATGCTAGTGGATAGGGGCCCTCTCTGTAATTAGTATTTATAATATGTTAAATTACTCATTATCCTATAATATGATAAACCCTGCATTGTATCTCTATAGAGAATAACTTGATTTGATTTGATTTGATTTGAATTACTCACTTTGTTACTTTCCAATATACCCTTACCTCACTTATGGTATGTATGCAAGGGATGCACATCAGAATCACTTAAGCCTCATTCTAATTCAACAAAAAATCTGCTATTAGAATGATCACTTACCTGGTTCCACACAACACAACACAAGCCACTATCTGAATGTTTAAATGTACTCATCATAAAAACATTCCAGACGTATGACTATGCATACTACTATTTATATAACAGTGAACCCCGACTTACGAAAGGCCTTGTCTAATGATAAAAATCAACTTACGAAGCGTTTCAGCGTAAAAATTTCCCCCCACGTACGAACAAAAAAACTCTAATTAATCATTCATCCCGAATGCGTTCCACGCGTCCCTTGGCCTGAGTGCACTTAGCCTGCCCTGCCTTCAGTTTGTGTTGCCAATGTTTACAAGCCATTGAGGTCATTCCCACACATATATTCGGTACATTTAGTATTATTCCAGTGTTTTTAGTGTTTGTAACTGCAAAAATAAGCCACCAGGGGCCCCAAAAGAAAGCTTCTAGTGCCAACCCTTTTGGCAAAAAGGGGGGAAATTACAATCGAAATAAAGAAAGAAATTATCACAAAATATGATGTGGAGTACGTGTCTCCGAGCTGGCCAGGTTGTACAACAAACCCAATCAACCATCGCTACTATCTTGGCCAACAAAAGGCAATAAAGGGGAAGCTGTTGTTGCAAAAGGTGCAAATATCTTTATGAAACACAGATCGCAAGTACTGTACTCGAAGATGTTGCGAGACTGTTATTGGTGTAGATAAACGAAAAAAGATTTTCAGGAGATAGCATCTCTAAAGCGATCATATGTAAAGAGGCAAGGCAGTTGCATGACGATTTAATTAAAAAATGCCTGCAACTAGTGGTGATATGAGTGAATTTAAAGCCAGCAAAGGTTGGTTTGAGAGATTTAAGAATTGTAGGGCATACACAGTGTAATAAGGCATGGTGAGGCCGCCAGTTCGGCCCAAAAAGGGGCTGAAAAATATGTGCAGGAATTCCAGGGGTAACATAGGGGCAGAAGGATTGCAACCCCAACAAGTGTTTAACTGTGAAAAAACAGGCATGTTTTGGAAGAAAATGCTACATTACACAGGAGGAAAAATCACTCCATCCTATGAAGGACAGGGTTACAATAATTGTTGTTTAGTAATGCTAGTGGGATTGCAGAGTGAAGTCTCTACTCGTGTATCACTCTGGAAATCCCAGTTGTTCAGGAAAAAAACAAATGTCGTCAAGGATAATTTGTGTGTAATGTGGAGGGCAAACAGTAAGGCATGGGTCACTAGGGACATTTTCTATGCGGGTTTTACCATGTGTTGTGGCCCACTGTGAAAAATTACCTCTGGAAAAAAATTGGCCCTTAAGTGCCTTCTGGTATTAGACAATGCTCCTGCTCATATTTCAGACTTGCCAGAGTGAATTTCGGGGGAGTTGAGTTTTATTAAAGTAAAGTTTTTGCCTCCTAACACCACTCCTCCCCTCCAGCCCATGTCCAGCAGGTCTTTCAAATTTCAAAAAAACTATACCCCAAAGCAATGTTTCAAAGTGCTTTGAAGTGACCTCAGACACTCAATTGACCCTAAGAGAGCTTTGCAAAGGTCACTTTAGTTTCCTCAGTTGCATAAACCTTATAGGTAAGGCTTGGGAAGGGAGTGACTAACAGGATCTTGAACTCTGCTTGGAGGAAATTGTGGCCAGATGTGTAGAAGAGAGGGATTTTGAAGGGTTTGGGGCTAACCCCCAGGGCCTATGTCAGTTGTGGAGTCTATTGTGGCATTGGGGTTGGAGGTTAGTGGGGAGGATGTGGAAGAGTTGGGGAGGACAACGATGAAGAACTAACCACTGATGAGCTGCAAGAGCATCTGCAACAGCAAGAGGCCACAACTGAGGAAATTGCTTTAGAGGAGGGGAGAGAGAAAATGGGGAAGTTGTTTTCTTCAAAGATTTAAGGAAATTTGTGCAAAGGGATTGAAAGTGCAAACCTTAATGGAAGAAAATCACCCCGACACAGCTATTGCAAGCCGTGCTGGTGACTTTTACAATGACAATGTTGTGACCCACTTTAAAGGGAAAAACTTAACCCTTTCAGGTCCGTGCCGTAGATTATGCTTTACGTTCAGGGTCCAAACCGTAGAAACTACGCCATGAGCTCAGCTCTCTTGATAAGCTGTCAGCAGTAAATTTGGGGCCTAAATATGAGAGAATACATCTATGTGGTATGTGTGCACCCCATAAAACAACTCCTGCAGCCACAGTGCATAATGAGAGAAAAAAAATTGAGACCGTAATTTTCGATTAAAAAGCGACTTTGCAGTGTTTTTTTGTATGTTTTTTTAGTTGAATTTGCAATTTCTTGGTCTCATTTGATAGAATGGAAGATATACTACAGAAACCGAAGAATTTTGATTGGTTTTTAAAAAAATTTGGGAAAAAGGCCTGAAACTGAGCTCAAAGTAGCAGAAATGTTAAATTTTTGCCCATGTTCAAGAGTAAACAATGACCTCAAAGTCTAATACATGACGCTGGTGGGCCTAATTACATTCACAAATGTGGTGATATTTTTTTATACAATTATTACAGTATTGCATAACAGTAAATCTTCTATTTTTTGGTTTGAATAAAAATTCATTATGTGAATAAAAAATCGGAATGGAATTCATTTGTAAAGCCTGAAAACGTAACTGAGGAACAGAGGAAATGTTAGTTTAGTTTCCAGGAATTTCCTGCATTGTTTATCCTGGACCCTATTTTGAAAAATTTGGGAAAATTTTGAACGTTGCATTAAATTGGCCAAATTACCAATTCTGGTCACTTTGTTTTATTGTTGAAATAGTTGACTTTGGGGATTTCTTTGCTCAATCGATAGAATAGAAGTAATACTAGTGAAATAGCTAAAAAATTTGGTTGACTTTAATACTGTAATTGCCCTAAAATGGGAATCAAAGCGGAAAAAATTTTGATGCATAAATATCGCCGACACATCAAAATTCGCAAGAGCATAATTTCATCAATTTTCCATCAAATTTGTACTTTTTGTTTTTTACCTTCAGAAAAAAGATTCTCTACCTTTCATTAAGAAAAAAAAAATTATCTTTTTAAAATTCTTGGACCCTGGTGCGCACTTTGAAATTTGCTCCACTTTCTTGGTTTGCCTGCCTCCCCTCTCATCTGCAACTGCTTGACAGAGTGGAGAACAGAGCAAGATGTCTCATCTCTCGCCTGGACCATCCTGGATAGATCTGTCATTTCAGCAGAGCCTTCAACATGGGGGATGTGGGTGCTTACTGTTATGTACAAGGCCAATATTGTCAAAGTACCACACTTGGACCCCTTCGAGGACAGCGTGAAACAAGCTTTTATGCCACAAGATGGGCAGAAAGAGGGAAAATTCTCTCTGGCTGTACCCTTCTCCAGAACATCACTCCATCTGAGATCATATATACCCCGGATTTACTAGAGTATGGAACACATTCGTACAGCATAATGATGTCAACGAGATAAAGTCAGTTTTATCAAAGAAAATGTGGCCCACAGATGGCTCCAATTTTTCCTGTTCCCTACTTGTATGTCTCATAACAATAAAAAATGCTTTTAAAAGAGTGATGTAGGTAACAGCTCCTAGCTTGCCAATTTAAAGTTAGGAATCCTTAACCTGTAAATAAACTTGTCAATAAAGTAGGGATCCTTAACCTTGTTTAAACCCCGTTTTAAAAAAAAAAAAAAAAAAAAAAGGATTTCTTACCCTTTCAAAAAGGGGAAAAAAAAAATTTATCGGAAAATTTTGGAAAAGGGGGCGGTTTTGGGGAAAGGGGAAAATTTGGGGGGCCCCCCTTTCACTCCCAACTGCGGCAGAGGGATTTACGGGAGGGGGGGATTTTTCCACCCCCCGGGAAATTGGTAGACTGAAATTTACCCGGGAAAAGGGTTAAAGGGGGAGGGGGTGGCACGGGGAAGTAAAAAGGCCAAATTGAAAAGGGGCCACAGGGATTTAAAGGACGGGGGTGAATCCAAGCTTTTACCCAACAAAGGGGGGGGAAGGGGGGCAAATTTTCCCGGGGGGAAAAACCCCCAGGAAATTTAACCCAATTTCCTTGGGGATATTTTTCCAAACAAAAATGGCCCTTCCCCCCCCGCTTTTTAGTAAGAGAAAAAAGGGTTTTTGGGTAAAAAAAGGGGCCCCAAATCTCCAATTTTTATTTGTTCCTTTTTTTTATGTTTTAAATTAAAATTTAAAAAATGTTTTTTTTTTGAATTTTTTGGGGGGTTTTTAAGGGTTTAAATTGTTTTTTAAATTAAATTTAAAGGGGAAATATTGCTTAAATTGGGCCTTTTTAAATTTGGTTAAACCCTGGGGAAAAAAAAAAAAAAAAAAAACCCGGATTTTTGGGGATCAAATTGAGAGGCCATCAAATGAAACCCAAAAAAATTGGGAAACGTGGGGGCCAGGGAAAAAGGGGTTTTAAGGGGCAAAAGATTTTTATAAAACAGGGTTTTTTAAAAAATTTTTCAAGAAAAATTTAAAGGGGGAATTGAAAGAAACCAAAACCGGGGATTAAAAAGGCAGGGCAATTGTCAAATTTTTTTCGGAAAAAAATGAAAAATGGCAAAAAGGGGGGAAAAAACCCCCCAAAAAAATTTATTTTTTTTTTTTTAAGGGAATTACCCTTCCCAAAAAAAATTCACCCTATTCCTCCTCCCGGTTTTAAAGCCAAAGGGTGTTTTAAAACTAATTTTTTTTTAAAAATTTGCCTCATTTTTTGGATGAAAACTTATTAATCTTTTAAAAATGGTTGGGTTTTTGTTTAAAAATTTTTTTTCTAACTTTTTAAATTTAATTTAAAAATTTTTTTAAATTTTGCCAAAATTTAGGCCTTTTGGTTTTCCCCCCTGCCCCCCTTTCCCCCTTAACCCCTTTAGGCCGATATTCCCTTCCCTCAGTATCCTCTTAAAATTCCACTTTTTGCCTTAATCTCTTAAAAATTAAAACCCCAAAAAAAATTTCCCAGGTTCGGGGAAAAAGGGTTTTTAACCCCCCCTTTTTCCCCCAAAAAATTTGTTAAAAACCCCACCACTTTTAAATAATTTTTATTTGGTTAATTTTGCTGAAATAAAAAACCCAAACCCCAACCCAAAAATTTTTTGGGCAACTTATCTTTTTTGTAAAACCAAATTTTCTCCCCAAATATTCCCCATTCTTTTTCCCCTTAAAATTTTAAATTCCCCTATCTTTAAATAAACCCCCCTGCGGGCTTTAATATACTGTACATATTTTTGTTACTTAAAATAATCTTCATTTTAAAATAAACTTATGTATTCAGACAATTTAAATTAAAATTACCCTTTTCAAAAAATGAAAACTTCACCCGAAACTTTGTCGGGTTTCAGTAGTTTTAACTTTTTCTTTTTAGTTGCCGGGAATCCCTGTATACCCGGTGCCGTCCAAAAAAAGGGAAATAAATGCCCCAAATTTTTTGCAAAAATTTACTTGTTTTTTTGTAAAAAAAAAAAAAATTGATTTGTTATTTTTGCCTGCCCTTACTTTTCCCCTCCCAAACACACCCAGACCCCTCTTGGGTGAATTGGGTGAACTATTTTTTAAACAAAATGCACCCAGTTTAAAAAGAGTGCACTCTGCGATAAATGTAATTTGCAGTAAAGTTTTTTAAGACACTTTGATTTTAAAAAGTTAAATTGAACATTTTTCCCATTGATGGGTGTATGAAAATGTTTAAAATAACGCAGATTTACACCTAAACCGACCCCTGTTAGTAATCCCTTTAAAACCTTCTTCTTTCTTCTGTGCCTTTTTCCTCAAAACAGAAATTTAAATTTTATCATCTGTTCCCATTTTTCATTTTCTGTATTTGAAAAGAAATTTTTTTAAATTGCACCCCAGGGATTGCGGGCAAAAACCCCTATTATTCATACAATGCCAGGAGGAAGGGGGGGGTAGTCATTTTCGACCCAAGGGAAAGGGGATGAAGTACAATTTCTTGGAATAAAAAGATCACGGGTTTGTAAAGGGAAAATCCCCCTTTGGGGGGTTTTTGGCTACAATAAACTTCCCACCCCTCCACAAACAGCCCCCCCTTCTAATGTGCCCATTCTCCGGGTTTTGTTTAAAAGTCCTTTTTTTTAATATTTAAAAATCCCTTAAGGGGTTTCCCTCCCCGAGACTGGGAAATTTGCCCCTTGCTTGTAATTTTTAAATGTCACTACCTGTAATTTTCCCAAAGGGTTTTGACCCTTTAATTCTTGAACCTTTAAAAATGTTGTACCCTCACCCTGCACACACTCTTCCACATAATTGCATTTTTGGGGGTTTTTTTTCCTTTTGGCCAAAACTATTTAATTAATGTAAACTGCTTTTTGTATACTCCCAGAAAAGAAAAAAATTTTCCTATTTTAAAACCTTTTTTTTTTCTTCATCTTTAAATTTTACGGGCTAAAAAAACTGTTTCTGCCTCGGGTTTCAATTTAAAGCCCAGTTTTTATCTAAGGCATGCATAACAGTTGGCAACCCCCAAGGTACCAAATTTACTGCTAGGTAAAACGGGGAAAAAAATTTGGAAAAAAAACATGCTCAACATTTCCACTCCACTTTTTTTTCCTTGAATTTTCACTTCAAGTTTTGCCTTCCCCTTTCTAAATTCTTACTCTTCACCCTTTATCTTTAATTTTTGCCCAAAAATCCAAAAAACCAAAAGGGGGGGTTTTGGGGCATGTACCCCCAACTGTTATTTTCCCTCTGAAACAACCATGTTTTTTGGGTCAAAAAAAAAAATCTAATCAAATCTAATTTTTGTCTTCTTTTTTAATAAGTTGTTCCACCAGCAGGACAGTAATATTTACAATCACTTTATTCTTTAATGGACCTGCATTTAAATGACAATCCCAAAAAGGGATCAAAAATCCAACAATTAAGAACACAAATTTCCCACAATTTTTAAATTGTTAAAATTTGGGCCCCGGGCTTTCAGGGCCCAAAGTAACCCTGATGCAGTGTTCCACCATTCTTTGTTCTTATCTATTTTGCTTTTTTTTTCAACTAAGAAATTCCCCAAAAATTTTTGAAAATTTTTTTTCATTAGTTAACCCCAGACTTTGTTTTTGCCCTTTTGAAATTAAAACCCTAGAAAACCCCAAATCGGGGATGAGCCCCTGATTAGAAAGGTAGAGGTTTGGGGTTCTTCACAACTTGTGCTAATGATCCCCTGCATGTTTTTAGTAGTTCCCTGAAAGGTGGTGAGCCAGGAGAAAAATGAACCTAGTAATGACCAGTGAAAAGGTGGGGCCAGGAGCTTTTACTCAACCCCCCGCAAAAACATATAGGTGGTACTGCAGTACTATGTAATTGAAACCCCCACCCCCTACTTCCCCTTTCCCCCCGACACCCCAAGGGGAAAAAGCAAAAAATACAAAAAATTCTTTTGAAAAAAATTTTTTCCCAAGGCTTGTTAGATTATTTTTTTTTTGGGGAAAATTTTTTTAAAATGCACCAAGGGAAAGAAATTTTTTTTAAATTTTTAATCATAAAAAAAATTTTTCAAATTTTTTTTAAAATATAATTTTAGAAAATGCAAAAGGGAAACTTACCCTATACATACAAGTTTTCAGTTGTAATTTTTTAGATAACCCCCTTTTTATGATTTCCCTTGAAAAATTGGCTTCAAAATTTAAATTTTTTTAAAAATTTTATTTCTTTCTTTCAACAGCTGAATGTTAAACCCCCTGAGGGGGGGAAAACCCAAAAACACCCAAAAAAATTTAAAGGGGTTCCCCTTTTTTAAAAATGAAAGGGTTAATAAAGGGTATTTTTAATTGAATAATAAAGTTTTCCCAAATAACCATTGGGGGGTCTTTTTATTAGGAAATCCCCCAGGATGTGAACCACAATATCTAATAGCCCTTTACGCATGTATTTAAATGCTAGCTAAAAGAGGAAACGATTTAAGATCAATTTCCCATATGGCCCATTTTTATTTCCGGGTTCAACCTTTTTACTTTCTGTTGCGAGATTCAGTTTTTGGGAACTTGGAGGGGAAAAAAGAGTTCAGTGAGTAAAGTGATTAAAGTTTTTTCTTAGTGAAATTGATAGTTTACGTATTTGAAATCAAAATTACTATAAGTAATTTTTAAAATTTATATTGCAGGTGATAAATTTTGTAATTCTATGATCATGACACCAAAAGGGCCCCCCCCAAGCAAAACCTACTTTTGTGGAAAAAAAAAGCATTCAAGAAGTTTTGATAACCTTTACATATGAAAAGTAAGTCCCAGGTCTTTTGTTTTTTCCCAAAAGTTTCAGAAACAATTTAGAGCAAAGGGGGAGTCCTTGCTTTTGTGGGAATCCAAACCCTGGGGGGGAAGTGTCCTGGGAGGGCAACATTTTATTTTCAGCCGGATGGGTTTTTGTCGGTGTTGTCCTGTGGTGGGCCAAAGGGCCCCCCTTGATGTTGTACTGTCTTGCAATGTACGCTCGGGATTTAAATCTACCCTTTGGGAAAAAAACCAGCCACTGGCTTCAAGGGGGGCAGTGGACAAAATTTGGGGTGCAACTGTCTCTATTGCCATGGGTAAATAACCCCCTGGCTGTTTATTTTACCTGCCCAGGTAGAAAACTTGCTTCCCATATTTTTTCTACTCCAAGGGGTGATCCTTCCCTATGAGCAGTAAAGACATTTTGGGGGAAATTTTTTTTTTGATCAAGGTCTGATGTGGGGGCCCCCCAAAAGAAGCTTAACCCCTTTTGGGGCCCCTGCCATAGATCTAGGGTTTGAAAATCCCCCGGCCCCAAAACCCTAGATTACGCCATGAGCCAGCTAAATAGATAACCTGTTTGGGATAAATTTTTGGGCCCCAATATGAGAGAACACATCTGTGGGTAAAAATTTTTACACCTTGGGAAAAAAAAAATCCTACAGCACCAGTGCATTTAAAGAAGAAAAAAAAAAACTGCAAACCTGATTTTTGGGTTAAAAAAACCATTTGCAGTGTTTTTTTTTTTGTTTTTTTTTTAAAATTTTTACTCACGATTTCTTGGGGCTCAAATTTTACAGAATGGAATATATATTACAGAAATAGAGATGATTTGGGTTTGGGTTTTTTTTTCTTTAAAATGGCCCCTTTTTAAAAGACTCAAACTAGCAGAAATGGTTTAGTTTTTGCCCCATGTTCAAGAGTTTAAAAAAAGGGAGTTTTACGGGGTCCCCAAAACACATCAGCTGGGGGGTTTTAATTTACTTCACGAATGTGCGGGTATTAATTTATAAATTATTAAAAAACTGCATTACAGTAAAATTTTTCAAATTTTTTTTGGGGTGAAAAAAAATTTTTATTATTGAGTAAAAAAATCCAAAAAAGAAATTTAAATTTTTAAAACCTGAAAACTTTAAATAATGAACAAAAATGTTTGTTTTGTGCCAGGAATTTTTTCATTTTTATTCTGGACCCCTTTTTTTAAAAATGGGGAAAAATTTTTTTAAAATTTTTTAAACGGCCAAATTTCCAAAATTTTCCCGTCATTTATTTGGGGAGTTGAAAAAAGTTGACTGGGCAATTTTTTTTGGGGGGTTTTAATCGATAAAATAAAGTAATACTAGCGAAAAAAGCTAAGAATTTGGGCAAATGGAATAAGTAAATTTCCCCAAAATTTGGGGGTTCAAAGTCACAAAAACGCTGGGGTGTGTAAATATTGCTGAGTTTTAAAAATTTCGAGATTAAATTTTTGAAGTTTTTCCCTCCCAAAATTTTCTAGTTCTTGCTTTTTTTTTCCTTCAGAAAAAATTCTCTACCCCTTTTATAAGAAAAATAAGAAGAAAAAAAAACCTGAAAAATTTTTGGACCCTGGCTTTTCACTCTTGAGATTTTTGGGCCTGGGTCCCGAAAGGGTTTTTAAATGGAGGGTCTGTTGGGCTGACAAATTTTAAATTCCCTCTTCACCTTAGCGAGGGGCCCGATCAGTGGGCCCGTCCGTTTTAAAGGGCCATTTTCCAAAATCAAACTGGGTTTGGCTGCCAAAAAACGATATAATACTTGGCCATCTCTCCCCCCTGTTCTTTTTAAAGCTTTTCCATCACCCAGGACAAAAGCTTGCATGGATGCCCTTCTTTCCCTTTTTTGTTTATGTGTCTGTGTTGCATCTGGGGGAGTTGTTCACGGGTTATGGGAGCAAAGGGGCTGGCCGGGGCCCACCATTTTTTGGTTTTGAAAACATCTGGGAAACCCCGCTTAAGCTGCATTTTTTGTGGAGGGGGAGGGAGGGGTTTCCCCTTTTCGAACTGTTGGTTTTGTTTTGGATGTGGACAGTTATTGTGGCTTTGAATGCTGAGGTCGGCCCTCTTTTTTCCCTTCCCTTGGGGCAATGCTCGAGGTATTTCATTGTACCAGTAATGGGGGACCCTTTACTTTCAAAATTTAAAAAACTTTACTGAGGGTCAAAGAGGTGGGTAGTGTTTTATTTTTCAATGCCGTAAGGATGTGGGATTAACCCTTGACTGTCGCAACTGACGGAATTACGCTCTTGTGAAATTAGCACAATTTGGGAAAAATTTTCAAATCGGGGATTTTTGGCCCCCTTTGAGCCCATTTCGGCTAAATTTCCAAATTTTTCCAGTCGACCAAATCATACTATTTCTTTAGAACTCCATTTTTTCTATCGATGGGGACCAAAAAACTGCCCAATTACCCATTTAAAAATACCCAATAACTGGTCAGAAATTTGCAATTTGGCCCTTTTTACAAAATTAAAAAAAAAGACAATGTCAAAATAAGGTCCAGAATGAACACAAGCAGACATTCCTGGCTCTAAAATAACATTTCTTTGTTCATCAGTCATGTCTCATGCCCTCTGATATTACTCTTGCTTTCTATTTTGAATTTTTATTCAAACAAAAATAGAAGATTTAACTGTTATGCAGACTACTGTAATACTGTAATAATTGTACAAATAATGTCAACCCATTCATGACTGCATATTAGAATGGCTAGTTGGACATTTATTGGACAACGACATCATTTGTTTACTTTTGAACATTGGCAAAAATAAAATATTTCCCCTATTTTGAGCTCCATTTCAAGGTTCTTTTTATAGTAAAACCAATCAAAATCACCTCTATTTCTATAATATGTTTTCCATTCTATCAAATGAGACCAAGAAAACGAGAATACAACCATAAATACTATACGAAAATAGACCACAAAGTTGGCATTTTAATTAAAAAAACGGTCTGAGTTTTTTTTTCTCATTATGCATTGCATGCTCCAGGTTTTTTTATATGGTGCACACTGACCACACAGACCCATTCTTTCACATGTGGGCCTACCAGCTTTCTCCTGCTTGATTTGAAGCCGCTAGAATTTACGAGTATATATACGTCAAACACGGTACCTCGTAAGATGTATATATACAACCAAAATAGTCAAAGGGTTAAGCACAGTTAATAAATGAATCCTCTGTATCTACTGTGGATCCCATTCAATCCTAATGATCTTAATCCTGAGTAGAGAGTGAACCAAGTTGGACCCTAGTTCACTTTCTACTCAGATTGAAAATATGTCTTCTTTTCCCTGGCCTAGTATGCTTCTTTTCATCCTGTGGTCTGAAAGGTTTAGGTGTAGTTAGCCTGTCTCCAGATGTCACACAAGGATATGGAGTTTTGTTGGCATCCAGTCCATGACAGTGAGATACTGAGGTGAAGACTGCAATAATGAGCTGCTTTACAACAGACTTCTGCTTTACAATGACCTCCTGGCCACATACAGTAAACTTATTCTTGGGAAGTAGAAGGCCTGGTGAGTCCTACAGACAAGAAACAAGTTATGCAGGGTTTGGCAGGATGTGGGTGTTTGAGTCAACTTTCTTTCGACTGAGGATTGGGCACATATATCTCACCCATAGGCACCTGTTTGCAAGTCCTCTTGCCTCTGCTTTGTAGTTTGTGACATGCAGCAACTGACTGTGAAACTGTAACTGCTTGCCTCTGACTTAGGCTATTTTATTTTTGTCTTGGTTATTATAATTTACCTGGGTGCCTGTAAGGATCTTGAAGCTTTCTGAAGTCTTTGGATATTAACAGGTTAATAAAATTTGTATTTAATGCTGCTTATTTTTTTTTAGGTATTATGGTATTTATTTTGTGTTGTACATTTTATTCAAGTTCTTTTTTAATTGTTTGTTCTTTATACTTTCAGTGTTTTTGTGTGTGTTATACAGTATTTATTTTTTATTGCCAAGAGTGCTGAATGATTCATCCATCTAGTTCAAAATCAAAAGCATTCTTCAAATCTCAAAACTAAATTCCCACCTACTAAATAGAACTAAAGTAAAAGTATGTAACCTATTTCCTGTACACATAAGTACAATTTACTAATTATTTTTTCTACTCACAATTTAAGCAGTAATATATTTTACCTTGTTCTTTAGGATTTAAGTGTTTATAATCCTCTTCCTTTAGAATTTAGGTAAAATTTTGTCCCTGCTTGCTTTCTCAGAATCCCGGGGAACACTTTGATGAACACGAACTTTTCAGTGGTAATGGCACCTCCTCCTGGGGATACAATTGTCTTCGTGCTGGACTACAGTATCATCATGCAGAACGTGAGTATCATGGGATAGGAAGGAAGGAATAAAACTGAAGTGGGGAAAGGAAGAGGGAAAGGAAACAGAAAAATGAGTACAGTAGGGCCCCACTTATACAGCAGGTTAGGTTCCAGGCTACGCCAGAAAGGAGAATGACATTTTTTCCACCTATAAATGAATGCATATAAATGTTAGATAACAAGTTTATACTAACATATATTAAGTTACCCAATCGAATGGGCATTGAAACAACAAAAAGAAAAAATACCACAGTTCCTCATTACTTACTAAAAATATTTGAGTTTTAATATAGGGTGAGATGAGTAGTATATTATTATTTTTTATTTTAAAGTTATTTTTTTTTACAAAAATGTCTTTTTCTTTAATTTTTATCATTGCTTAGTTAATTTAAAATTTAATTTTTAAGCCAAACCCGTAATGTATGCATTTTTAAAATGGCTTTGGCAGCTTTTCTTTACCTGTATTTTTTTTTACCTTGTTTTTATGTAAAAATTTTTTTGAAAGAAGGGCAAGTGTGGTAGGGATGGTTTGCACCCAGGGGCCCCCCACCCACCCCGTTAAAATTTCTTTTGGGCATTTTAACCCCAAAACTGTCCCAAAGTAGATCTATGGGTTTTCGTGGGTTTGTAGCGCCCACCTTGTTTTCTCCATTTTAAAGCACGTAAAAAAAAACTAGATTTACATTCAGAGCGGATATGAGCAAAATGTAGGTTTTAGTTTGGACAGTATAAAGGGGTTTAAAATGCCCCAGAGCCAAAAAAATGAATTTCGGTTCACTCATTTCTTAATTTAAAATCCCTGTAGTCTTAATGTAGGGCGAGAGGTGAGTAAACAAGATGAAATGAATAAAGGGAGAGAAAGACGAGTAACTGAGAGGGGACAGAGACATGGAGTACATAAACAAACAGACGAACGCTTCTGGTTTTGGTTCATACACGTTTGTATTACACCTAATACAAACACTGTACATTGTGTACAAACTGTCCCCATTTTGGTACAGTAGCATAAACAAAGAGCAGGACTCCATTCTCACATAAAAACACCATTTTTAGAAGAAATGATAGGAAAATCTGATAAAAAGAATATTCAACAGTCTATCCTATGGCTATCTGCTGAGAAGGGCTATCATCTGTCTGGATGGTTGAGGCAAGGATGGCTCTGTATAGCAAAAAGGCTCTTCCCCACCTTATAGTTTTTTGACAGCTTGAAGAAAAAGAGGTAGGGGAGGGCAGGGAAGTAAAACTACACAATATTAAAAGAAGTAAACAGCTGCTGCAGCTTTGGTTTACCCGTTACTACCAATTAATTCCAACTACTACTACTTAATACTTTCTATAAACTACTACTACCAGTGCTTCAATGGTTCATTGTCACACCTTGCATCATTAGTGCTGGAATGCAATAAAATTAATGCATTTTACAGACAATTCAGAAATCTCAGTAAGGCCTGAGTGGTTGAGGGGAGAGGAGTGTGTGTGTTGAGTGAGGTCCTAGGCCTTCTATCTCAGAACTGCTTATTTCACCCGAGTGATAACTCATCATGCAACTCGTATCGTTGTATCACAGCTACATTTGCTGCTCGAACTCTTATGTGTGAACTGTGACTAGTGTTATTACCTAGTTTAAACACAAACATGTTGATTTGAAGTGGCTCTAAAGGCCTACCTTCAGTATCCCTCGCCTGCCTCCCCTCCTTCCTCGATTGGAACCGAGCCATTCGCCTCTATTACTTATGGGTCTAGGCGGTTTTTCCCCGTCAACAAAGTGCCTGAGTGCCCGTGGCAGTCCTGCCGCACTCCACGATTTGTTCCTGACTTTTCTCACAAATGTGTCTCCTGTGTGCCTATTTGCCTGCTAAAGCAAATATCCAAATGGTTGACATGGGTTTTGCAAGCACATTCAAGCAGGCTTAAAAGCAGCACTCCAAGCCAACCAGGACAAACTAAGGTAGCCTACAGTTACAGCTGTACTGAACCCCAGCGTGCTACGTATATGTTCTACAGTGTTGCTGGCATTCCAGTGTTTCCTGTAGTGGCTTAGTTAACAATTAATGAACATTGCAGTACCAGGTAACTCCATCGGCACCAGAGATGGCTTTTTACGTGGGAACATGCCAGAGGTTCACCTAAAAAACATATAAGTTTGTGTGGATTTCGCTGACCTAGGACATTGTGCAAAGCATCCGTACCAACGTAGGCTTAATATGAGTGAGGAATGCTTGGCCTGGCGAGGTGACCTTGAACTGGCACTATAAGACCCGCATGCCACTAAACACCCATACTGCGTGTGTCTAGTTGAGGTGAATGTCCCTTCCCGACTTTCCTATACACCGGAATCCCTTAACTCATTCCCATTATCTACATATGGGATAAGGTGGGGTTTAGCTGATCCAGGCCAAGCAGCACTCCAAGCCAGACAGTCCAGGCCAAGTTAGCCTGCAGCCACAGCTATTCTGAATCCCCAGCACATCTTAGTGAATGTTCTACAGTGTTCCCAAATGTAACCCTTGTTTTCCTGCATCGAGGAAGCAACTCCCGGGTAGTCCAAGCCAGTGCTGCCGAGGAAGCCAATGTGAAATCTGCTTCCATTTTTGTTGCACTGCTTTGCATTGCCAGTAAAATTACAGTAAAAGCAAATATTTATCTAGTGGCTTAGTGTGGGCTGATAAGCCAGATGGCTTTAAAGAGTGAGCAATGTTAGGTAGAGCATGGTCTCTACCACCATTTACCCACATATCTCTCCATGCTTGTACTGTTCAAACCACCGCTCGCAGACCAGGTGAAAAAAGAAAATATTCTGAGCGCCAACAAAGAGGCTCTGTGAGCATCAGAAGAGCGCATATTCCCTCCCTCAGAAGTCGACTGTCAAAATGCTGTGTAACTACGTCACCTTTCTTTTCACCGCTACACTAAATTATTTCTGATTCATCCGCAACAGTGTTTTACTTTATAGACAGTTAACTGTCATTTGTAAGCCTGTATTAAGACTTTAAAAGGCTCAAAGTGTATTTCAGTGTAGTGACTCCTTACATTTATTAACACAGTGTAATATATGCTTTGCTCAGTGTAACTGCACTATTAAATGCGGTTACATAAATTAAGTTCTTGCCCCTAGTGCCTTTTTAGATTTAGATTTTTCCCCGAAGTGGCTATTTTATTTTGGCACCCCATTATCCTGTGGAGGGTAGCGCGAGAGCATATGAACAAAAAAGGGCCCTAAAACTGGGCCCCCAAAGGGTTAACAGGAATACATAGGGATTTTATCTCATATCTAAGTTCATTATTTTTTACAAGAAAATTTAGGAAATTTCTTAGAAAATTTCTGGTATCTTTTTTTCATTAATAAGTATTTGAATTCACATAGGTTTATATGTCTTCTCTGTATTCCTCAAAAAGGGGGACAATTAGACTAGTGTTCAAGAGAGTGACCATCCCCTGTTACATAATTTTACATTTAGTTTGATCATCATCTGTGTGTTCCCCCAACTGCCAGAAGTACTTGTAACCACCCTAAGCCTGGCCCTACAACACAGCAGTCGTTCACATTGCAAGTTGTCCAAAACTTTTTTTTCAAAGTTATGTTAAACATAGGGGGTTATAGATCTACTCGGCTTCAAACTGTTTCCCATAACAACTTTTTTCTTTATCTACTTCCTAATATTTTTCCCTAATGCTAGACACTTTTAAACCCAAAAGTTATATTCACATTCCCTTCTCGATCCCTTCTTGGCTAACAATCAACTTTATCATAAGGGTAACCAATGTGTTTTTGGGATCCATAGCAATTGTACATTAAATTCCCCTTTGCCCCTAATTTTTGAGTATCTATACCGGGCTTCCCCAATGAGCATGTTGTTGGAGTCATTATTGACCCAAGACCTTCAATGAGCCAAAAATCAGTAATGATGATAGAGTCAAGCTCATGCATGGGTTAGCTTTACCCATTGGGGATGCAAAAATTCAGTTTGCAGTGTAACGCCCAGTTGTTAATTTTATCCCCTAACTCAACAAATTTATTATCGTTCTTAAAACTAGGGAGGGGCAAAAAGAGCGATCACCCTGCCAAAAGACCCCTTTTTAGATCCATCAGTGAAATAAATTTGTGATGACTTGTTACTACCCTAGGTAAAAAATTTCTTCTTGACGTTTTTAAAACAAGAGTTTTAAGAAGGGATTATGAATGAGCTTTTTGGGGAGGAATTGTAGGTATGTGAATTAAATGCCACCTTCCAGGGAGGGGTGAAATGCCTTGTTGCCTACGTGATCAGTTCAGCAGGTTTAAAATTTATAAATTCCCGTTTTACAATCCATTTAATCGGTGTATTTCCTCTAGACACTTGGAAGTTCACTGTACAGTGTCGGGTTCTTTTCTCAAATTCAAATCCCGATACTTTTAAATTTCAACAATCCTACACTGATACAAAATCCCAAAGCCCCTTCCTCATTTTTAAGAATTTGAGATCGGGGAACCCAAAAATAATCCTAGAGCTTCTTTTTTGCTTTAAACCCCAAGGGTCGGAGAAAACTTTTTAGCTAATATCAAATGGGAGCAGCATAATTTTAAGGACCTAAATAGGCTATGAAATCTTTCCCACGATTTCCACATTGACCATGTTGGGATTGTACCCAGCAACAAGTTGAGAGCTTTACCTACCCTTTACATTTCTTGTTTGGGTTGTGGTATGTGGATTTTTTAAAAAGGGGTAATTACCCCAAGATATCTGTAATTTTTTAACATAGCTAAGATTTCCCCCTGCAAATAGATGGGGGGGGGGTGTCTTTTTGCTTGTTATATTTTATTTTAGAGGAAGATATTATGGGGCCCTATCGATTACAAATTGCTTGAATTTCTTTAAGAATGGTATTCATTTCATGCCCCGTTGTTGGATCATGATATCATCAGCATAGCTTATAGCATATTTTTGGTGAGGCAGGTAGAGCTTTAGGAAGATTTAAACAAAAATTAAAATAGCATGGGACTAAGAACTCCTCCCTGCGGTTACCAAAGACATTTCTTTAGAAACACTTCGAAGCCTTGGTAAAAGGGCAAGGATACTCTATTTGACAGGGATCCTATTTCCACAGAGTAAGCTACCCCCATTTTTTTATTTTTTGGGTAGTTTGAGTATCGGTTTTTGTTCGCAAATCAAATGCAGATTTTAGATCAAAAAAGGGAAAACTATAGAGGTGGTCAGGGAAAGGGGGAAATCAGTTTGCACACTTTTACCTTTCATGAACCCATAGAGGTAGGGGGGGAAATTGATGTCTGATTTTGTATACAGTTGTTAAGCTCATTCTTCAAAATTTTTTCAAAGACAATAGTTTTTAAGGGGATCGGGGCCTAAATGTATCAGGGTGTTGGGGTTAGGGATAGGCAAATGAGAATTGGTCCGGAAGTAGGAAGAACGCCCTCAATTAACTGAGATTATAAAGTGCCAACAAAGGGTTTCAGGCACGTGCCTTAATTCGAGAATACCCTAGGTTATACCATCCTCTCCAGGACATTGATCGACCTTTTTGGTTTTGCATTATCTAATTCATACTCATAAAGAGGGAAACACTCTCATCAATATTTTGGCTCATAAAAAATTTAAATTTCAACATTTCTTCAGAATACTCTCTAATTTTTTCTAATATGAGTGGAAGGGTTTATACCGATGTTTTGGACCAGTATTTATGAGGTCTTTGCTTTTTCAAGAGGAAAGGGAAAAACAACATTGCCTCTTTTCCTGGTTTTTTTTTTTTTATACCTTTCCAAGCCAAAATCAAAAGGGGGGGACCTATTTAATCCACTAACAAACTGTTCCCATTCCGGCCTAATTCTTTCCTTTCTATCCTTCATTTGTTAGTGCAGCTTGGAACGTTCTGAGCAGGGGTGGGGGTTTTAATTCACGGGGTTTCTTTACCAATTCCCCCAGCTGCATGTGTTAGATTGCGCGCTGTCCTAGGTCATTGCTGGTTTTCTAATCATTTTCTCGTTTAGATGAAACTTTACTGCAAATTTTCCCGTACTATTTCAAATTGCACTGTTCATTGTGGTGTGAGTGTGTAAAATTAGTTTGCATTTCTACTGTGAAAAAGCTTACTCCTCATAATGTTCAGTTTATGAATATTTCTCTCTTGGAATTCAGTTACTTTTAAAAATGGTTTAAAAAGAGTCAGCCTGTTTAAATATATGTTCCTTGCCCCTCATCAGTATTTAGCACCCAGTTTAAAATTGTAAAGTAACAATTTTCAATCATTATTTTCTAGTTATACATTGTGTAAATTTTTTTAGATATTGGGGCAACTGGATTGTAGTTCAACTCTTACACCCAATGAATGACGCAAACTCCCACCAAATAAACATATTAAAAATAAACACTGGTACCTCTCCCGAAGCTGGGCCTAGTGTGTGACCTTTAGAAGTTGAGTGTGTGGTTTATCATGACTGTCGGTTGTACCACTCTCACCCATATTTTACATCAACACAAGTGTATTCTAAGTGATATGTGTGCACGGTGTACTTGTAACCTTGTCAACATGTAATGCGTGTGTAAGTGAGATTGTTTGGGTACTGGTTCAACTATCTACAGCTGCACACTTATGCAGCATACATACATAGCATATATAGTAATGTGTGAGTTCCCAGGATGGCCCAAGGAAGTCGGCCAGAGTGATTTATCTCATTGTCATTGCAACATTACCTAGTTACTGTTTTTTTTTTTTTTCCTAAAGTAATATTGTTTACAATCTATGGTTGGGGTAAGAGGTTGTCTTCAGCATTCATTGTGATGTCCGCTATATTATTATTTCAATAGGTATATTAGGTGGCAGTAGCCTGAACTGACTCAAGTGGAAGCTATCATTGAATTTGAACCCTTGTTTAATGTGAATATATGTCAGAATTCAATTTTATGATCAATATTACTTACTCACTCTCTCACTCTCACTTTTTTTTTTTTTACACAGGGTTTGACAAGGTTAAGGATCCCTAGTTTTTATTGAAAGCTATTTACAGGTTAAGGATTCCTAACTTTATTGGCAAGCTAAGAGCTGTTTCCTACATCAGCTCATTTGAAAGCATTTTTATTGTTATGAGACATACAGTAGGGAACAGGATGAAGTTGGAGCCACTGTGGGCCAGCATTTTCATTTGATCAACTGACGTTATCTCGTTGACATCATTATGCTGTACGAATGGTTCCATACTCGAGTCATCCTGGGTATATATGATCTCAGATGGAGTGATGTTCTGGAGAAGGGTACAGCCAAAATGAAGGGTTGCTGCTTTCTGCCCGTCTTGTGGCATAAAAGCTTGTTTCACACTGTTTCCCCGAAGTGGATCCAAGTGTGGTACTTCGACAATATTGGCCTTGTACATAACAGTAAGGCCCCCACATCCCTCCATGTTGAAGGCTCTGCTGAAATGACAGATTTTATCCAGGATGGGTTCAGGCGAGAAAATTAGAGTCTTGCTCTGTTCTCCACTCTGTCAGGCAGTCGCATGATGAGGGGGGGGGGGCAGCAAAACCAAGAAAGTGGAGCATACTCAAGGTGGTAAGCGTACTTGTGCCTCGTAAAGAATCTTGCAACCCCTACTGTCAAGCAGATGCGAGATATGACGAAGTGCTGTAAGCTTCCTGGCTGCCTTGTTTGCTAGATTTACAACATGGTTCTTCATGGTTAGTTTGGAGTCAAATTTCACCCCAAGGATATCAACTTCTTCTCCAGGTGCCAACACCCTCCCATTCATCCTTACTACTGCACCAGCATTACCATCATGGTGCCTAGAGACGATCATCATTTGCGTTTTCTCAGGTGCAAATGTTACTTGCCATCTATTTCCCCAAGCTGATATAGCTCTTAGCTGGTGATTAATGTAGCTTAGAGCAGCTGGCATTTCTTCTCTTGGATAAGTGAATGTCAGTGTACAGTCATCTCTCATCTCTCATCTCTCATCTCTCACTCTCACTCTCTCACTCTCTTTCATCTTTGTAATTTGTGATTAGGTGTAAGACCTTGCCTGTACCATCCATTATATATACCATATTATTAACACCCATACATGAAGCCTCTGAATGTATTTTTAGTGAGGTGTGTATCGTATTAAGTAGTAGTGACCTGAGTTAAGTATAACTGGAAGTGTTCATTGAACTTGAACCCTTGTGCCATTTGATCTATTTTAGACTTCTGACTTACTCTTGCATAATTTAAAAGGGGGAAGGAAAGCGAGGAATTTTTGCGTTGTGAGTCTTTATGAGATGCATCACCTGCAAACATGGCAAACTGCATGGGAAAACCTTTTTTCCCCAGAGGTGATGGAATGATGATGCTTCAGACTTTAAAAGTAAAAAAGGAAAAAAAAGTGAAAAAGGGGGCTAGAGCCCCAAAGTAGTAGGCCCCCCTTTCCCCGTAGGAATGTAAAACTAAACGTCCTTTGGTGACAGAGGGTGCAAAAAGTTTTTCTTCAAGGAAAAGTGAAAAGCTGAACCCCCTAAAAACCCCCTGTCCCTGAAAGTGTGCATGGTTAATGGAAGCTGTAAAGAAACATCTAATAAAGGGAACCAATTTAGGAAAAACACACACAACTTTGTGTTCGTGGAAAACAAAATAAAGAACTGATCAGTGACTATTTAGTACCCCTTATGGGGATTAAGCGCTCCCCCTCCATCAGCATCCCCACTATAAAAAGGGATCATTATCATAATTTTTGGATACCCTCCTAATAAACCCCATCCCATCTGCCCTTAGGAGTATATTCTCAAGCCAAAAAAAGATTTAAAGGAAAATCCCAAATTTTATTTCCATTTGGGGTAGGCCCTGTCCCCCCCTCAAAATTCTGGGTGCCTGGCACGTTTCCTAAACATCGAAGTGTACCTACCCCCTCACCAGGTGTTCAAATCCCAGCAATATGGCCATGTTGGTAACTGTGAAACATACATTCTTGGTGGGGTAGTTGCGGAAAAAACATTCCTGAAAATGCACGTGGGCTTGACAAAAAAAAATTTTAAGTTTTTAACTGTAAAGAATTTGGGGTTTTTCAGTTTCCCAAAGGACTGCAGTGGGAAACCCCAAACAACCTTTGCGTAAACTGATACAGTCCTTTAATGGTAATGGGATGGGCCCACCCGTTACCATAGCCAGAGCTGGACTGAACCTCTGAAAAGGCAGAAAAAAGACCCTAAAGCAAAGGTTCTGGTGATACCGAATCCCATCAACCACACTTTTTTGGGAGGAGTAGCCATCCGCTAGCACAGTGGAACACTGATCGCCTATGATACCTACCCTACCCCTAAATAGGGGGATGAGCTTGCTTTTTTTCCAATACACACAACTACAACAGTCAGATGGACACACCAGGAAACCCCCCCTGGAAATGGGATGATTCAGATGCACAGGACCTCCCGCAATAAATAATGTGAGGCAGACTTCCCCAAGGCCCCACAGGAACCTAATGTAACCATGGTCCCTTTTAAAGTGATAGGTACTAAAGAAAGCACTAACTCAAAAGGCCACCCCAGAGAGGCTTTGGGATTACTTGCCCTTCCCTATTTTTTAAAAAAAATTTTGCAAAAAAAATTTAGCATCTTGAACAGATGGAAAAATTTTTAATAAATATAGTAATCAGGATGATGCTCTTGAGCGGTTTGGGATGATGAAAAAGTGCGCAAATTCCGTTCAGCTTCCAGCAATTTGCAAGAAAAAGCCTTGCTCTTTGGCTTAAAGACTTCCCTTTTTAAAACTGGTGCCAAGTGCTGAAAAATGTTTAAAAATAAAGGTCCTAAAGATAAGTACATACAAACTATGCTATTTCTTTAAGTGCCCTCACACTTACCAAAGCATAATAGTTTTACCATCTTATGAGAAAGAGATTGTAATCTCACTACAGTGGATAAATTACAAATCTTTTCATGGAACATTGTTTTCCATCGGGAAGCAGTTGCCTACTTACTCATATTATTGCAACAAGAAATTGATGTCATCTTTTTGCAGGATGTGCTGAAAGATGGAGCACCTCCACCAAACTTCCCTGGTATGCATTTATAACCAAAGGTAAACCAAAAGTTGTGTGATGTATGCAGAAAAAACTTCCACATTCACTCTTCCCTTGCGGTCGATTTAAACATCAGTATCATGGTTTTTGAAGTTTAATGCAGGCGATTTTTCCATAAACTTTTTTTAATCTCTATGCCCCAGCAAACCCCGCTTCCCTGGCTTTTACCAGATCGCATCAAAGAGTGAACCTACCCTCATTCTTGGAGTTTTTAAATTGCCAGACAAAGAAATTGGTGGGTTATAACAAACACCAATGGAACTAAACTAGTGAAATTGCAAAATTAGCATATAAGTTGAATTGGGGCACTACGGGGCCTCTCCAATATGGTGGCACTAGATCTGTCCCTTTGGGGTTTTAATACATCATAACGATGCATGACTCGTCTAGTTGATGATTTCTATCTAAATCCCCCCCAAGATCACAACTGTCAATCTTGATCAATCTCCAAAATCAAAAAGCTAAATTCAAAGGGGGAAACTTTTTTCTAAACCCCAAGAACATAGGATAATTTTATTAACCATTTGGGATCAGGGTATAAGAATTTACCCCCCCACTGGCAAAAAAAAAAAAATTTAAGAATTTGTTCCACTATTGGACTTCCTACAGATCAAGTGGGCGGGAAAAAAAACATAGCCCTCCACATAAATAAAATAAAAACCCATGAAAATACTAAATGTCCAGAGTACGCAATCTAACACATGCAGCTAGGAGGGGGGAAAAAGATACCATAAATGTAGCCCCCCCGACCTCTCGAACGTTCAAAGCTGCACTAACAAATGCAAGAAATGAAGGAAGAATTTAGGCAACAGGAATGGGAAAAATTTGGTGTGGATTAAATAGGCCCCCCTTTAAAGGTTTGGTTTGGGAAAAGGTATAAATAAAAAAACCCAGGAAAAAGCTGGCAAGTTGCTATCCCTTTCCTCTTGAAAAAAGCAAATGCCCTCAAAAATGACTGGTCCAAAACACCCAGCTAAAAACCCTTCCTTTCATATTAAAAAAATTTAGAGAGTACTTCTAAAAACGTTTAAATTTTATAGGCAAAAATTGATAGAGTGATTGCCTCTTCACTGAGTATGAATTAGATAAATGCTTTAACAAAAGGTCAATAAACCCCGCTCCGGGAGAGGAGGTATAACCTATGAATTCCAAACTCTAAGGCAATCCCTGAAAACCCTTTGTTGGCCTGTAAAATTTCCCTTTACATTGGGGGCATTCTTCTATTTCCCTGGCCCAATAGTCCATTGTCCTACCCCAAAACCCCCAAACAGCCTGATACATTTGATGGGTCTCCTTAATTTGCTTTGTAAACCTTTTGAAAGAATTTACTTAACGATTACTAAGAACAGACACCAACTTTCCCCTACTCTATAGGTTCATGAAAGGAAAAAAGTATGCAGAACTGTTTTTCCCACCTTTCTCACTGCACACCCTCTAATTTTTGCCATTTTTCTTGATCAAAAAATCTGCTTTGTATTGCGAACAAAACCGTTTATCATGAACTAGCAAAATGAATATTGGGGGTACTTACTTGCTGGTTTAATAGGATACTTTCAGTACCCTCTGTCCTTTATCCAGGCTTTAAAAGTGAGTCTAAAGAATGTCTTTGGGTACACTGCAGGGGGCATTTTTAGTCCCATGCATTAATATTTGTTTAAATTTGCTCTCCTAATGCTTCCCTGCCTCACCAAAAACAATAGCTATAAGTTACGCTGATGACAATCGATACATACAACAGGGCAAAAGAAGGAGCACCATTCTTAATGAAGTTCAAGCAATTTGTAATGACTAGGCCTCAAAATATTTTCCCTCAAAACTAAGAATTAACAAGCAAACGACATCCCCCCCCCATCTATTTGCAGGGTGAAATCATTAGCTACTTAAAAAACCTCAGTTTTTTGGGAGATTTTCCCTTTAAAAAAATCCACTATCCCACAACAAATAAGAAATGCAAAAAAATAGGCTAAATGCCTAAAAGCGTTGCGGCTAAAACCCCCAACTATGGTGCTAATTGAAATCGTAAGAATGTGTTCTAGCCTATTAGGTCCTTAATTGATTATGCTGCTCTCTGTTGATATTAGCTAGAGAAAGTTTCCCCCTCCAACCCTTGGAGTTAATCAGAATGAAGCTCTCAGAATTATTTTTGGGCTGTCCCAAAATCTACAAAGGTTCTTAATATGAAAAAGGGTTGGTTTTTCTAGTATCAGTGTAGTTTTTTTTTTAAAAAAACAGTACTCGGTTTGAATGTTGGGAAATGAACCAGCTCTGTCACAATGAATCTTACCAAGTGTCTGAGGAAAATACACACAGATCTAAATGGAGGGTAAAAACGTGAATTGCATTAATTTTTATAACCTAAAGAACTTATCCTGTAGGCAACAAGGCATTTCCCCCCCTCCAGGGAAAGTGTTTCATTTAATATCACAATCTGAAAGCCCCTCCAAGAAGCTCATTGCTAGTAATCCCCCCTTAAATCATTTGTTAGAGAAACTGCTCAAGAAGAAATTTTCGCCTACTGGCGAGACCAATCAAAATAAAGGAAGCCGGGTTACTGGGACCCCAGGGTAGAAAAGTTTTATGCTTAGATCCCACTCAATGACAGGAAAAAAGATTAAATATGGCATCTAAAAAAAGAAAAAAAGAGGTTACTAAACAGTGTTTTCCCAAAAAAAAACGCAGAACTCTGTATAGGTGGAAAACTTAAGTGGGAATAAGGGGAACAATACACAATGCTTCACACGGGAGGGGAAAAATTTCTAGTTGGGAAAACGAATGTAGGTCAACGAAAACACAATCACAAAAAAATAAATTACACGATTTCTCGGGGGTACTAATCTTACAGAAATAACTAAAAAATGTCCAACCAAAAAGCCTACGTAATGTAGTTAGTTTTGCTCCTTTATTGTTAAAAATTTCAAGTAAAAATCTCTTAGAAATTTAAAATAATAAACTCCCTCTTTTTTGTTTTTTTACTAGAAAGCATAATCACCTATGTAATTTTCTTATTTACTATTGTTTGCTTAAATTTTTAGCGAATTTTGTATTTCTCTTTCCATTTTAATACCTCATTTTTTTTTTAAAATTTAATTGATATTAAATTGCAAAAAATTAATAATTAATTACCTTTTTTACTTCATACAATTTACTCTTAACTTTTTTTGACTCTTTAATTACCATTTTTTATTAATTACTAATTCCATAACCGTTTTAATACCACATTTACTATCTTAAGTACTCTTAAATATTTACGGGAAATACCCTCTATTAATCCAGTCAATATTTACCAAATAAATGTTCTTAAAATTTAATACTTAAATTTTAAACATTCTATTTCATTTTTTTTTTTTGCAAAATTTAATTTTTTTTTTTGTAATCTTATTACTTACTAAAAAAATTTTTAAAAAACCATTTTACTACCCGTAATTTTACTTTTGTCATTAAACTTATTTTTTTTACTTTTTATAACATTTTGTTGCCAAATTTTAAGTTTTTAATTTTTCTCCCCCCCCTTTTTAAATTAAAACCTTTGTACCTGGTGTACTCTGTACCTGTGTACCCCTCTACCATCTTTTTATTATATTATAACAAATCATTGCCATTTTTATTTTTTACTTATTATTTTTTGGTACTTTTTTTGTTAATTTAAAACAGTTACTTTGATCTTGTTAACAAGGTTTACAGACCCTATGCAATTCAAGTATCATTTTTTAAATTTTTATTTTTATTTATAAGTTTATACCTATTGTACTTTTCTCATTCTAGCTCAATACTTTGACAAAACCAAACAACTAATAGTTGTACTTTAGCTATTCTGTCAAACATAGACAACAATAAATTTTTTTTTATTAGACCTTTGCAATTACAAGAGTGAGTCTGGGCCACTTGTAATTTTTTTTTTTTATAGTATTGTTTATACCCGTTGTACTTTAGCTATTTAGACAGCACATAGCAAAACAATTTCATTTTTTTTTAGTGATATAATCTTTGACCAAGGCTTTAGCGGTAAAATTTTTTCCCAAAACCCCCCACCCCACGAAATAGATTAGAACCACCACATAATACAGATTAAACAACCCATTTTAAACCTAAAAGATGAATAATCACATTGACCCTGATTAAAATCCATAATCTAACACACAATCAAAAAATTATTGGAAAATAGCTGCCTTTATTAACAGCATCACAAGCCAGCACAATCCGCACTGCTCAAAGTCTATCTTCTTAACTACAAATCAGGTCCTTAAGCAAACATATGATGACCTCCTGGCACCCTTTGGGCACTAAAGTACCCTTCTCCGCATTATTCTTACTGAGACCTGGCTTAAGAGGGAAAAATTGATATTATCCCCTACCCGTCACAGCATCCACAAATTTCAGCCATACCAAGTTGGGGGTGGGTTTCTCAATCTTTTTCTCTAACCAACTATTTTATTAGCCTAATTGCTTTGTGAAATAGGGGATACTTTTGCTAATTTTTCGTAAAAAAACCCAAGACGCCCCATAACAATCGGTGCCATTACCGGTACCCCCCACAAAATCCCCAAAATTCGTGAGAATCTAAAGTCATAAAAAAAACAGCAAAGAACAAGCACCACTTCTTTGTGGAGACTTCAGTATCAAATTTGGCCCACCGTGACAATGCAATGTTTCATCAACTATGAACAACACATTCTCATACCCCAAAAATAACTAAACCCAACCAGGCTGACAGACAAGTGAACCATAATGACCCCATAGGACCAAAATACTGCCCCCCTTAAAACAGGGGGTAATACGACAGCACTATGACCACTACCAACCTTCCTCTAACAAAATTTTAAGCACCACTCAATACAAAAAAATTGCATTTAGACTCCAAAAGGCCTCAAAAAAGGAAAATTTCCACAGACCCGAGACTGTTACTGGCCCCCAGAATTCCCAAGTCAATTGATTGACGATTGGGGCAGACATTTTTTTAAAAAATACTTGACTATCAACAACATTGTCCTATAAAAAACGAAACAGATCACAATAAACGCTTGGTTGCCCATGGCTAAACCGCAATTTGAAATCCTTTTATAACACCAATATGAAAAACAAAATAACAGGGTTAATACACAAAGATATTCTTAAACAAAAATTTAACATTCTCACCAAATTAATAAAGAAAAGCCAAACAAACTGACTATCACAGATTCACTGACACAAGGGAATAAAAAAGACCTGGAAAACATTTTTTCAGTTCTGGGGGCCCACAAACTGAAAAAAACCGAATTTGTTTTTTTTATTTTTTTTATTTAGAAATTTAGCATACAAAAGAGGGAAAAAAAACAGGTAGAGCAGCCCCCCAAAGCCATTATATCCATGCATTACGGGGGCTTAAAATTAAATTAAGATTAACTAAGCAATGATGAAAAGGATAAGACTTATTGTAAAAAAAGATAACTATAAAATAAAATGAGTATTACAAAGACAGGTTTTTGGTTAAAGCATTTTGTTTTTTTTTCAGTAGAATGGAGTATTCTGTTAGGGATGATTTTAAAAAATAACAAAGTTGGGTTAACATTTGTGTGAAAAATTTTGGGGTAACATTTTAGGGTAAAAATTTATATGGTTCAGTTATTCAGATTTATTTGGTTTTTGGGAGAAGTGA
The DNA here is from genome assembly GCF_026875155.1 of Cherax quadricarinatus. Classification (NCBI taxonomy): domain Eukaryota; kingdom Metazoa; phylum Arthropoda; class Malacostraca; order Decapoda; family Parastacidae; genus Cherax; species Cherax quadricarinatus. Next base: position 34,800,840 of record NC_069459.1, read on the forward strand.
ACTTTTAGAAGAGACTTGAATTTTTAATTTATGAATTTCCCGATTTTAGGGCCTTTTAGTGATTGAGTTTTTGCATAGCGTGAGATGGACACGAGGAACATCAAAAAGTGATCTGTGCCTTGTATTAGGTCTGTTTCTGTTGGGTTTGGGAAGGAGATGTTAAGGGGAAGGTTAATACAGAGTAAGTGTTTTATGATGTAATAAGTGCAATAAAAAGTATGGATGTTTTGTATGGTGAGTGGTTGATGTTTTGAATATTGGTGGAGGTGCTCCGTAGTGCAATTTGTTATCTTTTAACTGCAGCCTTTGTTGGGGAATTAGTGGGTTAGATGGTTTGTTGTTTTTGGCCCCATGACAAAATTCCATAGGGGGAGATAGGGGTAAAATAAAGAGAGTGATAAAGGGCCCGGAGGGGTGACTTGGAAAATGTACGTATCTTTGAAGTATGCCCACAGTCTTGGAAATTTTTTTAAAATTTGTTGTATATGTGTAGAAAATTTATCATTTTTTAGGTGGGTTCCCAAAATTTTTCCCCCTGTTAGTTTGTGATGGTGATCCCTTTATCATTTGTTTTAAAAGGGACATCTGTATCTGCTACCAAACTGAAGAAAAGGTTTTGTAATGTTTAGTGTAAGTTTGTTAGTCCTTCCCCGGTAGATATTTTTTGTATTCGGTGTTTACAGTATTGGCTCGTGAGGGCTCGGGGGGGAAGACGTATGTGGGGTATCGCAAAAAGTTGGATTTGAGTAATTAGAAGCATTTGGTAGGTATTTATGTAAGGAGAAAGAGAAAGGGCCCAAAGGGCACTTCCTGTGGGACACCAACTGTAATTGGTTGTGGGGGAAGAGCTTGCCCATTTTCGTACACATATTGGTTCGTTGCTGAGGGAAGCTTGGGTATTGAGGGGGGTGCCCTCTAATACCATAGTGTGACAATTTTACATGGAGCAAGTCTGGGCAACTGTATCAAAAGCTTTTGAAGTCAATGAAATCCCCAGTGGGACTTTTTTTTCTTATTGCAGTGTATTATGTTCTGCATGTGTAAATAGATATTAAATTTTTTATTAGGTCTGAAAACCAAAAAGGGGGGGTTGGAATTTATGGGAGATGAGGTAGGAGTGGGTTTTTTTATGAATTAAAATTTTTTGAAAATTTTTTAGAGAGGGTGGAAATTGGATATTGGCCTATAGTTTTTCAACCGTTTGGGTTTCCCCCTTTAGGATCGGGGGGGACCCCTTCTATTTTTAGAACTGTAGGGAAAGGGGGAAAGGGTTCAATGGATTTGTTAAAAAGTGTTTCAATGATTGGGATAGTACTTGTGAGCTTTTTTGTATATAAAGGGGGGTAAGGTTTTAAATCTCCTGCCTTGTTTTTCATGCGTTGTAATAAGGGGCTTCGATGGGTTAGTCGGATAGGGGAACAGTTGGGTTCGGGTATTTGCCGTGAGGGTTATCATTTTTGGGGGGGTATCTGAGCTTGGGATATTATTGGCAAGGGTTTTTACCTTAGTGGAGAAAAATCATTGAGTCTGTTTGCTGTTTCTGTTGGTGGAGTTGGGTTCATCTGATTTTGTAATTTTTTTTTCGCTATTTTCGTGTATCTTTTTTGTTCCCCGAATTTTGATGGGGCTTTCCGGGGCTTTTTTATACACCTCGTAAGTTGGGTAAACTGTTTTTCAAATACAAATTTTTTTTCCCTTTTTTTCAGGCGGTTTTGGATTTCGAGTAACATTTTGTTTTTTCTCTGGTTATGTGACCCCTTCTGTACTGTTTTCTATTCCCTGTTTTGTATTTTTGGATTTGAGAATCGGGGGGGTTTGCCAGGACTGTTCAGTCTCTTAGCTGTCATTTTTAGTTTTTTTATGGGGAGTGCTGTTATAAAAAGGATTGGGTCTTTTTAGAAAAAAATTATTAAAAATTTGTCAAAATTCTGTATATTTCTAGTCAGTGTGCCTCAAAGTTTGTTATGCTGTTGTGAAGTTTTTAATGCTGCCTCTTGTGAAATCTGAAGGGGACTTTTTGTATGTCTTGGGTTATTTTTTCCCAAAAGTTGTTTGAGGAAAGTAGGGGGTAGGGTTGGTCAGATGTGGTCAAGTAGGAAAACACTAGTCTCTGAATTTGTGGTTTTTTTTGTTGTAGCAACATGCAGTTACTCTTTGTTTAGAATTTATAACGTGTGGGTCCTGGTCTTGCAGGAGATTTATTTGAAAATCCCCCGAGAGGTTTGTGATTTTGTTCATGCGTTCATCAGTTATCATACTTTCCCAGGTTTTGCTAAAAATTTGGGTAATGTTTGATTGTGGAACTCTGTAGATGTTTTTCCTGTGAGAGGGTTTTTTTAGGTATTTGGTTTTTAATTTTGCTATTATTATTCCCCTGTTATCCCTTGTGAAGTATTAGTGATAATTCTAGTTGGTTTATAGTATATAGCTGTGCCCCCCCCCTTTTTTTGGGCTGGCCTACAGTTGTGTATGGTGTGTAACCGGAAAAGGCATAGAAATCTGTAGTATCAGGCTTTAGCCGGGTTTATTAGGGAATAAAGGACATATTTGGGATGCAAGGAATTTAGTAATGCTGGAGGTATCAAAATGCTGCTTTAAAAATCTTATTGTGTTAAAGATAGTTTTTTTGTTTTTGGCCTGAGAAATGCTTTGTTGTTCTGTGTGGTAATTAAGTACTGTTTGAATCATTTAAATCATTAAAAAAGAGGTTGGGGTCAGGATCAAAGCTTGTAATATAAGATTTGTAGTGAATCTAAGTTAAATTAAGTAAAAAAAAAAGTAAAAATTTAAAAGCTAAAAAAAATAGCACCTGACTAATAAACCCCTAAAAAACCACGATCCCTTTACAGCTAACAAAATAAACGACTTCTTCTCAAACTTTGGATCTAATCTCGCCAGTAAAAACCCACGTCCAATGCCCTTGCCGGGGAGGGGGGGGGGAATACCCATATAAAAGCACAAAAAAAACTAACTTTCCTTCCCCTTTTTTTAACAGG
>NC_069459.1:34804335-34827483 GCF_026875155.1 Cherax quadricarinatus
TTTATAGGGGTGAGTGTCTGATGGAGGGCGGAGCAGCTTAATACCCCATAAGGTGTACTAAGTAGATCACTGATCAGTTCTTTATTCTGTTCCACGAACACAAAGTTGTGTGTGTTTTTCCTAAATTGGTTCCTTGACTTAGGATGTTTCTTTACAGCTTCCATTAGCCATGCACACTTAGCAGGCAGCAGGGTGTTGTCAGGGAAGTTCAGCTTATCACATTCTTCCTTTGAAGAAAGACTTCTTGCACCCTCTGTGCACCAAGGACGTTTAGTTTTACATTACCTACAAGTCAAATGAGCCTGACTACGTCGGTGCTCTAGCCCTTTCTCACTTTTTCTCCTTTGTTTACTTTTAAAGATCTGGAAGCTATCATCATTTCCATCACCTGCTGAAATAGGTTTCTCTATGACAGTTGCCGTGTTTGCAGGTGATGCTATCTCATATAAGACTCACAACGCAAGAATTCCTCGCTTACCTTCCCCTTATAGCTTATGCAAGAGTAAGTCAGAAGTCTAAAATAGATCAAATGGCACAAGGGTTCAAGTTCAATGAACACTTCCAGTTATACTTAACTCAGGTCACTACTACTTAATACGATACACACCTCACTAAAAATACATTCAGAGGCTTCATGTATGGGTGTTAATAATATGGTATATATAATGGATGGTACAGGCAAGGTCTTACACCTAATCACAAATTACAAAGATGAAAGAGAGTGAGAGAGTGAGAGTGAGAGATGAGAGATGAGAGATGACTGTACACTGACATTCACTTATCCAAGAGAAGAAATGCCAGCTGCTCTAAGCTACATTAATCACCAGCTAAGAGCTATATCAGCTTGGGGAAATAGATGGCAAGTAACATTTGCACCTGAGAAAACGCAAATGATGATCGTCTCTAGGCACCATGATGGTAATGCTGGTGCAGTAGTAAGGATGAATGGGAGGGTGTTGGCACCTGGAGAAGAAGTTGATATCCTTGGGGTGAAATTTGACTCCAAACTAACCATGAAGAACCATGTTGTAAATCTAGCAAACAAGGCAGCCAGGAAGCTTACAGCACTTCGTCATATCTCGCATCTGCTTGACAGTAGGGGTTGCAAGATTCTGTACGAGGCACAAGTACGCTTACACCTTGAGTATGCTCCACTTTCTTGGTTTGCTGCCCCCCCTCTCATCTGCGACTGCCTGACAGAGTGGAGAACAGAGCAAGACGTCTAATCTCTCGCCTGAACCCATCCTGGATAGATCTGTCATTTCAGCAGAGCCTTCAACATAGGAGGGATGTGGGTGGGCTTACTGTTATGTACAAGGAAGATACTGTCAAAGTACCACACTTGGATCCACTTCGAGGACAGTGTGAAACAAGCTTTTATGCCACAAGACGGGCAGAAAGCAGCAACTTCACTTTGGCTGTACCCTTCTCCAGAACATCACTCCATCTGAGATCATATATACCCAGGATGACTCGAGTATGGAACACATTCGTACAGCATAATGATGTCAACGAGATAACGTCAGTTGATCAAATGAAAATGCTGGCCCACAGATGGCTCCAACTTCATCCTGTTCCCTACTTGTATGTCTCATAACAATAAAAATGCTTTCAAATGAGCTGATGTAGGTAACAGCTCTTAGCTTGCCAATAAAGTTAGGAATCCTTAACCTGTAAATAGCTTGTCAATAAAACTAGGGATCCTTAACCTTGTCAAACCCTGTGTAAAAAAAAAAAAAAGAGAGTGAGAGTGAGAGAGTGAGTAAGTAATATTGATCATAAAATTAGAATTCTGACATATATCACATTAAACAAGAGGTTCAAATTCAATGATAGCTTCCACTTGAGTCAGTTCAGGCTACTGCCACCTAATATACCTACTGAAATAATAATATAGCGGACATCACAATGAATGCTGAAGACAACCTCTTACCCCAACCATAGATTGTAAACAATATTACTTTAGGAAAAAAAAAAAACGGTAACTAGGTAATGTTGCAATGACAATGAGATAAATCACTCTGGCCGACTTCCTTGGGCCATCCTGGGTAACTCACACATTACTATATATGCTATGTATGTATGCATGCATAAGTGTGCAGCTGTAGATAGTTGAACCAGTACCCAAACAATCTCACTTACACACGCATTACCATGTATGACAAGTGTTACCAAGTACACCAAGTGCACACATTATCACTTAGAATACACTTGTGTTGATGTAAATATGGGTGAGAGTGGTACACCGACAGTCATGATAAACACACACTCAACTTCTCAAGGTCACACACTAGGCCCAGCTTCTGGAGAGGTACCAGTGTTTTAGTTTAATGTGTTTATTATGCGTCAGTGCGAGTCTGCAGTCATTCACTTGGTGTGTAAGAAGTTGAACACTACAATCCAGTTGACCAAATAGTCTAAAACAATTTACACAATGTATAACTAGAAATATAATGATTGCAAATTGTTACTATTACAATCTTAACTAGGTGCTAAACTCACTAGATGAGATGGCAAGGAACATATATGTTAACAGGCTGACTCTTTCTTAACACAGTTTAAAAGTAACTGAATTACTCAAGAGAGAAAGTATTCATGAAACTGAACATTATGTAGGAGTAAGCTTGTTCACAGTAGAAATGCAAAGCATAAGTTACACACTCACACCCACAGATGAACAGTTGCAATTTGAAATAGTACTGGGAATTTAGCAGTAAAGTTTCAGTCTGAACGAGAAAATGTATTAGAAAACCAGCAATGACACTAGGACAGCTGCGCAATCTAACACATGCAGCTAGGAGGATTGGTAAGCATACCGTGAATGTAGAACCCCAGACCTGCTCAGAACGTTCCAAGCTGCACTAACAAATGCAAGGAATAGAAAGGAAGAACTTAGGCAACAGGAATGGGAACAGTTTGTTAGTGGATTAAATAGGTCCACCCTTTGAGTTTGGCTTGGAAAGGTATAAATAAAATAACCAGGAAAAAGACTGGCAATGTTGCTCATCCCTTTCCTCTTGAAAAAGCAAATGACCTCATAAATGACTGGTCAAAACATCCAGGTATGAAAGCCTTCCATCTCATATTAGAAAAAATTTAGAGAGTACTTCTGAAGAAATGTTGAAACTGATTAATTTTATGAGCCAAAATATTGATGAGAGTGATTGCCTCTTTACACGAGTATGAATTAGATAATGCATTAACCAAAGGTCGATCAACTGCTCCTGGAGGAGGATGGTATAACCTATGATATTCTCAGAAACTCTAAGGCACGTGCCTGATAAACCCTTTGTTGGCACTGTATAATCTCAGTTACATTGAGGGCGTTCTTCTACTTCCTGGACCAATAGTCTCATTGTGCCTATCCCTAAGCCCCAACAGCCTGATACATTTAGGCCGATCTCCTTAACTAGTTGTCTTTGTAAAACTTTTGAAAGAATGATGCTTAACAGACTGTACTACAGAATCAGACATCAACTTTCCCCCTACCTCTATGGGTTCATGAAAGGTAAAAGTGTGCAGAACTGTATTTCCACCTTTCTCACTGCACACACCCTCTACTAGTTTTACCACTTTTCTTGATCTAAAATCTGCATTTGATATTGCGAACAGAACCGTTATACTACATGAACTAGCAAAATGAATATTGGTGGTAGCTTACTCTGCTGGATAATAGGATACCTGTCAAATAGTGTATCCTCTGTCCTTTACCAAGGCTTCAGAAGTGATTCTAAAGAAATGTCTTTAGGTACACCGCAGGGAGGAGTTCTTAGTCCCATGCTATTTAATATTCTGATTAATGCTCTCCTAAATGCTCTACCTGCCTCACCTAAAATATAGCTATAAGCTATGCTGATGATATCATGATCCATACAACAGGGCATAAGAAGATGAATACCATTCTTAATGAAGTTCAAGCAATTTGTAATCGACTAGGCCTCATAATATCTTCCTCTAAAACTAAGATATTAACAAGCAAACGACATCCCCACCCATCTATTTGCAGGGTGAAATCATTAGCTACGTTAAAACTTACAGATATCTTGGTGTAGATGTACCCTTTAACAAATCCACTATACCACAATTAAACAAGAAATGTAAAGCTAGGCTAAATTGCTCTCAAAGCTGTTGCTGGCTACAATCCAACTATGGTGCAAATGTGAGAATCGTGAGAATGATGTACATAGCCTATGTTAGGTCCTTAATTGATTTATGCTGCTCCCATGTTGATATTAGCTAGAGAAAGTTCTCTCCGACCCTTGGAGTTAATGCAAAATGAAGCTCTCAGGATTATTCTTGGCTGTCCCAGATCTACAAAAGTTCTTAACATGAGGAAGGAGCTTGGTATTTCTAGTATCAGTGATAGGATTGTTGAAATTAACACTGTACTCGGTATTAGAATGTTGAGAAACGAACCAGACACTGTCACAGTGAATCTTACCAAGTGTCTAGAGGTAAATACACACAGATCTAATGGCATTAAGTATTGTGAAAACATGCAATTGCATTAAGTTTTATAACCTGCATGAACTGTATCACTGTAGGCAACAAGAGCATTTCACCCCTCCATGGAAGATGTGTTCATTAATATCACATACCTACAAGTTCCTCCCAAGAAGCTCATTGCTAGTAATCCCTTCCTTAAATCTCTTGTTAGAGCAACTGCTCAGAAGAAATTTCTCACCTAGCTGGTAGTAACAAGTTATCACAAGTTATATACACTGATGGATCTAAACAGGAGTCTTCTGGCAGGGCTGCATCTGCTCTTGTTGCCACCTCCCTAGTTAAGAACGATAATAAATTTGTTGAGTTAGGCATAAGAATTAACAACTGGGCGTCTACACTGCAAACTGAATTGTTTGCAATCCTAATGGCGCTAAAGCTAACCTATGACACTGAGCTTGACTCTATCATCATTACTGATTCTATGTCATCATTGAAGGCTCTTGGCTCATATAATGACTCCAACAACATGCTCATTGGGGAAACCAGGTATAGATACTCAAAAATTAGGGACAAAGGAATTAATGTACAATTGCAATGGATCCCATCACACATTGGATTACTCCTTCATGATAAAGTTGATATGTTAGCCAAGAAGAGTATCGAGAAGGAGAATGTAGAATATAACTTTGGTATAAACTGTGTCTAGACATTAGGAATAATATTAGGAGAGTAGTAGATATGAAATGATTGTTATAGGAATGCAGTTAGAAGCCTGAGTAGATCTATAACCCACTATGATAACATGAACGTAGATAAGTATGTTTATGGAGCAACTTGCAATGTGAACAGACTGACTGATGTTGTAGTGGCCAGGCTTAGGCTTGGTTACAAGTACTTCTGGCAGTTTGGGAGACACAAGATGATGATCAAACTAAATGTAAATTATGTGATCAGGCGCATATGGTCACTCTCTTGAACACTATGTGCTTAATTGTCCACTTATTGAGGAATACAGAGACAGACAGTATAATAACCTATGTGACATGTCAAGATATCTTATTAATGAAAATAAGATACCAGATATACTAAGCAAATTTCCTAAATTTGCTTGTAACAGATAAGTGAACTATAGATATGTAGATATAAATCCATATGTATTCCTGTTAACCCTTTGGGGCCTAGTTCCTAGGCCTTTTGTGTATCCATATGCTCTCACGCTACCGTCCACAGGATGGATATGGGGTGCACAATAAACTAGCCACTTCGGTGGCAAAATCTAAATCTAATGACACTAGGACAAGCAACTTAATTTATGTAACCGCATTTAATAGTGCAGTTACACTGAGCAAAGCATATATTACACCGTGTTAATAAATGTAAGGAGTCACTACACTGAAATACACTTTGAGCCTTTTAAAGTCTTAATACAGGCTTACAAATGACAGTTAACTGTCTATAAAGTAAAACACTGTTGCAGATGATCAGAAATAATTCTAGTGTAGCGGTGAAAGAAAGGTGACGTAGTTACACAGCATTTTGACAGTCGACTTCTGAGGGATGAATATGCGCTCTCTGATGACTCACAGAGCCTCTTTGTTGGCGCTCAGAATATCTTCTTTTTTCACCTGGTCTGCGAGCGGTGGTTTGAACAGTACAAGCATGGAGAGATATGTGGGTGATGGTGGTAGAGACCATGCTCTACCTAACATTGCTCACTCTTTAAAGCCATCTGGCTTATCAGCCCACACTAAGCCACTAGATAAATATTTGCTTTTACTGTAATTTTACTGGCAATGCAAAGCAGTGCAGACACAATGGAAGCAGATTTCACATTGGCTTCCTCGGCAGCACTGGCTTGGACTACCCGGGAGTTGCTTTCTCGATGCAGGAAAACAATGGTACAGTGGAACACTGTAGAACATTCACTAAGATGTGCTGGGATTCAGAATAGCTGTGGCTGCAGGCTAACTTGGCCTGGACTGTCTGGCTTGGAGTGCTGCTTGGCCTGGATCAGCTAAACCCACCCTTATCCCATATGTAGATAATGGCAATGAGTTAAGGGATTCCGGTGTATAGGAAAGTCGGGGAAGGGACATTCACCTCAACTAGACACACGCAGTATGGGTGTGAGTGGCATGCGGGTCTTATAGTGCCAGTCTCAAGGTCACTCACCAGGCCAAGCATTCCTCACTCATATTAAGCCTACGTTGGTACGGATGCTCGCACAATGTCCTAGGTCAGCGAAATCCACACAAACTTATATGTTTATAGGTGAACCTCTGGCATGTCCCACGTAAAAAGCCATCTCTGGTGGCCGATGGAGTTACCTGGTACTGCAATGTTCATTAAATTGTTAACTAAGCCACTACAGGAAACACTGGAATGCCAGCAACACTGTAGAACATATACGTAGGCACGCTGGGGTTCAGTACAGCTGTAACTGTAGGCTACCCTTAGTTTGTCTGGTTGGCTTGGAGTGCTGCTTTTAAGCCTGCTTGAATGTGCTTGCTAAACCCATGTCAACCACTTGGATATTTGCTTTAGCAGGCAAATAGGCACACAGGAGACACATTTGTGAGAAAAGTCAGGAACAAATCGTGGAGTGCGGCAGGACTGCCACGGGCACTCAGGCACTTTGTTGACTGGGAAAAACCGCCTCTAGACCATAAGTAAATAGAGGCGAATGGTCGGTTCCAAATCGAGGAAGGAGGGGAGGCAGGCGAGGGATACTGAAGGTAGGCCTTCTAGAGCCACTTCAAATCAACATGTTTGTGTTTCACTAGGTATAACACTAGTCACAGTTCACACATAAGAGTTCGAGCAGCAATGTAGCTGTGATACAACGATACGAGTTGCATGATGAGTTATCACTCGGGTGAAATAAGCAGTTCTGAGATAGAAGGCCTAGGACCTCACTCAACACACACACGTCCTCTCCCTCAACACTCAGGCCTTACTGAGATTTCTGAATTGTCTGTGAATGCATTAATTTTATTGCATTCCAGCACATAATGATGCAAGGTGTGACAATGAACCATCTGAAGCACTGGTAGTAGTAGTTACAGTAAGTATTAAGTAGTAGTAGTTGGAATTAATTGGTAGTAACTGGTAAACCAAAGCTGCAGCAGCTGTTACTTCTTTTAATATTGTGTAGTTTATACTTCCCTGCCCTCCCCTACCTCTTTTTCTTCAAGCTGTCAAAAAACTATAAGGTGGGGAGAGAGCCTTCTGCTATACAGAGCCATCCTTGCCTCAACCATCCAGACAGATGATAGCCCTTCTCAGCAGATAGCCATAGGTAGACTGTTGAATATTCTTTTTATCAGATTTTCCTATCATTTCTTCTAAAATGGTGTGTTATGTGAAATGGGAGTCCTGCTCTTTGTTTATGCTACTGTACCAAAGTGGAGACAGTTTGTACACAATGTACAGTGGTTTGTATTATGGTGTAATACAAACGTGTATGAACCAAAACAGAACGTTGTCTGTTTGTTTATGTTACTCCATGTCTCTGTCCCCTCTCAGTTACTCGTTCTTTCTCCCGTTATTCATTCATCTTGTTTTACTCACCTCTCGCCCTTACATTAAGATACAGGTATTTTAAAGTAAGTAATGATGAACCGTATATGCATTTTATTGCTCTGGGGCACTTTAACCTTATACTGTCAAACGTAGACCTACATTTGCTCATATCCTGCTCTGAATGTAGATCTATGTTTTTTTTTACGTGCTTTCAAATGGAGAAAATCAAGGTCGGAGCGTACACACGTAAACATAGATCTACGTTTGGACAGTTTTAGGGTTAAATGTCATAGTATATTACGTGTGGGTGGGGTGGCCTGGTGTGCTACCATACCTACCACACTGACTTCTTACAATAAAATTTAGCATACAAACAGAGGTACAAAAAATACAGGTAAGAGCAGCATGCCAAAGCCATTATATGCATAGCATACGGGCTGGCTTAAAATTAACTTAAGATTAACTAAGCAATGATGAAATTAATGATAAGACATTATTGTAAACAGATAACTATAAAATACAAATAATATATATACTACTCATCTCACCCTATATTAAGACTACAAATATTTTGAGGTAAGTAATGAGTGAACTGTGTGTATTTTACTTTTTGTTGTTTCTAATGCCTAGTTCGATTGCTACTTAATATATGTTAGTATAACATTGTTATCTAACATTTATATGCATTCATTTATAGGTGGAAAAAATGTCATTCTCCTTTCTGGCTGTAGCCTGGAACCTAACCTGCTGTATAAGTGGGGCCCTACTGTACTCATTTTTCTGTTTCCTTTCCCTCTTCCTTTCCCCACTTCAGTTTTATTCCTTCCTTCCTATCCCATGATACTCACGTTCTGCATGATGATACTGTAGTCCAGCACGAAGACAATTGTATCCCCAGGAGGAGGTGCCATTACCACTGAAAAGTTCGTGTTCATCAAAGTGTTCCCCGGGATTCTGAGAAAGCAAGCAGGGACAAAATTTTACCTAAATTCTAAAGGAAGAGGATTATAAACACTTAAATCCTAAAGAACAAGGTAAAATATATTACTGCTTAAATTGTGAGTAGAAAAAATTAATTATGTAAATTGTACTTATGTGTACAGGAAATATGGTTACATACTTTTACTTTAGTTCTATTTAGTAGGTGGGAATTTAGTTTTGAGATTTGAAGAATGCTTTTGATTTTGAACTAGATGGATGAATCATTCAGCACTCTTGGCAATAAAAAATAAATACTGTATAACACACACAAAAACACTGAAAGTATAAAGAACAAACAATTAAAAAAGAACTTGAATAAAATGTACAACACAAAATAAATACCATAATACCTAAAAAAAAATAAGCAGCATTAAATACAAATTTTATTAACCTGTTAATATCCAAAGACTTCAGAAAGCTTCAAGATCCTTACAGGCACCCAGGTAAATTATAATAACCAAGACAAAAATAAAATAGCCTAAGTCAGAGGCAAGCAGTTACAGTTTCACAGTCAGTTGCTGCATGTCACAAACTACAAAGCAGAGGCAAGAGGACTTGCAAACAGGTGCCTATGGGTGAGATATATGTGCCCAATCCTCAGTCGAAAGAAAGTTGACTCAAACACCCACATCCTGCCAAACCCTGCATAACTTGTTTCTTGTCTGTAGGACTCACCAGGCCTTCTACTTCCCAAGAATAAGTTTACTGTATGTGGCCAGGAGGTCATTGTAAAAGCAGAAGTCTGTTGTAAAGCAGCTCATTATTGCAGTCTTCACCTCAGTATCTCACTGTCATGGACTGGATGCCAACAAAACTCCATATCCTTGTGTGACATCTGGAGACAGGCTAACTACACCTAAACCTTTCAGACCACAGGATGAAAAGAAGCATACTAGGCCAGGGAAAAGAAGACATATTTTCAATCTGAGTAGAAAGTGAACTAGGGTCCAACTTGGTTCACTCTCTACTCAGGATTAAGATCATTAGGATTGAATGGGATCCACAGTAGATACAGAGGATTCATTTATTAACTGTGCTTAACCCTTTGACTATTTTGGTTGTATATATACATCTTACGACGGCGTACCGTGTTTGACGTATATATACTCGTAAATTCTAGCGGCTTCAAATCAAGCAGGAGAAAGCTGGTAGGCCCACATGTGAAAGAATGGGTCTGTGTGGTCAGTGTGCACCCATATAAAAAAACCTGGAGCATGCAATGCTTAATGAGAAAAAAAAACTCAGACGTTTTTTTAATTAAAATGCCAACTTTGTGGTCTATTTTCGTATAGTATTTATGGTTGTATTCTCGTTTTCTTGGTCTCATTTGATAGAATGGAAAACATATTATAGAAATAGAGGTGATTTTGATTGGTTTTACTATAAAAAGAACCTTGAAATGGACGCTCAAATAGGGGAAATATTTTATTTTTGCCAATGTTCAAAAGTAAACAAATGATGTCGTTGTCCAATAAATGTCCAACTAGCCATTCTAATATGCAGTCATGAATGGGTTGACATTATTTGTACAATTATTACAGTATTACAGTAGTCTGCATAACAGTAAATCTTCTATTTTTGTTTGAATAAAAATTCAAAATAGAAAGCAAGAGTAATATCAGAGGGGCATGGAGACATGACTGATGAACAAAGAAAATGTTATTTTAGAGCCAGGAATGTCTGCTTTGTTCATTCTGGACCTTATTTTGACATTGTCATATTTTTTAATTTTTGTGAAATTGGCCAAATTGCAAATTTCTGACCACGTTATTGGGTAGTTGAAATCGGTAAATGGGCAGTTTCTTGTACCCAATCGATAGAAAAAATGGAGTTCTAAAGAAATAGCTATGAGTTTGGTCGACTGGAACAATGGAATTAGCCGAAAATAGGGCTCAAAGTGGGCAAAATCGCCGATTTGTAAATATTGCCATGGTTGCTAACTTCACAAGAGCGTAATTCCGTCAGTTGCGACAGTCAAGGGGTTAATACACATCCTTACTGGCATTGAAAAATCAACACTACCCTAGCTCTTTGACCCATCAGTAAAGTCCTTTATAGTTGAAAGTCAGGGATCCCCCATCTACTGCGTACAATGACATACTCGAGCATTGTCCAAAAAGGGAAAAATGAGAGGCGCCCTCAGACATATCAAAGCCACAATAGAGCTGTCCACATCCAAACACCAAACACAGTTCGAGCAAAGGGAACCCTCTCATCTCCTCCACAAAGACTGCAGCTTAAGCTGGGTTGCCAGATGTATGCAGAACCACAATAGGTAGCACAGGCCTAGCTCCTCGCTGCTGAGATCCAGGAACAACTCACCAGATGCAACACAGACACACTCAACAAGAAAAGTAAAGAATGCATCCATGCAAGCTTTTGTCCCTGGGTGATGGACAAGCTTTAGAAAGCACAGCAGGGGAGAGATGGCCAAGTACTATATACGTATTTGGCAGCCATACTCCAGTCTGATATGGTAAATGGCCACATACAAGCAGAGCACAGCCCACTGATCTGCCCTCGCATAAGGTGAGAGAGCAACTTTAGAATGTCTAGCACCAACAGAGCATCCACTTTAACCTTTCAGGATCCAGAGACCAAATCTCAAGAGTGACAGCCAGGGTCCAAGAATTTTCAGGTTTTTTTTTCTTCTTATTTTTTCTTATGAAATGGTAGAGAATCTTTTTCTGAAGGTAATAAAGCAAGAACTATGATATTTGATGGAAAACTGACGAAATTACTCTCTCGCAAATTTTGATGCATCAGCAATATTTACACATCAGCGATTTTGCTGACTTTGACTCCATTTTAGGCCAATTACATTATTCCATTTGACCAAATTCTTAGCTATTTCGCTAGTATTACTTCTATTTTATCGATTGAACACAAGAAATTGCCCAGTCAACTGTTTCAACTACCCAATAAAGTGACTGGAAATTGGTAATTTGGCCAGTTTAACACAAAGTTCAAAATATTCCAGTTTCAAATAGGGTCCAGAATAAACAATGCAAAAATTCCTGGCACTAAACTAACATTTCCTCTGTTCATTAGTTATGTTTTCAGGCTTTACAAATTAATTCTATTTTGATTTTTTTACTCACATAATGAATTTTTATTCACACCAAAAAAATTGAAGATTTACTGTAATGCAGTGTTTTAATAATTATATAAATTAATATCAGCACATTCGTGAATGTATATTAGACCCACCAGCTGATGTGTATTGGACTCGTGACTACATTTGTTTACTCTTGAACATCGGCAAAAACTGAACATTTCTGCTAGTTTGAGCTCAGTTTCAAGCCATTTTCAGTACTAAAACCAATCCAAATCATCTCTATTTCTGTAATATATATTCCATTCTGTCAAATGAGACAAGAAATCGTGAGTCAACTGTTTAAAAAAAATACAAAAAAACACTGCAAAGTGGCTTTTTAATCCAAAATCACGGTTTGCAGTTTTTTTCTCTCATTATGCACTGTGTGCTGTAGGATTTGTTTTACATGGTGTACATTTACCACACAGATGTGTTCTCTCATATCTAGGCCCAAATTTACTGCTCACAGGTTATCTGAGTGAGCTGAGCTCATGGCGTAGATCTACGGTTTGGGCCCTGACTTCAAAGCCGTAGATCTATGGCACGGACCCTGAAAGGGTTAAGCTTCTTTATGTGAGAGGCCCACATCAGACCTTGATCACAAAGAATTCCCCCAAAATGTCTTTTACTGCTCATAGGGAAGGATCACACCATGGAGTAGCATATAGGAGCAAGTTATCTAGCCTGGGACAGGTAAAATGAACAGCCATTGAGCTTAATACCAGTAGGCAATAGAGACAGCTTGCACTCTAATGTTGTCCACTGCCACCTGAAGCCAGTGGTGGTTATTCCAAGAATAGATGTGATGCCGGCAGTACATTGCAAGATCATGTACAACATACAAGGAGACCTTGTCACCATCAGGACAACACCGACAACAACATCCATGGCTGTAATAAAATGTTGCCCTGCAGGACACTCTCCTCCAGGGCTGACTTCCACAAAAAGCAAGGACTCACCCTAGCTCTGAATGATCTGAAACTGTTGGAGAAATCAAAAGACCTGGGACTTACGTTTTCATATCGTCATGTTGATCAATAACTTCTTGAATGCTATGTTTATCACATAGTAGGTTATGCTTGGTGGGCACTGTAGTGTCATGATCAGTAGAATTACAAAAATTTATCACCTGCAATATAAATATTACAATTACTCTATAGTAATTTTGATTTCAAATACTGTAAACATATCAATTTCACTAAGTAAAACTTTACATCACATTACTCACTGAACTCTCTCTTTCTCCTAGTTACCAAACTGAATCTCGCAACAGAAAGTACATAAGGTTGAACCCTGGATAAAATGGGCCATATGGGTAAGTATCTTAACATCTGCTTCCTCTGTTAGCTAGCAGTAAATACATGCTGTGAAGCTAGTTAGATATTGTGGTTCACATCCTGGGGGAGTACCTAATAAAAAAGACCCCCCAATGGTTATCTTGATATCTTTATTATTCAATTATAAATAGCATTTATTAACCCTTCTCATGTTAAAAGAGAAGCCTTTGATTATTTTGTGTTTTTGGGCTTCCCTACCTCAGTGGGATACAGTCAGTCTGTTGAAAGAAGAAGAAATAGTATTTATAGAAAAATTAATTTGACAGACAATTTTTCAATGAAATCATAACAAGGTTATCTACAAATTACAAACTGATACTTGTATGTATAGGGTAAGCTTCCTTTGCATTTTCTGAACTTATAGTTTAAAAAATGCAAAATTTATTTATGATTAATAATTAAAAAATTTCTTTGCTTGAGTGCATATGACAAAAATATTCCAATAAAAATAATCTAACAAGCTTGGATAAACTTTTTCAATAGAGAATTATTGTATTTATTGCTTTATCACTTGAGGTGTCGAGGAAAGGGGAAGTAGGAGGTGGGGGTTATTCAATTACATAGTACATGCAGTACTCACCTATATGTTGTTGCAGGGTTGAGTCAAAGCTCCTGGCCCCACCTTTTCACTGGTCATTACTAGGTTCACTTTCTCCTGGCTTCACCAGCCTTTCATGAACTACTAAAAACATGCATGGATCACTTAGCACAAGTTGTGAAGAACCAATCCTCTACCTACTAATCAGGGCTCTATCCCTGATTGGTGTTTGCTAGGCATTAATTACAATAAGGACAAATACAGAAGTCTGAGGATTAACTATGAAAAAATTTACAGAAATTTGGGAACTTTCTTAGTTGAAGAAAAAGCTAAAATAGCATAAGAACATAAGAATGGTGGAACACTGCATCAGGCTTACTGGCCCATGAAAGCCGGGTCCAATTTGAACAATTTAAAAATTGTGCAAGTTTGTGTTCTTAATTGTTGGATTTATGATCCTTTAGGAGATTGTCATTAACTGCAGGTCCATTACTGAATAATGTGATTGTAAATATTACATGTCCTGCTGGTGGAACATCTTATAATAAAGAAGACAGATTAGATTAGATTAGATTAGATTTTTTATTTTGACAAATTACATGGTTGTACAGAGGAATATAACAGTTGGGTGTACATGCCAAAAGCCCCTCTGTATGCTGAGCATTTTGGGCAAACTTAAAGATATAAAGGGTGAAGAGTAGAGAATTTAGAAAGGAGAATGGAAAATCTTGAAGTGCAAATACAAGGAAAAAAAGTGGAGTGGAAATGTTGAGCATGTTTCTTTAAATTTGTTTCCCCTGTTCACCTAGCAGTAATTAGGTACCTGGGTGTTAGCCAACTTTTTATGCATCCCTTAGTTTAAAACTGGGCTTTAAATTGACCTGAGGCAAGATAAACAGTTCTTAGCTGTCAATTCAAATGATGAAGAAAAAAGAAGTGTTTATACAATAGAAATTTATTTCTTTTCTGCAGTATACAAAATGCAGTTACATGTAATTAAATAGTTTAGGCACAAAAGAAACCCCTAGTATGCAATGATGTTGGAAGCAGTTTTGTGCAGAGGAGGGGGAAGGATACAAACAGTATTATGGTTCAAGAATTAGGACTACTTGGTAACATTACAGGTAGTGACATTAAGTTACAAGCAGGGGTTCAATTCCTAGTCTCGGCATGGCCCACTTAGGGATTTTAACTAGGGAAAATAAGGACTTTTAGCACTCAGGAGAATGACACATTAAAAGGGGACTGTTTGTGGAGGATGAGGAAGATTTATAGTAGCAAACCCCTCAAGGGAGATTCCTTGCACCAGTGAGTCTCTCTTTATCCAAGAAATTGTACTGACATCCCTTCCCTTGGATCGAACATGACTACCCCCCATTCCTCCTGGCATTGTATGAATTATAGGGTTTAGCACGCAATCCCTGAGTGCAATAATAAAAATACATACATGTACCATAATACAGAAGTGAAAAATGGAGAACAGATGATAAAGTTTACTTACTGTTTTGAGGAAAGGCACAGAGAGAAGAGAAGAGGTAACATTGGTATTACTATCAGGTGTCAGGTCAGGTGTAAAGCTGCAGTTATCTTTATCATTTTGCATACACCCATCACTGTGGAAACATGTTCAGATTTAACTTTTAATATCAAAGTGTCTTAAAAATCTCATTTACTGCACTTACATTTATCAGCAGAGTGCACTCTATTTAACTAGCTGCATTTTGTTTCAAAATATAGTTCACAAGTTCACATATGAGCTCTGGATGTGTGTGGTAGGAAATGTAAGACAGGCAAAAATAACAAAATCATTTTTTTTCTTTTTACAAAAAGCAAGTAATTGTTGCAAAATTAGGTGACATTTATTTCTTATATTCTGGACGGCACCTGGTTATACAGCATTCCAGGCAGACTAAGAGAAAAAGTTAAAACTACTGTACCTGACAAAGTACAGCTGAAGTTACATTATTTGAAGGCTAATATAATTAAGTTGTCTGAATACATAAGTTTATTGAATATGATGATTATTATAAGTAACAAAACTATGTACAGTATATTAAAGCAGCAGCGGATGGGTCTATGAAAGATGAGGTGAATCATAGAATTGATGAGGGAAAAAGAGTGAGTGGTGCACTTAGGAGTCTGTGGAGACAAAGAACTTTGTCCTTGGAGGCAAAGAGGGGAATGTATGAGAGTATAGTTTTACCCAACGCTCTTATATGGGTGTGAAGCGTGGGTGATGAATGTTGCAGCGAGGAGAAGGCTGGAGGCAGTGGAGATGTCATGTCTGAGGGCAATGTGTGGTGTGAATATAATGCAGAGAATTCGTAGTTTGGAAGTTAGGAGGAGGTGCGGGTTACCAAAACTGTTGTCCAGAGGGCTGAGGAAGGGTTGTTGAAAGGGGGTTCGGACATGTAGAGAGAATGGAGCGAAACAGAATGACTTCAAGAGGGGTATCAGTCTGTAGTGGAAGGAAGGCGGGGTAGGGGTCGGCCTAGGAAGGGTTGGAGGGAGGGGGTAAAGGAGGTTTTGTGTGCGAGGGGCTTGGACTTCCAGCAGGCATGCCGTGAGCGTGTTTGATAGGAGTGAATGGAGGGCAAATGGTTTTTAATACTTGACGTGCTGTTGGAGTGTGAGCAAAGTAACATTTATGAAGGGATTCAGGGAAACCGGGGAGGCCGGACTTGAGTCTGGGATGGGAAGTACAGTGCCCGCACTCTGAAGGAGGGGTGTTAATGTTTGCAGTTTAAAAACTGTAGTGTAAAGCACCCCTTTTGGCAAGACAGTGATTTGGAGTGAATGATGGTGAAAGTTTTTCTTTTTGGGCCACCCTGCCTTGGTGGGAATCGGCCGGTGTGAAATAAAAAAAAAAAATAATTTTATTTAGAGATGAAATTCAAAAATGTATGGGGACTATTTTAGTCAATGTGTAAAAATTACTGGGGCAAAATATAATGGTGACAAAAAATGCATAAGTACAAATATTTTTTGGGAATTGGAAAAATTAGGTTGCTTTACATATATAGACATTTAAATTTAATCTATGTAAATTTTTTAAAAAAAATTCAGGTGTTTTTTAACTTTTTTTAAAAACAGAGTTAAAAACCCTTTTGCCCTCGGCAACATTCTATTTTTTTTGGGCCCTTTCATTTGTATGAGTCTTACTCAGATTGAGTCAAACATGTGGAATTTTAAAAGAGATACAGTGGAATCTGAATATCGGCCATAATCCCTTTCCCGAAGGTGCCCCAAATTCAAAAAAGGGCCCAAATTTGAAGCAATACTTCCCCTAAGAATTTAAAATTTTAAAACAATTAATCCGTTTCAAACACCAAAATATTAACAAAAAATCATTTTTTTAAAAATTAATTATGTTTTACAAACACAAAAAAATGAGAATAAATAAAAAAAAAATGGTATTTAAAGCACTTTTTCATACCTTTTTTGAAAACTTTGATGGTTATGGAAGAAGGGAGGAGGAAGGGGAATGATTATTGTTTGGGGGGGGAATATCCCTCAATAGGGTTCAGGTATCAAAAAACTCTTCTGGGGTTATTTCCCCCCCCCCGCCTGCTACACTCCCTGCCTCCCCTTCCCCACTCCCTATTTTCCCCGCTACATCCCCGCATGCCTGTAACTCCTGCCTGCCTGCTACACTCCTGCCTGCCTGACACCCCCCCCTGCCCGCTATGCCCCTGCTGCTGCTTTAAATCCCCGCCTCCCTTTCCCCCCCCTATTTCCCCGCTCCTCCCCGCATGCCCGTACACTCCTGCCCCCTGTAACTCCTGCCTGCTGCTACCTCCCTGCTGTGCTATGCTCCCTCATGCCTGCTAAATCCCTGCCTCCCTTCCACAAATCCCTGCCTCCTTCCACACCCCCCTGCCTCCCTTCCCCTCCCGTTTCCCTGTACACTCCCTGCCCGCCCGCTAACTGTCTTCCCCCTCCCCGTTCCCTGACATCCCTGCAGCTGTACACTTCCTGCTCCCTTTCACACTCCGTTTTTTTTTTTTTTTTTTTTTTTTTTTTACACAGGGTTGACAAGGTTAAGGATCCCTAGCTTTATTGACAAGTATTTACGGGTTAAGGATTCCTAACTTTATTGGCAAGCTAGGAGCTGTTACCTACATCAGCTCTTTTTAAAAGCATTTTTTATTGTTATGAGACATACAAGTAGGGAACAGGATGAAATTGGACCCATCTGTGGGCCAGCATTTTCATTGATCAACTGACTTTATCTCGTTGACATCATTATGCTGTACGAATGTGTTCCATAATCTAGTCATCCCGGGTATATATGATCTCAGATGGAGTGATGTTCTGGAGAAGGGTACAGCCAGAGAGAAGTTGCTGCTTTTGCCCCTCTTGTGGCATAAAAGCTTGTTTCACGCTGTCCTCGAAATGGGTCCAAGTGTGGTACTTTGACAATATTGGCCTTGTACATAACAGTAAGGCCACCCACATCCCTCCTATGTTGAAGGCTCTGCTGAAATGACAGATCTATCCAGGATGGGGCCAGGCGAGAGATGAGACATCTTGCTCTGTTCTCCACTCTGTCAAGCAGTTGCAGATGAGGGGGGAAAGGCAGGCAAACCAAGAAAGTGGAGCAAATTTCAAAGTGCGCACCAGGGTCCAAGAATTTTCAAAAGATAATTTTTTTTTTCTTATGAAATGGTAGAGAATCTTTTTCTGAAGGTAATAAAACAAAAAGTACGAAATTTGATGGAAAATTGATGAAATTATGCTCTTGCAAAATTTTGATGTGTCGGCGATATTTATGCATCAGCAATTTTGCCGACTTTGATTCCCATTTTAGGGCAATTACAGTATTAAAGTCAACCAAATTCTTAGCTATTTCACTAGTATTACTTCTATTCTATCGATTGAGCAAAAGAAATCGCCAAGTCAACTATTTCAAAAATAAAACAAAGTGACCAGAAATTGTAATTTGGCCAATTTAAGCAACGTTCAAATATTCCAATTTCAAAATAGGGTCAGGATAACAATGCAGGCATTCCTGGCATAAACTAACATTTCCTCTTTTCCCTCAGTTACTTTTTCAGGCTTTACAAATGAATTCCATTCCGATTTTTTATTCACAAAATGAATTTTTATTCAAACCAAAAAATAGAAGTTTACTGTTATGCAATACTGTAATAATTGTTTAAATAATTTCACCACATTTGTGAATGTATATTAGGCCCACCAGCTGTCATTTTATTAGACTTGTGAGGTCATTTGTTTACTCTTGAACATGGGCAAAATTTAACATTTCTGCTACTTTGAGCTCAGTTTCAGGCCCTTTTCCCAAAATTTAAACCAATCAAAATCTTCTCGGTTCTGTAGTATATCTTCCATTCTATCAAATGAGACCAAGAAATTGCAAAATTTAACTAAAAAAAACATACGAAAAAACACTGCAAAGTCGCTTTTTTTTAAACGAAAATTACGGTCTCAATTTTTTTTCCTCATTATGCATGTGTGCTGCAGGAGTTTTTTTAGTGGTGCACACATACCACATTGAGTATTCTCTCATATTTAGGCCCAAATTTACTGCTGACAGCTTATCAGAGAGAGCTGAGCTCATGGCGTAGATTTAACGGTTTGGACCTGAACGTAAAGCCATAGATTACGGCACGGACCCTGAAAGGGTTAAGATTTTCCTAAAGTGGGTCACAACATTGTCATTGTAAAAGTCACCAGCACGGCTTGCAATAGCTGTGTCAGGGTGATTTTCTTCCATTAAGGTTTGCACATCAATCCACTTTGCACAAATTTCCTTAATCTTTGAAGAAAACAACTTCCTCCATTTCTCTCTCCCCTCCTCTAAAGCAATTTCCTCAGTTGTGGCCTCTTGCTGTTGCAGATTTCTCTTGCAGTCATCAGTGGTTAGTTCTTCATCGTTGTCCTCCACCAACTCTTCCACATCCTCCCCACTAACCTCCAACCCCAATGCCACAATGACTCCACAACGCATAGGCTCCTGAGGGTTAGCCCCAACCCTTCAAAATCCCTCTCTTCTACACTTTGGCCACAATTTCCTCCAAGCAGAGTTCAAGATCTGTTAGCCCACTCCCTCCCAAGCCTTACCTATAAAGGTTTATGCAACTGAGGAAACTAAAAGTGACCTTTGCAAACCTCTTAGGGTCAATTGAGTGTCTGAGGTCACTTCAAAGCACTTTTGAAACATTGCTTTGGTGTATAGTTTTTTGAAATTTGAAATGACCTGCTGGTACATGGGCTGGAGGAGAGGAGTGGGGTTAGGAGGCAAAAACTTTACTTTAATAAAACTCAACTCCCCGAAATTCACTCTGGCAAGTCTGAAATATGAGCAGGAGCATTTTCTAATACCAGAAGGCACTTAAGGTCCAATTTATTTTCCAGGAGGTAATTTTTCACAGTGGGGGCCCAAAAACATGGTAAAAACCAGTCATAGAAAATGTCCCTAGTGACCCATGCCTTACTGTTTGCCCTCCACATTACACACAAATTATCCTTGCGGGCATTGTTTTTCCTGAACACACTGGGAGTTTCGAGTGATACACGAGTAGAGACTTCACTCTGCAATCCCCACTAGCATTACTACACAACATTATTGTAACCCTGTCCTTCATAGGATGGAGTGATTTTTTTCCCCCTGTGTAATGTAGCATTTTCTTCCAAAACAGGCCTGTTTTGTCACAGTTAAACAAATTTTTGGGGTTGCAATCCTTCTGCCCCTATGTACCCCTGGAATTCCTGCACATATTTTTTTAGCCCCTTTTTGGTCCGAAAATGGCGGCCTCACCATGCCTTATTACACTGTGTATGCCACTACAATTCTTAAATCTCTCAAACCAACCTTTGCTGGCTTTAAATTCACTCATATCACCATAGTTGCAGGCATTTTTTTAATTAAATCGTCATGCAACTCCCTTGCCTCTTCACATATGATCGCTTGAGAGATGCTATCTCCTGATATTGTTTTTCGTTTATCTACACAATAACAGTCTCGCAACATCTTCGAGTACAGTACTTGCGATCTGTGTTTCATAAGATATTTGCACCTTTTGCAACAACAGCTTCCTTGATTGCCTTTTTGTTGGCCAAGATAGTAGCGATGGTTGATTGGGGTTTGTTGTAAAACCCTGGCCAGCTCGGAGACACGTACTCCACTTCATATTTTGTGATAATTTCTTTCTTCATTTCGATTGTAATTTTCACCCTTTTTGCCAAAGGGTTGGCACTAGAAGCTTTCTTTGGGCCCATGGTGGCTTATTTAGCAGTTACAAGCACTAAAAAAACTGGAATAATACAAAATGTACCGAATGTATGTGTGGGAATGACCTCACTGGCTTTGTAAACATTCGGCACACTAAACTGAAGGGAGGGCAGCTAAGGTGCATCAGGCCAAAGGGGACGCGTGGACGCATTCGGGTGAATGATGTAAGTCGAGTTTTTGTTCGTACGTGGGGGGAAATTTTTTACGCTGAAACGCTTCGTAAGTTGATTTTATCATTAGACAAGGCCTTCGTAAGTCGGGGGTTCACTGTATATATATTTTTAGTATGCATAGTCATAGTCTGAATGTTTTGTATGTTGAGTAAATTTAAAAAATTCAGATAGTGCTTGTGTGTGTTGTATGGAACCTGGTAAGTGATCATTTAATAGCAGATTTTTGTTGAATTAGAATGGGCTTAAGGTGATTTGCTGATGTGCATCCCCTTGCACACATACCATAAGTGATGTAAGGGTAGATTGGAAAGTAATACAAAGTGAGTATTCAAATCAAATCAAATCAAATCAAGTTTATTCTCTATAGAGATTACAATGCAGGGTTTACATATTATAGGTTTTTGTGTAATTTACATATTATAAATACTAATTACAGAGAGGGCCCTATCACACCTAGCATGACTAGCCATTTTGGGCACACTAAGATTAATTCAAAACTTATTTGGTACAGATTATGAAGCATATGGGATTAAGGCTAAGTAACTGCATTACAGTTGTAAATTTTCAATGTGAATGGTTTTGTTTTGGTACAATACATAGTTTCTATATTGGAGTATCACAGGTAAACTTATAAACTAGTTAAGATTCATTAGGTAATAGTTGTTTTAAACGTATTTCTTTTTTATAATCAATTGGGTGAGTGTGAGTGCGAATTGTGGGGATTCACAGATATCAAGGAGAGGTCTAGGTTGTTTTTTATGTGTGTATGATACAAGAGTATAGGCGGTTTTCATGTAGTGAGCTGATGGTAGGGTATGTCAGGGAGATAAGATGTTTTCTAACAGTAGTTTTGAAAGTGATGAATGTGTCTGCAGTTCTAGAGTTTTCAGGTAGGGTGTACAATGAATCATACCCCGGCCGGGGTTGAACCCGCGGGTTCAATCCCGGCTGGGGGTATGGTTTGTTTGCAATCGTGTCATTACGATTTCTCGAGTCGTGTACAATGAATTTTTGTATAGGTTTAGCCAGACACGGGGAGTGTCATAGGGATGTTTGTGTCTGGTGTTATGCCTATGGGTCCTGTCACAAAATATCAAGAAAGCATTTTTTCATCAGGGTTAATATTGGAAAATAAGGTTCTGTAAATGTAGGTTGCACAGTAGTAAGTGTGGATGTCCTGAACAAAGAGTAAGTTTAGATCTATGAAGAGTGGGGAAGGGGGAGTTGCCTGGGATTGGATTGCATGATTATTCTGACTGTGGCTTTTTGATGGGTTTTTACTGGCTTTAGGTGTGTGGCTGCAGTTGATCCCCAAGCACAAATAGCATAGGTGAGGTAGGGATAAATGAGTGAATGGTATATGTGGAAAAGGGGAGCTTGTGGCATGTAGTGGCATACTATCAAAGTTACGGTATATGTTCCACGATCAGCTCTCCTTGCACTGTATCACTCACTCATCTACCCCTTTTCTCCATATGGAATTTGTTTCATGGGGGTCAACAACATCATATCACTTAAGGCCTCTAATAACCCAGAGAAGACTAAAATCAGAATGGTAACAAATTCCCATTCGCGACAGCATAGTCCACCTCTATTCAAGTCTAAATTTGCTCACCATAAAGAACATCCGCATCTATTCACGTGCCTACTACATTATACATAGAACAATACATGCAAACATAAACCCCCCATTCAAACTTCTCCTCACCAACCTTAACAGGACACATGGACCCTAACACAAGCCACAGATTCTCTTTTTGATGTACCCCATGTCCATATCACACTTTTGTAAAAATCAT
>NC_069460.1:0-56806 GCF_026875155.1 Cherax quadricarinatus
ACTTAAACAATGCGAAAGACTAACATGAGGGATTTAGGAGCGAAAATGTCAAGGGGTTTTTTTCACTTTCCAAGGTCACAACAGTGTCATCACATTTGCAGACATCTTCAGGTATCCTTCAAGTATATCTTATCACAGTCTCCACCTTTCTGGTAAACGCTTACTCACCCCCTGTTTATCCTCGTGACCCGCTGCTCAGTCATCACAACCTGTCTCATGCAGATAGTAGTACCGGTATTTTTGTTTTCCTACTGACGACTCTCTGCTCCGACAATACTTTTTTTATAAATGCTAGTAGCAGGTTGAAGCATCTTGGTTCACTCATGTGCTTATATGAACCACTGATTTTCACTGGGTTTATTCTGCACTCACTCTTCCTTATTTTCCACTCGCTATTATAGCGTGCAAATACTGAACCTAACCTTCATATATTTCCCGTGTATAGATTATGAGAATAAATCGATTTGTCGTTAGAGCACTCTGTAGTGGTCTCAATAGTTTAGATGATCCAGTAGTTTATACGTACACCTATATAAGATGTTTGTATATTTACTATGTTCGGGCGACTCCCCTGCCCCCCAAAATAGTGAGTTTTAACCAAAAAAACAATAAAAGCCTTGAAGAATATCACTCAGGAAGCGGCAACCCGTATTTTAAATTATTCCTATAATCCACTGTACTTTTTTTTGGCTTTGGCAACAGTTGCTTTGTTGTGCGTTGAAAACATCACATTGTCTAACATCGTTCCTAAATCTTTACCGTCCCGCAGTTCTTTGAAAGGATGACTGCGTTTTGCATCCTCCACCTGTACTGACATCGTTTTCAACCGTAGCGAAGCTGCAATTTGTTACCGGTTAAGTCTCGTACTCTCCGTTACCCACTGGAAAACTTTTATCCGACCGCTATTTCAATATCGTCTACAGAAGTAATTTCAATTCTGATTTTAGTTTCAGTGGTAAAAA
Source organism: Cherax quadricarinatus (assembly GCF_026875155.1). NCBI lineage: Eukaryota > Metazoa > Arthropoda > Malacostraca > Decapoda > Parastacidae > Cherax > Cherax quadricarinatus. The sequence goes on from NC_069460.1 coordinate 963, forward strand.
AAAAAAACCCACAAAACTTGTGGATTGCTTTCTTGTCTATGCTATTATGAGAGAATGGGAGGAGTGTGTTTAGTAGAACTGAACCTTTTTATTATACTCAAGACTGGGTTTTTATTTAGTTTGCCATTGCTCCTCCTATTTTACCCGTTTTCCTCTAGCGCCCTAAGCTTCTTACTACTTTATTACTCCATGGTCACAGTTTTCCAGTGTACACATCATCTCCAGTTTAAAGTTTTTATATCACATCCGTGACTGTCATCATGGTTTGAGAAAAGTGCGAGAAACAGGACCTTCATGCTCTGAAGCCGGGTTTCCAGGCTTGTAGGAGAGAGAAACAGGCCTTCATGCTCTGAAGCCGGGTTTCCCAGGCTTGTAGGCGAGAGGAAACAGGACCTTCATGCTCTTAGGGCGGGTTTCCCAGCTTGTAGGTGCGAGAAACAGGATCTTCATGCTCAGAAGCCGCAAGAACGCATTTCTACGAAGCTGGGTGGGTTCTGCTCGCTAATATAAACTATAACAGCATATGCCCTGAAATTACTATAAAACGCTAGCAAATAAGAGTTGGGAAAATTATTCTGACCTTAAAGCATAGTAAATGGTTAAGTGTTTCTAGCATCCTGAATGGTGTGACCTCCCACCCCATCACACACTAAACATCCCAAACCCTCAATACTAGCCCCCTATTTGTAAAGATTAAGTAAGTTAATTCAGGTATACACAAATAACAGTTACATAGATTATCATACGTAGCAGCATATGTGTAGAGAACCTAGGTTTAACCCAAAAAAGTCAGTGACTTATTTCCATTGGGGACAGATAATTTCAAACTAGATATGATTCAACCGCACAAAGGCAGTCCGGGGAAGTATTCCGTGTCCTCTGTCGCAGTTATTACCTGGAGTTTACCTGGAGAGATTTTCGGGGGTCAACCCCCCCGCGGCCCGGTCTGTGACCAGGCCTGTCACCATACCTGTGATAGACTTGCAAGAAAAAATGTAACATGCCTATACACTTTGCGTGGGGGCAACACTCTTGATAAAATGCAAAATACAACAGGTGAAATTCCAAATTCCCTTCACCAGAGTGCCCGTAGATGATGTTTTGAAACTTCTTCTCCAAAATTATTTCCACAATTTTCAGAAAACATTAACCCCCACAATATTGTTACTACCAATGTTTTCTTTCAAGAATGAATTCTTCAAACATAAATTTGGTGCAGTATGGGAAAAACACTCACTCTCCTGTATTCGCTAATTTACATATGGAATATTAAGAACCACCAGCCTTCCCAGCATCAAACCACCAGACAATCTAGTATAAATAACACCGGTTTATAGGACGACAGCTGAGGCAATTTCGACACTTCCTTGATAAACTTAAATCAACTTGTTCCTTTAATACGGTTAAGGGGATTAAAATAAGCTCTATGTATATAAACTGAGTTTACTTAGTCCCTATTTGAGAAACTAAACTATTCTCGTTTGGGGGGGTGAACGTGTTACATGCAGGAGAATTATCCAACAAAACGAAGGGAACAGTAAGAGACCCGAGAAAAATATCGTGAAATTTTGAAAAATGACGGTGTGGATAATGAGAACTTTCAAAACAGGATAAATATTGCCAGTGGTGAGGATACTCAAACCACTTGTCTAGAGTACTCATTAAGAATATAAGAAAGAAGGAACACTCCCAACAGGTCTACTGCCCCCACGCAGAGCAGATCCATGTCCCCCCCGCGGATTAGCCCAATGACCCACCCAGTCTGGTCACCTCCACTCAAGGATGGAGCACGGCACCAGACCCAGCAGCACAAGCTAGTCAGGTTCAACTCGCACCCACCCACAACCACTCATGTATTTATCTAACCTATTTTTAAAACTACACAACATTTCAGCCTGAATAAACTGTACTCGGGATTTTGGGTTCCACTCATCCGCAACTCTATTCCCAAAACCAGTGCTTTCCTATATTCTTCCTAAATCTGAATTTTTCCAACTTGAAACCATTGCTGCAAGTCCTGTCTTGGCTGGAAATTTTCAGCACGCTATTTACACCCCCTTTTTATTTATTCCTGTTTTCCATTTATACACCTCGATCATATCCCCCCTAATTCTACGCCTTTCGAGAGAGTGCAGATTCAGAGGCCCTCGGTCTATCCTCATATGGAAGATTTATGACGTGACGTGCCCCCATTCTGATTTCTCCCCATTTATGCAAACTTCTGCTCCTATTTGTCAGCCATGCCCCTACCCAGGAAAAAATTTCTCCTCCTATTCCGTGTTCCTTAAGTTTCCTCAATTGCCTCTGATGTGAACTCTATCGAAAGCCTTACTGGTCCATATACACAATATCATATCCATTACCATGATCTACCTCCTCAAACACCTTAGTGAAAAAGGTTAGTAAATTCGTAAGGCAGGAACGCCCCTTTGTAAAACCCGTGTTGAGATTCATTAATAAAAATCTTTGCCTATCAAGATGGCTACGAATTGCTTCGGCAATTATTTTTTCCCAAAAAATTTTTCCCCAACTATGGGGGTAAGGCTTATTGGCCCCTATTTTCAAGCCAAGGGCCCTGTACCTGCCTTGAAATTTTGGTTTACTTTTGGGCCTTTTTCCACTTATCAGGAACTATGCCGTTTGAAAGGGGGAATTTTAAAAAAGTTTTGGCCAAAGGTATGTAATTTTCCTTTTTACATTCCTTTAACACCTTGCAAACGTTAAATTCAGGCCTGGGTTTTGTTAGTTTTTGTTTCTCTATTTGCCCGGGAGGACCAGGGTAACATTTTAGTGCAATCGTGCAAAAAAAGTTTTTAATTTTTTTTCCGGTTCCTTTTTTTTTTTAATAAATAAACCTTAAAAATTTCAAAATATCCCTACTATTTTTTTGTAAAACCCGAAAAAGGGGAAGAAAAAGGTAATAAAAGAATTTCCCCCTTTAAAATCCTTTTTTTCCTTCAATTAAATTTAAGATTTCTTAAGGGGCCAACCCCTTTTTTTTCCCCAAATTTAATCCTTTCTTTTTAAACCTGAAAGAATTTTTTAAATTCCAAATTTTTCCTTTTTTTTTTAATTTTTCCCTTTTTAAAAAATTGTTATAGAATTTTTTAAAATCCCTTTCCCCTTTTTTTGGATACCCCAAATGTAGGTTTTTTCCCCCTTTTGACCAATGAAGGGTTTTTACTCCAAATTTGTTCATCCATTTTTGGGGGAATCCTTTTTGTTTAATTAATTTCCCAACCAAAAACAAAAGTTTTTTGGGAAGAAAAAGAAAAATTTTTTGGGAAAAAAAACTTTAAAAATTTGGCAAAAAAGATCCCCTTTACCCTGCCAACGTCCCCCTTTTCAAAAAGGGGAAAAGATTACAGTTTTTTTTCCTGTACATTTCCACAAAGCAAATACTTCCTCAAGTACTTTCCCCAAGTTTTATTTTTCCTACATTATTACCTAATTAAAAAATTTTTAATAAGTTTAAAATTTTTACATTGATAAAGGCTTTAAAAAACTTGGGGGTTTTTTAAATCCCCCCTGCACGCGTCCCATTTTAATTAAAAAAAAAAAAAAAAAAAAATAAAAAAAAAAAAAAAAAACAAAAAAAAAAACCCAAAAACAAACCCCCCAAAAAAAATTTAAAATTTAAAAAAAAAATCCCAAAAAAAAAAAAAAAAAAAAAAAAAACCCCAAAAAAAAAAAATTTTAAAAAAAAAAATACAAATTTAAAAGGAAAAAAAGGGGGGTTTAAATAATTTGGGAAATTTTGCCCCCGAGTAATAGTTATATATCAGTTTACGATAGGGCACATTTTAAAAACCCGTCTTGAAAAAATAACAAAAAATTTTTTTTGTGAAAGAATTACGCACCCAGAGTTTTGGGGTTTTAAAACGAGTGTGATTTTTACACAATAAAACTGAATTATATCATTTGCACGTAAGAAAAATACCCTCTCTTTCAAAATCTTAGTTCTTTTTTTTTGGGTTTTTGTAAGGCAGAAAACTTTAGTGTTGTCATTTTCCTGAATCATAAATTTGGGGGAGCCACAGCCCCCCTTTGGGCAGTTTTAAAAAAATTAAACGTAGATTCCCCTCCAAGGAAAACTCCATCCTAACTAGGTTTTCTGAAGCATATTAAAACCCCCACAGAGCCCAAAAAGCTGAAAACCAGTGGTGCTGCACCTAAAACCTGCCTAGAAATTTTGGGCCCACCTTATTTTGACATTTGGTCTTGCCCACCACAGTTATGGCGCCCCCCCTGCCATAGTGGAGCACAGATAAACCAATAAATTTAAAGGGAAAAAAAACCATGCCCAAGTAAAACTTTCACTGATATTAAAACAAACAAAAACATCATGGCTTTTATCAGGGGGCCCGGGGATTCATTTGGGGCCCCGCCCGTCTCTTTTTTTAAAGAAAATTTTGTCAAAAACAAACTGTCTTGGCGCCCCCGGGCAACGTGCCAACACCACTGAACACTTTAATGCCCAAAAAAATCTATCAAACAATTTTTAAAAGGGGAAAATAACAGAAAAACGGGTAGAAGGGAACTTCAAAAAAAAAACCCCCAAAAACACGTCACATGATGATGAAAACTCACGTCAGCGGTACTTAAACTAACATCAGTGATAATGAAACAAAATGTGGGAACTTTTCCCACTTCATTTAAAAGTGTAAGGAGTATAAAAAGAAAAAGGGTTTTGGGGGGTTTAAATATTAAAATAAATTTTTAAATGTTAGGGCCGAATATTTTTAAAAACCCTTCGTTTTTGGGGCCCCCCCTTTTAAATAGAAAACGCTTTTTTTCCCCGATTTAAGGAAGCGAAAATTTGCGTATGAAATAATTTCGCAAAAATTTTCCGGGAACCTAACGAAAAAAAAAAATATTTCATTGTTTTGTATTATTAAATTACTGAAAAACCTGTTTAAAATATATTTTTTTAAAGGAATAAAATAAAATTGAGTTTTGTAATAGAAATGGTTAGGCAATTTTTCAAAGGGTTCTTTTGGTAAAAATTAGAAAATTTTTTTTTTTAATACAAATTAAAAGATAAAATTTTTTTTCCCACGTGAAAGAGAAAATTTTTTTTTTGGGAAATTAATTTTAAATCCCTTCTTCCCTAATTCCCCAAATTTTACCAATTCGGCACGTTATATTTATATATATAATATATATATAAATATATATATAATATATATATAAAATTATTATATATATATATATTTAAAAAATATTATATAAATACCCAACCTTTGGGGGTTGTTACTAGGATTTTGCTGAGGCTGCCCATCTGCGGGAGGACGGGGTTTAAACCCTCCAAAAAAGTTTATAAAAAATTTTTCCCCGTGGGCAACGGAAAAACAATATGATGTTCAATGAGGACAAATTCCAACTACCCCCGTTATAAAAAACGGGAAGGAGATAATAACAAGAACAAAAAGTATACAAATGACCCCCGGCCCAAAACAATAAGCGGAAAAAAAAAAATGTAAGGGACCGGGGGAGTAGTAATGTCTGAGGTTTCTCACTTTAAAGGGATCACAAAGGCCACGACCCGCAGGGTGCAAAAAAAATTGTGGGGTTTGGATAATAAAGAACTTTAAAAACGGAGAGATCCCAACCCATGATGACCCTTTTAAATCACTTTTTTCCCTCTCTGGGCCCGGGGAATATGCTGTACTTAAAACATCTCCTTTTCAAAGCAGGTGAAATCGCAGATCTGGAAGTGTACAGGGGTTCCCCCTTTACTGCCCCTTTAAAAGTTCTGTCAAAGCACCTTAACTACGGGGGAAGTTTTGGAAACGCTTGACTTGTACTCTTTGGGAAACGCGGGGAAAGGGGGATATATCATAATCTAAATTTTGGAAAATTTTGGGAAAGGGAATGGCCCCCAAAATCTCACCCCACAAATAAACCCCCCAAACGAAAGAAAAAAGACTGGGCAGGCGTTTGCAAAATGCCCCCATAAAAAGTAGGGGCGCCATTGGAACACTAAAGGGGAAAACACCAAAGTGTGGGGGCCCCAAAAACTTTTTCAACAGCCCCCCATCAAGCTTTAGGGGAATTCCCCAAAAAAACCCGGGGCTCCCTTTCCCAAGAGAGACCCGGGGGACAGATACCAAAAAGGTCAGTCCAAAATCACCCGGGCTGGGGCTCGCTTTGGGACGCGTGCGGCCAGCAGTAACAGCCTGGGTTGATCGGGCCCCCTGACCCAATCAGGGGGCCCTGGTCAGGGGCCGGGCCCCCCGGGGGGGGGTTGATCCCCTTAAACCCTCCGGGTTTATAATATTTTATTTTAAAAATATATATTTTTATATTTTATATAATTATTTTTATATAATTTTTTAAAAAATATATATATAATATAATTTTTGGGGGTTTTAAAATTAAGTACTCTGTAAAAATTCCTAAATCAATTCTTCTAAACCGATTTAAATTTCAACTTTCGTAAACCTTTTTCCTGGCTGGGCGAACCCCCAGAAAATTTAAACCCTTTTTCCTTTTTTTGGAGCCTAAATATGTGCTTTGAAGAAGAGGGGGGGGGAAATTTAAACCCTTTGCATTTTAAAAAACACTCTTCGCCGTCTGGGTCCAAAGCACCGGGGAAAAAAAATTCGCCTGGGGAAGCTGCCCACTTTCCCTCCACCACACCCAATGGGTTTTGGGGGTTTCTGTAAAGGGCAGTGAAGCTGGCTCATGCCGGAAGGGATACATCGGGGCCCTCCCCAAAAGAAAAAGGCCCAAAAAGTCAAACTTGTTTTTTTAAAATCCCTTTAAATTATGGTGAGGAGAAATGTGTTTTGCCAGCTGTTGGGTTCGGTTCCCCATCTTTTTTCCCTTCTTTCGGGCCGGGCTACGCAAACCCTCAATTCTTTTTTTGGGAGAAACATAAAATTAAAATCACCCAGGGGGTGTTCTGCGGGGTAAACCCAATTGCTCCAATTCTTTTTCTGTTTGGGCAGTAAGAGAACAAATTTTCCCAACCCTACGCGTGAGCTAAATATCGGGGAACCTGGAGCCCGGCAACTCTGGGGGTATGAAGAGCCCCCTCGTGGGGGACCTACAACTGGGGGGAAAACCCACGGGGAAAAAGGTTTGGGATCATCCTCAATCCCCTCTAAGTTGAAATCTTCACAGCAAACCAGGAAAAAAATTAAATGCGGGTTCGAAGAATCCTCCCGGAAACCCCAACTACAACTCCTTTTCCAACATACCCTGGGGGGGGGCCCCGGCTGGGTCACCGGCCTCGTTACTGTCCTCAGGGCCCAAATTAAAATGACCTTTTGGAATGGGGAGGGGAATAAGCGTTTCTTGAGCCCATGATGTCTGTATTCCCAAAAGGGTTTGTTTTACTTTAAAAAGGGACTCACTTTTGAGGGTCCCACCCTTTTTGAAAAACCCAACATGATGAATATGACGCAAATAGATCAATTTTTTTTAAGAAGGCCCCTAAAAACCTGTAACTAGAGGAAAAAGCAATGGGGATCAGGCAACCCTCCCATGGGGACTGGGAGGTATGGGGTGCTTTAAAGCAATGCAGTTCTTTCCCTGTTTTTGCTTCGTTTTTTGGGTTTCCAGGCATTAGTCAAGAAGTTAGTCCCCCGAACGTTGAGAGATTTGGGTAGGAGCTTCAAAAACCCAGGTTTACTGGAAGCAGCAATTCGGGGGGCCCACCCTTACAAAACCCTCCAGAAAAAACCCCCTCCCAAACGCAAAAAACAGTCCCACTGGGAAAAACCCGGGATCGGGAAAAAAAATTCGCCCAAACAATGCTCTCCAATCCCTTCAGGAAAGCAAAAAGGCTCATCTCCTGGCAAGGGGAAAAGGGACCACACTCTGGAGATTTCCTGTTAGCTGTTCCCAATTTTCCCCCCCTGGGCCCCGTCTGAACCCCCCAGGCCATTCGGAAAGGGGTTTGGGTTTTTCCCTAGGGCCCCCCCCTCCCCCCGAACATAGGTAATTTGGGCAGGGCGAAGCTGATCAATTCGGATCCAGGTCTCGTTTGCCACACAGCAGGGGGGAAGTATGCCAGACATGGGAACCAAAGACATAAATTAAAAAAGAAACCTCGCCACAAACCCATTGCCCCCGGGTTTAAAAGGGGAAACCCCAAAAACAGAAGTCTGATAAAGTTTAAAAGCCCTCCCCGATGGAGCCAATAAGCTACACCCGGAAAGGGTGGAAAAAAAATTGCCCGGGACTACACCTGTGCTGCCCCAAAAAGGCAGACCCTAATTTCCTTTTCTTGTAGTGGAAGGGGGTGGGGCTGCCAGCCCCAGGGGGACCCCGAAAATTTCCCAAAAATTTTGGGAAAAACCTTTTCCCCCTTTCTATAACTTTATTCCAATAGGGCGGGGGACCCTTGGACATGGGGGAAGTGTGCTCTAAAGTTCCCTCAAAGACTGGGGGGAAAAACTTTATAAAAGAAAAAAAGGGAACCCCAAAGGGGGACCAGCTTCCCCTTTCAGAGACTCAGTGTTTTCGATCCAGAAGGGAAATTCCTGCAGCATTTGGGGGAAAGCGGCCCACCGCGGGGACTGGAAAGAAGTATTTGAGATGTACTCTGAGTTACCTATGTTTTTTTACTTTGTATCATATTTTTTTTGAATGTTTTGTCAATGTAATTTTTTTCTTTTAAAAAAAAATATATATTCTTTTAAAAAAGGGGGGTGGTAGGAGGGAAAAATTTTAAACAGCTTCAGGGAGAACCCTTTAGTTTTTCCCCGAAGCAAGTTTTTTTTTCATTTTCCTTTAAATGGGGTCCCCATAACGTTCTGAGGTGGTACCTCCTATATTTTTTATAATTAAAAATATATATTTTAATTATATATTTTTATATATATATATATAAAAATATATAAATATATATATATTATAAATAATAAAAAACAGCTTTCGGCGTGGAGGGAGGGGGCCAGTGTGTGGTGCTCATACATTCTCTGTGTAAACCCGGGAAACCCCAAAATTTTTTTACGCCCGGCCCTTTCGGCAGGGCATCAAACGTGAGTATCGACCGGAGATCACAGAGATGTGCAAACCCCTACATCGGACCATTTCTTCTGTATAAGTGGGGAATTTCAGTGGAGTTGGGGTTTTGGGGAAAAGCGGGGGGGTGAGGGGGTCCCGGCGTGGGGGGTGGGGGAGGAGGTTTTGTTTACCCTTTTGTGACGGCGGGGTTCGTGGGTTTGGGGGAAGGGAAATGGCCCCCCCACGACCCCCGGTCATTGGATGGTTTTAACAAAGAACACCTCGGTTAATAGTGTGTGCAGGTATTAGGGGTGGGCCCAAAAGGCGAGGGTTTTTTTTTTTAAATTTAAAAAATTTTAAATGTATTAAAAAATTTGCAAAAAATTAGTTTAGGATGTGCGTCTTGAGCGAAAACACAGGCCCCCTCCCCCCCCCCCTTCCCCCTCCCCCCCATCCCCCCTCCCCTCATCCCAGCCTAGGGGCCCCTGACTTTCCCGACCCAAAGGGGATTTTCCCTTTTTGTGCCCCACCAATTACAAGTTCCGCCGCTCGTACTCCCCCAAACCCCCATTCCCCCCCTTTCTCCATGCTGCCCTTCACCCTCACCCCCAGCTTTGGGGCCCCCCCCCCCCCACGATTCACAATGTCAAAGTAGTCGTGGGGTTTCCCGGAATTTTTCCGACAGAGGCCCAAAACTGGGCGTTTACGAAAGGGATCTGCCGGGTGGTTTCCACAAAGGAATGTGGGATTTAAACCCACTTGGCAACTTTCCCTGCAAAACTGGTTTTCGGCCCCCGGAGGGGCTCCCAAAAGAGAAAAACCCAAAAGCCTCCCCCCGCAGACCGGGCTGACAGCCCAAACCCGGGCCCTTTACCTCTACAAAAGGGGGCCTCAAATCTGGGAATCAAAATTTAAAATTTCCCCCAGGGGCCTTTTAAAAACATCCCCCAAACAGCTCGCCCCCAAACTGCCCAGCAAAAATTTACTGACCTTCTGAAAAAAAGTCAACGAAGGGTCCTTCAACAACAGATCCTGGCACAACTTTTCGGGTTTTTGGCAATGCCTGTTTGGTTTTTCCCCCAAGGTTGGACAAGTCACTAGCCCAAAACATGTTAAATTTGGGGAAAAAAGCATTCCCAAGGGATACAACCTTGGGCCTCTCCCCCCCAGGGGACAAACACCCGCCCGGGGAAATTTCCAACAACAGGACACCCGAAAACCTAAAAATCAGAGGCCCCAAAATTTTCAAAAAAAAAGAAGGGGTTTAAAACTATTTGGGGCTTTGAGACTTTTAACCATGAGGATACCATCGCTCCCAAAGGGGCGTCAGCAAAGGCGCAAGCTTGAAAAGGGCAAAAATCCCCCAGGGGCTCCCAGTACCAACATTGAAAACCCCCCTGCATTTTCGAGGGGGAAGAACATCTAAACCCTTTCAGGATGTGATTTTGATAAAGCTGCTATGTCATTTCCCGGGTTTCAGAGGAGGTTTTTACCGGGTTTTAAGGCCTCAACAATTAAAACAAATACCAATCCAGCACTTGGTGGGTTTCAAAAGGGGGCTGCTGTCTGAACTCACCAAAAATTTTTCCAAACTGTGCCTGGTTGGGGGGTTTTTTTCCCCCGAGGCCCTCAAAACCCTTTTTTTTTTTGGTGCCTCTTTTTTTGCCCCCGAAAAAGGGTGGGGGGAATCAGGGGGCCCATTGCATTGGGGTTTTTAACCCCCCTTCGGGCCTAGGGCGCCAAAGGGTTTCAGTAAGAAGGGTTTTGGGCAAGAGGCTGCTGCAAAGCTGAAAAACCCAAAAAAGCTTTGGGTTTTGGCGTTTTTAACAGGGCTTGGAAGCAGCTGCCCAAGCAGCACGAGTATATATCAAAACATTTTCCCTATTAAAAAGCCTTGGGAAATTTGGGCTTTTGCCAATGCTTTTAACTCAGTAAAAAGGGAAAGCTGCTCTCCAAGCGGGTTTTTAGAAACTTCCCTTCCCCTTTTTCCCTTTATAGAATCCCGGGGGTTTTTAGTGTGACTTCCAAACTTTTTGTTTGGGGGGCCCCTGAAATTGACGGGGGTGAGGGCGGGCAACAGGGGGGCCCTCTCGGGCCCCCTTTTTATTTTGTTTGGTTTATCAAGGAAGTCCCCGGGGGCACTCTCCACGAGCTCTTTCTGGTTCCGGAAAGACGGTAAAAATAGCTGGGACAAAAAGAAAACCCCCCCTTTGGAAAGGCATCAGTAAAATTAAAGGAAAATGGGGGGGAAAAACCTGGGCCCCTTTTTTTTTAAAAACCCCTCAAATTTAAAAAAGTTTTTACCAAAACAACAGAAAGATCCAGAAAATTAGTGCCGTTTTTCCCGGGGGCACGAGCCCCCTTTTGGGGGTCCAGCCCCAATTTGCCCCTTCCTCGGGGCTCCTCGGTCCAAAAGCCCACGATTGTTCCCCAGGAAAAAAAGTCTCAGACCTCCGGGCAAAGGGGGAAAACAGGATGAAAAAACATTAAAAAACACGATGCCTTCTACCTACTCCCAGGTCCCGTCAATCCCCCAAAAATTACCTATTTTTTTGGATGCTCCCCGCCTTTTAGCAGTCCAAAACTCCCAAGGGAAAATTTACCCCTCTCCTGAAGGCCAAGTAGAGAGAGTATTGAATCTTTCCCTTTACGGGTGGGGCGTGGGGTTCAAGCCTCATTCCGGTTTAGGCTTGGAGGGTAGGAGTACGCAGATCCCCCCCCCGGGTTGCCTTTTACCCGCTTTCCTATCCCCTTCCATTGCATCAAAAAGGTTTTATAAGACAAAAATTTTTCCTGACACCCCCAGTGACTAAACAGGGAAAAAAGACCCCAGCTATGGGCAGTGCCACAACCCAATGGGGGGACTTTGCCCACACCAAAAACCCCAGTGCAGCACTGGCTCCCCAAACAGTCCCCCGCCCGGGGGTAGCCCCAAATTTTTGAAAAAGGGGCTTGCCAAAATGCTCAGGGTGAAAAATCAGATAGGGGAAAATTGCCCCTCCCAGGCTGTGAGTGACCTCACTCCGGGGGGGCTTCCTCCCCAAAAAGTTCCCCCTATCGGGGAATGGGGGAACGCGGGCTCGAACCCCAAGACCCTCCGTATTGGGGGTTTGGTCCCGGGGCCTTGCCTTTCCCCAATTCAAAAGAATATATGTGTATTTGCGGCGAAGTGCAAGCCAGACCAAACGGTTTTACAGGTCCTTTACTGTTTTAAAAAACCCAAGGGGTGGCATGCAAGGGACAAATGGGGGTTCCCCCGGCATCATTAAGAAACCCTTCTACAGCTGGGAAAGCCCTCCCAAAAGGGGGGGCCACGATCACTTGCACAAAAAAATACCCCAACCCAGCAAAACCCCCCCCGAGGGATCACCATTTTATTTTTGGGAAAAAGGGGAAGTCTTTGCATTGGGGCTAAAAACCCGTGTGTCCACCGGTGACCCTTATCCATCACAGTGTGGGGGGGACAGGGAGGGTACAAGATCAGCAAGTACCGGGCTTTTTCCAAAAGTATCCCAAATTTTTTCCAAATGGGATTAAAGGGCCTTGGGGTCAGGGAAAAAAATGCCCCACGTTTCCTTAAAGAATTGGGTTCCCGGAAAAACCCTGACCCCCAGGGAACCCCAAAGGGGGGGGCCCCTTTTATTTCCAGCGCCTTTAGATCGCCAAACCAAAAGGGGGAAAAGCTTGCTGCATACTTGGCCCCCCGTCCGCCTCGGAGGAGTGGACGAAATTCTTTATCTTTTAAAAACTGTGCCATTGTATTTATTTTTTTGTTTTTTCTGTAAATGTTTTTATTAATAAAGTTCCAAAGTATAATTTTATATTTATATAATATATATTTTATATATTAAAATTTATATATATATATATAAAAATATATATATATATATTAATTTTATATATATATATGGGAAAAATTTATTAAAAAAAATTTAAAATTTCAAAAAAACAAAATTTAATACAAAAGGCCAATGTATCAAGATCTTTTAATTTTTTGTCCAGCTCCTCCGAGGCTGGACGTGAGCCAAGTATGCAGCAAGCATTTCCCCTTTGGACGGCGATGCTGAGGCGCTGGACTTCCAGCAAGCGTGCATGAGCGTGTTAGATAGTAGTGAATGGAGACGAATGATACTTGGGACCTGACGATCTGTTGGAGTGTGAGCAGGGTAATATTTAGTGAAGGGATTCAGGGAAACCGGTTATTTTCTTATAGTCGGACTTGAGTCCTGGAAATGGGAAGTACAATGCCTGCACTTTAAAGGAGGGGTTTGGGATATTGGCAGTTTGGAGGGATATGTTGTGCATCTTTATACGTATATACTTCTAAACTGTTGTTCTGAGCACCTCTGCAAAAACAGTGATAATGTGTGAGTGTGGTGAAAGTGTTGAATGATGATGAAAGTATTTTCTTTTTGGGGATTTTCTTTTTTTTTGGGTCACCCTGCCTCGGTGGGAGACGGCCGACTTGTTGAGAAAAAAAAAAAAAAATTTATATATATATATATATATATATAAATATATATATATATATATATAATATATATATATATATATATATATATATATAAATATATATATATATAATATAAAATATATATAAAATATATATATATATATATATATATATTTATATATATATATATATAATATATATATATATATATATAATATATATATTATATATATATACATATATATATTATATATATATACATATATATATTATATATATATATACACATATAATATATATACATATATATATATACATATATTATATCGAGTTCTGCTAATTCGGCAAATAGGCCAAACTCGGCACTTCGGCTTAAACAGCACGACACATAACATACTCGCACACAGTACATGTAACAGAACTACTGGTACAATGAAATATTTAACCTATGTGTCTGAGACAGATTAAAGGTCTTAAATGATACATGTATGTTAATATCTGGTGAAGGTTCCGTGGATCCTCGCCTCCGCAGCCAGTCTCAGATCAGACCTGCTAGACTCTATAGGAATATTACGTATATGAATATTTAGAACTAAGGGTGGGTAGGTTGGTAACAGCAAAACCACCCAGGGAAGTCCCTACCGTCCTGCCAATGACGGGTGAAACAAAAACCTGTAACTTTTTTGCAGGGGAAAGGGTAGGATTGCTGGGTTTCTTTTTCTGTTTTAAATAAACACGCTAATAAAAAGGGGAAATCTTGCTACTCCTACTTACATTTGGTCACACTTCACAACACGCACATCCCAAATATATATTTTAAACATACACTGGGTTTTCCCCTTCCTTTTTTTTAAATACTCTTTTCTCTTTATTTCTTCTATTGCCCCATGGGAATGGAAAAAAATTTTTCCCTCCGAAAGGGGCCATCGTGCCCGTATGAGGCGACTAAAATGGCCGGGGAAAGAAAAGGGGCAAAGTAACCCCTTTCCTGTGGGACTTTTACTAAAAAAAGAGAAAAAACCCATTTTATAAAACTGGGAAAGCTTAAATGTGCTTTGGGATGAAATTTGCGGTTTGACAAGCCCCCGATGATTGCTGAGTTATGAATAAAAAGAAGTTGGTTTCCGGGCCCCAAAACAAACAAAGCTGAAGGGGTAGGGGGTTTTTCAGGGGGGAAAAAAGGGGATTAAATCTGGAGTATCTGAGGGGATTTGAGAAAAGGGAAAGGGGGTAGCAGAAATTTTAAAAATGATCGTTAGGGAAGGGAAAAAAGGGAAAAAAATTTTTTAATGTGTAAATTAAAGAATTATGGGGAAATTAAAGAAAAGGGTTGGATGCGGGGAAGTGGGTCATAATAAGCGTGTAGGGCACCTGGAGAAAAAGAGGAAGCGAGGAGAGAAAGAGATTTTTGGGGGATGTTAAGTGAATGTATAGGAGCCTTTGAACCAAGTGAGGGGTAAATTTTGGGGAGGGGGCCCGAAGCCCAAATAGGGGAAAACCTTTTTAGAAAAGGGTGGTTTGGGAGGTAAGGTTTTGGGGGTGCCATGTAAATGATAATAAACCCCCTTTTATTGAACTTTTTATAGAAAAGGGGGGGGTTTAATTTAAAAGGTAAACATATTTTAAGAAAAAGAGGATAAAAAAAGTATACAAAATGAGAAAGGGGGAAATGACCCGTATTTTTGGGTTATGGGAAAATTTGGGAGATAAGGACTGTTGAGAAACTTTCCCGGGGGGTAAAAATGTTTATAGAGGGCCACAGATATAATTTAGATCACTTTCATTTTAAACTAACACAGAAAAAGGTTTGTTGGGGTACAAGGAGAAAAAGAAGCCAAACAGGGAAGAGAGGGTGAAGGTTTTTTAAAAATAAAAGAGGGGGCAGTTTTTGGGGAAAATATAAAAAAGCTAATGGAGGATAGATGGCTAATGAGACATAGGGAATGGGGGGGAAGAGGGAAGGGTAGGTTTAAAAATGTAAATGTTTGAGTGTTTTTAGCAGAATTTTTGGGTTTCAGAAAGTGGGTTTCCCGGAGGGGAAAAGGGCGATTGTGGGAAAGATTTATGTAAAGAGAGTAGTAAGGGGGGGAAAAAGTTAGCATAAGAGAAGTTTTTACAAAATAAATTGGGTGGGAAGGAGGGAAAGGGGATATGGAGAAAAAGAGAGAGGTTAAAGAGAGTGGTGAAGCAATGTAAAGAAGAGAGTAAAAGAGAGAGTGGGGGAGATGTTTTCAACAAATTTTGTTGAAAATAAGAAAAAGTTTTGGAGTGAGATTAACAAGTTAAGAAAGCTAGAGAACAAATGGATTTGTCAGTTAAAAATAGGAGAGGAGAGTTATTAAATGGAGAGTTAGAGGTATTGGGAAGATGGAGGGAATATTTTGAGGAATTGTTAAATGTTGCTGAAGATAGGGAAGCTGTGATTTCGTGTATAGGGCAAGGAGGAATAACATCTTGTAGGAGTGAGGAAGAGCTAGTTGTGAGTGTGGGGGAAGTTCGTGAGGCAGTAGGTAAAATGAAAGGGGGTAAGGCAGCCGGGATTGATGGATAAAGATAGAAATGTTAAAAGCAGGTGGGGATATAGTTTTGGAGTGTTGGTGCAATTATTTAATAAATGTATGGAAGAGGGTAAGGTACCTAGGGATTGGCAGAGAGCATGCATAGTTCCTTTGTATAAAGGCAAAGGGGATAAAAGAGAGTGCAAAAATTATAGGGGGATAAGTCTGTTGAGTATACCTGGTAAAGTGTATGGTAGAGTTATAATTGAAAGAATTAAGAATAAGACGGAGAATAGGATAGCAGATGAACAAGGAGGCTTTAGGAAAGGTAGGAGGTGTGTGGACCAGGTGTTTACAGTGAAACATACAAGTGAACAGTATTTAGATAAGGCTAAAGAGGTCTTTGTGGCATTTATGGATTTGGAAAAGGCGTATGACAGGGTGGATAGGGGGGCAATGTGGCAGATGTTGCAAGTGTATGGTGTAGGAGGTAGGTTACTGAAAGCAGTGAAGAGTTTTTACGAGGATAGTGAGGCTCAAGTTAGAGTATGTAGGAAAGAGGGAAATTTTTTCCCACTAAAAGTAGGCCTTAGACAAGGATGTGTGATGTCACCGTGGTTGTTTAATATATTTATAGATGGGGTTGTAAGAGAAGTAATGCGAGGGTCTTGGCAAGAGGCGTGAGGGCCTGGGTTCGATTCCCAGCCAGAGTAGAAACATTGGACGTGTTTCTTTCCACCTGTTGTCTATGTTCCCCATCAGTAAAATGGGTACCTGGGTGTTAGTCGACTGGTGTGGGTCGCATCCTGGGACACTGACCTAAGGAGGCCTGGTCACAGACCGGGCCGCGGGGGCGTTGACCCCCGGAACTCTCTCCAGATAAACTCCAGAAACACAAAGTGGGAGTTGTCACAGCTGCTCTTTGCTGATGACACAGTGCTCTTGGGAGATTCTGAAGAGAAGTTGCAGAGATTGGTGGATGAATTTGGTAGGGTGTGCAAAAGAAGAAAATTAAAGGTGAATACAGGAAAGAGTAAGGTTATGAGGATAACAAAAAGATTAGGTAATGAAAGATTGAATATCAGATTGGAGGGAGAGAGTATGGAGGAGGTGAATGTATTCAGATATTTGGGAGTGGACGTGTCAGTGGATGGGTCTATGAAAGATGAGGTGAATCATAGAATTGATGAGGGAAAAAGAGTGAGTGGTGCACTTAGGAGTCTGTGGAGACAAGAACTTTGTCCTTGGAGGCAAAGAGGGGAATGTATGAGAGTATAGTTTTACCAACGCTCTTATATGGGTGTGAAGCGTGGGTGTTGAATGTTGCAGCGAGGAGAAGGCTGGAGGCAGTGGAGATGTCATGTCTGAGGGCAATGTGTGGTGTGAATATAATGCAGAGAATTCGTAGTTTGGAAGTTAGGAGGGTGCGGGATTACCAAAACTGTTGTCCAGAGGGCTGAGGAAGGGTTGTTGAGGTGGTTCGGACATGTAGAGAGAATGGAGCGAAACAGAATGACTTCAAGAGTGTATCAGTCTGTAGTGGAAGGAAGGCGGGGTAGGGGTCGGCCAAGGAAAGGTTGGAGGGAGGGGGTAAAGGACGTTTTGTGTGCGAGGGGCTTGGACTTCCAGCAGGCATGCGTGAGCGTGTTTGATAGGAGTGAATGGAGACAAATGGTTTTTAATACTTTACGTGCTGTTGGTGTGAGCAAAGTAACATTTATGAAGGGGTTCAGGGAAACCGGCAGGCCGGACTTGAGTCCTGGAGATGGGAAGTACAGTGCCTGCACTCTGAAGGAGGGGTGTTAATGTTGCAGTTTAAAAACTGTAGTGTAAAGCACCCTTCTGGCAAGACAGTGATGGAGTGAATGATGGTGAAAGTTTCTTTTTCGGGCCACCCTGCCTTGGTGGGAATCGGCCAGTGTGATAAAAAAAAAATATATTTAGAAACGTAGGGAAGAGTAAAGATAACTAACTTATACTCACAATTTCAGAAACAAAGATAAGTCAGTCCTAAAAGTGTGTAAAACGTTAATGGGTTTCCGTTCATCATATAAAAGGAAAGCAATAACTCCCTGATTTCTCTAAATACTGCCGGGTGAGCTACCAGTCACTGTCACCATGGGTATGTAACCTGCAAACAACTTTATGCCAGAGTAAGTGACTTTTTATGAACCACTGTTTAATGTAAAAAAAAAAATAAACTTGATTTCTCGACTACCATGAATTGTATTTTTTTTTTTTTACCCAGGAATGAAATATCGTCGAAACTGAGAATTTAGAATACATCTCTTGCTGAGTGATGCTCACAGGACGGTAACTGTGTTTCAACCACAGCACGTTACGTACAATACATAATATACGCTGTGACCCTCGCTTAATACAACCCAAGACCTGCCTCTGGGAATTCCCGGAGGCAGGTATCACGTCCCTCCAGTAGCACAGCGGCACCTCCACTCAACGCAACGCAACACATACGCACAATGCAACTTCGATTCTCGTCACAAACGAACAATATATCAGCAAAAAATATTAACAATAAGCAATAATATATATATATATATATATATATATATATATATATATATATATATATATATATATATATATATATATATATATATCGATCGTACCATATAGGTAAAACTTGCTATTTTGGCTTAAATAGCAACGCTGTTCTTGCCGTATATGACAAGCGAAAATTTGTGTAAGCAATAATCTCGCAAAAATCATTCTGAATCTAACGACAAAAATAAAATATATTTCACTGTTTATTAAATTATTATAAACTTATCTAACATATATTTAGTTGGATTAGGCTAAATTATATTGCGCTTCTTATAATAAGGTTAAATAAGTTTTCTAAGATTCTTTTGGTACAAAATTATGAATTTTTACATTAACATAATGAAAAAAAAAAAAATATCTTTAAACTTTACACTGTCTCTACGTCCACAGCAGGACTCGAACCTGCAAACTCTGTATCAGAGTCCACAGTACTTTACTTTCTCGCAAATTAGGTCAATTCTGTCCCAGGATGCGACCCACATCAGTCGACTAACACTCAGGTACTCATTTGACTGCTGGGTGAACATGGTCAACAGGTGTAAGGAAACACGCCCAATGTTTTCACTCTTGCCAGGAATCGAACCCGGACACCTCACCTCAGGCCACGAAACTCATTTTGATCAACGACAGATTATCCTGTCATGGTACAGGTTCTGCCTGGCAACTATTCAGCATGCGTGGAGCCCTGCAACTTAAAACAAAAAGTATATATATATACACACACACACACACCTACACACCTGAGAACAGCGTTCCGATACCTTAGTAAGGAATCGTTCAAGACACTGTACACCGTGTACGTCAGGCCCATATTGGAGTATGCAGCACCTGTCTGGAACCCACATTTTATCAAGCACGTCAAGAAATTAGAGAAAGTGCAAAGGTTTGCGACAAGGTTAGTTCCAGAGCTAAGGGGAATGTCCTACGAAGAAAGGTTAAGGGAAATCGGCCTGACGACACTGGAGGACAGGAGGGTTAGGGGAGACACGATAACGTCATACAAAATAATGCGGGGAATAGACAAGGTGGACAGAGACAGGATGTTACAGAGAGGGGACACAGAAACAAGGGGTCACAATTGGAAGCTGAAGACCCAGATGAGTCAAAGGTGAGTACACACACACACATACAGTTCCTCACGAGAGATTAGTGCAGAAGCTAGAGGATCAGGCGCGTATAACAGGAAGGGCGCTGCAATGGATCAGAGAATACCTAACAGGGAGGCAACAACGAGTCATGGTACGCGATGAGGTATCACAGTGGGCACCTGTGACGAGCGGGGTCCCACAGGGGTCGGTCCTAGGACCAGTACTATTTTTGGTATATGTGAATGACATGATGGAAGGGATAGACTCAGAAGTGTCCCTGTTCGCAGATGATGTGAAGTTAATGAGGAGAATTAAATCAGATGAGGATCAGGCAGGACTTCAAAGAGACCTGGAAAGG
Source organism: Cherax quadricarinatus (assembly GCF_026875155.1). Classification (NCBI taxonomy): domain Eukaryota; kingdom Metazoa; phylum Arthropoda; class Malacostraca; order Decapoda; family Parastacidae; genus Cherax; species Cherax quadricarinatus. The sequence continues at coordinate 20,883 of NC_069460.1, forward strand.
CTAGACACCTGGTCCAGCAACTGGCTTCTCGAATTTAACCCCACCAAATGCCAAGTCATGAAGATCGGGGAAGGGCAAAGAAGACCACAGAGTATAGGCTAGGTGATCAAAGACTGCAAACCTCGCTCATGGAGAAAGATCTTGAGGCGAGTATAACCCCGAGCACGTCTCCGGAAGCACACATCAACTAGATAACTACTGCAGTATATGGGCGCCTGGCAAACCTGAGACAAGCGTTCCGATACCTTAGTAAGGAATCGTTCAAGACACTGTACACCGTGTACGTCAGGCACATACTGGAGTATGCAGCACCAGTTTGGAACCCACACTTGATTAAAGCACGTCAAGAAGTTAGAGAAACTGCAAAGGTTTGTGACAAGGTTAGTTCCAGAGCTAAGGGGAATGTCCTACGAAGAAAGGTTAAGGGAAATCGGCCTGACGACACTGGAGGACAGGAGGCTTAGGGGAGACATGATAAAGACATACAAAATACTACGTGGAATAGACAAGGTGGACAGAGACAGGATGTTCCAGAGAGGGGACACAGAAACAAGGGGTCACACTTGGAAGTTGAAGACTCAGACGAGTCAAAGGGATGTTAGGAAGTATTTCTTCAGCCACAGAGTAGTCAGGAAGTGGAATAGTCTAGCAAGTGAGGTAGTGGAGGCAGGAACCATACAAAGCTTAAGACGAGGTATGATAAAGCTCATGGAGCAGGGAGAGAGAAGACGTAGTAGCGTTCAGTGAAGAGGCGGCACCAGGAGCTAAGTCTCGACCCCTGCAACCACAATTAGGTGAGCACGCGCGCGCGCGCGCGCGCGCACACACACACACACGTAGTCCCAATCTTTAAAAGAGACAGACATGAAGCACTAAACTACAGACCAGTGTCACTGACATGTATAGTATGCAAAGTCATGGAGAAGATTATCAGGAGAAGAGTGGTGGAACACCTAGAAAGGAATGATCTCATCAACAGCAGCCAACATGGTTTCGGGGACGGGAAATCATGTGTCACAAACCTACTGGAGTTCTATGACATGGTGACAGCAGTAAGACAAGAGAGAGAGGGATGGGTGGATTGCATTTTCTTGGACTGCAAGAGGGCGTTTGACACAGTTCCACACAAGAGATTAGTGCAAAAACTGGAGAACCAAGCAGGGATAACAGGGAAGGCACTACAATGGATCAGGGAATACTTGTCAGGAAGACAGCAGCGAGTCATGGTACGTGGCGAGGTGTCAGAGTGGGCACCTGTGACCAGCAGGGTCCCACAGGGGTCAGTCCTAGGATCAGTGCTGTTTCTGATACTTGTGAACGACATGACGGAAGGAATAGACTCCGAAGTGTCACTGTTTGCAGATGACGTGAAGTTGATCGAAGACCAGGCAGAACTACAAAGGGATCTGGACAGGCTGCAGACCTGGTCCAGCAATTGGCTCCTGGAGTTCAACCCCACCAAGTGCAAAGTCATGAAGATTGGGGAAAGGCAAAGAAGACCGCAGACGGAGTACAGTCTAGGGGGCCAGAGACTACAAACTTCACTCGAGGAAAAAGATCTTGGGGCGAGTATAACACCAGGCACGTCTCCTGAAGCGCACATCAACCAAATAACTGCTGCAGCATATGGGCGCCTAGCAAACCTCAGAACAGCATTCCGACATCTCAATAAGGAATCGTTCAGGACCCTGTACACCATGTACGTTAGGCCCATATTGGAGTATGCGGCACCAGTTTGGAACCCACACCTAGCCAAGCACGTAAAGAAACTAGAGAAAGTGCAAAGGTTTGCAACAAGACTAGTCCCAGAGCTAAGAGGTATGTCCTACGAGGAGAGGTCAAGGGAAATCAACCTGACGACACTGGAGGACAGGAGAGATAGGGGGGACATGATAACATACAAAATACTGAGAGGAATTGACAAGGTGGACAAAGACAGGATGTTCCAGTGATGGGATACAGCAACAAGGGAACACAGTTGGAAGTTGAAGACACAGATGAATCACAGGGATGTTAGGAAGTATTTCTTCAGCCACAGAGTAGTCAGGAAGTGGAATAGTTTGGGAAACGATGTAGTGGAGGCAGGATCCATACATAGCTTTAAGCAGAGGTATGATAAAGCTCAAGGTTCAGGGAGAGTGACCTAGTAGCGACCAGGGAAGAGGCAGGGCCAGGAGCTTGGACTCGACCCCTGCAACCTCAACTAGGTGAGTACAACTAGGCGAGTACACGCACACATACATAACGAAGAGGCGGGGCAGAAGCTGTGTAATCAACCTCTGCAATCACAAATAGGCGAGTGTACACACACACATACAGGAACCATACATAGTTTTAAAACGAGGTATGATAAAGCTCATGGAGCAGGGAGAGAGGACCTAGTAGCGATCAGTGAAGAGGTGGGGCCAGGAGCGATGTATCGACCCCTGCAACTACAAATAGGCGAGTACACACACACACACACACACACACACACACACACACACACACACACACACACACACACACACACACACACACACTAAAGCAGCAGAAACTGCTTATCAAAACTTTTATTGTGATCAATCATACGTGCCGATTCCACCAACACATTCTTTAGTGGTCACACACTTCAGTCAGTAGCCACACCTCTAACTTGTGTTAAGTAAAGGTCTTTATTACTTTGTACATACGTATGCCAGTGAATCACGTACCTTTATCCGGCCCGGTGACCTGGTGGCTAAAGCTCCCGCTTCACACACTGAGGGCCCGGGTTCGATTCCCGGCGGGTGGAAACATTTCGACACGTTTCCTTACACTATTGTCCTGTTCACCTAGCAGCAAATAGGTACCTGGGTGTTAGTCGACTGGTGTGGGTCGCATCCGGGGGGATAAGATTGAGGACCCCAATGGAAATAAGTTAGACAGTCCTCGATGATGCACTGACTTTCTTGGGTTATCCTGGGTGGATAACCCTCCGGGGTTAAAAATCCGAACGAAATCTTATCTTATCTTATATCACTAGAAATGTTACCCATACTATGGACTCCTCGCAAAATCTGACTATACTCCTCTATTTGTTGTTGGGTGTCCTCCAGTCGTTTTCACCCTATGGTAACTTAAACTCCCGGGCCTCGCCTCTTAACCATCAAGACTCGTGGCTCGTGCGCCTTCGGATCACATGTGAAAGATGCGAGTCCGATCCCAGCACAAATGGAAATGCTGGACATGTTTCCTTACTCTTGTTGCCTCTGTTCATCTAGTTAATATTAAACAGATACCTGGATATCATCGGATCAGGATTTTTTCAATTTAATACAGACAATGTCCCAGTATTAGAACAGAAAATAAGTTTGTTGTGCAGGTGAAATATTACTCCTATAAATATGCCCAGATAGTTGCACACGTGTCTCATTCATCAGGGACTTGGGTGTTAGTCTATTGTTGTGGGTCGTGTCCTGGGGAAGAGAATCAAAGCACTCCAATGGAAATATATTATCCTGGGTTATCAATTCTGCGAATTAATAATCCAAATAAATCTTCCTAGTCGGGATGGTTCTATGAATCTGTGGATTTCGTCTTATCTTAAATAATCCCTACTTATGAAATTAGATTAATGTCTCAAACGTGTGTGAGAGCTTTCAGTTGCGTATGCGAGTCTACGTTTATTTACCTTGAGATCGCGACGTGATTTATTTGTTAAAATTGCCTGTATGAGCAGGCATGCAATGGATATCGCAACGAGCGATAATGGATATGCAAGTCACTGGACTGATGGATAAGCAGTTATCTATTAGCTGCTTATCTATCCCTCTTTGTAATTAGTATTTTATATGTAAACCACACAATGTAACCAATATTTCATAATATGTAAACCCCACATTGTAATCTTTACAGAAAAATAAAAAATTGTATGTGTCAATTCCGTGGCATTGATGCACGAGCAGGCAAGTGGGAAAGCCTCAGTTACCCATTTTATTTTTGATCCGTTTTCGGTCTTCACAAGCGTTTTCTGTGAAAAGCGCTTATGGTATACTTATTTCACCAGGTATAAATACTGAAAAAAAAATTATTATTTTCTCATATCATGTGTTAGCGCTAAACCCGGAGGGATTATACAGCACCTGTGAGAGAAGGGATGGAAGGCATTCAGTCTTAATTCAGGGAACTGGAATACAAACCCAATTTTCTAGATCAAAAGCCCTTCACCAGTGCCTATGTAATCAATGTAATTGTATCTGTGTATACCTGAATAAACTTACTTACATCAAGGAACTTCCCTTGAGGGGTTATTTTCACATAAAATCATCATCATACTTTTTACATATGAAGCATCTACATTGATGAATTCTACATTAACATTGCAGGTATACATATTGGCTCATGCTTTAAGCATGGATAACCCAAATATCATTCTTGTAATTCCAGTGGGTTCAAGAGCTGCATTTGCCGGGGTCCTACTTATTAATTAAAACTGGTCTGTGCTTTATGGTCCCTGGCCTTCCCATCTAGCTCGTTCCGAGGATCCAGGTTCAGTCCCGGGCATGGTGGGGCTGGAGAGAGACGTATTATCTGGAGTTTATCTGGAGAGAGTTCCGGGGGTCAACGCCCCCGCGGCCCGGTCTGTGACCAGGCCTCCTTAGGTCAGTGTCCCAGGATGCGACCCACACCAGTCGACTAACACCCAGGTACCCATTTTACTGATGGGGAACATAGACAACAGGTGGAAAGAAACACGTCCAATGTTTCTACTCTGGCTGGGAATCGAACCCAGGCCCTCACCGTGTGAAGCGAGAGCGTTAACCACCAGGCCACCAGAGCCCTAAAGGGGACAAAGAGTACGGAAAAAGAAGACTTATAGGCAAGTCTCCTAACACCTGCTGTCTCTGTTTACTAAACTGCAAATAGATACCTAGCCGTTCCAAGTTAAACGACTGCTGTGGGTTGCATCCTTGGAAAGAACCTAATGACCTAAATAGAAATAAGCCATGCTGTTTGTTTAGCTCACTTAACTGAGCATGAAGAAATGATAAGATAGAGATAAGATTTTGTTCGGATTTTTAACCCCAGAGGGTTAGTCACCCAGGATAACCCAAGAAAGTCAGTGCATCATCGAGGGCTGTCTGTCTTATTTCCATTGGGGTCCTCAATCTTGTCCCCCAGGATGTGACCCACACTAGTCGACTAACACCTAGGTAACTATTTGCTGCTAGGTGAACAGGGCAACAGGTCTAAGGAAATGCGTCGAAATGTTTCCAACCCACCTGGAATCAAACCCAGGCCCTCCACATGTGAAGCGAGAGCTATGCCAGCCAGGCCAGGCCATGGAATTAACCTTCCATGGTCAATAATTTGAATACAACTCTTATTTCTACTTCCCAAAAACATAAGTAACAAACTGTTCCTTAAGATCCCTCCCTGCCTTAGTGTTTTTAATTTCCACTTAAGCTAAATGAACAGATTTTTGGGGGGAATTACAGTGGTACCTAAGTATTCGTCCGCTTTGGAATAAGTCCAGCTTGGTATATGTCCTGTTTGGATGCGAAAATTTTTGCTTGGTATACGACCTTTGTCTTGGGCCCAAGCTACCCTTGTTTACCTCTCTCTCGAGACAAAGCCATGACTGCCCAATAGCGTCAGTACTATCGCCCACTGCATAACTCTCATTGACAAAGCCTGGCAGGAAGTTTCATACAGAACAATGAACTCTGCTTGGAGGAATTCGTAGCCAGAAGCAGTGGCTTAAAGGGACTTTGAGGGGTTTGAGGCTGTCTATAGCGGAGGATATTGTCTCTCTGGGCAGGTCTATGGGTCTGGATGTGATTGATGGTGATGTGGAGGAGTTAGTGGAGGGGCACAGGAAAGAGCTGACCACTGAGGAGCTGCAGGAACTTGAGAAGGAGGAGCACAAGACTAAGATCGATGCATTCTCTTCAGGCTCGGAAGAGGAGACAGAACAAGCCCCTACTTCATTAATCAAGGAAATCTTTGCTAAATGGATGGACGTCAAAATCTTTGCAGAAAAGTACCACCCCAACAAAGCCATAAAAGCATTGTCTGGAATGACCAGATAATGTCACACTTCCAAAACATCCTGAGGAGAAGGCAGAAGTTAAAGTTAAACCTGGTAAGCTTCAACCAGATCCAAATACGAAGAGAGACAGGAAAGAGAAAGGGACTCTCCTTCCAAACAATAACATTTCCTCCTCCTCCCTTCTCAGCACTATCCTAGTAGGAACTCGGCTCTGTTCAGCAAAGTAAAGAGAGGTTAAATTTGCATTTATTTCATCTAATTCTTTTGTATTTATGTATATGTTTTAGTATTAAACAGTGTTTAAATTACATATTTTAGTATTAAGCAGTGTTTAAATTATTTTATACAACTCCATCAATGTATAACATGCCAATAACAAGAGGATTTTTTCATTGGAACGGATAAATCGTTTTTCCTATATATTTCTTATAGGAAAATTCGTTTACTACATGTCCTGTTCGGTAAAAGTCCAAGGTCCTGGAACTGATTAAGGACGTATACCGAGATACCACTGTACTGCACAACAGCTTTTGAATGTTAAAACACCATTCCTATTTTGACTACTTTGTTCCTATTGTAGTGTATCTCCTTTTATTGTAACTGATTTTTATACTGTTAAGTTACTTAGCTTTTTTAATTATTAAGGATATAATCATGGCTGATTTCTACTTTAACTTACAGCTAGGCTTTAAATATTAAGATATTACAAGGACCCCAATGGAAGTAAGTCACTGTTTTTTTGTTTTTTTTGGGAATATCCTGGGTAATTTACACATATGCTAAACTATGTATGATACCTGGAGGGTGTTCAGAGGGACAACGCCCCTGTGGCCTGGTTCATAACCTAACTTACTATCAGTTGCTGTGCAAGCTGAGAGAGGAGCCCCTACATTTCATAGCCTCAACCCTTGACAGCTGAATGCACATTAGTTGTAGTTGTTTAGGTCACTCATGCTTCAAATGGAAGTGATGAGTTGAATTCCAGCATTCAGAAAGTTGACATGATGAACAATATTTAAGGCATATAGATAAAAAATCATGTTGTGTTAATGGAAAATTTTAACTTTAGCCAAATTGACTGAACTTGGTTCTGGCAAACATTCTCTGATACATGATTTTGAGGTTATTGAAGAGCTTGGGAAAGCAATCACAAATCACTTAGTCACTATCTCACATAATTACCTAGAAAACAATAATAAAAATGTCCTCAATTATTGCTCTGCAGATTATATCTACCTGGAGGTTGTTTTGAGCATCAATGCCCCAGCAGCCTGGTCTATGTCCAGGCCTCCTGGTAAATCAAGGCCTAATGAACAAGGCTATTACTGCTGGTCGCATGCAATTCAACATATAAACCGCAGACTGGTCAGGCACTAACTTAAAATATCTATCCAGTTTCCTTTTGAAGACAGCCAGGGGTCTACTGGTAATCCATCTAATGCATGATGGGAGACTGTTGAACAATCTTGGGCCCTGTACACTAGTGTTTTCTCTTAGTTTACCCATGGTATCCCTGCTTGTCATAGAGGGTGTTGCACCATCTGCCAAGACTTAGGCTCTCATAGGGAGTGATTTCTGTGAAAAGATTCAGAACCAGTCCCTATAGGATTTTTCAGGTGTAAATTATGTATTTTTCTTGCTTGCATTCCAAGGAGCACAGGTCAAAGGACTTCAAATGTTCCCAGTAACTTTGGTGCTTGACTGAACTTATATGTGCAGTGAAGGTTCTCTGTACATTCTCCAGCTCTGCAATTTCACATACCTTGAAAGGGGCTGTTAGTTATGGCAGAATTCTAGCCTAGAGAGAACAAGTGACTTAATGACGATCATCACTGATGTGGCATCCCTAGTTGTGAAGGTTCTCATTATTTGTCCTATCATTTTCTTAGACGTTATAACGACACTGTTGTGATATGTGAAGCTGGAGATCCTTTGACATTATCACTCCTAAGTCCTTCGTATCAGTTTTCAGCTCTATTGTGTGGTTAGAATTTATTATATACTTCAATCTAGCTTTTATATCCTCAAATTTTCCACTAAGTAACAAATTTGTCCTCACTGAGCATCATATTGTTTTCTGTGGCCATTGGAAGATTTGGTTTATATCTTCTTGGAGATTTACAGTGTTCTCAATGGATAACACTCATACAAATCCTTGCATCATCAGCAAAGGAAGGCACAGTGCTATCTACCTTCTTAGAGTTTACCTGGAGGTTATCCTGGGGATAAGTGCCCCCATGACCCAGTCCATAACCAGGCCACTTAGTGGATCAGAGCCTGATCAACGAGGCTGTTACTGCTGGCGGCACGTAGGCCAATGTACGAACCACAGCCCGCTTGATCCGGCACTGATTTTAGGTATCTGTCCAGTTCCCTCTTGAAGACAATCAGGGGTCTAATGGAAATTCCCCTTATGGCTGGTGGGAGGCTGCTGAACCGTCTTAAGTCCCGAACACTTATTGTGTTTTCTCTCGGTGTACTAATGGCACCCCTAATTTCACTGGGGGCATGTTGCATTGCCTGCCAAGTATTTTGTTTTCATAGGGAGTGATTTCTGTGTGAAGATTAGGGACCAGTCCCTCCAGTATCTTCCAGGTGTAGATTATGAGGTACAGTAGACCCCCGAGTTTCATGATTAATCCATTCCAGAGAGTCTGCCGAATGGCGAAACCATTTTCCCCATAAGAAATAATGGAAGTAAAATTAATCCGTTCACACCCAAAAATATTAAAATATTTTTTTCCAAATTAAATAAAGATTTACATACTGAAAACAATGAAAAATCAAGTACATACATCTATAAAATAATATTAACTTTACACTAACCTTTACTGAAGACTTCTGGGTGGATGGAAGACAGGAGGAGGGGATAGGAGGAAGGTGTACACTATTGTTTGGAAAGAGAATCTCCTTCCATTAGGACTTCAGGTACCAAGTCCTTATCTGGGGTTACTCCCCTTCTTTGTTATTTAACCTTTTCAGGGTCCGTCCCGTAGATCTACGGCTTCACGTTGAGTGTCCAAACTGTAGATCTACGCCAAAATTCTAGCGCCGTCAAATTCAGCACGATAATGCTCATAGGCCTACATGTGAGAGAACGGGTCTGCGTGGTGGGTATGCGCCATAAACAAAAAATCTAGGTGCCCGCATAGCATTGTGGGAATGCCGGCTCAGTTACCCTTGTTCACCATGCCTTGTCGCAAGGCAGCTCTCACTCCAAGGAAAATTGGGACTCTCCTCTTCCTATCTGATAGTTCTGACACTGATGGAAGTGGAAATGAAGACAAATTCTTTGGCTTTGATCAGTTCGTGACCGAAAGTTATGACCAGGATATCGATAATAGTGCAGAAAACCCTGACGATCCTCAACCTTCTACTTCTGGTGTGGGCACTCGTCAGTCACGGTCAGTTGTACCTCAATGCAAGAGAAAACTTTTATTTTCGCGTGGCCAGGCCTCTGACTTCAGTAATGATGATGATAGTGACGTGGATTGTGATTTTATTGCTCTTGACGATCATTTGAGTAGTGATAGTGAGGAATCATATTCACCAGTGAAGCGTCGGTATGTATGCCGCCACATGCGCTCGGGTAGTGTACCCTATGCCATGTCCAGGGGATGGAGTACATCCCGGAGTACATCCCGTGGCCCTACACCAGGTATAGATAGTGAAAGTGAGGATGATGTGGCTACACTTGGCATGGATAGACCACAGGCATCAGTAGATGGTGGTAGTGGTGATGGTAGTGCCACGGCCATGCGTGCCTCACCAGCCCAGGCTGGGACCCACGCTGCTGACTCCGCAGTTCAAGAACAAAGCGGAGCGTCAGCCACCAGCCCACCACAACCACAACTACCCACACAACCAGCCTATGATGTCCAGTATCCACCAGCAAACCGTATCTGGGATTGGCAGCAAAATCTCAATTTTGTTCCCAAGCCCCACCACTTTCATGACTCAAAGTGGAATTCAACCAACTTGTCCCCTTGGAAATACTGCAAATGAACTGGAATTCTTTGAACTATTCTTTGACCAGCCATTGATGAAAACTATTGTCAGGAAAAGTAATAAGTATTTTGAGTACACCATGGCAAATACAATCATATCACCACAGTCAAGACTACACCGGTGGAAAGTGACGACTGTTGCGGAAATGTATTTGTTTTTGCAACAATAATGCTCATGCCTCATGTCTATAAGCATAATATAAAAGCATACTGGTCCACAGATCGGCTAATTTCTACCCCGGTCTTCAGTGAAATCATCCCAGTGAACAGGTTTATCTTACTGTTACGTATGTTGCACTTCTCTGACAAAACCAGTCCTGACAGAAGTGACAGGTTATACAAGATTAGAAATGTTTTTATGTATCTCAAACAAAAGTTCAGAATGTACTTTTATCCATTCAAGAATCTTGTAATTGACAAGTGTTTGATTTTGTTCAAAGGTAGGCTGTCATTCAAGCAGTATATACCGAGCAAGAGGAAGCGCTTTGGTATAAAAGTGTTTGTACTCTGTGACTGTGACAGTGGCCTGGTATTGGATATTGTTGTATACACGGGAAGTAAAACATTGAAAGATACCAATATGTTATTGGGTATCTCAGGTGACATAATGAGAAGCATGATGGCGCCTTATCTTGGTAAGGGGGTATACAGTGGACCCCCGGTTAACGAACTTTTTTCATTCCAGTAGTATGTTCAGGTGCCAGTACTGACCGAATTTTTTCCCATAAGGAATATTGTGAAGTAGATTAGTCCATTTCAGACCCCCAAACATACACGTACAAACGCACTTACATAAATACACTTACATAATTGGTCACATTTGGAGGTAATCGTTATGCGGGGGTCCACTGTACATTATATACCGATAACTGGTACACAAGCCCATTACTCAGTGATTTCTTGCGAGTGAACAAGACAGATGTGTGTGGCACAGTGCGTTTTAATCGTAAACATATGCCCAGGCTCAATGCAGGTGCTCGTGGTGATGACGTGCAGGTGTTTACTGCCAATGACATCATGGCATTACAGTGGCATGACAACCGATATGTCACACTGTTGACAACCATTCACCGTAATGAAATGCAAGAGAGTGGCAAAGTTGATCGAGTGACTAATGAACGCATCTGAAAACCAGTGACAGTGATTGATTATACACAAAACATGCGCTTGGTTGACAAATGTGACATGCAGATTGGCTTTGTTGATTGTGTTCGTAAAAGTTACAAGTGGTACATGAAACATTTCTTCAATCTCATGGACATTTCAATGCTCAATGCATATATGTACCAAATGAAGACTGGCAACAGACCACCATATGGTGAATTTTGTTTGTCTGTTGTCAGACAACTCATAATGAAGTACAGTGGACCCTCAACCAGCGATGGCATCGATTAACGATAAATCTGACTAGCGATACATTTTAACGCAAAAATTTTGCCTCGACTAGCGCTTAAAAACCCGACCAGCGCTATTCGTTCCGTACCATACGCGTCCACTTTGGCCTGAGCGCGCCTCACTTGTCCCTTTGGTGCCAGTGTTTACAAGCCAGCCAGCCACTGCGGTCGCTTCCAAACATACAACTGGAACATTTCATATTATCACAGCCTTTTTAGTGATTGCACCTGCAAAATAAGTCACCATGGGCCCCAAGAAAGCTTCTAGTGCCAACCCTACAGCAAAAAGGGTGAGAATTACTATGGAGATGAAGAAAGAGATCATTGATAAATATGAAAGTGGAGTGCATATCTCTGAGCTGGTCAGGTTGTATAATAAACCCCAATCAACCATCGCTACTATTGTGGGCAAGAAAACGGCAATCAAGGAAGCTGTTCTTGCCAAAGGTGCAACTATGTTTTCGAAACTGAGATCGCAAGTGATAGAAGATGTTGAGAGACTGTTATTGGTGTGGATAATCGAGAAACAGATAGCAGGAGACAGCATCTCTCAAGCAATCATATGTGAAAAGGCTAGGAAGTTGCATGACGATTTAATTAAAAAAATGCCAGCAACTAGTGATATGAGTGAATTTAAGGCCAGCAAAGGTTGGTTTGAGAGATTTAAGAAGCGTAAATGGCATTTCATTAGTGTGATAAGGCATGGCGAGGCTGCCAGTTCGGACCACAAATCGGCTGAAAAATATGTGCAGGACTTCAAGGAGTACATAGACAGTGAGGGACTCAAACCTGAACAAGTGTTTAATTGTGACGAAACAGGCCTGTTTTGGAAGAAAATGCCAAGCAGGCCGTACATTACTCAGGAGGAAAAGGCACTCCCAGGACATAAGCCTATGAAAGACAGGCTTACTCTGTTGATGTGTGCCAATGCTAGTGGTGATTGCAAAGTGAAGCCTTTATTGGTGTATCACTCTGAAACCCCCAGAGTGTTCAGGAAAAACAATGTCCTCAAGGCTAATTTGTGTGTGCTGTGGAGGGCAAACAGTAAGGCATGGGTCACTAGGGACTTTTTCTATGACTGGTTACACCATGCATTTGCCCCCAATGTGAAAAATTACCTAATTGAAAAGAAATTAGACCTTAAGTGCCTCCTGGTATTAGACAATGCCCCTGGTCATCCTACATATGTGGCAGAGCGACTTTCTAGGGACACGAGCTTCATTAAGGTGAAGTTTTTGCCTCCTAATACCACTCCTCTCCTGCAGCCCATGGACCAGCAGGTTATTTCCAACTTCAAGAAACTGTACACAAAAGCTATGTTTGAATGGTGCTTTGTAGTGACCTCAGAAACTCAACTGACTAAGAGAGTTTTGGAAAGATCATTTTACCATCCTCAATTGTGTAAACATTATAGGTAAGGCTTGGGAGGAAGTGACTAAGAGGACATTGAACTCTGCTTGGAAAAAACTGGCCAGAATGTGTAGACAAAAGGGATTTTGAAGGGTTTGAGGCTAACCCTGAGAATCCTATGCCAGTTGAGGAATCCATTGTGGCATTGGGGAAGTCCTTGGGGTTGGAGGTTAGTGGGGAGGATGTGGAAGAGTTGGTGGTGGAGGACAGTGAAGAACTAACCACTGATGAGCTGCTAGATCATCTTGAACAGCAAGAGGGCAGACCTGAGGAAACTGCTTCGGAGGGGAGGAGAGAGAAATTGAAGAAGTTGCCTACTTCTAAGATAAAGGAAATGTGTGCAAAGTGGCTTAAAGTGCAAACCTTTTTTGATGAAAATCACCCTGACACAGCTACTGCAAGCTGTGTTGGCAACCTGTACACTGACAATGTTGTGAACCACTTTAGGAAAGTCATAAAGGAACGAGAGGTACAGGTATCTATGGACAGATATGTTGTGCGACAGAAGTCCAGTGACTCTGAAGCTGGTCCTAGTGGCATTAAAAGAACAAGGGAAGTAACCCCAGAAAAAGACTTGCTGCCTCAAGTGCTAATGGAAGGGGATTCCCCTTCTAAACACTAACACCTCTCCCCTCCTCCCATCCCATCAATCATCACCAGATCTTCAATAAAGGTAAGTGTCATGTAACTGTGCATGTAATCTTCAGTTTGTGTGTATTAAAATTAATATTTCATATGGTAAAATTTTTTTTTTTCAATACTTTTGGGTGTCTTGCACGGATTAATTTGATTTCCATTATTTCTTATGGGGAAAATTAACTTGACTAATGATAATTTTGACTAACGATGAGCTCTCAGGAACGGATTAATATCGCTGGTTGAGGGTCCACTGTACCAGGTAACGACACCTGCTATACAACAAGGTCCTCGAACTCCTCAGGATATACCCAAGCGTTTGAGGAGGGAAGGTAATCATTTCATAATACAGCTTCCTTCAACTCAGAAGAAATTTGCTCAGAAGAGATGCATCGTCTGTGCACAAACAAAACGACGGCAACAAAGACGCAAAGACACTCGGTTTATGTGTGAGGAATGTAAAGTACCTCTGTGCATGGTGCCTTGTTTCAAGGAGTTCCACAAGCTCCAGCAGCTCTAAAACCATGTCCAGTGATTGTAAATATGTAAATATATGATAGAACGTTAGTATTATACAAGATTTGTGCATGTTTATTGTAATAAACAACAGTGGTAAACAATAATATGATAATAACTTTAGTGTGGTTATTGTGTTCAATACAGTGAGTTTATATATATACATTATATACAGTATTGGTCTCTCAGGCCCCAAATATTAGTAGGAAAAGAAAAAATTAGAAAAGAAAAAATACAAAAAACGGTAAACAAAGTAACGTGCATATGTGGAAATCGTCGCTGTTGCCACCACCACGTCATTTGGGGTAAACTTCTCGGCACTGTATCTCGGTAAGTACTGATCAGAGAATTTTTTTTTTGTCTTATTACCTTCACAAAAATATACTCTTTAATTCTGTAAGAAAAAATAATTTTTTTTTTTTTTTTTTTTTTTCAAAATTTCTTGGACACTGGAGCACCACTTCTGATTTTGGCCTTGGACCCTGAAGGGGTTAAAGACACTGGGAACAACTTGAGAGTCACTGGATCCCTGTCGCACAAAATATCTGTCCAGAGAGCTCTGTTTCTGGCGTTTCTTTAAGATTTGTCTGAAGTGGGACACAACACTGTCATTGTACATGTTGCCAATACAGCCTGCATCAGCTTTGTTAGGGTGAAGTTCATCCATAAATGTTTGCACTTCAGTCCATTTTGCAAAAATGTCCTTAATCTTTGAAGAAGGCACCTTTCTCCATCTCTCTTCCTCCTCCTCTGCAGCAATTTCCTGAGCTGTGATCTCTTGCTGTTGCAGATGAAGCTCTTGCAGTTCTTCAGTGGTTAGCTCTTCCCTGTGGTCCTCCGCCAACTCTTCCACATCCTTGCCACTCACCTCCAACCCCAGGGACTTCCCCAATGCCACAATAGATTCCACAACTGGCATAGGCTCCTTAGGGTCAGTCCCAAACCCTTCAAAATCCCTCACTTGTACACATTCTGGCCACAATTTTCTCCAAGCAGAATTCAAAGTTCTGCAAGTCACTCCTTCCCAAGCCTTACCTATAAGGTTTATGCAAGTGAGGATACTGAAGTGATCTTTCAAGAGCTCTCTTAGGGTCAATTCAGTGTCTGAGGTCACTTCAAAGCACTTTTTAACCCTTTCAGGGTCCAAGGCCAAAATCTGAAGTCACGCACCAGTGTCCAAGAAATTTTGAAAAAAAAAAAAAAATTATTTTTTCTTACAGAATTAAAGAGCATATTTTTGTGAAGGTAATAAAACAAAAAAAATTAGAATCTGATCAGTACTTACCGAGATACAGTGCCAAGAAGTTTGTAGAAAATGATGTGGTGGCGGCAACATCGACGAATTCCACATACGCGTATTATATTATTTTGTTGTTTTAGTTGTTTTTTCTTTTCTTTTCCAATTTTTTTTTTATTCTACTAACATTTGGGGCCTGAGAGACCAATACTGTATATAATGTATATATATAAACTCACTGTATTGAACACAATAACCGCACTAAAGTTATCATCATATTATTGTTTACCACTGTTGTTTATTACAATAAAAAATGCACAAATATTGTATAATACTAATGTTCTATCATATTATTTCCCAATTTACAATCATGGACATGGTTTTGAAACTGCTGGAGCTTTTTGGAACTCCTTGAAAAAAGGGCCCAAAATGCACAGAGGCCCCTTACTTTCCCTCACACAAAAAAACCGAGATGTCTTTCCCGTTTTTGTTGCCGTCGTTTTGTTTGTGCACAGACAATGATCTTTCGGAGAAAAATTTCTTTTGGTTAAAGGGAAGTTTGTTTTATGAAATGATCCCCTTTCTTTTTCAAACGTTGGGTATATTGTGATGAATTGGGGGACCTTTGTTGTATTGCGGTGTTGTTAGGGGGGAAATTCTTTTATGATTTGTCTGACAACAGACAAAAAAATTTTCCCATAGGGTTGGTTTTTTCCGTCTTATTGGTACATTTTTATAGGGTTTTCAGCATTGAAATGTCCATAAAGAGGAAAAAAAAAGCTTGGTCCCCACTTTTTACTTTACGAACACAGTCAAAAAAACCCCAAACCCTGCATGTCCCCACTTGTCAACCAAGCGCATGTTTTGTGTATAATAAAATCACGGGTAAAGGGTTTTTTCGAAAAAAATTTTCATTAGTCATCGTTTCAACTTTCCCACTGTCTTGATTTCTTTTACGGTGAATGGTTGTCAAAAAATGTGACATCTCGTTTGTCATGCCACCTAATGCCCTGTTTGTCTTTGGGCAGTAAACACCTGCACGTCATCCCCACGAACACCTGCGTTGAGCCGGGGCATAGGGTTTTACGTTTTAGAACGCACTGTCCCAACAAAAATCTTTTCTTGTTCCTCGCATAAAATTTAACTGAGTAATGGGCTTGTGTACCATTTTATGGGGTATAAAATGTTTTGGCCCTTCCCAAAGAAAAAGGGGCCATCATGTTTTTTTCATTTATTTTCACCGGAAAATCCCCAAATTAACATCTTGGTATCTTTCAATTTTTTTACTCCCCTTTGTTTACAAAAATACCCAACCCCAGGCCTGTCACAATCACAGAGAACAAAAAATTTTATCCCAAAAGCGGTTCCTCTTGCTCGGTATATACTGCTTGAATGCAGTCTCCCTTTGAACAAAATCAAAGATTTCGTAAATTTAAAAGATTCTTAATGGTTTAAAAATATAAATTAACCCTTTTTTTTGGATACATGGGAAAAAATTTTTAAAATTTTTTTTAAACCCGTCATTCTGTTAGGCCTGGTTTTTTAAGGGAAATTTTCAAAAAATACGTAACAGTAAAAAAACCTGTTCATGGTATTATTTTTTTTTTACTGGGAAGGGGTGGGGGAAAATTTTCCGATCTGTGGACCCGTATGCTTTTATATTATGCTTATAGACGGGGAGGCATAAGCAATTTTTGTTTCAAAAAAGGGAAATACATTTCTGCAAAAAAAGTCGTCTCTTTCCACCTGTTTTTGTTTGCTGTGGTGATAAGATCGTATTTGCATGGTGTACTGAAAATACTTATTATTTTCCCTGACATAATTTCCATCAATGGCTGGTCAAAAAATAATTCAAAGAATTCCAGTTCATTGGCCGGGGTTTCCCAGGGGACAGGTAGGTAGAATTCCACTTTGCGAGTCATCAAAGTGGGGGAGGGCTGGGAAAAAAATTGGGATTTGCTGCCAATCCCAGATAGGGTTTGCTGGGGATACGGGAAACTTCATAGGCTGGTTTGTAGGGTGGTTGTGGCGGGCTGGTGGGGGGAACGCTCCGCTTTGTCCTTAAACTGACGAGTCGCAGCGTGGGTTCCCGCGTGGCACAGCGAGTCACGCATGGCGGTGCCATACCACCCCCAGCACCACTAACACCATCACTGATGTCTGTGGCCCATCCTTTGCCAAGTGTAGCCACATCATCTCATATCACTACCTAAAATGGGTGTAGGGCCACGGGATGTACTCCGGGATGTACTCCGGGATGAACTCCGTCCCTGGGCACAGCATAGGGTACACTCCCCGAGCGCATGCGGCGGCGAACATACCGACGCTTCACTGGTGAATATGTTTTCCTCACTATCACTACTCGAATGATCGTCGAGCGCAATAAAATCACAATCCACGTCAGAATCATCGTCATTACTGAAGTCAGAGGCCAGGCCACGGGAAAATATTAGTTTTCTCTTACGTTTAGGAACACCCGACCGTGAGTCACGAGTGCCCACACCAGAGGTAGAAGGTCGAGGATCGTCGGGGTTTTCTGCACTTTTTATCGATATCTGGTCATTATTTTCGGTCACTAACTTATCAAAGCCGTAGAATTCGTCTTCATTTCCACTTCCATCAGTGTCAGAACTATCAGACAGGAAGAGCTGACTTGCGACGAGACATGGTGAACAAGGGTGACTGAGCCGGCGTTCCCACAATGCTATGCAGGTGCCTAGATTTTTTGTTTATGGCGCACACCCACGGCGCAGACCCATTCTCTCATATGTAGGCCTATGAGTGCTTTCGCGCTAAATTTGACGGCGCTAGAATTTTGGCGTAGATCTACGGTTTGGACACTCACCGACCAGCCGTAGATCTACGGGACGGACCCTGAAAGGGTTAAACACTGCTTTGGTGTACAGTTTTTTGAAGTTTGAAATGACCTGTTGGTCCATGGGCTGGATGAGAGGAGTTGTATTAGGGGGCAAGAGCATCACCGTGATGAAACTAAACTCCTCCACTATTTGCTCTTCCAAGTCTGGAGGATGAGCAGGAGCATTGTCCATTACCAGGAGGCACTTGAGTGGCAATTTATTTTCCAGGAGGTATTTCTTCACACTGGGGCCAAACACTTCATTAAACCAGTCTAGGAAAATTCCCCTTGTGACCCATGCCTTATTGTTAGCCTTCCACATCACACACAAATTACTCTTGGTGACACTGTTTTTCTTGAACACACTTGGATTTTCAGAGTGATACACCAGTAAAGGCTTGACTTTGCAATCCCCACTAGCATTACTACAAAACATGGTATAAACCTTGGTAATAAATACCGACAAGTTGGTTTAGAAAGACACGTAAGCAAAACACTATAACATATTTATTAGAAAACGTTTCGGTCCCCGGGACCCTTTATCAAGGTCCCCGGGGCCGAAACGTTTTCTAATAAATATGTTATAGTGTTTGCTTACGTGTCTTTCTAAACCAACTACAAAACATGCAAGTAAGCCTATCCATCATAGGCTTGTGTCCTGGGAGTGCCGTTTCCTCCTGCGTGATGTAGGTCCTCTTTGGCATTTTCTTCCAAAAGAGGCCTGTTTTGTCACAATTAAACACTTGTTGGGGTTTGAATTCTCCAGTGTCTACGCACTCCGTAAACTCCTGTACAAATTTCTCAGCTGCTTTTTTGTCAGAACTGGCAGCCTCACCATGCCTTATCACACTGTGAATGCCACTACGCTTCTTAAATCTCTCAAACCAACCTTTGCTGGCCTTAAAATCACAAGCATCACCACTTATTGCAGGCATTTTCTTTACGAGATCATCATGCAACTGCCTTGCCTTTTCACATATTATCAGCTGTATAATACTATCTCCTGCTAATTGTTTTTAGGTAATCCACACCAACAATAACCTTTCCACTTCTTCCAGGATTTGCGATCTCTTTTTTGTCAGCATATCTACCCCTTTTGCAACAACAGCACACTTTCCTTTCCCTTCGCCACGATTGAAGTGATGGTTGAATGGGGTTTGCCATACATCCTGGAAAGTTCTGTAACACGCACTCCTCTCTCATATTTTTCAATGATTTCCTTCTTGAATTCGATTGTGTTCCTTGCTTTCTTTAACAAAGGGCTTGTACTAGCTTTCCTTGGGTCCATGGTGACTTATTTAGCAGTTGCAAGCACAAAAAACAATGGATTATTATGAAATGTATTGTATGAACCCGCGGGGTGATGGTCACGTGCTGGTAAACAATGGCACACCGAGTGTGAATGGTGCGGGAGACTGGCTTTGTGTGTGCGGTGATGGACAGATGGGTACCGGATGGTCGCTGAATCATGAGTCCAATCACGAACTGCAAGGCTAAATTTTGCCAAAAAAACTTGCCAAAAGTCGGATTTCACGAAAGTCGATGCCAATGAAACTCGGGGGTCCACTGCATCTCTCTCACCTGCACTCCAGTGAGTACTAGTCAAGTGCTTCCAAGCATTCCCAGTAGTTAAAGTGTTTGATGGAACTTTTATGTGCAGTAAAGGTTCTTTGTACATTCTCTACAACTGCAATTTCACCTGCCTTGAATGGAGATGTTAATGTTCAGCAGTATTCCAGCCTAGAGAGCAAGTGAAGGCGAGATCCTCAGACATTACCACTTCCAGGTCCTTCACATTACAGCCTCTCCTCACTTAGCAACATACAGTGGACCCTCGGGTGACGATGGCATCGGCTAACACCAAAATCGGATAGTGGCACATTTTTGTGTCAAAATATTGGCTTGGCTAATGCCCAAGAACTCGGTTAAGGACATTCGTCTTGAACGTGTCCTCGTGGCCTGAGCCCATGTAAAGCCAGTGTGCCATTGTTTACAAGCCAGGGACGACAATTCCACGCATACATGTGATATATTTTGTATTATTCCATTGTTTTTAGTGTATGTAACTACTAAATAAGCCATCATGGGCACAAAGAAATCCTCTAGTGCCAGCCCTGTGGTAAAGAAGGAAAGAAGCACAACAGAATTTGAGAAAAAACTCGTAGCAAAGTACATACCAAAGTGGAGGAGGAAGAGAGAGGGAAGAATGTGCCTTCTGCAGTGATTCAGTGATTCTACGATATGTACGATACTAAAGCAGCAGGTATTGATAAAGGCTATAGTGCCAGCCAGCGATAAAGTGTAGAATTAACAGTGTTGCATGCAAGTTAAGCAAGTAAGCGATAGAAAACGACACGAAAGTAACTCTCCAATGTTGTTGAATGTGTATCGGGCCAATGAACATACACCGGCCTGCTATCTTCCACCACCCTAAACCTCTGCCAGCATCTCCTCCATCAAGCTAATTAAACATCTCTTCCAAGCTAAGTCTAAATATAAAAGGACCCCAATGGAAAACCTAAGTCACTTTTTTCTGTTATCCTAGGTACTTTACACATATGCTGCTATGTACGATAATCTATGAACGTAACTATTTGTGTATACCTGAATAAACTTACTTATTTATAAATTAAAATGTAAATATTTCTCATTTATAAATTACATACATTGTTAAAGTGTGAACAGTGGTGGTGGGTTCTGCCTCCACCTCCACTACCACTAAGTACAGCTTCTCTCAGTGGCCCTTATAACCCCAATAACACCACCACCACCACCACTTACTCCTCACATACATACCTTTGAAGAATTTCGAGAGTATATCTACTCTCTGAGCCTGGCCATGGGCCAGGCTCGTCTGGTGCTTGCCTGGTCAACCAGGCTGTTGCTGCTGAAGGCCCGCTGCCCCACATATCCATCACAGCCTGGTTGATCTGGCACCTGGTGAAGATACTTGTCTAGTTTCCTCTTGAAGGCTTCAACACTTGTTCCAGCAGTGTTTCTGATATCTTCTGATTTTTATTATTATCACACTGGCCGATTCCCACCAAGGCAGGGTGGCCCGAAAAAGAAAAACTTTCACCATCATTCACTCCATCACTGTCTTGCCAGAAGGGTGCTTTACACTACAGTTTTTAAACTGCAACATTAACACCCCTCCTGATAACATGTTGAAAAGTCTGGGACCCCGGATGCTGATACAATGTTCCCTTATTGTCCCCACCGCACCCCTGTTCCTCACTGGGTTTATTTTACACTTCCTCCCATATCTCTCACTCCAGTATGTTGTTATGGCAGTGTGCAGAATTGGGACCAAGCCCTCGAGTACCTTCCAGGTATATATTATCATGTACCTCTCTCTCCTCCGCTCCAATGAGTACATGTTCAAAACTTGCAGGCGTTCCCAGTAGTTTAGGTGCTTTACTGGCTCAATGTGAGCTGTAAACGATCTCTGTATTTGTTCCAGCTCTGATATTTCTCCTGCCCTGAACGGGGCCGTCAGCACTGAGCAACATTCTAAGTGAGGGAGCACTAGCGATTTGAAGAGTGTCACCATCGGCATTGTTTCCCTTGTTTTGAAAGTTCTCAATACCCACCCCGTCATCTTCTTGGCTGTCGTGATCTTTGTCTTGTTATGTCTTGTAAAGGTCCGCTGACATAATTATTCCTAGGTCTTTTACGTGTTCCTTACGTTCTATTTGGTAACCTTCTTGAGTTTTGTATATAGTGCTCCTTTTGAGTTCTTCATTCTTTCCATACCTAAGCAGCTGGAACTTATCACCATTGAACGTCATGTTGTTCTCCACTGCCCACTGGAAAACCCTGTTTATGTCTTCCTGTACTTTTTCAGTGTCCTCTATCATACTGACTTTCATGCTTATTTCAGTGTCATCTGCAAATGATGATACAAAAGTGTGCCGGGTGTTTTTGTCTATGTCTGCTATGAGGATGAGAAACAACAGAGGTGCCAGGACAGTGCCTTGGGGCACTGAGCTTTTGACCTTGCTGATGCTGGATATTGCCCTGTTCACTACTACTTTTTGTGTTGTGTGTTAGGAAACTGAAAATCCATCTGCCTACCTTCCCCGTAATGCCCATGGCCTTCATTTTGTGCGCCATCACTCCATGATCGCATTTGTCAAACGCCTTTGCAAAATCTGTGTAAATCACATCTGTGTCTTGGTCGTCTTCTAGTGCCTCCGTAATTCTGTCATAATGGTTCAGCAGCTGTGACAGACATGATCGTCCTGCTCTAAAACCATGCTGGTTCGGATTATGTTGGTTGTGCTGGTCCATGAAATTTGTAACCTGCCGTCTCATCACTCTTTCGAAGAGTTTTATGATGTGAGAGGTTAGGGCTACTGGTCTGTAATTATTAGTTAGTGCTCTACTGCCTCCCTTGTGCAAAGGAGCTATGTCTGCACTCTTTAAGGCCTCCAGTATTTCACCTGGATCTAAGCTCTTTCTCCAAAGAATACCGACGGCTCGTGCTAGTGGTACTTTGCACTGCTTTATAAATAGAGCATTCCATGAATCTGGTCCAGGTGCTGAGTGAGTGGGCATGTTTTCCATTTCTTTTTCAAAATCTATGGGATTTGTACTAGTGTCAGTTAGTTGGTCTCTGCGGCCAACTTTATTCATTCTAGAGTATATACCATGTTTCTATGTTATTAATATTGTTTATGTCATATTAGATGAATTGTGATAGATAAATAAGCCGTAGAGATGATATTAGCGTCATACTGAAGCATAATAAATTTGTCTCCCTCTCGCCTCCTACCTGACTTCCATACACCAACAAGAGTCAATAAAGGTAAGTGTGATGTTAAATGTTCACTTCTCTATTTTATTAGTGCTTTATATTCATTTGTCATTCTTTTCTGTATGTATATCTATATTTAATCACTCAAAAAAATATTTTTTGTTGAGTTTTCATTAATTCTTAAGGGGAAAATTAATTTGGCTAATGGCAAAATCGGTTAAAGGCAAGCTCCCTGGAAGGGATTAATGCCATTACCCGAGGGTCCAATGTACTTGTTTATCGGTGCCTTGGACTTACGACCGGCTCTCTGACCAGTATGCACACCTAAATAATGTATATTAGAGTCGACTTCCTCTACTTAATTTATTACAATACATATATAGTATACAGTGGACCCCCGCATAGCGAACGCCTTGCATAGCGAACAATCCGCATAGCGAACGCTTTGTTCGCTAAAATTTTGCCCCGCATAGTGGACAAAAACCCGCTCAGCGAACTTCGTCCGAGACGCGTCCAATCTGCGCCCTCAGCCAGCCTCACATGTGCCGCCCGTCCCATTGTTTACCAGCCAGCCTCCGCGGTAACATTCAAGCATACACTCGGAATATTTCGTATTATTACAGTGTTTTCGGTGCTGTTTGTGGAAAAATAAGTGACCATGGGCCCCAAGAAAGCTTCTAGTGCCAACCCTACACCTCAAAGGGTAAGAATACCCATTGAAATGAAGAAAGAGATCATTGATAAGTATGAAAGTGGAGTACGTATCACCGACCTGGTCAGGTTGTACAAGAAACCAAAATCAACCATCGCTTCTATTGTGGGCAAGAAAACGGCAATCAAGGAAGCTGTTGTTGCCAAGGTTTAACTGTGTTTTCGAAACAAAGATCGCAAGTGATGGAAGATGTTGAGAGACTCTTATTGGTGTGGATAAATAAAAAAAACAGCTAGCAGGAGATAGCGTCTCTCAAGCGATCATATGTGAAAAGGCTAGGAAGTTGCATGACGATTTAATTAAAAAAATGCCTGCAACTAGTGATGATGTGAGTGAATTTAAGGCCAGCAAAGGTGGTTTGAGAGATTTAAGAAGCGTAGTGGCATCCATAGTGTGATACGGCATGGTGAGGCTGCCAGTTCGGACCACAAAGCGGCTGAAAATATGTGCAGGAATTCAAGGAGTACATAGAAACTGAAGGACTGGAACCTGAACAAGTGTTTAATTGTGATGAACAGGCCTGTTCTGGAGAAAATGCCAAGCAGGACTACATTACTCAGGAGGAAAAAGGCACTCCAGGACATAAGCCTATGAAAGACAGGCTTACTTTGTTGATGTGTGCCAATGCTAGTGGTGATTGCAAAGTTAAGCCTTTATTAGTGTATCACTCTGAAACTCCCAGAGCGTTCAGGCAAAAGAATGTCCTCAAGGATAATTTGTGTGTGCTGTGGAGGGCAAACAGTAAGGCATGGGTCACTAGGGAATTTTTCTATAACTGGTTACACCATGCATTTGCCCCCAATGTGAAAGATTACCTAACTGAAAAGAAATTAGACCTTAAGTGCCTCCTGGTGTTAGACAATGCCCCTGGTCATCCTACAGACGTGGCAGAGCGACTTTATGGGGACATGAGCTTCATTAAGGTGAAGTTTTTGCTCCTAATACCACTCTCTCCTGCAGCCCATGGACCAGCAGGTCATTTCCAACTTCAAGAAACTGTACACAAAAGCTCTGTTTCAAAGTGCTTTGAAGTGACCACAGACACTCGATTGACTCTAAAAGAGTTTTGGAAGGATCACTTTAATATCCTCAATTGTGTAAACCTTATAGGTAAGGCTTGGGAGGGAGTGACTAAGAGAACCTTGAACTCTGCTTGGAAGAAACTGTGGCCAGAATGTGTAGACAAAGGGATTTTGAAGGGTTTGAGGCTAACCCTGAGAGGAGTAGTATACCAGTTGAGGAATCAATTGTGGAATTGGGGAAGTCCTTGGGGTTTTAGGTTAGTGGGGAGGATGTGGAAAGAGTTGGTGGAGGAGGACAATGAAGAACTAACCACTGATGAGTGATAGATCAACTTCAAGAGCAAGAGGCCAGACCTGGGGAAACTGGTTCAAAGGAGGGGGAGAGAGAAATTGAAGGATTGCCTACTTCAAAGATTAAGGAAATGTGTACAAAATGGCTTGAAGTGCAAACCTTTTTTGATGAAAATCACCCTCACACAGCTATTGCAAGCCGTGCTGGTGACTGTTACAATGACACTGTTGTGAACCACTTTAGACAAATCATAAAGGAACGAGGTACAGGCCACTATGGACAGATATGTTGTGCGAAAGAAGTCCAGTGACTCTGAAGCTGGTCCTAGTGGCATTAAAAGAAGAAGGGAAGTAACCCCAGAAAAGGACTTGCTACCTCAAGTCCTAATGGAAGGGGATTCCCCTTCTAAACACTAACACTCTCTCTCCCCTCCTCCCATCCCATCAATCATCACCAGATCTTCAATAAAAGTAAGTGTCATGTAATTGTGCATGCCTTTTTCAGTTTGTGTGTACTAAAATTAAAATTTTTTTGTGGTAAAAAAAATTTTTTTTCATACTTTTGGGTGTCTTGCACGGATTAATTTTATTTCCATTATTTCTTATGGGGAAAATTAATTCGCATAGCGAACATTTCGCATAACGACCAGCCCTCTTGCACGGATTAAGTTCGCTATGCGGGGGTCCACTGTACTACTGTATAAACATTTAAGAATATACAGTGGACCCTCGTTTTTCGTAAGCATTGGAATTCGTAATTTTTGCAAATCCTAACATTTTTTGTCAAAATAGACTCGTGAACCGTCGTTTGACTTGCAAATGGTCATTCATCCCAAATGCATACGAGCAGCCCCACACACCATTCACAGTCAGTGTGCCATTGTTTATCACCGAGTGAGCATGATCCCAAGCATTCATAAGATACATTTCAAAATATTCCATCTGTTTTAGTACTTGCAACTGCTACATAAGTCACCATGGGCCCAAAGAAAGCTAGTGCCAGCCCTTTGATAAAGGTGACAAACACGATAGAATTAAAGAAAAAGATTGTAGGAAAATACGAAAGTGGTGGTGGTAATGATAGTGGTTAAGGATAGTAGTGATGGTGGTAGGTAGTGGTAGTGGTTGTAATGGTAGTAGAGGTTGTGATGGTGGTAGAGGGTGGTAGTGGTTGTGATGGTGGTAGAGGGTGGTAGTAATGCAGATTTGTGCAATGTGGAGTAGGATGGAGGGACACCACCCTAACAAAGCTGTTGCAAACAGTTTTGTCAACATGTACAATGACAATGATTTGTCCCAGTTTAGGGAAATTTTAAAGATGCCAGAAACAGAGCTCTGTGGCCAGATATTGAATCCCACAGGTATGCAGTGACTCAAGCTGGTCTTAGTGGCATTAAAAATCAAAGAAGGTAAGTAACCCCAGAAATAGACTTGGTACCTGAAGTCTTTATGCAAGGGGATTCCCCTTCCAAACAGTAATTTCTCCATCCACTCCCCTCCTCCCATCTTCCATACACTAAGAAGAATCTTCAATAAAGGTAAGTGTGTCATGTTATTGTTTTATTCTTCATGTCTCATTATTTTCTGTATATGTATATCTATATTTCATGTAAAAAACTTTTGTTTTAATACTTTTGGGTGTCTGGAATGGATTATTTGGATTCACATTATTTCTTATGGGAAAAATGGTTTCGAAAATCGTTAATTTCGCCATTAGTCACACACTCTGGAATGGATTAATTACGAAAAACGAGGGTCCACTGTACCAGAAATGTTATAAATGGTGCAAAGATGACTAAAATAATATCAAAGTTGGTTCACACAAACTCACTACCATTATAGCATACTCCTCACTTAGCAACAAATTCGTTTACCAACGTGGTCTTAGGAACAGAACTCTGTTGTTAATTGAGGAGAGGCTGTACTTTTCTGCTCTGATGTGTGATTAGAGTTTGTAGTATACTCAGTTCTAGCTATTATTTCCTTCAGTTTTCCATAACAGAGTAGTTGGAATTTGTCTTCATTGATCATCATATTGTTCTCCATTGTCCAATGGAAAACTTGGTTTATATCTTCTTGGAGATTTGCCGTGTCCTCAATAGATGACACACTCGTGCAGATCCTAGTATCATCTGCAAAGGATGATATGGTTCTACGGTTTACATTTCTGTCTATGTCAGATATGAGTATGACGTAGTCGATGGGGGGGTGACTACTGTACCCTATGGAACAGCTTGTTTCTTTTCACTCTGGTAACCTCTAAAGTTTGTTTATTATTACACTTAAAGTTGTATTTGTTAGAAAGTTAAAGATCCATCTGCCCTCTTTTCCAGTTATTCTTTTAGCAAGCATAAAGGCATAACCTGAGTAGTGTAGACCAGGGTATCCTGATTCGAGATTATCATGAGAGAGGCTAGATGGACATTGATGGGCGTCAATATAACTTCTTCCAAAAAAGTAATAAGAAAAATTATATCAAATATAAATGACCCTAAATGAATGAAAAGGGAGGCATTTACACCTCTCTTTTCCTTCATCTAGAGTCATTTATATTTGATCTAATTTTTCTTTTATTACTTTCTTGGAAGAAGTTATATTGACATCCATCAATGTCCATCTAGCCTCTCTCATGATAATCTCAAGTATTAACCCTTTCAGGGTCGAGAGGCCCTGTCCGAAACTTGTTCTCAGGGTCAAAAATTTTCGGAAAAAAAAAAAAAAAAAAAAAAAAAAAAAAAATTATTTTTTCTTATGAAAAGATAGAGAATCTTTTCCCGATCATATTGACACCAAAATTATGAAATTTGATGGAAAACTTACGGAATTATGCTCTTGCGAAGTTAGCGGTCTCGACGATGTTTACACATAGGTGATTTTTGCCCACTTTGAGCCCTATTTTTGGCCAATTCCAGTGTATTAGTCGACAAAAATCGTAACTATTCCATTTTTTGTATCGAATGAGTACAAGAAACCACCCATTTACTGATTTCAACTATCCAATACAGTGATCAGAAATTAGCAATTTTGCCAATTTCACACAAATTTCAAAAGATGCCAATTCCCAAAGAGAGTCCAGAACAAACAAGAAAGACATTCCTGGCACTAAAATAACATTTCCTCTGTTCATTAGTCACGTCCCCAGGCCCCTCTTACATTTCTTTTGCTTTCCACTTAGAATTTTTATTCTCACAAAAAATAGAAGATTTACTGTTATGCAGACTACTGTATTAGTGTAGAAATGGTATAAATAACATCAGCACACTTGTGAAAGAATATTAGACTCACCAGTTGATGTGTATTGGACGTGTGGCATGATTTGTTTACTTTTGAACTTTGGCAAAAATCGAACATTTCTACTTTCAGATCAATTTCAAGGCACTTTTCATTGTGAAACCAATCAAAATCATCTCAATTTCTGTAATGTCTTCCATTCTATAAAATAAGACCAGGAAAACTAGAATACAACCATAAATACTATACGAAAATACAGTGCAAAGTCGCTGTTTTAAACAAAAACACCATCAAAGTTTTTTTTTCTCATTACGCACTGTGTGGTGCAGGATTTTTTTTATACTGCACACACTGACCACATAGACCCATTCTTTCATATGTAGGCCTACCAGCTTTCTCTTGCTAGATTTGAGGGTACTAGAATTCAGGTGTACTAGTACGTCAATAACCCTGGTACGTAGGCCGTACTAGTACGTCAGAAACCCTGAAAGGGTTAAAATAGGAGAGCCAAATAATGTATAAAGAAAGCATAAAGAAAAAAAGAAATTAACATTGTGAGGGAATCAAAGACCAACCCAAAGGTTTTTCTTTAGATACATAAGAATAAGATTAGGGAAATATATAGGGGCACCTTAATGTAAGTCTGGTCAATTTACTATCAGTTACAAAGAAATGTGTACACGAAGATACAAATGAAATCCCAGAGATCCAGCCTCCTCTCTCTGATCTTTGTTATTGTGTTGTAGAATTCTAGCAGGGCTTTCCTCTCTTATATCCATGTTGGTTTTCTGTGATGAAGTTCCTCCTCTCTAAGTGCATCCCCCAACTTCTTCCCGATTATCTTTTCCAGCACTTAGAGAGTAGACATGTTAATGATATTGCCTTGTAAAGTGCCTCTTGACTATTTCCCTGGTTCTATTATAAATGGATCACATCAATAATTTTCCAATTAACAGGCATCTTTAGATGCTCTGTATGTAGCGGCTTGTTAACCCCTCGACTGTCGAAATCCCAAATCCTGAAGTGTCTCTTGGTGTCAAAAAATATTCGAAAAAAAAAAATTATTTTTTTCTTATGAAAATGTTAAGATTATTTTTCTGATTGTTTTAGTCTAAAAAATTTTTTTTGCCATCAGTACTTACCAAGATATTCAGGCATGAAGTTGGCAGAAAATGAGCCGTGTATGGCAACAGTGGCGACTGCCGCTCACCCGGTAAATTTTGGTTTACTTGTATTCAAAGATTTCTTGTTTTTTTTTTCACTATTTTATTTTTTCACATAACTTATCCTTTTGACTGTTGCAACCCCAAATCCTGAGGTGTCTCCTGGTGTCGCAAAATATTTGAGAAAAAAAAAAAAAATAATCTTGTGAAATGATAGAGAATCTTTTCCCAATGGTAATGACACCAAAAGTACGAAATTTGATGGAAAACTTACGGAATTACGCTCTTGCAAAGTTAGTGACCTTGGTGATATTTACGAATCAGCGATTTCGCCCACTTTGAGCCCTATTTTCGGTTAAATCCATTGTTCTATAATGATTTCTTTAGAGCTCCATTTGTTCTATCGATTGAGTACAAGAAACTGCCCATTTACCAATTTCAACTACCCAATAAAGTGGTCAGAAATTGGCAATTTGGCCAATTTCACGCAAATTAAAAAGTAGGCCAATTTTAAAAAAGGGTCCAGAATGAACAATGGAGACATTCCTGGCTATAAAATAATATTTTCTTTGTTCATCAGTCATGTCTCCAGGCCCCTCTGATATTACTCTTGCTTTCTATTTTGAATTTTTATTCAAACATAAAATAGAAGATTTACCGTTATGCAGACTACTGCAATATTGTAATAATTATATAAATAACATCATCCCATTCATGATTGCATATTAGAATGGCTAGTTGGACATTTATTGGACAATGACATCATTTGTTTACTCTTGAACATCAGCAAAAATCAAATACTGTATTTCCCCTACTTTGAGCTCCATTTCAAGGTCCTTTTCGTAGTAAAACCAATCAAAATCACCTCTATTTCTATAATACGTTTTCCATTCTATCAAATCTGACTACAAAAACGAGAATATAACCATAAAAACTATACGAAAATACACCTCAAAGTCAACATTTTAATCCAAAAACACGGTTGAAGTTTTTTTTTTCTCATTTTGAACTGCGTGCTGCAGGATTTTTTTTATATGGTGCACACTGGCCACACAAACCCATTCTCTCACATGTGGGCCTACCAGCTTTCTTCTGCTTGACTTGAAGCTGCTAGAATTGTTTATTATGATTGTTCTATAATATATATGCTACTTCTACTTACACTTAAGTCACACTACACATACATGTACAAGCATATATACACACCCCTCTGGGTTTTCTGCTATTTTCTTTCTAGTTCTTATTCTTGTTTATTTCCTCTTATTTCCATGGGGAAGTGGAACAGAATTCTTCCTCCGTAAGCCATGCGTGTTGTAAGAGGCGACTAAAATGCTGGGAGCAAGGGGCTAGTAACCTCTTCTCCTGTATATAATACTAAATGTACAAGGAGAAACTTTCGTTTTTCCTTTTGGGCCACCCCGCCTTAGTGGGATACGGCTGGTGTGTTGAAAAGAATGTACAATCACTGAACACTTTCCTAGAAATGCTGCAGCTTGTGGAATTCTTTGAAACATGGGTGTATGCACAATGGTGTTTTACACTCCTCACACATAAAATGAGTGTCTTTGCATTTTTGTTGGCATTTTGTGGTATGTGCACAGGCATAACACCTCTTCTGAGCATTTTTCTTGAAAGCAGTAGCAGGCAGTGGTATGGGGTAGTGATCACCAGGCCTCAGACGAGATGGCATGTGTTGGTAATTTCGTGGGCGCTGGTCTATTGCATGTGTTGTTCCTTGGTACTTGAATATTATTCGTCTGATAACTGACAAGCAAAATTCACCATATTTGGGTTTGTTGTTGGTCTTCAACTTATACATATTATAAGCATTCAGCATGGAAATGTCAAGATGGAGAGTTTTATGTACCACTTATAACTCTTGTGAACACAATCAGCAAGCCCAATCTGCATGTCACATTTGTCCATTAACCGCATATTAAGGTTGTAATCCATCACAGCTGCAGGTTTTACTCATGTCAACAGTGTGACATCACGCTTGTCATGCCACCAAAATGCCATGATGTCATTGGCAGTAAACACCTGAACATCACCTCTACGAGTGCCAGCATCGAACCTAGGCATATGCTTAAGATTTCCACACACTGTGCCACACACATCTGTCATGTTCACTTGCAAGAAATCACCGAGTAAAGTCCTTGTGTACCAGATGTCAGTATATAAAATATGCCCCTTACCAAGATATGGTTCCATCATTGTTTTAACCACATCACCAGATACACCCAGTAACTTCCTGATATCTTGCAATGCTTTATGGGCAGTGTACATAATTATATCCAAAACCAGACCACTATTGCAATCACACAGTACAAATAACTTTATACCAAAGTGTATTTCCTCTTGCTTGGTATGTACTGCTTAAATGACATTCTGCCTTTGAACTAAATCAAAGACTCAATAACAAGCTTCCTGAAGGGATAAAAATACATACAGCACTTTTGTTTCAGGTACATTAACACATTTTTGATCTTGTATAACCTGTCGCTTCTGTCAGGCCTTGTTTTGTCTGAAAAGTGTAGCATACGTAACAGTAGCACAAATCTATTCACTGGTATAATGTCACCGAAAGCTGGGGTCGAAATCAGGCGGTCTGTTGACCAGTGTGTGTTGACACTGTGCTTATACACATGTGGCATAAGCATTATTGTGGCAAAGAAGAGATACATATCTGCCACAGTTGTGTTCTTCCACTGGTGTAGGCGTGATCTTGGTGAAAGAATTGTTTGCCATGGTGTACTCAAAGTATGTATTGCTTTCCCTGACAATGTCCATCATGGGTTCATTGAAGAATAACTGAAAGTATTCTAATTCAGTAGCATTGTTCCCAAGTGTACGTGATAGCAGTATTCCACTTTGTATTTCATCAAAGTGATGAGGATTGGGAACAAAATTGTCACCTTGCTGCCAATCCCAGATGCGGTCTGCTGGTGGGTACTGGATATTTACAGGTTGTAGATGTGGATGTTGTGGGAGAGTGGGGTTGGTTGAGGCTGGTTGTGGCTGTGCCGAGTTAGCAGCGTCGGTAGTAGTGTGGCACGCTGCTGGTGCCACATGACTCATGCCACCACCACCTGCTGCCTCGCTTACATTGTTCATCCCCATTGAAACAATATCGTCATCTTCACTATCAGTTCGTGGTGTAGGGCCATGGGATGTACTCCGTGATTTACTCTTTCCCCTTGGAACAACGTATGATACACTACCAGAATGCATGCTACATCATATATACTGCTGCTTCACTGGAGAATATTCACCCTCACTGTCGCAACTAGAACTGCTTTCAATAGCTTTGAAATCACTATCACTTTCACTGCTCACATCTTAGTCTTGTACATGGGCAAATAGTTTCCTTTTTCATCCTGGTACAGGTAAATGTGAATGAGACGGCCCAGCACCAGAGGTGGAAGGTTGTGGGTCATTGGGATTTTCATCACTAATTACGTTATCCTGGGCACTGCTTTCGGTCACACCCACTCCAAAATCATGAAATTCACTTTCACTGGCACTTCCATCACCGTTAGAGCTAACACTTGGGAACAAAAGTCCTCCAATCTGCCGAGGAGTGAGGTACCACGAGGCATGGTGAAAATGGACTACCAAGATGGCATTCCTACAATGCACCACCGAGTCCCCGATTTCTTTTACAGGGTGCACACCCACCACTCAGACCCATTCTCTCTCATGTAGGCCCACAGTTTTTTCTCTCGCTTGATTTGAAGCCGTAAAATTTTTGCGATAAATACAACAAAAAAGGGTGGCCCTAAGCTATATAACGACCAAAACAATCAAAGGGTTAAATATACGTGGACCTCCTTTTTTGTCAATCTCCCTTATCGCGATTTTTTTGGTTTTGGCCGCATTTTTTTTTTGTCAATTTTTTGGTTTTTATTTTTATTGTTTTGTTTTTGTAAACATACAGAACCCGTCCAGGGGCCCAAGCGCGCAGACAAGCGGCCTCCCACACACATTCTTAGCCAGTTGCAGTTTTCTCGGCAAGTGAACTTTCCCTGCCAGGTACACAAAAATTTCAATAAGCCACGGGTTTGCCCCTTGGGTTTTTTGTGTGTGACCTAAATAACCCCCCCATTTGGGCCCAAGAAAAGATGCCAGCCCTTTGGTAAAGAATGTGAGAAAAACGATATAATTCAAGAAAAAACTTGTAGAAAAATAGAAAGGGGGGTGGAGAGGGGGGTTTGGGGTTGTGATGGGAAAAGGGTGCCTTCTTCTGTTTCAGAAATTTATAACTCCTCCAATGTTTTTAATTATATGGGGCTACGAAAAAACCCCGCCGCCTCACTGCACCTTCACCAAATTATGACGGCTTATGCTCACAGTGGCCCTTCCACCCAACAAAAAACAAACACCTGTCGAAACATACACAATTTTTTTTATTCATTTAGAGTTTGTCTGTTTTTTTTTATTAATTTTGTTTATTTGCCATATTAGTTAATTTGTGATAGATAAAAAAGCCGGAGAGTTGATAGTAGTGTATATTTCCAACAATAAACCCCCCTCCCTCTCCCCCTGCCGGTCTGCCATACCCCAAACAAGTCTTTTCAATAAAGGAAGGAAAATGTTAAATGTTCTTTATACATTTATTATGCTTTATTTTTAAATTTTCATTCTTTTCTGCAAAAACTATATTTACTGGGGAAAGGGGTAGGGAATTTACCCTTGAAAAGGATTGGTCCCTAAGTCCTTATGGGGGGGGGTTTCCCCTTTCCAAACAAGCCCCTCTCCCCCCCCCCTTCCATCCTCAAAAACAGCCTTAAATAAAGGTGCATTTTTAAGGTTTCATTTTTTGTGTTGTAAATTACCTTTAAGGAAAAAAAAATTTTTTGGATATTATTTTTTTCGGGGAACAAAAAATTCCATTTTTTAGGGGGAAAAAGTTTCGGTTTGGGGGAATTTCAGTTTTGGCCCATGGCTCTGAACGAATAAAAACGAAAACCGAGGGTCCACTGTAATTGTAAATATTCCCCCAATGCTCGCCCCTTCTTTCATACCCCTGGGAATATTTTTATTATCAAAATACCATTTTTTTTTTGTACTGTACAGTATCAAATTCTCGTGGCATTTTACCACCACCCTCCTTTAATTTAGGCATACTTCTCTGGCTGGGGACACTCCTTTTTTCTTCATTCCCCCCGAATACCTTTTTGAACATTTTTCCCCTCTATACTCCCTTCACATACCTCTGCCACTTCCATTTCTTTTCCTCCTCCCCATTTTCATTGGGTCCCAACCATGTCCTCTTTGTTTTATGGCTGAAAAAAATTTTGGTTCCAATTCTGCCTTTAACACTTCCATCTTAAACTGCAATTCAGCTTCCCTTCATTTTTTTTTTTTTTTAACAAGTTTGGCCGTCCCCACCGAGGCAGGTGACCCAAAAAAAAAAGAAAATCCCCAAAAGAAAATGCTTTCATCATCATTAAAACACTTTCACCACACTCACACATAATCACTGTTTTTCCCAGAGGTGCTCAGAATACAACAGTTTAGGAAGCATATACGTATAAAGATACACAAAAATATCCCTCCAAACTGCCAATATCCCAAACTCCTCCTTTAAAGTGCAGGCATTGTATTCCCATTTCCAGGACTCAAGTCCGACTATATGAAAATAACCGGTTTCTCTGAATCCCTTCACTAAATATTACCCTGCTCACACTCCAACGATCGTCAGGTCCCAAGTACCATTCGTCCCATTCATCCTATCTAACACGCTTTTTCTATTTGTTTCTGTTTTGTGTAGTCTTCTTTGCTCGGTTATTTTTCTCATGCTCTTTGCCCTTTGCTTTGGCATCTCTACAGCTTTGGCAGAGTTATGGTATCTCCCTGACTGGCCCCCCTCCATTTCCCTGAAAAGTCAGACCCCCCCCAAAAGTTCCGGGGGGGTTATTTTCCTGGAGGTTCTATTAATCTAGAACCTCCAAAAACAAAAATTAAACCTGGCAAAAATAATGTTTCCTTGCTTTTTTTTTTGCACTTCGAAAACCCTATCATTCTAATTTTTTTTTTTCCAACAAACCGGCCGAAAAAGAAAAACAAAGTTTCTCTTTTAAATTTAGTAATTTATACAGGAGAAAGGGGTTACTAAACCCCTGCCCAGATTTTAGTCGCCTCTTACAACACGCATAGCTTTTCGAAGGAAGATTCTGTTCACTTCCCCGGAGTAAGGAATAAACAAGAATAAGAACTAGAAAGAAAATAGAGAAAACCCAGAGGGTAAAAGTATAAATAAGCTTGTACTGTATGTGTATGTGACCTAAGGTAACAGAAGTAGCAAGACTACCTTGAAATCTTTCATGTTTATGAGACAAAAAAAAGGACACCGTATAATCTTCCCTATGTAAACAATTAATCTTTCAAATTTTGGACAGAAAGAATTTTAGCATAGGAAAACCATTAAGAAAAATTTTCCACAAAACATGGTGATTTTTCAACAGAGGGCATTGGCCAAACCCCCAAAAATGTCTTTAAAAAAAAAAATAATATTTAAGCGAGGGGTATTCATTTTTAATGTGTATAATCCTGCAAAATTAGGGAAAACAAGAAAATTCACTTTAACCCCTTTCTTTGCCCCTGACACAAGTGTCACTTGTGTAGATCTACATTTTAAGCCAGCTTTTAAAAATGTTGTGAGGTTTAATTTTGA
>NC_069460.1:57306-76188 GCF_026875155.1 Cherax quadricarinatus
TTTACCCTGTTTCAAAGAGTTCCACAAGCTGCAGCAGTTCTAGGAACGTGTTTAGTGACTGTACATATGTATATATATTATGGAACAATAGTAATAAACATTGTTTTGTATTGTTTGTGTAAACAAAGTGTATACACAAACTAATAGTGATAAAGTTTGTTCTGTTATTGTGTTGTAAACAATGAGTGTATATTTGAAGAATGCACCTTACATTGGTCTCACAGGCCACATAAGTTACCTGGAACAGAAAAATATTGAAAAATGCAAGAAACCTTTGAATTAGAGTAAAAAGAATACTAGGTGAGCGGCACTCGCCGCTGTTGCCATACGCACGTCAATTTCTGCAAACTTTGCGGCTCTATATCTCGGTAAGTACTGATGGCAAAAATTTATTTTTAGGCTTAAAACACTAGTAAAAATATTCCTAACATTTTCATAAGAAAAAATAATTATTTTTTTTTTTTTTGAATATTTGGCGACATAGAATGACAGTTTCAGAGAGGGGCCTGAAACAGTCAAAGGGTTAAAAACAGAACACAAAATGAACATTGTATAAATTTCAGCAACTAAAGCAACCCATCATCTGTTCATTAATGACATACCCAGGCCTCTGATTATGAATCCTCCATTATGCATTATGAATATATCACAGAAAAATAGCTGTTTTACCCTATATCTCAGATAATAAAACCAAGGACTGATCATGGTTTAGGGCATCCCAGTAACTGAAGTAAGTCAAAGGTTTGTTTTTCCCATCATGCACCTCGTGGGGTAGGATTTTTTTTTTTTTTATAATGTGTGCACACACTGCACAGACCCATTCTCTCATGTCAAGGTCAAAATTAATACCTCACAACATATTTGAAAATGCTGTGCTTAAAATGTAGATCTACACAAGTGACACTTGTGTCAGAGGCAAAGAAAGGGGTAAAGATGAGAATTTCTTGTATTCCTAATTTTGCAGGATTATACAACATTAACAATGAATACCCCTCGCATAAATTACTTATTTTTTTTTTAAAGACTATTTTTGGGGGGTTTGGCCAATGCCCCTCTGTTGAAAAATCACCATGTTTTGTGGAAAATTTTCTTAATGGCTTTCCCTATGCCTAAATTCTTTCTGTCCAAAATTTGAAAGCATGTAATTGTTTTACATGATGGTAAGATTACTGGTGTCCTTTTTTTCTGTCTCATGAACATGCAAGATTTCAGGTACGTCTTGCTACTTCTGCTTACACTTAGGTCACACTACACATACATGTACAAGCATATATATACATACCCCTCTGGGTTTTCTTCTATTTTCTTTCTAGTTCTTATTCTTGTTTATTTCCTCTTACCTCCATGGGGAAGTGAAACAGAATTCTTCCTTCGTAAGCTATGCGTGTTGTAAGAGGCGACTAAAATGCTGGGAGCAAGGGGCTAGTAACCCCTTCTCCTGTATAAATTACTAAATTTAAAAAGAGAAACTTTCGTTTTTCTTTTTCGGCCGGTTTGTTGGAAAAAAAAAAATTAGAATGATATGGTTTTCGAAGTGCAAAACAAAAAAGCAGGAAACATTATTTTTGCCAGGATAATTTTGTTTTTGGAGGTTCTAGATTAATAGAACCTCCAGGAAAATAACCCCCCCCTGGAACTTTTGGGGGGGGGTCTGACTTTTCAGGGAAATGGAGGGAGGGCCAGTCAGGGAGATACCATAACTCTGCCAAAGCTGTAGAGATGCCGAAGCAAAGGGCAAAGAGCATGAGAAAAGTACCGAGCAAAGAAGACTACACAAAACAGAAACAAATAGAAGAGCGTGTTAGATAGGAGTGAATGGAGACGAATGGTACTTGGGACCTGACGATCTGTTGGAGTGTGAGCAGGGTAATATTTAGTGAAGGGATTCAGAGAAACCGGTTATTTTCATATAGTCGGACTTGAGTCCTGGAAATGGGAAGTACAATGCCTGCACTTTAAAGGAGGAGTTTGGGATATTGGCAGTTTGGAGGGATATGTTGTGTATCTTTATACGTATATGCTTCTAAACTGTTGTATTCTGAGCACCTCTGCAAAAACAGTGATTATGTGTGAGTGTGGTGAAAGTGTTGAATGATGATGAAAGCATTTTCTTTTTGGGGATTTTCTTTCTTTTTTTTGGGTCACCCTGCCTCGGTGGGAGACGGCCAACTTGTTAAAAAAAAAAAAAAATGAAGGGAAGCTGAATTGCAGTTTAAGATGGAAGTGTTAAAGGCAGAATTGGAACCAAAATTGTTCTACAGCCATATAACAAAGAGGACAGTGGTTGAGGACCAAGTGATAAGACTGAAGGAGGAGGATGAAGAAATCGTTGAAGATGGCAGAGGTATGTGAAGGGATGTATAGAGGGAAAAATGTTCAAAAAGGTATTCGCTGAGGAATGAGAGCAAAAGGAGTGTACCAGCTCAGCAGAAGCTGGATAGCACTCAGACATTAAAGGAGGGTGTGGTGAAACTGCCACGAGAACTTGATACTGTACAGTACCATAAAAAAAATGGTATTTGATAATAAACAGATATTCCCATGGGTACTGAAAGAAGGGGCAGAAGCATTGTGGGAATATTTTACAATTACAGTGGACCCTCGGTTTTCGTGTTTAATCCGTTCCAGAGCCATCGGCCAAAACTGAAATTGCCCAAAACCGAAACATTTTCCCCATAAGAAATGGAATTAATCTGTTCCAGAAACCCATAAGTATCCAAAAAATTTTTTTTACCTTAAAGGTAGATTTACAAGCACAAAAGAATGAACATTACACATGACACCTTTATTGAAGGCTGTTGTTGATGGATGGAAGACAGGGAGGAGGGGAGAGGTTCTTGTTTGGAAAGGGAATCCCCCTCCATAAGGACTCTAGGTACCAAGTCCTTTTCAAGGGTCACTTCCCTAGCCACTTCCCTAGCTAGAATATAGATTTATGCAGAAAAGAATGACAAATAAATATAAAGCACTAATAAAATGTATAAATGAACATTTAACATTACACTTACCTTTATTGAAAAGACTTGTTGGTGTATGGCAGACCGGGCAGAGGGAAGAGGGAGGCGAGTTTATTGTTGGAGAATATGACACTACTATCAACTCTCCGGCTTATTTATCTATCACAATTCAACTAATATGGCATAATAAACAATATTAATAACATAGAAACATGACATATACTCTAGAATGAATAAAAATCATTGTGTATGTGACGACAGGTGTTCTGTTGTTGTTGGGTGTATAAGGGCCACTGTGAGCATAAGCCGTACATAATGTTGGTGAAGGCTGCAGCTGAGGCGGCGGTGTTTTCTGTAGCCCTATATAACTTAACAACATTGGAGGAGTTAGTAGAATTGCTGAATCACTGAAGAAGGCACCCTTTATCACCATCACAACCACTACCACCCTCTACCACCACCACTTTCATATTTTTCTACAAGCTTTTTCTTGAATTATATCGTTTTTCTCACATTCTTTACCAAAGGGCTGGCACTAGCTTTCTTTGGGCCAATGGTGGGTTATTTAGCAGTCACACACAATAAACAAGTGGCAAAAGCAGTGGCTTATTACGAAATGTTTTGTGTGACCTGGCAGGGTATGTTCACTTGCCGAGAAACACTGCTACACTGGCTAAGAATGTGTGTGGGAGGCCGCTTTGTCTGCGCGCTTGGCACTGGACAGGTTCTGTATGATTGACAAAAACAGAAGCAATGAAAATGGAACCAAAAAATTGACTAAAAAAAAGTCGGCCAAAACCAAAATCTGCGATAACGGAGATTGACAGAAATGGAGGGTCCACTGGTATATTTAACCCTTTGATTGTTTTGGTCGTATATATATGTCTTAGGAGCCACCTTGTTTGTTGTATTTATGCGCATAAATTCTAGCGGCTTCAAATCAAGCGAGAGAAAGCTGGTGGGCCTACATGAGAGAGAATGGGTCTGAGTGGTGGGTGTGCACCCTGTAAAGAAAATCGGGGGACTCGGTGGTGCATTGTAGGAATGCCATCTTGGTAGTCCATTTTCACCATGCCTCGGGGGTACCTCACTCCTCGCAGATTGGAGGACTTTTGTTCCCAAGTGTTAGCTTAACGGTGATGGAAGTGCCAGTGAAAGTGAATTTCATGATTTTGGAGTGGGTGGTGACCGAAAGCAGTGCCCAGGATAACGTAATTAGTGATGAAAATCCCAATGACCACAACCTTCCACCTCTGGTGCTGGGCCGTCTCATTCACATTTACCTGTACCAGGTGAAAAAGGAAACTATTTGCCCATGTACAAGACTAAGATGTGAGCAGTGAAAGTGATAGTGATTTCAAAGCTATTGAAAGCAGTTCTAGTTGCGACAGTGAGGGTGAATATTCTCCAGTGAAGCAGCAGTATATATGATGTAGCATGCATTCTGGTAGTTTTATCATACTTTGTTCCAAGGGGAAAGAGTAAATCACGGAGTACATCCCATGGCCCTACACCACGAACTGATAGGAAGATGCGTATTGTTTCAATGGGGATGAACAATGTAAGCGAGGCAGCAGGTGGTGGTGGCATGAGTCATGTGGCACCAGCAGCGTGCCACACTACTACGCGTGCTAACTCGGCACAGCCACAACCACCTCAACCAACCCCACTCTCCCACAACATCCACATCTACCCCTGTAAATATCCATACCCACCAGCAACCGCATCTGGGATTGGCAGCAAGGTGACAATTTTTTTTTTTCCCAATCCTCATCACTTTGATGAAATACAAAGTGGAATACTCCCTATCACGTACACTTGGGAACAATGCTACTAAATTTTAGAATACTTCAGTTATTCTTCAATGAACCCATGATGGACATTGTCAGGGAAAGAATACATACTTTGAGTAAAACC
Source organism: Cherax quadricarinatus (assembly GCF_026875155.1). Classification (NCBI taxonomy): domain Eukaryota; kingdom Metazoa; phylum Arthropoda; class Malacostraca; order Decapoda; family Parastacidae; genus Cherax; species Cherax quadricarinatus. The sequence continues at coordinate 62,181 of NC_069460.1, forward strand.
ATGGCAAAAAATTTCTTTCACCAAGATCACGCCTACACCAGGGGAAGAACACAAACTGTGGCAGATATATCTCTTCTTTGCCACAATAATGCTTATGCCACAGTGTAAAGCACAGTGTCAACACACACTGGTCAACAGACCGCCTGATTTCGACCCCAGCTTTCCCGGTGACATTATACCAGTGAATAGATTTGTGCTACTGTTAAAGTATGCTACACTTTTCAGACAAAAAAGGGCCTGACAGAAGCGACAGGTTATACAAGACAAAAATGTGGGTTAATGTACCTGAAACAAAAGTGCTGTAGTAATTTTTATCCCTTCAGAAGCTTGTTATTGAGTCTTTGATTTAGTTCAAAGGCAGAATGTCATTTAAGCAGTACATACCAAGCAAGAGGATACACTTTGGTATAAAGTTATTTGTACTGTGTGATTGCAATAGTGGTCTGGTTTTGGATATAAATTATGTCACTGCCCATAAAGCATTGCAAGATATCAGGAAGTTTTCTGGGTGTATCTGGTGATGTGGTTAAAACAATGATGGAACCATATCTTGGTAAGGGGCATATTTTATATAAATGACATCTGGTACACAAGGACTTTACTCGGTGATTTCTTGCAAGTGAACATGACAGATGTGTGTGCACAGTGTGTGGAAATTTTTAAGCATAAGCCCAGGTTCGATGCTGGCAAATCGTAGAGGTGATGTTCAGGTGTTTACATGCCAAAACATCATGGCATTTTGGTGGCATGACAAGCGTGATGCCCACACTGTTGACATGAGTAAAACCTGCAGCTGTGATGGATTCAACCTTAAATATGCGGTTAAGGGACAAATGTGACAGGGAAATTTGGGGCTTGCTGATTGTTTTTCACAAGAGTTATAAGTGGTACATAAAACTCTCCATCTTGACATTCCATGCTGAATGCTTATAATATGTATAAGTTGAAGACCAACAACAAACCCAAATATGGTAAATTTTTGCTTGTCAGTTATCAGACGAATAATATTCAAGTACCAAGGAACAACACATGCAATAGACCAGCGCCCACGAAATTACCAACACATGCCATCTCGTCTGAGGCCGGTGATCACTACCCCAACCACTGCCTGCTACTGCTTTCAAGAAAAATGCTCAGAAGAGGTTTATGCCTGTGCACATACCACAAAATGCCAACAAAAATGCAAAGAAAACTCATTTTATGTGTTGAGGAAATGTAAAACACCATGTGCATACACCCATGTTTCAAAAATTCCACAAGCTGCAGCAGTTCTAGGAAAGTGTTCAGTGATTGTACATTCTTTTCAACACACCAGCCGTATCCCACTAAGGCGGGGTGGCCCAAAAGGAAAACGAAAGTTTCTCCTTGTACATTTAGTATTATATACAGAGAAGAGGTTACTAGCCCCTTGCTCCCAGCATTTTAGTCGCCTCTTACAACACGCATGGCTTACGGAGGAAGAATTGTTCCACTCCCCATGGAAATAAGAGGAAATAAACAAGAAATAAGAACTAGAAAAAAAAATAGCAGAAAACCCAGAGGGGTGTGTATATATGCTTGTACTGTATGTGTAGTGTGACTTAAGTGTAAGTAAAGTAGCATATATATTATAGAAAAAATCATAATAAACAATTCCCAGCAGCTTCAAGTCAAGCAGAAGAAAGCTGGTAGGCCCACATGTGAGAGAAATGGGTTTGTGTGGCCAGTGTGCACCATAAAAAAAAATCCTGCAGCACGCAGTTCAAAATGAGAAAAAAAAAACTTAAACCCGTGTTTTTGGATTAAAATGTTGACTTTGAGGTGTATTTTCGTATAGTTTTTATGGTTAATTCTCGTTTTTGTAGTCAGATTTGATAGAATGGAAACGTATTTAGAAATAGAGGTGATTTGATTGGTTTTACTACGAAAGGACCTTGAAATGGAGCTCAAAGTAGGGGAAATACAGTATTTGATTTTTGCTGATGTTCAAGAGTAAAAAAATGATGTCATTGTCCAATAAATGTCCAACTAGCCATTCTAATATGCAATCATGAATGGGGATGATGTTATTTATATAATTATTACAAATTCCCAGTAGTCTGCATAACGGTTAAATCTTCTATTTTATGTTTGAATAAAATTCAAAATAGAAAGCAAGAGTAATATCAGAGGGGCCTGGAGACATGACTGATGAACAAAAAAATTTATTATTTATAGCCAGGAATGTCTCCATTGTTCATTCTGGAAACCCCTTTTTTTAAAATTGGCCTACTTTTTTAATTTGCGTAAAATTGGCCAAATTGCCAATTTCTGACCACTTTTTGGGTAGTTAAAAATGGTAAATGGGCAGTTTCTTGTACTCAATCGATAGAACAAATGGAGCTCTAAGAAATCATTATAGAACAATGTGATTTAACCGAAAATAGGCTCAAAGTGGGCGAAATCGCTGTTTCGAAATATCACCAAGGTCACTAACTTTGCAAGAGCGAAATTCCGTAAGTTTTCCCATCAAATTTCGTACTTTTGGTGTCATTACCATTGGGAAAAGATTCTCTATCATTTCACAAGATTATTTTTTTTTTTTTTCTCAAATATTTTGCGACACCAGGAGACCCCTCAGGATTTGGGGTTGCAACAGTCAAAAGGATAAGTTATGTGAAAAAATAAAATAGTGAAAAAAAAAACAAGAAACTTTGAATACAAGTAAACCAAAATTTACCGGGGTGAGCGGCAGTCGCCACTGTTCCCATACACGGCTCATTTTCTCCCCAACTTCATGCCTGAATATCTTGGAAAGTACTGAGGGAAAAAAAAAATTTTTTAGACTAAAACAATCAGAAAAATAATCTTAACATTTTCATAAGAAAAAAATAATTTTTTTTTTTCGAATATTTTTTGACCCAAGAGACACTTCAGGATTTGGGATTTCGACAGTCGAGGGGTTAACAAGCCGCACATACAGAGCATCTAATAGATGCCTGTTAATTGGAAAATTATGATGTGATCCATTTATAATAGAACCAGGGAAATAGTCAAGAGGCACTTTACAAGGCAATATCTTTAAACATGTCTACTCTCTAAGTGCTGGAAAAAAGATAATCGGGAAAAATTTTTGGGGGGATGCACTTAGAGAGGAGGAACTTCATCACAGAAAACCAACATGGATATAAGAAGGAAAGCCCTGCTAGAATTCTACAACACAATAACAAAGATCAGAGAGAGGGGCTGGATCTCTGGGATTTCATTTGTATCTTCGTGTACACATTCTTTGTAACTGATAGTAAATTGACCAGACTTACATTTAAGGTGCCCCTATATATTTCCCTAATCTTATCTTATGTATCTAAAGAAAAACCTTTGGGTTGGTCTTTGATTCCCCCCACAATGTTATTTCTTTTTTCTTTATGCTTTCTTTATACATTATTTGGCTCTCTATTTTAACCCTTTCAGGGTTTCTGACGTACTAGTACGGCCTACGTACCAGGGTTATTGACGTACTAGTACACCTGAATTCTAGTACCCTCAAATCTAGCAAGAGAAAGCTGGTAGGCCTACATATGAAAGAATGGGTCTATGTGGTCAGTGTGTGCAGTATAAAAAAAATCCTGCACCACACAGTGCGTAATGAGAAAAAAAAACTTGATGGTGTTTTTGTTTAAAACGGACTTTGCACTGTATTTTTGTATAGTATTTATGGTTGATTCTAGTTTTTTCCCGGTCTTTTTTTATAGAATGGAAGACATTACAGAAATTGAGATGATTTTGATTGGTTTCACAATGAAAAGTGCCTTGAAATTGATCTGAAAGTAGAAATGTTCGATTTTTGCCAAAGTTCAAAAGTAAACAAATCATGCCACACGTCCAATACACATCAACTGGTGAGTCTAATATTCTTTCACAAGTGTGCTGATGTTATTTATACCATTCTACACTAATACAGTAGTCTGCATAACAGTAAATCTTCTATTTTTTTTGTGAGAATAAAAATTCTAAGTGGAAAGCAAAAGAAATGTAAGAGGGGCCTGGGGACGTGACTAATGAACAGAGGAAATGTTATTTTAGTGCCAGGAATGTCTTTCTTGTTTGTTCTGGACTCTCTTTGGGAATTGGCATCTTTTGAAATTTGTGTGAAATTGGCAAAATTGCTAATTTCTGATCACTGAAATTGGATAGTTGAAATCAGTAAATGGGGTTTCTTACTCATTCGATAAAAAAAATGGAATAGTTACGATTTTTGTCGACTAATACATGGAATTTGGGCCCAAAAAATTTAGGGCTCAAAGTGGGCAAAAATCACCTATGTGTAAACCCTCGTCGAGACCGCTAACTTCGCAAGAGCATAATCCGTAAGTTTTCCATCAAATTTCATAATTTTGGGGTCAATATGATCGGGAAAAGATTCTCTATCTTTTCATAAGAAAAAATAATTTTATTTTTTTTTTTTTTTCCGAAAATTTTTTGACCCTGAGAACAAGTTTCGGACAGGGCCTCCGACCCCGAAAGGGTTAATACTTTGAGATTATCATGAGAGAGGCTAGATGGACATTGATGGATGTCAATATAACTTCTTCCCAAAAAAGTAATAAAAGAAAAATTAGATCAAATATAAATGACTCTAGATGAAGGAAAAGAGAGGTGTAAATGCCTCCCTTTTCATTCATTTAGGGTCATTTATATTTGATATAATTTTTCTTATTACTTTTTTGGAAGAAGTTATATTGACGCCCATCAATGTCCATCTAGCCTCTCTCATGATAATCTCGAATCAGGATACCCTGGTTACACTACTCAGGTTATGCTTTATGCTTGCTAAAAGAATAACTGGAAAAGAGGGCAGATGGATCTTTTAACTTTCTAACAAATACAACTTTAAGTGTAATAATAAACAAACTTTAGAGGTTACCAGAGTGAAAAGAAACAAGCTGTTCCAAAAGGGTACAGTAGTCACCCCCCCATCGACTACGTCATACTCATATCGACATAGACAGAAATGTAAACCGTAGAACCATATCATCCTTTGCAGATGATACTAGGATCTGCACGAGTGTGTCATCTATTGAGGACACGGAAAATCTCCAAGAAGGATATAAACCAAGTTTTCTTTGGGAAACAATGGAGAACAATATGATAAATCAATGAAGACAAATTCCAACTACTTGTTATGGAAAACTGAAGGAAATAATAGCTAGAACTGAGTATATACAAACTCTAATCACACATCAGAGCAGAAAATTTACAGCCTCTCCTCAATTAACAACAGAGTTCTGTTCCTAAGACCACGTTGGTAAACGAATTTGTTGCTAAGTGAGGAGTATGCTATAATGGTAGTGAGTTTGTGTGAACCAACTTTGATAATTATTTTAGTCTCTTGCACCATTTATAACATTTCTGGTACAGTGGACCCTCGTTTTTTGTAATTAATCCATTCCAGAGTGTGTGACTAATGGCGAAATTAACGATTTTCGAAAACCCAATTTTTCCCAAAGAAAATATGTGAACCAAATAATCCATCCAGACACCCAAAAGTATTAAAACAAAAGTTTTTACATGAAATATAGATATACATATCAGAAAATAATAGACATGAAATAAAACAATAACTTTAACACACTTACCTTTATTGAAGATTTTCTTAGTGTATGGAAGATGGAGGAGGGGAGTGGATGGGGAAAAATTTCTTTTGGAAGGGGAATCCCCTGCATAAAGACTTCAGGTACCAAGTCTATTTCTGGGTTACTTACTTCTTTGATTTTTAATGCCAAAGACCAGCTAGGGCACTGCATACCTGTGGATTCAATATCTGGCCACAGAGAACGTTTCATGGCATCTTTAAAATTCCCTAAACTGGGACAAATCTTGTCATTGTACATGTGACAAAAAATGTTTGCAACAGCTTTGTTAGGGTGGTGTCCCTCCATCCTACTCCACATTGCACAAATCTGCATTAAAACAAACCCCCTACCCCATCACAACCCTTCCACCTACCACATCACAACCTCTACTACCATTACAACCACTACACTACCTACCAACCATCACTACTATCCTAACCACATTACCACCACCATCCGTAAATTCCACAATCTTTTCTTTAATTCATCGGTTTGTACCTTTATCAAAGGGCGGACTAGCTTTCTTTGGGCCCCTGGTGACTTATTTACGTTTTCAAGTACTAAAAAAGATGGAATATTTTGAAAAAGTATCTTTTAATGCTTGGGATCAGCTCCCCTGGGATAAAAAAGGCACCGACTGTGAAGGTGTGTGGGGCTCGTATCATTTTGGGATGAATGCCCCTTTTAAAATCAACCGGTTCACGAGTCATTTTGACAAAAAAATGTTTAAATTTTAAAAAAATTTCGAATTCCAAAACTTTCGAAAAAAAGGGGTACGTAATTCTTAAAAGTTTTACTTTACGTGGACCCCCCCATAGCGAACTTAAACCGGCAAAAAGGGCTGGCGTTATGCGAAATGTTCATGGAATTAATTTTCCCCATAAGAAATAAAGGAAAAAAAAATTAAACCTGCAAACACCCAAAAATATGAAAAAAAAATTTTTTTTTTCCCAAAAAAATTTTAAATTTTTGTACACACAAAAATGAAAAAAGGCATGCACAATTAATGACACACTTTTATTTAAGATTGGTGATGTTGATGGGAGGGGGGGAGGGAGGAGAGTGTTGTGTTTTGAAGGGGAAACCCCTTCCATTAGGACTTGAGGTAGCAAGTCCTTTTCTGGGGGTTTCTTCCCTTTTCTTTTTTAATGCCACTAGGACCAGCTTCAGAGTCCTGGACTTCTTTCGCACAACATATCTGTCCATAGTGGCCTTTTACCTCTCGTTCCTTTATGATTTGTCTAAAGTGGTTCACAACAGTGTCATTGTAACAGTCACCAGCACGGCTTGCAATAGCGGGTGGAGGGTGATTTCATCAAAAAGGTTTGCACTTCAAGCCATTTTGTACACATTTCCTTAATCTTTGAAGTAGGCAATTCTTCCAATTTTTCTCTCTCCCCTCCTTTGAACCTTTTTCCCCAGGTCTGGCCTCTTCCCTCTTGAAGTTGATCTATCAGCTCATCAGTGGTTATTTTCTTCATTGCCCTCCTCCACCAACTCTTCCACATCCTCCCCACTAACCTAAAACCCCAAGGACTTCCCCAATTCCACAATTGATTCCTCAACTGGTATACTACTCCTCTCAGGGTTAGCCTCAAACCCTTCAAAATCCCTTTTGTCTACACATTCGGGCCACGTTTCTTCCAAGCAGAGTTCAAGGTTCTCTTAGTCACTCCCTCCCAAGCCTTACCTATAAGGTTTACACAAATTGGGATTTTAAAATTTGACCCTTTCCCAAAAAACTTTTTTTAGAGTCAATCGAGTGTCTGTGGTCACTTCAAAGCACTTTTGAAAACAGAGCTTTTTGTGTACAGTTTCTTGAAGTTGGAAAGACCTGCTGGTCCATGGGCTGCAGGAGAGGAGTGGTATTAGGAGGCAAAAACTTCACCTTAATGAAGCTCAGTCCCCATAAAGTCGCTCTGCCACGTCTGTAGGATGACCAGGGGCATTGTCTAACACCAGGAGGCACTTAAGGTCTAATTTCTTTTCAGTTAGGTAATCTTTCACATTGGGGGCAAATGCATGGTGTAACCAGTTTAGAAAAATTCCCTAGTGACCCATGCCTTACTGTTTGCCCTCCACAGCACACACAAATTATCCTTAAAGGACATTCTTTTGCCTGAACGCTCTGGGAGTTTCAGAGTGATACACTAATAAAGGCTTAACTTTGCAATCACCACTAGCATTGGCACACATCAACAAAGTAAGCCTGTCTTTCATAGGGGTTATGTCCTGGGAGTGCCTTTTCCTCCCGAGTAATGTAGGTCCTTGCTTGGCATTTCTTCCAGAACAGGCCTGTTTCATCACAATTAAACACTTGTTCAGGTTCCAGTCCTTCAGTTTCTATGTACTCCTTGAATTCCTGCACATATTTTTCAGCCGCTTTGTGGTCCGAACTGGCAGCCTCACCCATGCCGTTCACACTATGGATGCCACTACGCTTCTTAAATCTCTCAAAACCAACCTTTGCTGGCCTTAAATTCACTCACATCATCACTAGTTGCAGGCATTTTTTTAATTAAATCGTCATGCAACTTCCTAGCCTTTTCACATATGATCGCTTGAGAGACGCTATCTCCTGCTAGCTGTTTTTCATTTATCCACACCAAAAAGAGTCTCTCAACATCTTTCCAACACTTGCGATCTTTGTTTCGAAAACACAGTTAAACCTTTGGCAACAACAGCTTCCTTGATTTCCGTTTTCTTGCCCACAATAGAAGCGATGGTTGATTTTGGTTTCTTGTACAACCTGACCAGGTCGGTGATACGTACTCCACTTTCAACTTATCAATGATCTCTTTCTTCATTTCAATGGGTAAATTTTTACCCTTTGAGGTGTAGGGTTGGCACTAGAAGCTTTCTTGGGGCCCATGGTCACTTATTTTCCACAAACAGCACCGAAAACACTGTAATAATACGAAATATTCCCAGTGTATGCTTGAATGTTACCGCGGAGGCTGGCTGGTAAACAATGGACGGGCGGCACATGTGAGGCTGGCTGAGGGCGCAGATTGGACGCGTCCTCGGGCGAAGTTCGCTTTAGCGGGTTTTTGTCACTATGCGGGGCAAAAATTTTTGCGAACAAAACGTTCGCTATGCGGATTGTTCGCTATGCAAGGCGTTCGCCCATGCGGGGGTCCACTGTATACTATAAATGTATTGTAATAAATTAAGTAGAGGAAGTCGACTCTAAATATACATTATTTAGGTGTGCATACTGGTCAGAGAGCCGGTCGTAAGTCCAAGGCACCGATAAACAAGTACATTTGGACCCTCGGGTAATGGCATTAATCCCCTTCCAGGGAGCTTTCCTTTAACCGATTTTGCCATTAGCCAAATTAAATTTTCCCCTTAAGAATTAATGAAAATCAACAAAAAATATTTTTTGAGTGATTAAATAAGATATACATACAGAAAAGAATGACAAATGAATATAAAGCACTAAAAAATAGAGAAGTGAACTTTTTAATCACATTCCCTTTATTGACTTGTTGGTGTAGGGAAGTCAGGGGAGGGAGGGGAAAAATTTTATGCTTCAGTATGACCAAATATCATCTCTACGGTTATTTTCTATACAATTATCTAATATGACATAACCAATATTAATAACTAGAAACATGGTATATACCTAGAATGAATAAAGTTGGCCGCAGGACCAACAACTACATATAAAATCCCAAGTTTTTTGAAAAAGAAATGGAAAACACCCCCACTCACTCGCCCCTGGACCAATTATGGAATGCTCTATTTTAAAGCAGTCAAAGCCACTAGCACGAGCCGTCGGTATTTTTTGGAGAAAGACTTAATCCGGTGAAATACTGGGGCTTTAAAGAGGGGCAGCATAGCCCTTTGCACAAGGAGGCAGTAGGCCAACTAATAATTACAGCCCAGTAGCCCTAACCTCTCACATCATAAAACTCTTCGAAAGGGATGAGAGGGAGGTTACAAATTTCATGGACCGCACAACCAACATAATCCGAACCGCGGGTTTTTTGAGCAGGACGATCATGTCTGTCACAGCGCTGAACCATTATGACAAATTACGGAGGCACTAGAAGACGACCAAGAACAGAGTGATTTACCAGTTTTTTGAAAAGGCGTTTGACAAATGCGATCATGGAGTGATGGCGCACAAAAGAAGCCATGGCTTTGGGGGAATTTTAGGCAGAGGGTTTTTTCTTTCCTAACACACAACACAAAAAATAGTAGTAAAACAGGGCAAATCCAGCATCAGCAAGGTCAAAAGCTCATGCCCCAAAGGAAATGTCCTGGACCTCTTTTGTTTTCTCATCCCATAGCCTAGACAAAAACCCCCCGGGCACATTTTTGTACATCATTTGCGATGACATGAAATAAGCATGAAAGTCAGTATGATGGGGACATGAAAAAGTACGGGAAGACATAAACGGGTTTTTTCCATGGGCATGGAGAACAACATGATGTTAAAATGGTGAAAGTTCAGCTGCTTAGGTATGGAAAGAATAAAGAACAGTAGGGCACAAATACAAAACTAAAAGGGGGGTTCCCAAATAGAATGTAAGGAACACGTAAAAGACCTAGGAATAATTAGTCAGCGACTTTTCTTTTAAAGACCAAACAAGACAAAGATACGACAGCCAGGAAGATAAAGGGTGGGATTGAGAACTTTCAAAAAAGGGAAACTTGCCGAGGGTGACACTCTTCAAATCGTAGTGCTCCTACTTAAAAGTTGCTCAGTGCTGGGGCCCCCGTTCGGGGCAGGAAAAAATATAGGCTGAACAAATACAGAACGTTTCAGCTCACATTGAGCCAGAAAAGCACCAAAATACGGGGAACGCCTGCAAGTTTTAACATGTACTCATTGGAGCGGAGGAGAGAGAGGTACATGAAATATATACCGGGAAGGTACTCGAGGGCTTGGCCCCAAAATTCTGCCAGCCAAACAACATACTGGAGGGAGAATATGGGAGGAAGTGAAAAAAACCCCAGTGGGGGAACAGGGGTGCGGTGGGGACAAAGGGGGAACATTGTTCAGCACCCGGGGGCCCCAGACTTTTAACATGTTATCAGAGGGGTGTTAATTTTGCAGTTTAAAAACTGTAGTGAAAACCCCCTTTCGGGGCAAGACCGTGAGGAGTGAATGTGGTAAAAGTTTTTCTTTTTCGGCCCCCCCTCCCTTTGGTGGGAATCGGCCAGTGTGAAAAAAATAAAAACGAAGATATCAGAAACATGCTGGAACAATGTTGAAGCCTTCAAGAGGGAAACTAGAAAAGTTCTTCCCCGGGTGCCAGATCAACCGGCTGTGATGGATATGGGGGCAGGGGGGGCCTTAGCAGAAAAGCCGGGTTGACCAGGCAAGCACCAGACAGCCGGCCCATGGCCGGGCTCAGAGATAGAATACTCTCGAAATTCTTCAAAGGATTTGTGAGGAGTAAGTGGGGGTGGTGGTGGTGTTTTTGGGGGTTTAAGGGGCCCACTGAGAGAACTGTATTAGGGTAGTGGAGGTGGGGGCAGAACCCACCACCACTGTTCCAAAATTTAACAATGTTTAAATTTAAAATGAAAAATTTACTTTTTAATTTATAAAAAAAGTAAGTTTATTAGGTATACACAATTTTACTTTCATAGATTTCGTACTAGAGCATAGTGTAAAGTACCTAGGATAACAGAAAAAGTGACTTAGGGGATTTCCATTGGGGGCCTTTTATATTTTTGACTTAGCTTTGGGAAAAGAAGTTAATTAGCTTGATGGGGAATGCTGGCAGGGTTTAGGGGGTGGAAAATGCAGGCGGGGATGTTCATTGGCCGATACACATTTAACAACATTGGAGAGTTACTTTCGGTCGTTTTCTACGCTTTTTGCTTAATTGCATGCAACATGTTTTAAATTTTAACTTTTGCGGCTGGGGACTATCCTTTTAATACCCGCTGCTTTAGTTCGTACATTGAAAATCACTGAATATGCGAAAGGGAATTCTTCCCTCTCTCTTCCTCCTCCACTTTGGTAGTACTTTGCTACGAGTTTTTTCTCAAATTCTGTTGTGCTTCTTTCCCCCTTTTCCAAGGGGGGGCACTAGAGGATTTTCTTTGTGCCCCTATGCTTATTTAGTAGTTCTACACTAAAAACAAAGGGGAAAAATACAAAATATATCACATGTATGCGTGGAAAAATTTCGTCCTGGGTGTAAACAATGGCCCTGGCTTTACATGGCTCAGGCCCCGGGCACGTTCAAGGGGGAATGTCCCTTAACCGAGTTTTTGGCATTTGCCAAGCCAATATTTTGAACAAAAAGTGCCCTATCGATTTTGGTGTTAGCCCTGCCCTCGTCACCCGGGTCCACTGTATGTTGCTAAAATGAGGGAGGGTAATGTGAAGACCCGGAAAATGGAAGTTAGGGTCTCGCCTTCACTTGCTCTCTGGGTGGAATACTGCGAACATAAAAAATCCCATTTAAGGCAGGTGAATTGCAGTTGTAGAGAATTACAAAGAACCTTTCTGCAATAAAATTCCATCAAAAACTTTAAAATGGGAATGCTTGGGAAACACTTGGGTGTACTCACTGGGGTCAGGTGAGAGAGAGCAGTGGACCCCCCGATTTCTTGCATCGACTTTCGGAAAAACCCACTTTTGGCAAATTTTTTTGGCAAATTTTTGCCTTGCATTCGTGATTGGGCCATGAATTTAGGACCATCCCCTACCCATCTTCCCCACCGCACACACAAAAACCATCCCGCCCATTTACATCGGTGTGCCATTTTTACCCCCGGGCCTCACCCGCGGTTCATACAATACATTTTAATAAACCATTTTTTTTGTGCTTGCAACTGCTAAATAAGTCACCCTGGACCCAAGGAAAACTAGTACAAGCCCCTTTTTAAAAAAAAAGCAAAGGAAACAATCGAATTCAAGAAGGGAAAACATTGAAAATTGGAGAGGAGTGCGTGTTACAGAAAATTTCCCGGATGTATGGCAAAACCCCCTTCAACCATCACTTCAATCGTGGCGAAGGGGAAAAGGGAAAATGTGGTTGTTGCAAAAGGGGGAGAAACTGACAAAAAAGAGATCGCAAATCCCGGGGAAGTGGGAAAAGGGTTTTTGTTGGGGTGGAAAATTTCCTAAAAACAAATTTGAGGGGAAAAGTATTTACGGTAATATGGAAAAGGCAAAGGGAGTTGATATGTCCGTAAAAAAAAGCCTGCAATAAATGGTGATGCTTGTGATTTTAAGGCCAGCAAAGGTTGGTTTTTAGGATTAAAGGTAAGGGGGATTCACGTTGATAAGGCATGGGAGGCTGCCATTCTGACAAAAAAGCGCGAGAAATTTGTACAGGAGTTTAGGAGGGTAACACTGGGAATTCAAAACCCCCAAAAAGGTTTAATTGTGACAAAACAGGCCCCTTTTGGAAAAATGCCAAAGAGGACCATCACGCAGGGGAAACGCATCCCAGGACACAAGCCTTTGATGGATAGGCTTATTGCATTTTTTGTAGTTGGTTTAGAAAGACCGTAAGCAAAAAAAAAAACATTTTATTAGAAAACGTTTCGGGCCTGGGGCTTGTGGTCCCCGGACCGAAAGTTTTTAATAAATTGTTATAGGTTTCTTAGTGTTTTCTAAACCAAAATTGTCGGTATTTTATTACCAAGGTTTAAAACCATGTTTTTGTAGTAATGCTAGTGGGGGTTTCAAAGCAAGCCTTTACGGTGTACACTCTGAAAATCCAAAGGTTTCAAGAAAAACAGTGTCCCAAGATAATTTTTGTGTGATGTGGAAGGCTAACAAAAAGGCATGGGGCACAAGGGGAATTTCCGACTGGTTTAAAAAAGTTTTGGCCCCAGTGTGAAGAAAAACCCCCTGGAAAAAAAAATTGCCATAAGTGCCTCCCCGGGAAAGGACAATGTCCGGGTTCCCCCAGACTTGGAAACAAATAGTGGAGGGGTTTAGTTTTCCGGTGATGCTCTTGCCCCTAATACACTCCTCTCATCCAGCCCTGGCCCAAAAGGTCATTTCAAACTTTAAAAAACGTACACCCCAAACAGTGTTTAACCCTTTTAGGGGCCCTCCCGTAGTTACGGTGGGCGGTGAGTGTCCAACCCTAGATCTACGCCAAAAATTTTAGCGCCCTCAAATTTACGCGAAAGCACTCATAGGGCCCACATATGAGGAATGGGTCTGCGCCGTGGGTGTGCGCCATAAACAAAAAAAACTAGGACCTGCATAGCATTGTGGGAAAGCCGGCTCGTCACCCCCTTTTTTCCGCTCGCGCAAATCACTCTTCCTGTCTGTAGTTCTGACACTGATGGAAGTGGAAAAAGAAGACGAATTTCGGCTTTGAAAGTTAGTGACCGAAAAAATGACCGGAATCGATAATAGGCAGAAAAAACCCCGCGTTTCCCCACCTTCTACCTTGGGGTGGGCACTCGTGACTCAAAGGTCGGGT
>NC_069460.1:76688-98199 GCF_026875155.1 Cherax quadricarinatus
CGCCTTTAGGGGGTTTTGGCACTCCAGGTTTTAAGTTCCTTTTTGTGTTTTAAATGGTTCTAAAAATTTTCTCTGACGGGTTAAGTTTTGACGTGTAGAAGTTTTGTTGCTTTATGGGGCTTCCACATTTGAACTTTTCCTCCCTATTCTTTTTTATATTCCTTGACTATGTTTTGGGTATGGGGGGTGGGGGGAAAATTTCAATAGATAGGAGTAGCGAGGGGTGTTAGTAACAATAGTTCATTGCCAGCTACTTTTAAAGGTAGGGTAAGCCCAGCCCCCTATTCCCCCCCCCCTTTTTTCCCCCTCCACAAAAGTGATGTTTGATTCCCGGTGCTTTTAAAACTTGGGGTCAGTCTAGCTCCCATTTCCCTTCCCCCCCCCCCCCCCCCCCAAAAAGGGACGTGGGGGGCTCGGTAAAACAGAAATCACCGACTCACAGCTCCCAAAAATACGTAGTAAAAACCCTGATTCATTTTTAGTGGAATTATTGGTTGAAACCCCATTTTGCCAAAAATTAACCCCTAGTCCTTTCATCTTTTTGTTAAATATTTAAAATCCCACATCTTTTAGGTATTGTACTATCATGGAGGTGTTTTCTTAACAGTGGGTAACCGTCTCTTTTTACGTTTGGGGAATGACAGAGAGGTCACCTCCCAACCAAGGGAAAAATAAAGGAGAGGGACTAAGTCCTGAGAGTCCCATTTTTAAACCCCTTTTTACCTTTTATATAACCCAACACAGGACCAAACCCCCTCCAAGCAGTGGAAACGAACCGTGTTTGTCATGTGAAGAAATTATTCACGGCTACATTTGTGGGGGAAGGCCGTGGGGGCACCAACACCTGCTACCCCCAAAACCCCCCACATCAGCAACGGCTACGATTTCAAAAAACCTCAGTGTCCCCAACCCCTGACACCCATTCCCACGATTTACCTATATTAGCGTTGGTTCAAATGAAATTTTTTTTTATTTAATTTTTATTTTTTTTTCAATTCGGATCCCCATTCATGTTTTTTTTTTACTTTTTCCCTTTTCAAAATAAAAAGTTTATATTGTCTGTTTTATTTTTTTTTATTCTTTAATTTTTGGGGAGGAACCAATTGGTAATGCCCTGAAGTTGTTACAGGGTGGTAACCCTTCCATCCCGTACCAATATCTGCCTACCAACTATCTGCCGTCCCTACTATCTGCTGTCCCTAATTTCCGTACCTCTATTCCCCGTCCTACTCTCTGCGACTACTCTGCTTTTCCTATTCTCTCCCAATTACTCTGCCGTCCTTTCTGCCGTACCTATCTCTGCCGTCCCTCCCTTCTGCTTTTTGCTTGACCTTACAGTGGCTGAAGAACATCTCTTATAAATTTCCCAGAAATAACTGAAACATTCTGTCCCCACATTTGTCCTGGTACTATTTTTCCCTGGTCAAATTCTTGGTGAAATCTCTCACATGTTCGTCACTAACTGCCCACAGTTCCCGCGAAAATTGTCGAAATGTGGAAAAAATTGAATTTGGTTCCCCTCCTTTGTTGAAAGTCTGAGAGGTTGCCCCCCAAATCTTCAAGTTCCCTTCCCTTCTGTTGCCCAAAAAATCCTTGCCAAAAACTTAAATGTTTCCCCAAGCAGTTTTGTTTCCCCCGTAAAGTGTGAAACAAAGCCCATTTTTAAGAGTTCTGTACTGGGACCATGAGATTCCCCTCTTATTAGCGCGCTCATCGGGGAAAATTTTAATTTTAAAAATTTTGAATCCTGCCCGGATTTTCCATAGTTTTTGTGTAGTGGGGTGAATATTTTGTTTTTCATGAGAGGAGGATGTTGAACATTGTTATCCCAGGCAAAATAGAGGTGAATATTGAACATTGTTACCCAGGCACAATGAGAGGTGAATGTTGAAATTGTTCATTCCGGGGCCCATGAGAGGTGAATGTTGAACATTGTTCACCCGGGCCCAATGAAGGTGTGTTTGAAAATTGTTCATCCGCACAAGGAGGTGAATGTTGAACATTTTTTCCCCCGGGCAAAAATAAAAGGGTGAATGTTGACATTGTTTATCCGGCCAAAATGAGAGGTGGTTTGAAACATTGTTCACCCGGCACAATGAGGGGCGAATTTTGAACATTGTTCATTCCAGGCACATGAGAGGGAATGTTAAACATGTTCATCCCAGGGCACAATGAGAGGAGGTGTTGAACATTTTCACCCCAGGCACAATGAGAGGTGAAGTTGAACATTTTTCATCCCAGGCAAAATGAGAGGGGTGTTGAACTTGTTATCCCAGGCACAATGAGAGGTGAATGTGAACATTGTTATCCCAGGACCAAAATGATGACGCTGGAACAAAAATGATGGTCATAGACGTGGGTGGGGTAAGAAAAAAAAAAGATCATGACTGGGGAAAAAAGATGGGTCAGTCAGATGTGAGTGGGTAAAAAACAAAAACGATTTGATGGGAACAATAAGAGGTCAGTCAGGGTGGTGTGGTAAGAAACAACCTCTTGTATAAATGCTGGAACAATAATGATGGTCAGTCAGACTGTGGTGGGGTAAGAAACAACCACCACTTTTTGTGCGGGAACAATAATGTGGCCGCCCAATGTGGTGGGGGTAAGAAAAACCACCTTTTGACTGCTGGAAAATGTGAGGTCAGTCGATGTGTGTGGAAAGAAAACCCATTTTGTATGCTGCGGGAAAAACAAATTAAAAGGCAGTCAGATTGGAGGTGGTAAGAAACACCACCAATGTGACGCGGGAAAACAATAATGATGGCAGTCAGACTGTGGTTGGAATGAAAAAACTATCTTGTATGATTGCTGGAAAAAATATTAAAGGTCAGCAACTGGATGTGGAAAGAAAAAAAAACCCATATGTGATGGGGAAACAATAATGATGGTGTCAATGTGGAGTGGTAAGAAACCCCACCATCTTGACTGGGGGAAATTAATAATGGTCAGTCAAACGTGAGTGTGGTAAGAAACACCCACACATGGACGCTGGAACAAAATAAAGGGTCGCAAATGTGACTGGGGGAAAGAAAAAACCCACCATCAATAAACTGTGGGCAAAATGGAGGTCTCGACTGTTAGGGGGGAAGAAACCAACCTTGTTTACGCTGGAAAAATAATGATGGTAGTCGACTGTGATGTGGTAAGAAACAACCTCTTGTTTTCTGCTGGAACAATAATGATGGTTGACAGATGTGATTTTGGGAAAAACAACCACTTTTTTGATGCGGAACAATAATTTTTGGGGCAGTCAACTGGGGGTAAGAAAAAAACACCATTTGACTGCGGGAACATAGGTGGTTAGTCAAAGTGAGTGTGGTAAGAAAAAACCACCCCCTATGACTGCGGGAACAATAATGAGGGGTTAGTCAGCTGTCGTGGGGTAAGAAAAAACCACCATCTTACTGCGGGAACAAAAAATGAGGTCAGTCGCTGTGGTTGGTAAAAACAACCCCATTTTTGACTGTGGAACAATAATGTGGAGCCTGTCAGTGTGGAAGAAACAACCACCATTTTGACTGCGGGAAAAATAATGTGGTCAGTCAGACTGTGAGTGTGGTAAGAAAAAACCCCCATCTATGACTGCGGGAAAAATAATGATGGTCAGTAGCTGTGAGTAGGTAAGAAAAACCACATTTGATGCTGGAAAAATAATGAGGGTTAACAGATGTGAGTGTGGTAAAAAACAACTACCATCTATGACTGCGGGAATAATGTGATGGTCGGTAGACGTGGTGTGGAAAGAAACAACCATCTTGTATGACTGGGGGAAAAAAAATGATGGTCAGTCGATGTGGTTGGTAAGAAACAACCCCCTCTATGATGCTGGAAAAAATGTTGGTTATCAGATGGAGTGTGGTAGGAAAAACCACCTCTATGACTGCTGAACAAAATGATGGTCAGCGCTGTGAGTGGGGGTAAGAAAAATCCATTAAAGGGCTGGGAATAAAGATGGTCAGTCAAATGCGAGTTTGGTAAAAAAAATTTATCTTTTTAAAACTGGGGGAACAAAAAGATGATAAGTAAATTTGAGTGGGGTAAAAAAGAAACCCCATCTTGCATGACTGCTGGAACAAAATGATGGTCAGTCAAATGTGAGTTGGTGGGGAAACAACCATCTTTTGACTGCGGGAAAACAAAAATGGGGGTCAGTCAATGTGAGGGGGGTAAGAAACAACCCCACTAGCTGCTGGAACAATAATTATGGTAGTCAGACTGTGATGTGGTAAAAAAAACCCACATCTATGACTACTGGAAAAATAATAAGGTCAGTCGGATGTGAGTGTGGTAAATTACAACCAAACCTATGATCTGGAAAAATAATAATGTCAGTGGGACTGTGGGTGTGGTAAGAAACAACCCCCTTTTATGCTGGGGAAAACAAAAAGAAGGTATGTCAAACGGGGTGGGGAAAAAAAAACCCACCATCTAGACTGGGAACAATAATTATGGTCATCGACTGTGTGGGTAAAAAACAACTCCTCCTGCGCGGAACAATAAATGGTTGTCGGGATGGAGGGGGTAAAAAAACTCCCCCTGATGAATGGGGAAACAAATGGCAGTCAAACTGTGAGTGTGGTAAGAAGCAACCACCTCTTTGATGTTGGAACAATAATGAAGGCGTCAGCCTGTGAGTGTGGAAGAAACAACCATCATCAATGATGGGAACAAAAATGTGGGGGTCAGCTTTGAGTGTGGTAAAAAACAACCACCACTATGCTGCGGGAAAAATTTATAATGGTCTGTAGATGTGGTGTGGAAAAAACAACCACCTCTATGATGGTGGAACAAAAATATGGTCATTTCAGACGTGAGTGTGGTAAAAACAACCTCATCTTGTACTGGAACAATAATGATGGGGACCAGTGTTGAAACCCCGAATGGGTTACAATGATTATTAGTATATTAATATTTTAACCTTTTCTTTAAATTTTTTTTTGCTTAATTTCGATAATAGCAAAATGTAATTTTATGATTTATATTTTTATTTGATGTTTACCCCTTATTTAGCTTATTTTGTTAGGATGTATATAAAATGTGCTCAGTTGTCCTGATTGAAAAACTACTGTAATTATCGCTTGTCGTCGTTTTACTGCCGGTTCTGAGCTGCGTTGCCCACGTAGCTTTCAGGTGATGGGGGGGGGGTGTCCTCCCTTCGTAAATTTGTCGTCGCTGGACTCGTTTTGCTGGTGGACAGATTGTCTCTCTCTTTTTTCTTGTTAGTTTGTAGAGCTTTGTTCAAACTTGTATAGACTAGTGATTTTCGCGTTGTATGGGGTTGTGTGCACCTGCACTTGAACATCTCGGGTCCTTAGTATAGCTTCTGACCAAAATTTTTGTACTGTTTCTGTGTATGCACGGTCACAGTTTTCCTAGCTAAACACTGATTCGTATTATGGGGTTTTTGTAACTTTTTGTGGGGGATCTGCAGATGGTCCCTACTTAGTGGCGTTATTTTTATTCCATTTCCTGTTTCTGTGTCGCAGTCGTTGATATTGCATTGTTTTGGGGTTTTGCATTCTTTGTTGTTCAGCAGACGGGTTCGGGTTGCCAGTCGGTAAGAAGTTAGTTTTATTTGGGACTTTGTCATCACGGGTTTAAGCTTTTGAGTTTGAGACAAGTAACTATTTAAGAAAAATTACACAACACCATTGAATATTTGTAATATCTTATTAAATGTTAATGTCCCTGACGGTACTTAAAAATTTAAAAATGTTATGTGTTTAAACCAAAATATGAACTCGAGGATTTGATTTTATTTTGAGTGTGTTGATTTAATTTACTTTGAAATTCCCTCTAGACTTATAAATTTTTAAATTTTTTAATTTCTCTATTTAGTACCCTACGTTGTAACCCTAAAGCACTATTAAACCATACTGAATTTTAATGGAAATTATAAGGGATCTAAATTTTGTTACAAAAACCCCCAGTAAAAGGTGGATGCTAAAAAGGCACCCTTACTGATTCACGGGAGATTCTAAGTTTTTAAAAGTTTGCGTTTTTTGTAAAAAAGGGGGGCCTGCCCGGGGGGGCTTACCCAAAGGTTTTGGAAAAATTGTCCATTTGACTACTAGTAATCTTTGGTAACCCTTTGAGTACTTTCCAAATCAAAAGACTTTGATTTTGGGTCTTGACAACATACGGGGGGTGTAGTCCCGACTGAGTTTTGACCCAAGGAGATGGAAATACTGTTTTTGAAAAAAACCAACAAAAAATTCCCTATTAAGTTATATTTTTCCCTAATCCCTCTCGTAGTACAATTATTTTTGTGATGTACCCAAAAGGAAACATTTAATTGTTTCTCGACTTTGTTGGTTAAGAAATTTAAAACTTCAACGGTTGGAAAGTACCCCCCAAAAAAATTCGGTGTCGTATAAAAGGAATTTACACCGCAGAAACTGTCAGAGCATTAATTAAAGAATATTTTTTCCCTGCCATACGAGATGTCTGATTATATTCAATTCAGAAAGCCTGTGTCACAATTAGGAAGTTGGCTCTATTGAAAATGAAGAGCGAAGTGACCTCGGTCTGATGTGTACTCAGTTCTCGCTACACCTTCCTGCCCTGACACTTTAGACAGGTATAGTGGTAATAACAGCCCCAAAAAAAAGTCAGTGTATAACACCCGTTTTACTTATCCTAGACCCCACTAGACCTCTAGAACGGCTGGCCAAGGGTCCGACCCAAGGCCCCCAGACCCTGTTTTTTTTCCCCACTCCCCATTTCCCATGTCCTATCCTCAGGGGGAGTTTTTAGAGGTTTTGGAACGCCTCATTTGTTGCAGACTGCACAAATTAGGCACAGAGGAGAGAACGAAAATTTCCAAAGAGAAAATTTCGTCTGGAAGACAACAGATAAATTCCAGGGCACATTAAAGTGCAGAAAAGCGGGACCATGGGTTTCCCAATTTTTTTAAAGTGACTTAGACACTATTTTGATTGTTGGAACCCGGCACGTGTTGAACTGGCCTCTAAGCATGGGGAAAATTGCTTAATGCTTTGACGGGAAGAGCTCAAAACTTTTACTGCAGCCTTCCCTTTGTAAGCATTAGTTTGACGGGTGTAAAAAAAAACTATTCAAGACGTAAACTTGTTACCTGTAAGTTATCAAAGGGATTTGTACGTTACAACGAAGACAAGATCAAACTTGTGTGGTTTGCTCGTGAGAAAAAAGTTTGGGATTTTAGAGAGGTCTAGAGCTGCTAAAGTAACAACTACGAAGCCTTTTCATTGTTGCACAGAAAAAGTTTAAAAAACTTATGTTGCGGACATAAAGAATACGATCGTATACTGCCCCGGATATTTGGAAAATGCGCATTAGCAACTTTTCGAAAATTTTTCACAGACTTGTATACTAAAAAAAAAAAGAAAAAAGGTAACAAAATTGTCCCAAAGTTGGCAACCTAAATCAGTGCTATTGGACTAAATTTCTGCACGAATTCTCGCCCCCTTTTCCCGGAAAATCACAACCTGAAACTGTCTCTGTACAGACGAAATTGATTCGAGAAAAAGAAAGAAATTACCTATTGTAACAGAAAAGGGGCTACTGATAGTTTCTATAATTTGAAAGAGATACGAGAAAAAGCGTGCGGCTGGCGCCCCCATCAAGTCGTTCCTTTCATGCAACAAGACCAAAAGCCTTGCAATGCCCCCTGAACCACTGTTTTAGATAATGTTATCAGGATAGAGATAGCGTCGAAAGGTATCTGACAAAAGATTCGTTCAGGATGAGTCCTTTCTTTTCAGAGATAAAGTAGGGTTTGGAATCAATTAAAGAGATAATTTCTTTCAGGACACGGCAGTTATCTAGTTATTAAGGAAGAGTAGCCCCTAACTGATGTTCCTTTTTCAAGTGTGTATTTTAGAAGCCTATGGTGGGGTGTTATAAAAAGGGTCTGCACAAAGTTTTTATTTAAACAAACTATTATATGGTTTTTTTTTCAGTGGGTATATCCAGGGGGTATTTCCATCAGGCAGTGGACTTGTTTTATAGGGAACGATATCCCTTAGCTGGTAATGTAAAAAACCACTTGTGATTGATAAAACATGTGATAATTATGCCTGAAGCTTGTAGAGAGAAGCTATTTATTTCCCTCAGGCAATTTACTAAAAGTAGTCAAAGATACAACAACCATCCTTGTCTCCTGTTTTATTAGTTTAGACAAAGATTTGGGCTTGAATTGTTGTTAGTGACGCTCTGCGCCCCCGGGTCATTAACACTGACTCCCCCCGGTCATCAACCGTCAAGACAAACTGACGTTAAATTTTTTAACTCATGATGATTTAAACAAGGATCGTTTGTTGATCATCACTGGAAAGATGAGAGATATAGCAGTTACTGAGAGTGAAACAAAGGATTCGATAATTGTTTCTATTAATAACGGTGTAGAGGAGAAAAATACAGAAATTGTCAGCGGTAGTGTTTCCCCCAAAATCAAGAATCTCGGTGTTTTCCCGTTACATTTTGTGAAACCCTTGTTTTTTTTCACAAAATTTTCCCTGGGGACATTTGGGTCAAAAGACATCGGTAAATGGCAAAAAAATTTTTTCTTTTCCAAAAAATGAAGGGAAACAGTAGCTGATAGTGCGAAATTTCCAGTGTGTCAAATGAAGGCAAGCCAGGCACACACCTTCCCCCCTGCGCCTCTCATTTCCTATCAGGCAGGTGAACCTTAAGTTTATTTTGATTGTGTTGGTCCTTTTCTGAACCAAACTAGGAAACCAAATTATTTACTATTATGGAAAGCTGCAAAACCCCCTTCCCCAAGTATTCTATGAGAAAAATTAAAACTGTGCTATTGTGAGAGCGGATGAAATTTTTCTTCCGGTGGTTGCCCCGGAGATACAGTAGATCGGGGGTCTAATTTACTTCTAAGACTTTGGAAGATTATCCCACCTAGGAATAAGTCTGTACTTTCAACCCGTTATCACCACAGTCCCCAAAGGGCTCTAGAGAATTTCATCAGACTTGAAGTCCATGATGAGAGTTTTTGTGAACATTTTTTAGAGACTGGGATGAGGTAACCCTTTTTTTTCCCGTTCGCTATGAAAAAGTGAGCAAGAAAATCTCGGATTAGTCCGTTTTAATTAATATTCGCACACCCAAATGCGTGGTCCTCTTGCAGTGTTGAAAGACGTGGGCAGGGAAAATCAAATCCATCATTTAGTACTTCCCTTATTTAAAGCCCGCAACATTTTTACAGCCCCAAAAAGGGGATAGCTTCGAAAAAACCCCGTTTCAGCCCAAACTGAATGAAGCAAAATTTTTACAAGCGTGCTTCTCTCGTTTTTTAAAGAAGAGATAAGGTGATGGCTCGGAAAATTTGTACCGGTATGCTCACAAACAGGATGTGGCCCCCGGAATAGTGAAAAAAACTTAGCGAGTAAATTATTTGGTGTAGCCCGGGAAAAAAAAATCTAATCATGTGTACCCTGTTAACCAGCTTAAGGCATATCGCTGCCCCTCCTATACTTCTATTCTTCCCGGGCAGAGGAAGAAAAGTCAGTTACTGACATCTTAGGGATAGAGGGGCGTTTGAAAATTCGTGACCTACAGTCATAGACGATTTTCTTTGTACCTTGGGATTTATAAAGGGTGAATTTAAAAAATGATTTTTCATTTCCCCGAATTGTTTGGTGTGTTCCTAAACGTTTTACTTGGGTGTACATGAGTTTTTGTACAGGGGATCACCCATTAAGCAACACCAAAAAGGATGATCCAAAAAAACATAAAGCATTGAGAGAAAAGGTTGATTTTTGTTATCTTTCCGGGCTTATTGGGCGTAAAAATCCATGGGAAACTCCCCTTTTTTTTGAAAAACTGACGGTAGTTTCAGGATGTGCACTGATTACGGAAAGTGAACTCTGTCCCTTGCCCGATGGTTATCCCCCTTTCCTGTTTACGCCTATTGACCGTGTTCAGGAGCCCCGTTTGTCACCTTTAAATTTTTACAGGGTATTACAAGTCCCCCTATGAACGTGCTCAAAAAATTTTTCTTTTACTGTTCAAGATGGGTTGTTTAATACCCCTCACCCCTTCGGCCTATGTAACGCGGCTTCTTTATTCCCGCGTATAATGAAAGAGTTGACCCCCAACTTAGAAGAGTAGAAACCTACCCTTAGACTTGTGGTGTACGTACGAGTGGGAACACACTTTACGCGTTCGGGAAAAAACCCCGTTTGGGGGGCACTACAACTTATGTTTTCTTAGCTAAATGTAGTTTTGGTCAAGCCAAGATTACCTACTAGGTTTTTTTATCGGCCCAAGGTGAGGTTGCTCCTATTTAGGTAAGGGTTTTTGTGCAATTTTTGAAATTTTCCCGTGCCCCAGGGGGAAAGGATACGAGTTTCCCGGGTGGGGCAGGGTTTATCGCGGTTTTGTCCAAACTTTTCTCAGATTGCAGCTCCCTCCTGACTTATAGTAGCAAAGTTCAGTTCACCTGGGCTAAGATTGTTCAGACTCGTTCAAAAGGTTGAAGCGCTTCTATCCCTTTCTCCCGTGTTGACGGTCCTAATTTTAATCTTCCCTTCTTTTTTCTTTTAGATGCTTGGTTATGAGTGGGCGTGTGTGCTCCAAAATCAAATCCACTGCATTCTCCATCCTATATGTTACTATTTATTAAGCTTAAACGAAACCAGAAAAATTTGCCCTATTGAGAAAAAAGGGTCTAGCTCTTGTGGGTCCTTGGAAATTTTGAGTGTATTTTTGGGGACTTCCCCTTTAAAATTAAAGTTTTTTTTGACCCACTCCACTCATTATATAAATCTATGAAAATAAAAATGCTAGGATCATGAGGGGGGCCCCCCAGAATCAACCTTATTCATTAGTATAAAACACATAGTGGTCATTGTAATGTTTTTTTTTGACGCTCTTCTCGTCCTTAATAATTACATTACATTTAAATTTTAACGTATTTTTGCCAAATACCTTTTTTTATTGCTATGTTTAAATTCGTAAAGTAACTTAATCCCCCTGCCCATATTAATAATATATCATGTATGTCTAATTTTATCTTTTTGTATTCACAGTATTGTTGAGTGAGGAGGGGTAAGTAGTGTTGAAAAGGGTAGTGTGGTGCGGGGGATGGTAGCGGATGCAACACTGTCCCTGCCGCAGGGCCCCCCCCCCCCACTAACACCTTAAGCTGTTTCTATTTAGTTTCATACTGCCCCGCATTCCACAACCCCTACTTAATGGAATGCAGTTCCTCTATATGTCGAGCCCCCGGCCCCCCTTGTCAGCGCTATCCTGTCTTAATGATGTAATAAAACCACGAGTATGAAGATTTACGAACTGTGTACTGCCCTAGTACCTGGGACATATCCCAATGCGGACGTGTAAAATTGTGAGGTGCTTGGCACAGAAAAATAATTAAATTTATTTTGATAAAAATTGTTTTGGTAACCAGAAATAATGTGAAAGACATTCATGCAACTCTAGTGGACCCTCTGTCGTGTTGGGGGGGGGAATGGGGTTCAATGAATTTGTTTTTTAAAGATATTATTTTTATTTTAAATTTTATATTGCTTATATTTGCGTAATAGTAAATCGTAAATGTAGACTTTATATTTTTTTTGACTGTTATATTTTTTTTTGCTATGTTTTTAGGCCCCTCAAAGGGGAAAGGGTTTCCCTTTATGTTGGTGAGGGGCTCTTGATTTAGGGAAATTGATCTAGCTCAGTTCCCCCAAAATTTAACCCGAATGCCTTCCCCATACCCCCCCCAGGCCTGTATTCCTCCGGGTTTTTTGCGCTTCCCCCCCGATTTTAATAATAATATAATTTGTTTTTTTTGGGGGTATATAAAATGTGTCGTTTGTCTTGATTGTCAAACTACTGTAAATTTTCGCTTGTCGCTGTTATACTGCCCTTCTGAGCTGCAGTTTGTTCCCCGTGTATCCGTGATCGAGGGGGGGTGCCCCCACCTCTCGTGAAGTTGTCAGTCTGCGGGGACTCGCTTTTTGGGTTTGGCAGATTTTCTGTCTCATTTTTTTGTTGTTTTTTAGAACTTTGTTCACGAATTTTATAGACTTTTGTGTTTTCGGTTTACTGAGGGTTTTGTGTCACTTGACACCCCCGAAATCTCAGGTCCTTGCTATAGCTTTGACCAATTTTGTCTGTTCCTTGTATTGCACAGTCACAGTTTTTCCCATGCGAACTGATCATTTTTGGGGTTTTGTAAACTTGTGGAGGATCGCGATGGGCCCCACTTGTGGCGTTATTTATTTTCCCCGTTTGATTCTTTCGCAGAGCTTGAATTGCATTGCATTAGGGTTACATTCTTTGTTGTTCAAGGACGTTCGGGTTGCCCTCGGTCAAGAAATTTGTTTATTTTAGGACTTTGTCAGTCCCTTGTTTAAGTTTTTGAGTCTTGAACATAGCTAACTATTTTTAAACATTTCATGCATACACACACTTTTAAATTTGTAGTATTTATTAAATGTTAATTTTCCTGACGGGGACTTAAGTTTTAAATGTGATATGTGTTTAACACATTAATATTGAACTGAGAGATTGATTTTATTTTGATTTCTGTGATTTTAATTTTCTTTGAAATATACCCCTAGACTTAATTTTATTAAAATTTTAATTTCTTAGTTATAGCCTAAGTTGTAATCCTAAAGCCCCTTGAACCCTACGAATTTTAATGGATAATTGGGTAAGGATACTGACTATTTTACGAAAACCCATAACAGGCGGTTCTAGAAAGGGGAGTCCTTTCTAATTCACTGGGGACTCTAAGCTTTTAGAATCGCTTTTTGTAAAGCAGATTTTTAGTGGGTAAAAAACAAATAATCTATGACGCGGAAAAAAATAATGAAGGTCGGTCAGACTTTAGTGTGTTTTGAAAAAACCCCAAACTATGCACTGGAAACAATAATGATGGTGAGCCAGACTTTGAGTGTGGTAAGAAACAACTACCATCTATGACTGCTGGAACAATAATGATGGTCAGTCAGACTGTGAGTGTGGTAAGAAACAACCACCATATTTGACTGCTGAAACAATAATGATGGTCAGTCAGAGTGTGAGTGTGGTAAGAAACAACCATTTTGTATGACTGCAGGAACAATAATGAAGGTCAGTCAGACTGTGAGTGTGGTAAGAAACAACCACCATCCATGACTGATGGAACAATAATGATGGTCAATCAGATTGAGAGTGGTAAGAAAAAACCACCAATTAGACTGTTGGAAAAATATGATGCCGTCAGACTTGAGTGTGGCAGAAACAACCACAATTATGATGCTTGAAGAATAATGAAGGCAGCCAGCAGTCAGTGTGGTAAAAAATAACCCATCTATGAGCGGGAATAATGAGATGGTCGGTCAGACTGTGAGTGTGGTAAGAAAAAACCCTCTTGTATGACTTCGGGAAACAATAATGATGGCAGTCAGACTGGGGTTTGGGGGGAAAGAAACACCCACCTCTTTGCTGCTGAAACAATAATGAGGGTAGTCAGACTGTGGTGTGGTAAGAAAAAAAAACCAAATCTTATGTGCTCAAACAAATAAGGTCAGTCAGATGTGATTTGGGGTAAGAAACAACAAATCTATGGTGGGGGGAATAAAATTGGTCAGTAGACTGTGAGGGGAAGAAACAACCCCCGTCTATGACGGGAAATAATGTGTGGTCGGTCAGTGTGGTGTGGTAAGAAAACAACCATTTGTAGACTGGGGAAAATAATGATGGTAGTCAGCTGTGGTTTTAAAAGAAACAACCACAATTTGATGTGGAAAAATAATCTGGTAGCCCAGACGTGAGTGTTTTAAGAAACAGCCAAATTGTGTGGTGGAACTTTAAAGGTCTTTCGGACTGAAAGTGTGGTCAAAAAAAAACAAAATCTTGATGTTGGAAAAAAGTGGTCAGTCAGACTGTGAGTGGGTAAGAAAAAACCCTCATCTATGTGCTGGACAATAATGATGGTCAGTCAACTGGGTGGGGGTAAGAAAAAAACCTCATCTATGAGCGGGAAAAATAAGATTTTTTTCAAGTCAGGACTGTGAGAGTGGTAAGAACAACCCCTTTTGATGCGGGAAAACAATAATGATGGTCGCCAGATGTGGTGTGGTAAGAAACAACCACCATTTGACTGGTGGAACAATTATGAAGGTCATTGGGACTGTAAGTGTGGTCAGAAAAAACCACAACTATGACGTTGGAACAAAAATAAAGGTCAGGATGTCAGGGGTAAAAAACATCCATTTTTCTATGATGTGGAACAAAAAGAGGCGTCAGACTGTGAGTGTGGTAAAAAAAAACCTCCTTTTATGACTGCTGGAAAAATAATGAGGGTCGTCAGATGTGAGTGTGGTAAGAAATAACCACATCTTAATTCTGGAACAAAAATGATGGTCAGTCAGATATGAGTGTGGAAAGAAAAAACCCTCTTTTATGACTGCTAACAATAATGATGGTCAGTAAATTTGGTGTGGTAAGAAAAAAACCCCACAATCTATGATGCTGGAACAAAATTGAAGTTCAGTAAAACTGTGTGTGTGGAAAGAAAAAACCACCTCTTTAAATTTCGGAAAAATAATGATGGTCAGTAGACTATGAGTGTGGTAAGAAAAACCATTTGTAGACTGCGGGAAAATTGATGGTCAGTCAGATGTGAGTGGGGTTTAAGAAAAACACCTCTTTGAATTCGGAACAAAAATGATGGTCAGTCGGACTGTGAGTGTGGTAAGAAACAGCCCCCATCTAGGGATGATGTAACAATAATGAGGTCGTTGGGGATGTTCAGTGTGGAAGAAAAAACCCACCATTTATGCGCGGGAATAATAATGAGGGTAGTCAGATGTGAGGTGGAAAAGAAAAACCCTCCATTATGTGCTGGAAAATAATGATGGTCAGTCGACGTGAGTGTGGTAAGAAAAACCCACCATTAGCTGCCGAACAAAAATGAGGTCAGTCAGCTGTGGTGTGGTAAAAAAAAAGGACCATCTATGACGTTGAATAATAATGAGGTCAGTCAGACTTGAGTGTGGTAAAAAAACAACCCCCATCTTGATGCGGGAACAAAAATGATGGTCAGTCAGACTGAAAGATTTGGGAAAGAAACAACCCCATTATGACTGCGGGAAAATTTAATGATGGTCAGTAGACTGTGGTGTGGTGAAAAACAACCCCCTTATGATGTGGAAATTAATGTGGTAATCAGACTGTGAGTGGGGTAAGAAACAGCCACCTCATGGATGCTGGAAACAATAATGAAGGTCAGTCAACTTGAGTGTGGTAAGAAAAAACCATTTTATGAATGCTGGAACAACAATGATGGTCAGTCAGACTGTGAGTGGGGAAAAAAAAACGCCACAATCTTGACTGCTGGAACAAAAATAAGGTCAGTGATGTGAGTGTGGTAAAACAACCACCATTACGCCTGCGGGAAAAATAATGATGGTCAGTCAGTGTGGGGTTGGTAGAAAAAACCACAATTATGACTGCGGGAACATTAATGAGGTCAGTCAGACTGTGAGTATGGTAAGAAACCCCACCTCATGGATGGGAACAATAAATGAGGTCAGTCAGATGTGAGGTGGTAAGAAACAACCACCCTATGATGCTGGAACAATAATGTTGGTTGGGAGACTGTGAGTGGGGTAAGAAACAACCACAATTATGTGCGGGAACAATATTTTTGGTTGGGCAAATTGAGTGTGGTAAGAAAAACCACAATCGATGATGCGGGGAACAATAATTTTGGGTTAGGCAGACTGTGAGGTGGTAAGAAAAACCCCCATCTTTGATG
Source organism: Cherax quadricarinatus (assembly GCF_026875155.1). Classification (NCBI taxonomy): domain Eukaryota; kingdom Metazoa; phylum Arthropoda; class Malacostraca; order Decapoda; family Parastacidae; genus Cherax; species Cherax quadricarinatus. The sequence goes on from NC_069460.1 coordinate 92,440, forward strand.
TGAAGCAAAAATTTTGGCCCCAGTCGATGTGAGTGTGGTAAAGAAACAACCCCATCTGTGACTGTGGCAATTTATAAAGGTCAGTCAGATGTTGTGTGGTAAAAACAACAATCTTGTATACGGGCGGAACAAATAATGGTCAGTCAGACTGTGGAGTGGTAAGAAACAACCTTTTTTATGATGTGGAACAAAAATGATGGTCAGTAAAAACTGTGAGTGTGGAAAGAAAAAACCCCAATCTATAAATTGGAACAAATTGAAGTTCGTCAAACGTGTGTGTGGTAAGAAAAAAACACCATTTTTTGAATTCTGGGGAAAATAATGATGGTCGTCGGGCTATGGTGGGTAAGAAACAACCATTTGTATGACTGCTGGAAAATAATGGGGTCAGTCAGCTGTGGTGGGGTAAGAAAAAAACCCCCCATTTTTGATTCTGGAACAATAATGATGGTCGTCAGATGTGAGTGGGTAAAAAACACCCCCTTATGACTGCGTAACAATAAGGGATGGTCAGTTAGACTGTCGTTGGAAAGAAAAAACCCCCCATTTATGATGTGGAATAAAAATGAGGTCAGTCAGACTGTGAGTGTGGTAAGAAAAAACCCTCCTCTTTGATGGGGAAAACAAATGTGGTCAGTCGGTGGAGTGGTAAGAAACAACCACCATTATGATGCCGAACAATAAAGGGAGGGTCAGCAGACTGTGGTTGGTAAGAAACAACGCCCATCTATGTGTGGAATAAAAATGTGGCAGTCAGACTGTGAGTGTGGTAAGAAAAACCCCCCATCTATGATGTGGAAAATAATGATGGTCAGTAGATGTGGGGTTGGGGTTTAAAAAACAAGGGCCCATCTATGATGCTGGAACAAAAATGATGGTAGCAGACTGTGGTGTGGAAGAAACAACCCCCATCTTGATGGGGAAATAATAATGATGGTAGTTAGACTGTAGTGTGGTAAGAAAACAACCACCATTTTTGTTGTGGAATAAAAAATTAAATGGTCAGTCAGACTGTGAGTTTGGTAAGAAAAACCCCCATCTATGACGCGGAACAAAAAAATGTGGTCATTTTCGGACTGGAGTGGGGAAAGAAAAACCCCCATCTATGACTGCCGAACAATAACGATGTCAGTCAGATGTGATAAGAAACACTCCCACAAAATGTTGTAACCGTAGGTCTTTTTAAAAAAAACTGGGCCTAAAAAAAATTTTATCCCTGATTTTCATTATTAGTGCCCTAAATTAGTTTTAATTGTACTTGGTTGGTGATCATCTTAGTTGTTGTCGTGATCATGCTTTGCATCTTTATATTCCATTAAGAAATTGTTACTGTGGTCTGGTGATCATCTTGGTTGTTGATCAGTGATACATGCATCATGCATCTTTATATTTAACTAAGAAATTCCGGTAATATCTATGATATGAGACCAGAAGATAAATATTGTAGGACAAAATGGTGTATAAAGGGAATGAAATAATAATAATAATTATATTAATAATAATAATAATAATAATAATAATAATAATTATAATAATTATGATAACATAATAATAATAATAATAATAACAATAATAATAATAATAATAATAATAATAATAATAATAATAATAATAATAATAATAATAATAATAATAATAATAATTATGATAATAATAATAATAATAATAATAATAATAATAATAATGATAATAATGATAATAATAATAATAATAATAATAATAATATAATAATAATAATAATAATAATAATAATAATAATAATAAATAATAATAATAATAATAATTAATAATAATAATTATGAATAATAATAATAATAATAATATTAATAATAATAATATAATAATATAATAATAATAATAATAATAATAATAATAATGATAATAATAATAATAATAATAATAATAATAATAATATAAAAATAATAATAATAATGATAAAATATAATAATAATAATAATAATAATAATAATATAATAATAATAATAATAATATATAATTATGATAATAATAATAATAATAAATAATAATAATAATAATGTAATAATAATAATAATAATAATAATAATAATAATAATAATAAAAATAATAATAATAATAATAATAATAATAATAATAATAATATTGATGATGGTTGTGGTGGTGTGGTGTTGGTGGTGGTGACCCAGGTACTTACTTGTTGCTAGATGAACAGTGGCAGCAAGTTGGTGGTGGTGGTTGTGGTGGGTGGTGGTGGTGGTGGTGGTGGTGGTAAGTGGTGGTGGTTGGTGGTGGTGATGGTGGTGGTGGTGGTGGGGTGGTGGTGGTGGTGGTGGGTGGTGGTGGTGGTTGGTGTGAGTGGTGGTGGTGGTGGTGGTGGTGACCCAGGTACCTACTTGTTGCTAGGTGAACAGTGGCAGCAAGTTGGTGGTGGTGACCCAGGTACCTACTTGTTGCTAGGTGAACAGTGGCAGCAAGTTGGTGGTGGTGGTGGTTGTGGTGGTGGTGGTAGTGGTGTTGGTGGTAGTGGTGGTGGTGGTGTGGTGAGGTGGGGTGGTGGTGGGGGTGGTGGTGGGGGTTTGGTGGTGGTGGTGGTGGGGGTTTGTGGTGGTGGTGGATGGTGGTGGGGGTACTAGTTGGTAGGTGAAGTGGGAGTTGGGTGGTGGTGGTGGTGGGGTGGTTTTGTTGTAGGTAAATGGAAGTGGTGGTGGTAAACCAGGATATTGTGTGGTGGTGGGGGTTTGGTGGTGGGGGAAGGTTATTGGTGGGTGGTGGGGGTTTGGTGGTGGTGGTACTATTGTTGTGGTGGTGGGAATTTGGTGGTGGTGGGGGTTTGGTGGTGGTGGTGGTGGTGGTGGGGGTGGTGGGTGTTGTTGTAAAGTGGGAGTGGTGGTGGTGTGGTGGGTGGTGGTGGTGTGGTGGTGGTGGTAAGGTTTTGTTGGGTAACTGTGGGGTTTGGTAGGGGTGGTGGGTGGTGGTGGTGGTGGTGGGGTGGGGAGTGGGGTGGTGTAGTGGTGGTGGTGGTGGTGGTGGTGGTTTTGGTGGTGGTGGTGGTGTGGTGGTGGTGTGGTGGTGGTGGTGGTGGTTGGTAGTGGTGGTGGTGGTGTGATTGGTGGTGGTGTGGTGGTGGTGGTGGTTGGTGTGGTGGTGGTGGTGGTGGTTGGGGGGTGGTAGAGTTGGGGGTGTGGTGGTGTGGGTGGTGGTGGTGTGGTGGGGTTGTGGTGGTGGTGGGGTGTGGTGGTGTGGTGTTGGTGGTATTTGGGTTGTGTGGTGGTGGTGGTGGTGGTGGTGGTGGTGGTTGTGGTGGTGGTGGTGGTGGTGGTGGTGGTGGTGGTGGTTGGTGGGTGGTGGTGGTGGGGTAGTGGTGGTGGGTGGGGGGGTGGGGGTGGTGGTGGTGGTGGTGGTGTGGTGGGGGGTGGAGGTGGTGGTGGTGGTGGTTTTGGTGGTGGTGGTGGTGGGGTTTGGGTGGTGGTGGTGGTGGGGGTTTGTGGTGGTGGGGGTTTGTAGTGGTAGGGGGTGGTGGTGGGGGTTTTGGTGGTGGTAGTGGTGGTGGTTGGTGGTGGTGGTGGTGGGTGGTGGTGGTGGTGAGGGGTGGGGGTGGTGGGGGTTTGGGGTTTAGGTTGGTGGTGTGGTGGGGGTTGGTGGGGGGTTGGTGGTGGTGGTTTTGGTGGTGGTGGGGGGGTTTGGGGGTGGTGGTGGTGGTGGTGGTGGTAGGGGGTTTGAAGGGGTGGGGGGATGGTGGTGGGGGTTGGTGGTGGGTGGTGGTGGTGGTGGGGGTGGGTTTTAGGTTTGGTGGTGGGTGGTGGTTTGGGGGTGGTGGTTTTGGTGGTGGTGGTGGTGGTGGTGGTGGTGGTGGGGGGGTGGTGGGGTGGGGGGTTTGGTGGTCTTGGTGGTTGGTGGTGGGGGTGGTGGTGGGGGTTTGGGGGTTGGTGGTGGTGGTGGTTGGTGGTAGGGGTTGGGGGTGGGGTTAATTGGTGGTTGGGGGTGGTGGTGGGGGGTTTGATTTTGGTGGGGTTTGGGGGTTTGGGGGTTGGTGGTGGGGTGGTAGGGGGTGGGTTTCGGGTTTGGTTGGTAGTGGTATTTGGGAAAGGGATATCTTTGGCGGGGTTTGTGGTAGGGGGAAATGGGGTGGTGGAGGGTGGGTACGGGGGTTTTGGTATTTGGTAGTGGGAAAGATATCATAGCAGAGGTAGGGGGTAGGGGGGTAATGGGGTGGTGGTGGTGGTGGGGTACTGGTGGTTTGGGTAGTGGTAGTGGTGTAGATATCATAGCAGAGGTAGGGGTAGCGGGTAATGGTGGTGGGGGGTAGGGTGGGTACTGGTGGTTGGTAGTGGTAGTTGTGTAAGATATCATAGCAGAGGTAGTGGTAGCGGGTAATGGTGGTGGTGGTAGAAGTGGGTACTGGTGGTTGGTAGTGGTAGTGGTGTAAGATATCATAGCAGAGGTAGTGGTAGCGGGTAATGGTGGTGGTGGTAGAAGTGGGTACTGGTGGTTGGGGTTGGTAGTGGCAGTGATACGTGTCTTAAACTGACATCCTGGCTTCCAGCCTTGAAAGGAAGACGACCCTTCAATATCACAGTCACATTCACTATCACAGTCACATTCACAATATCACAGTCACATTCACAATATCACTGTCACATTCACAATATCACAGTCACATTCACAATATCACAGTCACATTCACAATATCACAGTCACATTCACAATATCACATTCACAGTCACAATGTCACAGTCACATTCACAATATCACAGTCACATTCACTATCACAGTCACATTCACAATATCACAGTCACATTCACAATATCACTGTCACATTCACAATATCACTGTCACATTCACAATATCACTGTCACATCCACAATATCACAGTCACATTCACAATATCACAGTCACATTCACAATATCACAGTCACATTCACAATATCACATTCACAGTCACAATGTCACAGTCACATTCACAATATCACAGTCACATTCACTATCCAGTCACATTCACAATATCACAGTCAAAATCAAAATTTATCACTGTCACATTCACAATATCACTGTCACATTCACAATATCACAGTCACATTCACAATATCACAGTCACATTCACAATATCACAGTCACATTCACAATATCACATTCACAGTCACAATGTCACAGTCACATTCACAATATCACAGTCACATTCACTATCACAGTCACATTCACAATATCACAGTCACATTCACAATATCACTGTCACATTCACAATATCACAGTCACATTCACAATATCACAGTCACATTCACAATATCACAGTCACATTCACAATATCACAGTCACATTCACAATATCACAGTCACATTCACAATATCACAGTCACAGTCACAATGTCACAGTCACATTCACAATATCACAGTCACATTCACAATATCACAGTCACATTCACAATATCTCAGTCACATTCACAATATCACAGTCACATTCACAATATCACAGTCACATTCACAATGCCAGTCACATTCACAATATCACAGTCACATTCACAATGTCAGTCACATTCACAATGTCAGTCACATTCACAATGTCAGTCACATTCACAATATCACAGTCACATTCACAAATCACAGTCACATTCACAATATCACAGTCACATTCACAATATCACAGTCACATTCACAATGCCAGTCACATTCACAATATCACAGTCACATTCACAATGTCAGTCACATTCACAATGTCAGTCACATTCGCAATATCACAGTCACATTCACAATGTCAGTACATTCACATGTCAGTCCCAAAATTCCT
>NC_069460.1:98699-142136 GCF_026875155.1 Cherax quadricarinatus
ATAAAGTTAGTATGGGGACGATAAGATGCCCCCAACCCAGACTAATGTGACAGACTCTGACAATCCTCCGATCCTGTACTCTCTTCCCCCTGATACTCAGTCAGATGATCAACCTGAATGTCGTTATTCCCTACTTACACGACAGGTATTGAGAAATCCTCAAGTATCATTTGTAACTTCCAATTCAGATTTGCCTCAAATGCAGCATGAGTTAGCCAATGCTACAGAGTTTGATCCTCCCAGAGATGACACCCATTCTGCATATGCCAATCTTACCCTAGCAGAGTTGGGGTTAAATGTAAATAACCTGTATAGATGAATAATTAAAGTATCAACTTATCAGTATTCAAGAATTTTTTTTTGTGTTCATGTTCTCTCCGCATTCTGAGAGTTAACAGTCTAGATTTGCGTGCACCGAATCTGCCTTTCTGTTAAACACTCTTTCTTTGTATATATTCCTTCCTCAGAATCCGTAGATCACACGAATACAGATCGATCGATCAAAATTTTTTTTTATCATTTTGTAATCTCAATGTTGAGTTCATTGTTCATTTGTTGAGTTTTAAGTTGTAATATAGTATACCTTGTATTGCATTACAGTTTCAGTTACGTACGCTTTCATTCCAATGTTCTACTTATGTATCTATAATGTTCATGTTGTGTACTTTGACATTGTATAGAATCAGCCCAAGCCGTATACCTGCCATCTCTAGTTTGTATTAGTTGTATGTCGGGACGACATACGTTAGCGTCGCCGAGCTCTCAGTAGTAGTAACCAGTTACCAGTCTCAGTAGTAACCAGTTACCAGTAACCGTCCGTTGACTCAACGACCAACCGTCTTGAGTCACGGTCTTCATATTGTGCTGAGCTGACACTATTTCAAAACACCCACTACGGGGTACTGGCCAGCCGCCTAGCCAGTTTTACGAGTGTAGCCAAGGAGAAAGGTAACGGCTGCGGGCTCTGTCCACATAACAGTAATTATACGTATAACAGCCTACGTGAGTATTTCTACCCTAATCCACGTATCGAACTCCCACATGATAATAGCATCTGCTAAGAAAATGATAGTATGGATAATGAGAACCTTCAAAACTAGGGATGCCAAGCCCATGATTCTCTTCAAATCGCTTGTTCTCGCTAGGCTGGAATACTGCTGCACATTAGCCCCTTGACTGTTGCAACCCCAAATCCTGAGGTGTCTCCTGATGTCGCAAAATTTCCAAAAAGAAAAAAAAATTATTTTTTCTTGTGAAATGATAGAGAATCTTTTCCCGATTGTAATGACACCAAAAAAAACGAAATTTGATGGAAAACTGACGGAATTACGCTCTCATGAAGTTAGCAACCTCGGTGATATTTACGAATTGGTGATTTCGCTCACTTTGAGCCCTATTTTTGGCTAATTCCATTGTTCCAGTTGGCCAAACTCATAGCTATTTCTTTAGAACTCCATTTTTTTCTATTGATTGAGTACAAGAAACTGCCCATTTACCGATTTCAACTACCCAATATCGTGGTCAGAAATTTGCAATTTGGCCAATTTTACTAAAATTAAAAAATATGACAATTTCAAAATAGGGTCCAGAATGAACAATGCAGACATTCCTGGCTCTGATATTACTCTTGCTTTCTATTTTGAATTTTTATTCAAACAAAAAAATGCAAGATTTACTGTTATGCAGACTACTGCAATATTGTATAATTGTATAAATAATGTCAACCCATTCATGACTGCATATTAGAATGGCTACTTGGACATTTATTGGAAAATGGCATCATTTGTTTACTTTTGAACATCGGCAAAAATCAAACATTTCCCCTTCTTTGAGCTCCATTTCAAGGTTCTTTTCATAGTAAAAACCAATCAAAGTCACCTCTATTTCTATAATATGTTTTCCATTCTATCAAATGAGACCAAGAAAACGAGAATACAACCATAAATACTTAAGAAAATAGACCACAAAGTTGGCATTTTAATTAACCCTTTGACTGTTTTGGTCGTATATATACAGTGGACCCCCGGTTAACGATATTTTTTCACTCCAGAAGTATGTTCAGGTGCCAGTACTGACCGAATTTGTTCCCATAAGGAATATTGTGAAGTAGATTAGTCCATTTCAGACCCTCAAACATACACGTACAAACGCACTTACATAAATACACTTACATAATTGGTCGCATTCGGAGGTGATCGTTATGCGGGGGTCCACTGTACGTCTTATGAGCCGTTTTTTATGTATATATGTATATTAAAATTCTAGGGGCTTCAAATCAAGCAGGAGAAAGCTGGTAGGCCCACATGTGAGAGAATGGGTTTGTGTGGTCAGTGTGCACCACATAAAAAAAAATCCTGCAGCACGCAGTGCATAATGAGAAAAAAACTCCGACCATTTTTTTAATTAAAATGCCGAATTTGTGGTCTATTTTCGTATAGTATTTATGGTTGTATTCTCGTTTTCTTGGTCTTATTTGATAGAATGGAAAACATATTATAGAAATAGCAGTGATTTTGATTTGTTTTACTATGAAAAGAACCTTGAAATGGAGCTCAAAGTAGGGGAAATGTTTGACTTTTGCCGGCGTTCAAAAGTAAACAAATGATGTTATTTTCCAATAAATGTCCAAGTAGTCATTCTAACATGCAGTCATGAATGGGTTGACATTATTTATTCTCCAGCTTGCATAATTTGCTTCCATTGCTGCAAATGCAGTATGTCACTCACATTAAGATTATCTTATATGCTAAAATAAAATAATACTGATGATATGGTATGATGTATGGTATATAATTTTTGTATTTAGTTTTTCATGGCTAGGTGTTTTTGAGTCAGTAACGTAAATAATGCTTATGTAAAATAATCATTTTATAATATGATATCAGTTACCATGGCTTATTTTTATTTAATTTTCAGGAAAATGGAAGTGACGATCCCATAGTGCACAACCTTCCAGCTACAATGATGGTTCCGGATCTGTGGCCCAGTGTACCTGTTATTGCCATCAGCAGAAATCCAGTCTTTCCCGCGTTTCATTAAAATTATAGAGGTATTCTGCATTTTTTATGTTGAAAGGTTTGAAGGGAATTTTTAAGCAGGTTTCAGTATTAACCCTCTCATTGTTGATATTATCCGAATTGAAACTTCTTCTGTTTCATCATTTCTTAAAATGATATAATTACATCTTCTAAAAGGCTAAGGTAATATTGTCCTAAAGATAATGGCACTAAAATGCAAAATTTTATGTAGTACTGTAATGCTTATGGTGTAATACTTATACTGTAATACTTATGCTGTAATACTTAGTGTGTGTAAAGGTTGAAAGTTGAAAGTGAACATAGATAAGAGTAAGGTGATGAGGGCATCAAACGATTTAGATAAAGAAAAATTGGATATCACATTGGAGAGAGGGGGGTATTGGAAGAAGTGAATGTTTTCAGATATTCGGGAGTTGACTTGTCAGCGGATGGCTTTATGAAGGATGAGGTTAACCATAGAACTGATAAAGGATAAAAGGTGAGTGGTGCATTGAGGTATATGTGGAGACAAAAACATTATCCATGGAGGCAAAGAAGGGAATTTACGAAAGTATAGTGGTATAAAACACTCTTATACGGGTGTGAAGCTTGGGTTGTGAATGCTGCAGTGAGGAGGCGGCTGGAAGCAGTTGAGATATCCTGTCTGAGGGCAATGCGTGGTGTAAATGTTATGCATAGAATTTGGAGTGGGGAAAATTAGGAGGAGGTGTGGAGTTACTAAAAGTATTAGTCAGAGGGCTGAAGAGGGGTTGTTGAGGTGATTAGTCATTTACAGAGAAGGAACAGAGTAGAATGACTTGGAGAGCATATAAATCTGTAGGGGAAGGAAGGTGGGGCAGGGGTCGTCCTCGAAAAGGTGGAGGGAGGGGGTAAAGGAGGTTTTGTGGGCGAGGGACTTGGACTCCAGCAAACATGCATGAGCGTGTTAGATAGGAGTGAATGGAGATGAATGGTTTTTGGGACCTGACGAACTGTTGGAGTGTGAGCAGGGTAATATTTAGTTAAGGGATTCAGGGAAACTGGTTAGCTGGACTTGAGTCCTGGAAATGGGAAGTACAGTGCCTGCACTTGAAAGGAAGGGGTTTGGGATATTGGCAGTTTGAGGGACATCTAAACTGTCATATTTGAGCGCCCTTGCAAAGGCAGTGATTATGTATGAGTGATAGTGAAAGTGTTGAATGATGAAAGTATTTTTCTTTCTTTTTGGGTTTTTCTTTCTGGGTCACCCTACCTCAGTGGGAAATGGCCAATGTGTTTAAAAAAAAAAACTTATGGGCTTTCCAGGAACACCTCAAAGTCCTGAGTACTGAATGTACTTGCTGGAGTGGGTATGATAACATATATGTGGAAAGTACCTGAGGACCTGATCCCAAATTTGCCATAACAATATACTGGAGTGAGAGAGAGAGGGGGAAAATGTGAGAAATGGACCTGGTGAAGAGCAGAGGCACAGTAAGAGAACATTGTATCAACATCCATGAGCCCACCCTGTTTAAACTCTCTACCACAAGATATCAGAAACATTGCTGGAACAAGTGTAGAAGTCTCCAAGAAGTAATTGGGCATGTACCTTTGCCAGTTCAACCAAGTTTGTTATGGATATGTAGGTCAGGAGGCCATCAACAGCAACAGCAGACATTCTTCCTGAAATGCACTGCATGCTAGTGGCCTTCTTTTGTGTTTAAAAATTTATTTTATTATGTGTACACCACATTTTATAATACTGCAGAAAAAAGAGTTTAAGTGCCAGACAACCCTAGCCCAGGGCTAGGTGGTTGCAAGCGGCAGCAGCCTGGTCGACCAGGCAGACACCAAATAAACTTGGCCCAGGGCTAGGCTATGGAGTAGGAAAACTTGAAATCCTTCAAAAGTATATGAAAGGTACAAGTTAGAGGTCAGGTCAGGTAGCACTTTACGTAACAGCAAGCTTGCCCACTTTGAGGCCTATTTTAGGCTATTCCAGTGCTAAAACTACTCATTTCATGGAGATTTTTCTAATACATCTTCCTTATTTCTTGTCTAATAGGCCATGATCAAGGGTGCTTAGTCATGGTTTAGGCCCTCCAATTATTGAAGTAGATCTAGTAAAAACCCAGAAAATGCATTGAGGGGCAGGGTGTATCCCGGCTCTTCCTCAGGAAAATTGCCACACATTGACCATTTCTGCCACTTTAAGGCTTATTTCTGGCTACTTCCAGTCAGAAACTGACCAGACTCTTCTGAATTTCTTACTTCAGGCTACTTCCAGTTTGAAACTGACCAGACTTCTGAATTTCAGTAGGATGTCTTCTGGTCTATCAGTTGGCACCAAAAAAAAAAAAAAAAAAGCCAAGAAAGCCATGAAAACTATCCATCGTGGGGGCAGAATTTCTTTTGTACTTTACACATTCACTGCACAGACTCATTCTCTCAAAATATAAAAAATAAAAAAAAAAAAATAAAAAACTTCATTTCTTTGCTAACCTGGAGAGAGTTCCGGGGGTCAACGCCCCCGCGGCCCGGTATGTGACCAGGCCTCCTGGTGGATCAGAGCCTGATCAACCAGGCTGTTGCTGCTGGCTGCACGCAAACCAACGTACGAGCCACAGCCCGGCTGATCAGGAACCGACTTTAGGTGCTTGTCCAGTGCCAGCTTGAAGACTGCCAGGGGTCTGTTGGTAATCCCCCTTATGTATGCTGGGAGGCAGTTGAACAGTCTCGGGCCCTGACACTTATTGTATGGTCTCTTAACGTGCTAGTGACACCCCTGCTTTTCATTGGGGGATGTTGCATCGTCTGCAAGTCTTTTGCTTTCGTAGTGAGTGATTTTCGTGTGCAAGTTCGGTACTAGTCCCTCTAGGATTTTCCAGGTGTATATAATCATGTATCTCTCCCGCCTGCATTCCAGGGAATACAGGTTTAGGAACCTCAAGCGCTCCCAGTAATTGAGGTGTTTTATCTCCGTTATGCGGGCCGTGAAGGTTCTCTGTACATTTTCTAGGTCAGCAATTTCACCTGCCTTGAAAGGTGCTGTTAGTGTGCAGCAATATTCCAGCCTAGATAGAACAAGTGACCTGAAGAGTGTCATCATGGGCTTGGCCTCCCTAGTTTTGAAGGTTCTCATTATCCATCCTGTCATTTTTCTAGCAGATGCGATTGATACAATGTTATGGTCCTTGAAGGTGAGATCCTCTGACATGATCACTCCCAGGTCTTTGACGTTGGTGTTTCGCTCTATTTTGTGGCCAGAATTTGTTTTGTACTCTGATGAAGATTTAATTTCCTCGTGTTTACCATATCTGAGTAATTGAAATTTCTAAGGTTACAATGTTTGTTTACATTTCATAATTTGATTGGTACAAAGAAAGCCATTGTCATGCCAAGGCATTTCGGGCAGACTTAACATAATGCAGTGGACCCCTGACCAACGAAGGCATCGTCTAATGATAATTTGACTAACGAAGTGTTTGAGCGCAAAAATTTTGGCCGACCCAAAGATGAAAACTCGACCAACATGATTCGTCCCGAACACGTCCACATGTCCGTCTGGCCTGAGCGCACCTTAGCTGCCCTGCCTTCAGTTAGTGTGCCAGTGTTTACAAGCCAGTGTGGTCGCATCCACGCATACATTCAGTACATTTTGTTTTATTCCAGTGTTTTTAGTGCTTGTAACTGCTAAATAAACCACCAGCTTCTTGTGCCAACCCTGTGGTAAAAAGGGTGAGAATTATAATTGAAATAAAGAAGGAGATCATCACAAAGTATGAAACTGGAGTGCGTGTCTCGAGCTGGCCAAGTTGTACAACAAACCCCAATCAACCATCGTACTATCTTGGCCAACAGAAAGGCAATCAAGGAAGCTGTTGTTGTGAAAGGTGCAAGTTGTTTTCAAAACACAGATCGCAAGTACTCGAAGATGTGAGAGACTGTTATTGGTGCGGATAAATGAAAAACAATATCGGGAGATAGCATTCTAAAGCGATCTTAAGTGAAAAGGCAAGGCAGTTGCATGACAATATAATTAAAAAATGCCTGCAACTAGTGGTGATGTGAGTGAATTTAAGGCCAGCAAGGTTGGTTTGAGAGTTTTAAAGGGAATCGTAGTGGCATACACAGTGGATAAGGCATTGTGAGGCTGCCAGTTCAGACAAAAAAGCAGCTGAAGAATATGTGCAGGAATTCCAGGGGTACATAGAAGCTGAAGGATTGCAACCCCAACAAGTGTTTAATTGTGATGAAACGGGCCCTGTTTTGGAAGAAAATGCCAAACAGGACCTACATTACACAGGAGGAAAAAGTACTCCCAGGACACAAGCCTATGAAGGACGGGGTTTTCTTTAACCCTTCAGGTCCAAGGCCAAAATCTGAAATGGTGCTCCAGTGTCCAAGAAATTTTGAAAAAAAAAAAATTATTTTTTCTTACAGAATTAAAGAGCATATTTTTGTGAAGGTAATAAGACAAAAAAAAAATTTGATCAGTACTTACCGAGATACAGTCCCAAAAAATTTGGTCAAAAATGATGTGGTGGCGGCAACATCGACAAATTTCCACATACTCGCATTACTTATTTTGCGTTTTTATTGTTTTTCTTTTCTTTTTCCCAAATTTTTTTTTATTCCTACTAAAATTTGGGGCCTGAGAGACCAATACTGTATATAATGTATATATATAAAACTCACTGTATTGAAAAACAATAACTGCACTAAAGTTATTATATATTATTGTTTACCACTGTTGTTTTTTTACAATAAACATGCACAAATATTGTGAAAAACTAATGTTCATCATATATTTACCCTATTTACAATACTGGACATGGTTTTAGAACTGCTGGAGCTTGTGGAACTCCTTGGGAAAAAAGGCATCATGCACAGAGGCACCTTACATTCCTCACACAAAACCCAGTGTCTTTGCGTCTTTGTTGCCGTCGTTTTGTTTGTGCACAGATGATGCATCTCTTCTGAGCAAAATTTTTTCTGAGTTGAAGGAAGGTTGTATTATGAAATGATCACCTTCCTCCCCAAACGGGTTGGGTATATCCCGAGGAATTGAGGACCGTTTTTTTTTTATAGCAGGTGTTTCTACCTGGTACTTCATTATGAGTTGTTGACAACAGACAAACAAAAATTTACCATACGGTGGTCTGTTGCCAGTCTTTATTTGGTACTTTTTATATGCATTGAGCATTGAAATGTCCATGAGATGGAAGAAAAATTTCATGTACCACTTGTAACTCTTACGAACACAGTCAACAAAAACCAATCTGCATGTCACATTTGTTTAACCAAGCGCATTTTTTTGTGTATAATCAATCACTGTCCTGGTTTTCGAATAGTTCATTAGTCACTCGATCAACTTTGCCACTTCTTGCATTTCATTACGGTGAATGGTTGGGCAACAATGTGACATCTCGTTTGTCATGCACCGTAATGCCTGATGTCATTGGCAGTAAACACCTGCACGTCATCCCATGAGCACCTGGTTGAGCCTGGGCATATGTTTACGATTAGAACGCACTGTGCCACACACACATCTGTCTTGTTCACTCGCATTTAAATCACTGAGTAATGGGCTTGTGTACCAGTTATCGGTAATATAATGTATGGCCCTTACCAAGATAAGGTGCCATCATGTTTCTCACTACGTCACCTGAGATACCCAAATAACATCTTGGTATCTTTCAATGTTTTACTACCTGTGTATACAACAATATCCAACACCAGGCCACTGTCACAATCACAGAGTACAAACAGTTTTATACCAAAGCGTTTCCTCTTGCTCGGTATATACTGCTTGAATGATAGTCTACCTTTGAACAAAATCAAAGACTTGTCAATTACAGATTCTTGAATGGATAAAAGTATTGCTGAACTTTTGTTTGAGATACATGAAAACATTTCTAATCTTGTATAACCTGTCACTTCTGTCAGGCCTGGTTTTGTCAGAGAAGTTGCAACATACGTAAGAGTAAGATAAACCTGTTCACTGGTATGATTTCACTGAAGACCGGGGGTAGAAATAGCCGATCTGTGGACCAGTATGCTTTATATTATGCTTATAGACGTGAGGCATAAGCATTATTGTTGCAAAAAGCAAATACATTTCTGCAACAGTCGTCTCTTTCCCTGTGTAGTCTTGACTGTGGTGATAAGATCGTATTTGCCATGGTGTACTAAAAATACTTATTACTTTCCCTGACAAAAATTTCCATAAATGGTGGTCAAAGAATAATTCAAGAATTCCCAGTTCTTTGACCGTGGTTCCAGGGGAAAGTAGGTAGAATTCCACTTTGAGAGTATCAAAGTGGTGAGGTTTGGGGAAAAAAAATTGGGATTTTGCTCCAACCCCACATCGGTTTGTGGGGGATACGGAATCATGGCTGGTTGTGGGTGGTTATGGTTTTTGGGGGCTGGGGCTGGGCCCCGCTTTGCCCTTGAACGGGACGAGTCAGCAGCGGGGGTCCCAGTGGGGCCTGGTGAGTCAGCAGGCGGTCCCCATACCATCCCCATAACACCATCCACTGTGCCTGTGGTCTATCCACCCAAAAGTGTAGCCACATCATCCCATATCCTCCCTAAAACTGGTTTTGGGGGCAGGGGATGTTACTCCGGGATGTACTGCCCCCGGGCACACTGGGGTACACTCCCCAAGCGATGCGGGGCAAAATTTCGATGCTTCATGGTGAATATGTTTCCCTCCTTCTACTCGCATGATCGTCGAGCACAAAAAAATCACGCCCAGTCACTATATATCATTTAAAGTCAGGGCCTGGCACGCGAAAATATTAGTTTTCTTTGTGATGAGGAACAACGACCGTGAGTCACGATGCCCACACCAGAGGTAGAAGGTTGAGGATCGTCGGGTTTTTTCTGCACTATTATCGTTTCCCTGGTCATTCTTTTCAGTCATACTGACAAACCCTAAAATTCGTCTTTTTTTTCACTTCCATCAGTGTCAGAACTTTGTAGGAAGGGAGGTCCCAATTTTCCGGGGTGGAGAATGCTTGCGACGGGCATGGTGAACAAGGGGAACTGAGCGGGTTCCACAATGCTTTTGGGGGGCCCTAGATTTTTTGTTATCGAAAGGAGAGTTTTAATGTAGGTATGGGTTTTTGGTAAATTTGACGGGCAGAATTTTCGTAGTTACGTTTGGAAAACCCTGAAGGGGTAGATCTACAGGACGGACCCTGAAAGGGTTAAGGGGTTTGTGTAATATAGTGGGGATTACAGAGGAAACTTAATCATGTATCACTCTGAAACTCCAGAGTGTTCCGGAAAACAAGTGCAAAGGGTAATTTGTGGTGATGTGGGGCCAAACAGTAAGGGTTTGGGCATTGGAAAATTTTCTTGACTGGTTTTACCCTGTGTTTGGCCCCTGTGAAAAAATTTCTCTGGGAAAAAAAAATTGGACTTAATGCCCCCCTGGTATTAACAATGCTCTGCTCATCCTTCAGATTCCAGAGGAATTTTTGGGGGAGTTGAGTTTTATTTAAAATAAGTTTTTGCCTCCTAATACAACTCCTTTCCCCAGCCCCGGACCCGCGGTCATTTCAAATTTCAAAAAAAAGACACCCAAAACAAGTTTCCAAAAAATCTTTTGAAGGCTCAGACACTCGATTGACCTAAAAGAGTTTTGGGAAAGATCACTTTTTGTACCCCAATTGATAAACCCATGGGGAGGGTTGGGAGGGAGTAAACTAAAAGGACCTTGAACTTTGTTGGAGGAAAATTTTGGCCGAATGGTACAGAGAGGGATTTTGATGGGTTTGGGGCTAACCCTGAGGAGCCTATGTCAATTGTAGCACTGGGGAAGTCCATGGGGTTGGAGGTTAGTGGGGAGGATGTGGAAGAGTTGGTGGAGGACGACGATGAAGAACTAACCACTGATGAGCTGCAAGAGCATCTGCAACAGCAAGAGGCCACAACTGAGGAAATTGCTTCAGAGGAGGGGAGAGAGAAATTGAGGAAGTTGCATTCCTCAATAAAGGAAATGTGTACAATGGGGACAAAGGTGCAAACCTTTATGGAGGAAAATCACCCTGACACAGCTATTGCAAGCCATGCTGGTGACTTCTACAATGACAATGTTGCGAACCACTTTAGGAAAATCTTAAAGGAACGCGAGGTACAGAGCTCTATAGACAGATTTTTGTTGCAACAGAGGTCCAGTGACCCTCAAGTAGTTCCCAGTGGCATTAAAAAACAAAGAAGGGAAGTAACCCCGGAAAAGGACTTGATACCTAAAGTCTTTATGGAAGAGGATTTCCCTTCCAAACAATTGTAAACTCCTCCATCATCTCCCCTCCTCCCATCTCATCACTCATCACTACATCTTCAGTAAAGGTAAGTGTCATTTATTCTTCATTTAGTACAGTACATTGTTTATTGTGCATGTATCCTTCTTTTTCTGTGTAAGAAAATGTATATTTCATGTGAATTTTTTTTTTTCATACTTTTGGGTGTCTGGAATGGATTAATTGGATTTCCATTATTTCTTATGGGAAAAATTAATTCGACTAATGATAAATTCGTCTAACAATGAGCTCTCTGGAACGGATTAATATTGTTGGTCGAGGGTCCACTGTACTTAACCCTTTCAGGGTCCGTCCCGTAGATCTACGGCTTTACGTTTAGGGTCCAAACCGTAGATCTACGTCATGAGCTCAGCTCACTCTGATAAACTGTGAGTGGTACATTTGGGCCTAGATATGAGAGAATACATCTATGTGGTATGTGTGCACCACATAAAACAGATCCTGCAGCACACTGTGTATAATGAGAGAAAAAAACTGAAATCATGATTTTTCAATTAAAACAGCGACTTTGCAGTGTTTTTTCGTATGGTTTTTATAGTTGTATTTGCAATTTCTTGGTCTCAATTGATAGAATGGAAGACATTTTACAGAAATAGAGATGATTTTGATTGGTTTTAGCACAGGAAATGGCTTGAAACTGAGCTCAAAGTAGCAGAAATGTTAAATTTTTGCCGATATTCAAGAGTAAACAAACGACCTCACACATCTAATACACGCCAGCTGGTGGGTCTAATATACATTCATAAATATGATGATGATATTTATACAATTATTACAATATTGCATAACAGTAAATCTTCTATTTTTTGGTGTGAATAAAAATTCATTATGTGAATAAAAAATAAAAATGGAATTTATTTGTAAAGCCTCAAAACGTAACTAATGAACAGAGGAAATGTTAGTTTAGTTCCAGGAATACCTACATTGTTTATTCTGGACCCTATTTTGAAATTGGAATATTTTGAACTTTGTGTTAAATTGGCCAAATTAACAATTTCTGATCACTTTAATTTGTAGTTGAAACAGTTGACTTGGCGATTTCTTGTGCTCAATTGATAGAATAGAAGTAATATTAGTGAAATAGCTAAGAATTTGGTTGACTGGAATAATGTAATTGGCCTAAAATGGGAGTCAAAGTCGGCAAAATCGCTGATTCGTAAATGTCGCTGACACATCAAAATTCGCGAGAGCATAATTTCATAAATTTTCCATCAAATTTCGTACTTTTTGTTTTATTACCTTCACAAAAAGATTCTCTACCATTTCATAAGAAAAAATAATAAATTTTTTTTTTGAAAATTCTTGGACACTGGGGCACCACTTCAGATTTGAGCCTTTGACCCTGAAGGGGTTAAAGACTACTTAAGTCTAGACAGGTGAAGAGTGGTAGATTACAAATGTTAAATATTTTACTCTATCAGTAATATGAGGTAGTACAATTTATGATACAAACATACATTTTTAAGTTTGTAATAATGGCTTAATAGTTAAGGGATAATAAAATATTTGGGAGAGTTCCTGTAAATTTGGTTAGAGTTTAGCATAGTGTGGGTATGGTTGTTATTGACAGATGAAGTGATTTTTGAGTATAGTCCTAAATTGGTTTGTGGGCAGGAGATCTCTTGCTGTTTCAGGCAAAGAGTTCCAGATCTTTGGACCCTTTATGTGCATTGCATTTTTGCATAGTATTGAGATGGACATGAGGGATGTCAAAAAATGTTTTGTCTATATTGAGAGTAAGTTTATTGGTCATCATCCAGTTTGATAGTTTATGTAGCTCGCTGTTTACAGTGTTAATAAGTACATATAGCCGGGTTTGGGTGGGAGAAGACATAAGTGGTGTCGTCTGCGAATAGAACTGGTTTAAGGAGTCACGATGCATTTGGGAGGTCATTGATGTAAATAAGAAAGAGTAGAGGACCTAGGACACTTCCCTGTTGCTCTCCAACAACTACAGGCAGAGTATTGGAGGTCACGCCATTTGTGTATACATACTGGTGTCTATCACTAAGATAAGATTTTAGGTAATTAAGAGAGTGTCCTCCGACCCCGTAATGCTCTAGTTTTAGGTGCAAGATATTGTGATCTACTGTATCAAATGCTTTCCGTAAGTCTATGAAGAGCCCCAGAGGATATTCATTTTTTCAAGTGCTGTACAGTGATACCTTGACTTAGGAGTTTAATTCGTTCCATGACCAAGCTCATAACTCAATTTGCTCATGTATCAAATCAGTTTTTCTCATTGAAATTAACTGAAATGCCATTAATCTGTTCCAACAGGATTCCTGGCTCTTGGGAGGCAGGAGAAAATACTTTGATATAATGCTAATATCAACTCTGCGGCTTATTTATCTATCGCAATTGATCTAATGTGACATAATAAACAATATAAATAATATAGAAACATGATATGTACTCAAGAATGAACAAAATGTGTCAGTGTGTGATGAGTGGTGGCGGCCACTCCCGAGGTGAAAATAATGATCGCTCTGACCATATCTTCCCATTCTTGCCCTTCTGAGGTCTTATTATAAGAGAAAACAGAATGTTTGTGAGGCTAACTGCACTAGATCACTAGTTTCATAAGGAAAACACTGAAACAAAAGTGATTTTCTCTTGTTTTTCTATGATTTCATGCTTTAATTCAGTGGACATCATCCTCTTCTTCTCAGCACTGTCCTTTGCACTTACTTTCTTAGGACCCATGGTTAGGAAAAAGAAATTTGGCAAAATAACTGAACAAAAAGCACAAAACTCTGGGATGCTCGATGGATGTTTTGGCATTCGCTGCGCCAACTAGTGGCAGCGTATCTGAAGCTCACTTGTAACTCGGATTTTGGTTCACAACTCAAAGCAAAAAATTGACCAAGCGACAGCTTGTAACTCGGGAAAACTCGTAAGTTGGGGCACTCATAAGTCAAGGTACCACTGTATATAATAATTCGAGCATCTGAATAATTGTATCATTCGTGCTTTTTTTTTTGGCCTAAACCCAAACTGGCAGGGGTTCACTATGTTATAGGCCAATATTTGCTGCTCACAGCATGATTTATGGTGGCTTAAGTGCTCATCACTGTATGAACCTTTTGGGTTTAACACATATATTAATAGTAATAATAATACGTAATATAATAATAATGATTTACATGTAGATCTTCAAAAGTACCACTGGCTCCAATTTCATAGACCTGTGTGAATGACAGTGAAAGAGTTGATAAGAGGAGAAAGATATTAATCAGAATGGAATGTTGTTTTAAAATTGTAAGCTGGCTGTACTTAGCAGAGCTTACAAACAATGGTTCTAGTGGTTGTGGATCTCTGACAACAATGGAAAAGTAAACAAATGCAGTATAATGTGAACGTTCTTTTCACACAGTAGGTTTTCGCATTTGTTTGTGATTTGATAATGCCCACTGTGTGGGCAAAACGTTGTCAATAAAGGATCTCATTATACTGCATTTGTATCTACTTTTCCAGCAGTAGCCTGGTTGACCAGACAGTCAGTGAAAAAAGTCTGATTTTAAATATGGCTGTGAGGTGTAGAAATTTTGTGTCTTTGGTATTCTATTGTTTTAACCCTTAAATGGTCCAAATGTATATATACGTTTTTTCAACATCTGAAAGTATGTAAAAAAATGTAGATCTTCTTTTTTGTTTTACATTTGAAAACATGTAAAAAAAAACTTTTATCTACATTTTTTTTGTTACATTTGAAAATATGTTAAAAAAAGTAGATCTGCTTTTGTAGCACTACGAATTTGAACGTCGATTTGTTTGGACCGTTTAAGGGTTAATGGTTGGCAGAGCAGGGTTAGTTATATTGATACAGCTAAGTGAGATAAGTTGCTTATGATTAAATTATCTTTTAGTAATTGCTTTAGCTAGTTTTCTTAGAAATTAGTCACAGTACTACAGGTTTAGATAATGACAAATATACTCCACTTGTAAAAAATATATGTCACAATATCAGCTTGATATAACAAGTCACTGTTAATTAAATAGATATCACAAGTCCACAAACTGGAAATGAAAATGTATGTAATTTTTTAACAGGTTGAAGACAAAGAACTCATAAATCTCATAAGACGAAAAGTTCGACTTAATCAACCATATGCTGGAGTCTTCATGAAGAAAAATGAAAGGTTAGTATCACATAAATTGTATACAGTAGCAACAAGTTGAAGAGTAAGACACAAGTGCAACTTGGGGAATTTTTATTGATGAAATGTTTTGCTTGCTCTGCAAGCTTCATCAGTTGACTGTTGTTGAGCATGACCTACTTACACTAATGGGCCCAGCTCATCTGTGACCTCATCTTCAAGCTGCTATACCTTACCTTCCAGTATACAAGCCTCTGGCCACTAACTTCTGCTTTAGTCTAAGAGAATGATTATCTTGTCATCACCAAGGGTGATGAACTGACTACATCAAACTACCTTTCCACTTTGTCCACTTCACCTTCCATTGAAACTGAACTTTCCAGAAGTGTGAAGTGTCATTCATCTGTATTCATTCATTCTCTGTATTCAGCTAATGAAGCCTGCATTGCAGGTGAAACATTTCATCAGTAAAGGTTCCTGTTGTTGCATGTGTCTTACATTGAAAGATTAGTATTGAGCTGTACTGAACAGTACTCACTTATGTATATGTAGTTGCTGTTGCTGTTTGTACATATACTGTATGTACCTTATGATATTCCCTTCAATTTTTTAAAAGAGCCTTTAATTAAATTATGTATAAAAAGTGGGGTGATAATAGGTAATACTTACTTTAGAAAAAAGTTTTCATGATATGATATAGGATGCAGTGACTGCAGTTTACTAGGCTGTGTATTAGTATACAAAAGTTCGATGGGTAGACTTCTAGATGTGCACATTTGAAGAGGAACGTCAGATATGTTGGACCAGTATTATTTGGTGGTGTCTACAGAAAGTGGAATAAGAATCTTTCCTCCGTAAGCCATGCGTGTTGTAAAAGTCAACTAAAATGCCGGGAACAATGGGCTAGTAACCCCTTTTCCTGTAAAGATTACTAAAAAGAATAAGAAGAAGAAAATTGTCAAAGTGGGAAGTCTGAATGTGCGTGGATGTTGTGCAGATGATAAGAAAGAGATGATTGTGGATGTTATGAATGAGAAGAAGCTGGATGTCCTGGCTTTAAGTGAAACAAAGCTGAAGGGGGTGGGAGAGTTTCAGTGGAGAGGAATAAATGGGATTAGGTCAGGGGTTTCAAATAGAGTTAGAGCTAAAGAAGGAGTAGCAATAATGTTGAAGGATAAGCTATGGCAGGAAAAGAGGAACTATAAATGTATTAATTCAAGGATTATGTGGAGTAAAATAAAGATTGGATGTGAAAATTGGGTTATAATAAGCGTGTATGCACCTGGAGAAGAGAGAAGTGTAGAGGAGAGAGAGAGATTTTGGGAAATGTTGAGTGAATGCGTGGGGAGTTTTGAATCAAGTGTGAGAGTAATGGTGGTTGGGGATTTCAATGCTAAAGTGGGTAAAAATGTTATGGAGGGAATAGTAGGTAAATTTGGGGTGCCAGGGGTAAATGTAAATGGGGAGCCTTTAATTGAGCTATGTGTAGAAAGAGATTTGGTAATAAGTAATACATATTATATGAAAAAGAGGATAAATAAATATACAAGGTATGATGTAGCACGTAATGAAAGTAGTTTATTAGATTATGTATTGGTGGATAAAAGGTTGATGGGTAGGCTCCAGGATGTACATGTTTATAGAGGGGCAACTGATATATCGGATCATTATTTAGTTGTAGCTACAGTTAGAGTAAGAGGTAGATGGGAAAAGAGGAAGGTGGCAACAACAAGTAAGAGGGAGGTGAAAGTGTATAAACTAAGGGAGGAGGAAGTTCGGGTGAGATATAAACGACTATTGGCAGAAAGGTGGGCTAGTGCAAAGATGAGTAGTGGGGGGGTTGAAGAGGGTTGGAATAGTTTTAAAAATGCAGTATTAGAATGTGGGGCAGAAGTTTTTACAAAGCAGAAGTGTTATAAGAAGAGCAGAGTATATGGAGAGTAAAAGAAAGGTAAAGAGAGTGGTGAGAGAGTGCAAAAGGAGAGCAGATGATAGAGTGGGAGAGGCACTGTCAAGAAATTTTAATGAAAATAAGAAAAATTTTTGGAGTGAGTTAAGCAAGTTAAGAAAGCCTAGGGAAAGTATGGATTTGTCAGTTAAAAACAGAGCAGGGGAGTTAGTAGATGGGGAGATGGAGGTATTAGGTAGATGGCAAGAATATTTTGAGGAACTTTTAAATGTTAAGGAAGAAACAGAGGCAGTAATTTCATGCACTGGTCAGGGAGGTATACCATCTTTTAGGAGTGAAGAAGAGCAGAATGTAAGTGTGGGGGAGGTACGTAAAGCATTACATAAAATGAAAGGGGGTAAAGCAGCTGGAACTGATGGGATCATGACAGAAATGTTAAAAGCAGGGGGGGATATAGTGTTGGAGTGGTTGGTACTTTTGTTTAATAAATGTATGAAAGAGGGGAAGGTACCTAGGGATTGGCAGAGAGCATGTATAGTTCCTTTATATAAAGGGAAAGGGGACAAAAGAGACTGTAAAAATTATAGAGGAATAAGTTTACTGAGTATACCAGGAAAAGTGTACGGTAGGGTTATAATTGAAAGAATTAGAGGTAAGACAGAATGTAGGATTGCGGATGACCAAGGAGGTTTCAGAGTGGGTAGGGGATGTGTAGATCAAGTGTTTACATTGAAGAATATATGTGAACAGTATTTAGATAAAGGTAGGGAAGTTTTTATTGCATTTATGGATTTAGAAAAGGCATATGATAGAGTGGATAGAGGAGCAATGTGGCAGATGTTGCAAGTATATAGAATAGGTGGTAAGTTATTAAATGCTGTAAAGAGTTTTTATGAGGATAGTGAGGCTCAGGTTAGGGTGTGTAGAAGAGAGGGAGACTACTTCCCGGTAAAAGTTGGTCTTTGACAGGGATGTGTAATGTCACCATGGTTGTTTAATATATTTATAGATGGGGTTGTAAAGGAAGTAAATGCTAGGGTGTTCGGGAGAGAGGTGGGATTAAATTTTGGGGAATCAAATTCAAAATGGGAATTGACACAGTTACTTTTTGCTGATGATACTGTGCTTATGTGTGTGTGTGTGTGTGTGTGTGTGTACTCACCTAGTTGTACTCACCTAGTTGAGGTTGCGGGGGTCGAGTCCGAGCTCCTGGCCCCGCCTCTTCACTGATCGCTACTAGGTCACTCTCCCTGAGCCGTGAGCTTTATCATACCTCTGCTTAAAGCTATGTATGGATCCTGCCTCCACTACATCGCTTCCCAAACTATTCCACTTACTGACTACTCTGTGGCTGAAGAAATACTTCCTAACATCCCTGTGATTCATCTGTGTCTTCAGCTTCCAACTGTGTCCCCTTGTTACTGTGTCCAATCTCTGGAACATCCTGTCTTTGTCCACCTTGTCAATTCCTCTCAGTATTTTGTATGTCGTTATCATGTCCCCCCTATCTCTCCTGTCCTCCAGTGTCGTCAGGTTGATTTCCCTTAACCTCTCCTCGTAGGACATACCTCTTAGCTTTGGGACTAGTCTTGTTGCAAACCTTTGCACTTTCTCTAGTTTCTTCACGTGCTTGGCTAGGTGTGGGTTCCAAACTGGTGTGTATGTGTGTGTGTGTGTGTGTGTGTGTGTGTGTGTCTCAACAATCAATATTTGCACCAATAACTCATTACAGTTGTGACCGGGTGTGGAAGTGTGAATTGCTTATTACTCTATAATTTGTTCATGATCGTAGCCATGTATAAACGTAAGTAAGGATACCTACAGGATTCATTACTTTTGTAACTTGCGAGTTAATTACCTTTATACCTAGTTCAGCTATCAAAACTTTGGGGGCCCAGTCCCTGGACCCATTATGTACCTCTGTAATCTGTAAATACCTTTGTAACTTGTTGTGATTGTGACCAGACCTACCTGGAGTTCATTACCTTTGTAAATTGTGAGTTCATTACTTTTGTAACTTGCTCAGCTATCAAAATTTTGAGGCCCAGTCCCTGGACCCATTATGTACCTCTATAATCTTTTGACTACCGCCCACAGGATGGGTATGGGGTGCATAATAAAGATATTAAACTAACTAAACTTGTACCAAGGCAGGGTGACCCCGTAAAAGAAGAAACAAGTTTTTCCTTTTACTTTTAGTCACTTCTTATGACATGCATAGCTTATGGAGGAAGGGCTCTTCTCCACTCACCCATGGAGAACTGGCTTATGTGAGCTTGTTAAATAGGAGTTGGGGAAAGCATTTTTTGATGATTTGACTTGCAGTTGGAGTATGAGCTAGGTTAACATTTATGAAAGGATTCTGGGAAACTTGTTAGCTGGACTTGAGTCCTAGAGGTGGGAAGTACTGGGCTTGCATGCTGAAGGAGGGGTGAGGATGTTGCCATTTGGAGGGTCGTCTGAAGTGTTGTCAGCACACTTCTGGTAAGACAACGATTGAATGAGTGACAATGAAAGTTTTTTCCTTGTCGGGTTGCTCTACCACTATGGGAGATGGCCAAATTACAAAAAATTAATTATTAATTTGCTAAGAATAGAAAAGTAGATTTTGTGGATGTTTATTAAATAACTGCAAGAAATCTGTAAACTTTACTTTCAGTGATGAGCGAGAAGTTGTTGATAATATGAGTGAACTCTATCCTGTGGGTACATTTGTTCAAATCCACGAGTTACAGGACATGGGTGACAAGCTGCGAATGATTGTAATGGCCCACCGGCGTATTGGTATAACAGCAGTCTTACCAGATGAACCGCTAGAAGAGGAACGGGAGCTGGCAAAGTCAGGGAAAGGTTGGTGTTGTGAATGAGAATCAGTTAGTTACTATTTTTTTTTTCTTGCAGTTGCATTCCAAATTTAAATGTTTGTAGTGACAAGTTGTGAAAGAAAACTGATTCACTTTATGTAAATAAGTGACAGTAAAAAACTGATAAGAATGAAACATATATTAGGTAACATCATGACAATGACCATGATAGCTATGGATGTTTATCACTGGTGTACAATATCAACATGATGAATTAGGCATATGTGCAACATCTGGGTATCTTTACTTTGTAAAAATACTGGATTACAAAACGTCTGCAGAGTAAAGATACCCAGATGTCTCACATGTGTCTAATTCATCAGATATGGATATCCAGCATATTAGACTCTCTAATAACAATTTCACGTATATGGTACAGTAAACCTTATAATGCAGGATTATTTTCCTGAGAATTGACTTGTAATGTAAAAGTGCATTACATGTGTGGGAAGATTGTCTGATAATCAGTAGGGTTACATTCCTGAAGTTTTAAAAAATTTTGTTTCAGAAAGGTTTTCTTATTTTCTTAGGTATCATTAAGTAATTTTTCTACTTTGTTAAAAAAAATGATTTCCTTTGTATGTTATAAATATTTATTGCTTTTGAGTTTCTCTATTTCTTGGATAATAACCAAGAGTGATGGGTCATGATTTAGGGCATCCCAGTACAGTGGTCCCTCGTTTATTGTCGTTAATCCGTTTCTGGAAGTACGACGATTATCGAAAAAGACGATTTTCGAATCAATTTTCCCCATGAGAAATAATGTAAATACAATTAATCCATTCCTGACACCCAGAAGTATTAAAACAAAAAAATTTTTTACATGAAATATAGATGTAGTACATAAACAATACAATAGGACATGATGAATGAAACATTAACAGCATAACACTTACCTTTATTGGAGATTCTTCTTAGTGTATGGAAGACTGGAGGAGGAGAAAAATTGGATTAGTTACTGTTTGGAAGGGGAATCCCCTTCCATCAACACCTCAGGTACCAAGTCCTTTTCTGGGGTTACTTCTCTTCTCTGTTTCTTAATGCCACTAGGACCAGCTTGAGAGTCACTGGAGTCCTGTCTCACCAAAAAAAGTGTCCAGAGAGCTCTGTTTCTGGCACCTCTTTAAAACTTCCCTAAAATGGGCCAAGACTCTGTCGCTGTACAAGTTGCCGATATGGCTTGCAACATTCTTCTCAGGGTGATGTTTCTCCATAAATCTTTCCATCCTACCCCACATTTCAAAAATCTCCTTAATTTCTAAAGAAGGCACCTTCTTCCATCTCTCTTCCTCCTCATTTGCAGCAAGATTCTAATCTGCGATCTGTTGCTGTTCCTGCTGAAGCTCTTGCAGCTCCTCAGTGGTTAGCTCTTCGTTGTGGTCCTTCACCAACTCTTCCACATCCTCCAAACTCACATCCAACCCCATGGAACTCCCCAATGCCACAATAGAGTTCACAACTGACATAGACTCATCAGGGTCAGCCACAAACCCTTCAAAATCCCTCTTGTGGACACAATCTGGCCACAATTTTCTCCAAGGAGAGTTCAAAGTCCTGGTAGTCACTCCCTCCCAAGCCTTACCTATAAGGCTTATGCAATGGAGAATACTGAAGTGTTCTTTCCAAAACTCTCTTAGGGTCAAGTGAGTGTCTGAGGTCACATTAAAGCACCTTTGAAACATTGCTTTGGTGTAGAGTTTTTTAAAGTTTGAAATGACCTGCTGGTCCATGGGCTGGAGGAGAGGAGTGGTATTCGGGGGCAAGAACTTTACTGTGATGAACCCAGACTCCTGCAGAATTAGATCATTCAAGTTTGGAGGATGAGCAGGTGCATTGTGCATTACTAGGAGGCACTTGAGATCCAATTTCTTTTCCAGGAGGTAATTCTTTACACTAGGGCCAAACACTTCATTGAACCACTCGACGAAAATTTCCCTCGTGACCCATGCCTTATTATTAGATCTCCAAAACACACACAATTTACTCTTTATAACATTGTTTTTCCTGAACACTGGGATTTTCAGAATGGTACACTAGTAACGGCTTCACTTTGAAATCCCCACTAGCATTAGCACAGAACATGAGCGTCAGCCTGTCGTTCATAGGCTTGTGTCCTGGCAGTCCCCTTTTCATTCTGAGTAATGTAGGTCCTCTTTGGCATTTTCTTCCAAAAGAGGCCTGTTTTGTCACAATTGAACACTTGTTCAGGTTTCAGTACTCTGGCCTCTATGTACTCCTTGAATTCACTTAAGAATTTTGTAGCTGCAATTTTGTCCAAACTGGCAGCCTCACCATGCCTTATCACACTGTGTATGTCACTATGGTTCTTAAATCTCTCAAACCAACCTTTGATGGCCTTAAATTCGCAAATACCAGTACTCGTTGCAGGCAATTTCTTTACCAGATTGTCATGCAACTGCCTAACCTTTTCACAAATAATCGACGTCATAAGACTATCTCCTGCTAATTGTTTCTCGTTTATCCACGCCAATAATAACTTCTCAACCTCTTCGAGTACTGGTGATCTCATTTTTGTCAGCATATTTACCCCCTTCCTAGGTAGTAGGTTGGTAGACAGCAACCGCCCAGGGAGGTACTACCGTCCTGCCAAGTGAGTGTAAAACGAAAGCCTGTAATTGTTTTACATGATGGTAGGATTGCTGGTGTCCTTTTTTCTGTCTCATGAACATGCAAGATTTCAGGTATGTCTTGCTACTTCTACTTACACTTAGGTCACACTACACATACATGTACAAGCATATATATACACACCCCTCTGAGTTTTCTTCTATTTTCTTTCTAGTTCTTATTCTTGTTTATTTCCTCTTATCTCCATGGGGAAGTGGAACAGAATTCTTCCTCCATAAGCCATGCGTGTTGTAAGAGGCGACTAAAATGCCGGGAGCAAGGGGCTAGTAACCTCTTCTGTATATATTACTAAATGTAAAAGGAGAAACTTTCGTTTTTCCTTTTGGGCCACCCCGCCTCGGTGAGATACAGCCGGTGTGTTGAAAGAAAGAAAGATTTACCCCTTTTGCAACAATAGCTTCCTTGATTCCCTTTTTCTTGGCCACGATGGAAGATATGGTTGTACGGGATTTGTTATACATCTTGGCCAGTTCGGCCACACGTATGCCACTTTCATATTGTTCAATGATGTTTTTCTTAAATTCAATCGTATTTCTCACCTTTACCAAAGGCTTGGCACTAGGAGCTTTCTTTGGAACCATGGTGGCTTATTTAGCACTTGCAAGCACTAAAATGAATGGAATATTATGAAATATTTCGTATGAACACATTGAAGGGACCGTCTCTTACTGGTAAGCAATGGCACACTGGCTGGGAAGGGAGGCCGAGGTGGCTCAGAGCTGTGAGTACGCGTCCAGGACAAATGACGATTAGCGAGTCAACTGACCATTTGTGAGCCAGTGTTTGGACTAAAATAATGCGACGATTTCTGAAAAGGATGACTATCGAGCCCGATGATTACTGAGGGACCACTGTAATTGAAATGGACCTGGTAAAAATCTGTAAAACAGACTTAGAAAGGGTCCTTACCTGTCCTCAGGAAATTTGTTAAAAATCGAATATTTCTGAAATTTTAAGCCTAGTTTCAGGCCACTTTTGGTCCTGAAACTAACAAATTCATCTCCATTTTGATAATATGTGTTTTATTCTATCAAATGATGCCAAAAAACAGCCAGTAAAACCATTAAGATGTAGAAAAAACCTCAGTCACTGTTGTAAACAAACCCAAGGTCAGAGGTGTGCTTTTCCCTTCATGTACTACATGGGGCAGGATTTTTTTATACCGTATTGCAGCAAATGATAATTTGAGAAAAAATTTGATAAGCATTTGTTATTGGATATTGAGAATTATTGTTTTTCTTGTTTTTATGCCTGTGCACTGGTAATGAGTAAGTGGTACTGAGTAATAAGTTATCGTGCATTGGGTCATTTCAGCAAATGTTGAATTACGACTTCCACCTTTTAACACAACAATCACTGTTCCTCTAGAAGATAAATCAAGTAGTGAGGAGGAGCCTAGTGATGGTAGAATGCGTAGATTGCTTCACAGAAAGAGAAAAACAGAAGAAACAGCACAGGTTAGTATCAGGAAAGTTCTTTATTAAAAACTGTAGCATTTTGTACTGCTTGTTGATAGTGATTCATTAGTTATATAAGCAATTATACATTTTGTAATTTTATGAATTATAGAAAAGAGTTACTTTTCTTATGGGGATAGTGGACTTGAATTATTTCCTTGTAAGTCATGCATGATGTAAAAGGTGACAAATAGTGGAAGCAAGGGGTTAGTAACTCCTGCTGTATTCAGTTATTAAAAAGTAAGAATAAAATTTTAAAACTGGGTTGTTTGAATTTGCATGGGTTTAATACTGATGATAAGAGAATCTTTGTTAGTGTTAGGAATGAAAAGAAACTGAATGTCTTAGCACTAAGTGAAAAAGTGCTGAAAGGGATGGGAGACATTGAATGGGGAGAGGTAAATGGGTTTACGTCTAGTATACAGTAGTACCCCGCTTTACAGCGTTTCGCCTTACAGCGTTCTGCTCATACGATGATTTCAAATTATGACCAAAACACTCTTTACAGCTCTCGGTCTTTTTAATACTGCGCACCCCACCAGGTTTGTTTACATTTTCCGTGAGCACATCTCTCTATTATGTCTGGAAACTTTCCAGAATTTCAAGTGTTTTAAAGTTATTGCATATTTTATATGTATTCTGATAATTATGCTTATGTGTACCTGTACCTAAATATACTTATATACTATGCTTGCATGCAGGTACACATTAAAATCACTAGGAGTGTCCCTCTAGTCTTAATGCCATAGTAATAATGTGTAATAATAATCACTCTTGGGCACATTAAATGTCTTATTTTATGTTAATATAGACATTTAATATAGACAGTTACTTTTTGCTGATGATACTGTGCTTATGGGAGATTCTAAAGAAAAATTGCAAAGGTTAGTGGATGAGTTTGGGAATGTGTGTAAAGGTAGAAAGTTCTAAGTGAACATAGAAAAGAGTAAGGTGATGAGGGTATCAAATGATTTAGATAAAGAAAAATTGGATATCAAATTGGGGAGGAGGAGTATGGAAGAAGTGAATGTTTTCAGATACTTGGGAGTTGACATGTCGGCGGATGGATTTATGAAGGATGAAGTTAATCATAGAATTGCAGAGGCACTCAGATATGACAGTTTAGATGTCCCTCCAAACTGCCAGTGTCCCAAACCCCTTCTTTAAAGTGCAGGCATTGTACTTCCCATTTCCAGGACTCAAATCCGGCTAATCAGTTTCCCTGAATCCCTTCATAAAATATTACCATGCTCACATTCCAACAGCTCGTCAGGTCCCGAAAACCATCTTCATTCACTCCTATCTAACCTGCTCATGCACACTTTCTTAAAGTCCAAGCCCCTTGCCCACAAAATCTCCTTTACCCCCTCCCTCCAATCTTTTCGAGGATGACCACTACCCTGCCTTCCTTCCCCTACAGATTTATATGCTCCCCAAGTCATTCTACTTTGTTCTATTCTCTCTAAATGATGAAACCACCTCAACAGCCCCTCTTCAGCCCTCTGACTAATACTTCTAGTAACTCCACACCATGAGTTCTCTGCATAATATTTATACCACACATTGCCCTTATACACAACATCTCCACTGCCTCCAGCCGCCTCCTTGCTGCAGCATTTACAACCCCTGCTTCACACCCATATAAGAGTGTTGGTACCACTATACTCTCGTACATTCCCTTCTTTGCCTCTATGGATAACTTTTTTTTTTGTCTCCACAGATACCTCAATGCACCACTCACCGTTTTTCCTTCATCAATTCTGTTGTTAACCTCATCCTTCATAAATTCATCCACTGACAAATGAACTGCCAAATATCTGAAAACATTCACTTCTTCCATACTCCCTCCCTCCAATGTGAGATCCAGTTTTTCTTTATCTAAAACATTTGATACCATCATCACCTTACTCTTATCTATGTTCACTTTCAACTTTCTACCATTACACACCCACCCCAACTCATCCACTAACCTTTGCAACTTTTCTTTAGAATCTCCAAAAGGCACAGTGTCATCAGCAAAAAGTAACTGTGTCAACTCCCATTTTGTATTTCATTCCACATAATTTAGTCCCACCCCTCTCCCCAACACCCTAGCATTTACTTCTTTTACAACCCCATCTATAAATACTGTATTTTAAACAACCTTGGTGACATTACACATCCTTGTCTATGACCTACTTTTACTGGGAAGTAATCTCCCTCTCTCCTACATACCCTAACCTGAGCCTCATTATCCTCATAAAAACTCTTTACAGTGCTTAGTAACTTACCACCTATTCCATACACTTTCAACATATGCCACATTGCTCTCCTATCCACTCTGTTATATTTTTTTTATTAGCACACTGGCCGATTCTCACCAAGGCAGGGTGGCCCGAAAAAGAAAAACTTTCACCATCATTCACTCCATCACTGTCTTGCCAGAAGGGTGTTTTGCACTACAGTTTTTAAACTGCAACATTAACACCCCTCCAGAGTACAGGCACTGTACTTTCCATCTCCAGGACTCAAGTCCTGCCTGCCAGTTTCCCTGAATCCCTTCATAAATGTTACTTTGCTCACACTCCAACAGCACGTCAAATATTAAAAACCATTTGTCTCCATTCACTCCCATCAAACATGCTCATGCATGCCTGCTGGAAGTCCAAGCCCCTCGCACACAAAACCTCCTTTACCCCCTCCCTCCAACCTTTCCTAGGCCGACCCCTACCCCACCTTCCTTCTGCTACAGACTGATACACTCTTGAAGTCCATTCTCTCTACATGTCCGAACCACCTCAACAACCCTTCCTCAGCCCTCTGGACAACAGTTTTGGCAATCCCGCACCTCCTCCTAACTTCCAAACTACGAATTCTCTGCATTATATTCACACCACATATTGCCCTCAGACATGACATCTCCACTGCCTCCAGCCTTCTCCTCGCTGCAACATTCATCACCCATGCTTCACACCCATATAAGAGCGTTGGTAAAACTATACTCTCATACATTGCCCTCTTTGCCTCCAAGGACGAAGTTCTTTGTCTCCACAGACTCCTAAGTGCACCGCTCACATGACATCTCCACTGCCTCCAGCCTTCTCCTCGCTGCAGCATTCATCACCCATGCTTCACACCCATATAAGAGCGTTGGTAAAACTATACTCTCATACATTGCCCTCTTTGCCTCCAAGGACGAAGTTCTTTGTCTCCACAGACTCCTAAGTGCACCGCTCACCCTTTTCCCCTCATCAATTCTATGATTCACCTCATCTTTCATAGATCCATCCGCTGACACGTCCACTCCCAAATATCTGAATACATTCACCTCCTCCATACTCTCTCCCTCCAATCTGATATCCAATCCTCATAACCTTACTCTTTCCTGTATTCACTTTTAATTTTCTTCTTTTACATACCCTGCCAAATTCATCCACCAACCTCTGCAACTTCTCTTCAGAATCTCCCAAGAGCACAGTGTCACCAGCAAAGAGCAACTGTGACAACTCCCACTTTATGTGTGATTCTTTATCTTTTAACTCCACGCCTCTTGCCAAGACCCTTGCATTTACTTCTCTTACAACCCCATCTATAAATATATTAAACAACCACGGTAACATCACCATCCTTGTTTAAGGCCTACTTTTAAGAACATAAGAACATAAGAATGTAGGAACACTGCAGAAGGCCTACTGGCCCATACGAGGCAGGTCCTTATCAAAATGACATCTACCTAAAGCTACTCAAGAAATAACTCCCGTACCCCTTGACACCAATCAAACCCAGCCCCTCCCACTCATATATTTGTCCAGTCTCTTCTTAAAGCTACCCAAGGTCCTAACCTCTATCACCCCACTGGGAAGACTGTTCCACGCATCTACAAGTCTGTTAGAAAACCAGTACTTACCTATGTCCTTTCTGAATCTAAATTTATCCAACTTAAATCCATTATTCCTGGTTTTACTGGGAAATAATCACCCTCTTTCCTACATACTCTAACTTGAGCCTCACTATCCTCATAAAAACTCTTCACTGCTTTCAGTAACCTACCTCCTATACCATACACCTGCAACATCTGCCACATTGCCTCCCTATCCACCCTGTCATACACCTTTTCCAAATCCATAAATGCCACAAAAACCTCTTTAGCCTTATCTAAATACTGTTCACTATATGTTTCACTGTAAGCACCTGGTCCACACACCCCCTACTTTTCCTAAAGCTTCCTTGTTCATCTGCTATCCTATTTTCCATCTTACTCTTAATTCTTTCAATAATAACTCTACCATACACTTTACCAGGTATACTCAACAGACTTCTCCCCCTATAATTTTTGCACTCTCTTTTGTCCCCTTTGCCTTTATACGAAGGAACTATGGATGCTCTCTGCCAATCCCTAGGTACCTTACCCTCTTCCATACATTTATTAAATAATAGCACCAACCATTCCAAAACTATATCCCCACCTGCTTTTAACATTTCTATCTTTATCCCATCAATCCCAGCTGCTTTACCCCCTTTCATTTTACCTACTGCCTCACGAACTTCCCCCACACTCACAACTGGCTCTTCCTCACTCCTACAAGATGTTATTCCTCCTTGCCCTATACATGAAATCACAGCTCCCCTATCTTCATCAACATTTAACAATTCCTCAAAATATTCCCTCCACTTCCCAATACCTCTAACTCTCCATTTAATAACTCTCCTATTTTTAACTGAAAGCCTAGGGAAAATATGGATTTGTTCGTTAAAAACAGAGTAGGGGAGTTAGTAGATGGGGAGAGGGAGGTATTAGGTAGATGGCGAGAATATTTTGAGGAACTTTTAAATGTTGAGGAAGAAAGGGAGGCGGTAATTTCATGCACTGGCCAGGGAGGTATACCATCTTTTAGGAGTGAAGAAGAGCAGAATGTAAGTGTGGTGGAGGTACGTGAGGCATTACGAAGAATGAAAGGGGGTAAAGCAGCTGGAACTGATGGGATCATGACAGAAATGTTAAAAGCAGGGGGGGATATAGTGTTGGAGTGGTTGGTACTTTTGTTTAATAAATGTATGAAAGAGGGGAAGGTACCTAGGGATTGGCAGAGAGCATGTATAGTCCCTTTATATAAAGGGGAAAGGGGACAAAAGAGATTGTAAAAATTATAGAGGAATAAGTTTACTGAGTATACCAGAAAAGTATACGGTAGAGTTATAATTGAAAGAATTAGAGGTAAGACAGAATGTAGAATTGCAGATGAGCAAGGAGGCTTCAGAGTGGGTAGGGGATGTGTAGATCAAGTGTTTACATTGAAGCATATATGTGAACAGTATTTAGATAAAGGTAGGGAAGTTTTTATTGCATTTATGGATTTAGAAAAGGCATATGATAGAGTGGATAGAGGAGCAATGTGGCAGATGTTGCAAGTTTATGGAATAGGTGGTAAGTTACTAAATGCTGTAAAGAGCTTTTATGAGGATAGTGAGGCTCAGGTTAGGGTGTGTAGAAGAGAGGGAGAATACTTCCCGGTAAAAGTAGGTCTTAGACAGGGATGTGTAATGTCCACATGGTTGTTTAATATATTTATAGATGGGGTTGTAAAAGAAGTAAATGCTAGGGTGTTCGGGAGAGGGGTGGGATTAAATTATGGGGAATCAAATTCAAAATGGGAATTGACACAGTTACTTTTTGCTGATGATACTGTGCTTATGGGAGATTCTAAAGAAAAATTGCAAAGGTTAGTGGATGAGTTTGAGAATGTGTGTAAAGGTAGAAAGTTGAAAGTGAACATAGAAAAGAGTAAGGTGATGAGGGTATCAAATGATTTAGATAAAGAAAAATTGGATATCAAATTGGGGAGGAGGAGTATGGAAGAAGTGAATGTTTTCAGATACTTGGGAGTTGACGTGTCGGCGGATGGATTTATGAAGGATGAGGTTAATCATAGAATTGATGAGGGAAAAAAGGTGAGTGGTGCATTGAGGTTATGTGGAGTCAAAAAACGTTATCTATGGAGGCAAAGAAGGGAATGTATGAAGTATAGTAGTACCAACACTCTTATATGGATGTGAAGCTTGGGTGGTAAATGCAGCAGCGAGGAGACGGTTGGAGGCAGTGGAGATGTCCTGTCTAAGGGCAATGTGTGGTGTAAATATTATGCAGAAAATTCGGAGTGTGGAAATTAGGAGAAGGTGTGGAGTTAATAAAAGCATTAGGTCAGAGGGCAGAAGAGGGGTTGTTGAGGTGGTTTGGTCATTTAGAGAGAATGGATCAAAGTAGAATGACATGGAAAGCATATAAATCTATAGGGGAAGGAAAGAGGGGTAGGGGTCGTCCTCGAAAGGGTTGGAAAGAGGGGGTAAAGGAGGTTTTGTGGGCGAGGGGCTTGGACTTCCAGCAAGCATGCATGAGCGTGTTAGATAGGAGTGAATGGAGACGAATGATACTTGGGACCTGACGATCTGTTGGAGTGTGAGCAGGGTAATATTTAGTGAAGGGATTCAGGGAAACCAGTTATTTTCAGATAGTCGGACTTGAGTCCTGGAAATGGGAAGTACAGTGCCTTCACTTTAAAGGAGGGGTTTGGGATATTGGCAGTTTGGAGGGATATGTTGTGTATCTTTATACGTAAATGCTTCTAAACTTTTGTATTCTGAGCACCTCTGCAAAAGCAGTGATAATGTGTGAGTGTGGTGAAAGTGTTGAATGATGATGAAAGTATTTTCTTTTTGGGGATTTTCTTTCTTTTTTGGGTCACCCTCCCTCGGGGGAGACGGCTGATTGTTGAAAAAAAAAAAAAAAAAAATCCATTTTTTCTAGGCTTTTAATTTTAATCTCACTCCAAAACTTTTTTTTTTTTAAAAAAAATTTTTTTGATAAATCTCACCCCCTCTATTTGCTCCTTTTTACATTCCCTCACCACTCTCTTAAAACCTCTCTCTTTTTCTCCATATACTTTTTCTCATGCACCCTTCTACTTTTAAAAACTTCTCATAGCTAACTTTTTCCCCTTAACTCTTTTTACATCATATTCCCCAAACGGGCTTTCCCTCTTCATATGCCTTTTCTAAATTCGTGACATTTATTATTTTAAAATTCAGTCTGCTTGCCTACTTCACCTGCCAATTCGCGGTATTCTGAGGGATTTTTAAAGCTTTCAGGGAAAAACTGTTTTAAAAGCTTTCTTTAAACTTAAATATAATTCAATCTTGTTGCCCTGGAATGATTCCTGTAAACCCAGTTCTAAAGATTTCTAGAGAAAAAACATCTTTCTTCACTTTTTTTTTAAGACATTTTATGCATCTTCTCTTATTTTTGCTTTTTAAAACATGAGTTCTTTTTACCAAACCCCTTTTTTTTCCCTTTATTATTCCTGCCCTCTTTACTTTTTAATCCTTTTTTTAATTATTTATCTAGGTTTTAAGCAGATTCTAGGTAGCTATCTTGTTAAAAACTCAATTTTCTTTTCCATGACAATACATGATTGTATTTCTCAGACAAAAGGGGGTGCGAGTCCATAGGGCAGATGTTATGGCGATACTTCGAAAAGGCGACGCATCCCCTCGCTCCCCCGTCCCCCCACCTCCACCCCCGGGGGCTAATGGCCCCGATTGAAAAAGTTAACCTGACAAATTCCGATTTTTAGAGGAAGTAAAAGGGAAAGGGTTTCTTAGACTGCGGTTTCATGGAGAGAGAGAAACCAAGATTTACATGTACATATCTGTGCTTCTTTCAATTTTTTTGTAAACATTGACGCTTTTTTTCTGCAACTTTTTAAAAACAGTAAAAGGGGGACTTAAGGGGTTTCAGCCCTCTAGTTTTAGCCACCAAAAGCCCCCCATAATTTTCTTCAGGCACCAAAAGCCTCCTATAATTTCCTTCAGCCCTCTAAAGCTCCCTATAAAAGAGGAAAAATTTAAGTGTTGAGCTTCTTGAAGTGCAATGTCTAATTAAGAGAAAAAACAAGAGGGTCATACTGTCACAGTGCAGTTTGAATTTGCTGCTATGCTCAGACTATACTGTGATGGTTTCATAGATCTGTATAAGCTGGTGTGCATCACTATGCTACTTAATTCTGCAGCATGTGAATGTAGGTTTTCCTGTCTGCATATGACAGAAACTTAATTGAAGAACAGCAGTAGTGATAGAACAAGTGGTGTTGCATTTATTCCTATAAATTTTGAAAAGAGTCCAGAGTGTGAACTTTGAGGGTATCATTGATACTTTTGCTTCCAACCATAATGACATAAAACTCTTTTTTTTGTTTTCAGCCGCATTTGGTGTGAATGTTCATTTGTTTTTTGTTGGTTTGGTTAATCTGTTTTCTTTTTTTTTAAATTTTTAAAGGTGTTTGGGGGATTAGTTTTGGATATTTGTGGGGAAATTTTGGGGGTTTTTGTTTGAAAAATGTTTTTCCCCCCCTTTTAAAACATTACCTCTAATTGGGTTTTTAAAAAAAGGTCAAAATGATTTAAAAAAAACCCCTTTCAAGTAAAAAAAAAAAGCCACCCCTACCAAATCCCCCCCATTAAAAAAAAATTTTAAAAAAAATAAAATTTAAAATTTTAAAAAAAAAAAAACCCCCCGTAAAAAAATAACCCCCCATCCCCCAAAATTTAAAAAAAAAAAGGTAAAATTTTAAAAAAAACCCCCTTAACTTTAAAACCCCAAAAAAAATTAACCCAATAAAATTTTTAAAAAAATGCCCCTATTTTCAAAACCCCCCAAAATTAAAAAAATGAAAATTTTTCCCTCCCCCCTTTAAACTCATTATAAAAAAAAAAAATCAAATCCCCCCCCCCTTTTTTCCCCCAAATTTAAATTTTAAAAAACCCATAACCAATTTTTTTTAAAGATTGTTGGGGGGCAAGTTGGTTTGGGTAAAAATTTTAAAAATTAGTAAAATTTAAAAAGTTGGGAAAAGAAGAGACCCCGAAGTCGAATTAACAGAAAGAAAAAGGGATCAACCCAGGGGCTTACACGCGGGAACTCGGCAAGCTGGGCCACGGTAGGGTGGGAACTTAGGGGGGGTAGTTGGCAGTAATGGAGGGTAGTCCACCTCCCATCTCCCCACAAAACCCAAGCCGCCATCCGCCCATACCGCACTGCCCGAATACGCCCCGGAAATTGCCTAAAACCATAAACTCTCCCAACTCCTCCAATCAAGCATAACGGCACCACCTCCCTCCCAAGGAAGCCAGACCCATAAAAACTCCCGGAAACTCCCCCACCACCAACTCCTCCCCCCGACACACCATACCTCGACCAACACCGTCAGCACCCCAATGGCCCCACGCCGACGATACGACAGCACTACCCTACTCCTACCCCCCACGCCAGAGCAGCCGCCCCAAGCCTAACACCAGACAGGTCGTCGCAACGCATCACCAGAGACCCTGACATTCCGACCGCCCGAAACCTCGAAACAACTCCCCACTCCCACCACCCCTAATACGAACGTACCCCCACCTCAGTCCCCCCACACCCGACCCCCTAAATTCCCCACGCACTCCGACATCCGCTAACCAAAACCCACCTACCACAAATCAGGGCCAACCGCCGAACTCATAGCCCACCGCAACGATGGGCTCAGAAAACAGTAGGGACACTCCCCCAGTTACTCGCCGCCTCCCACACAATCCGCCTCTCAGGCCCTACGCCGGCCCGTACGAAAAAGTGAAACAGACAACCCTCCGCCACTCGGACCCCTCCCTCCAAAGGACCAATGCAAAAAACCCCAAACCGCAACCACCACTAGGCGTCCGGCCCCCCGTCTCCGCCTAGCACCCACTGCGCCGCCGACGGGTTATTCGGCTACAACCCCGAGCTCAAAACCCAAAAGAACTAACCAGAAGCCCAGCTGCCCCATCTCCCGACCACCCCACCCGACCCCCGCACCACAGTTGACCCCACCGCCCTGACCTTACCGGGGGAAAACCGGCCTTCCACTCACCACCAACCTCGTCGCCACCCATGCCCCCCATTTGAAAACCTCCGCCCAGGACTACCCTTCCCCCACCCCACCCCCCCACCCACCCCCCCCCGTCCAACCCAACTACCCCCACAACCCACCCCCCTTTCCCCCCCAAAATCCCATAAATTAAAAAATTTTTATTAACCCAAATTTTAACCCCCCTTTTAAAAAAAAAAAACCCCCATGGGACCCCCCAAAAACTTAAAACCCACAAAACCCCAATTGGAATTTTGGGAATTTTAAAATCCCCCAAAATCATAAGTAACCCATTCCCTACCCAACCCACCACTCCCTAATCCCGAACACTCCCTCTCGGGCGCCGTCCCCGCCCTCCCCCAGTAGACCTGAGGGCACCCCGCTGATTGACTTCCCCACAGCCCACCTCCCTTCCACCCAACTACGCCTAACAAGTGCCTACGACTCCCCCTTTCCTATCCCCTCCGGCCCAGCCTCCGGCCAGAAGGCCAACCTGCAACTCCCCAAGCACGGATAAAAAACAGCCCCGGCCGTCGCGGACCAAAAAACATCCTCTGTCAACCACCACCCCCTAAAAAAACCCACCGATTCCCTCCACCAGGCATAGCACTAAAAGACCACTGGTCCCTCGCCAATCCTACCCCCGGAAACCCAACGTCCGCCAAGAACGACGGGGACACCACCCTCCTAGCCCCCCACTCGAACCCCACCTCCCCAAAACCTCCCGACAGAATACCCCCCCCCCACTCACCAAAAAACCCCATGACCGTACGCCCCCCCTAACCCCGTACCGCCCCGCAGAACCCCCTTTCGGGAAAAACTACACGCTTTCGTTCCCACAGGGGCCAGGTACGCACCTCAATCGCCCATACCGCCCTAGGCCCCCGGGCGCCACCCTGCTGACGTACGCCCAAATTTACCCCAGGACCTAGCCTCCCCACACTAAGCAGCAAAACCCCGGCACCTTCCGCCCCATTCGGCATAAAACAACCTCCTATCCCCGACAAGCAAACGCCTCCCCCCAACCAAATCCTCCCAACTACCAAGGGCCAATTGGAAAATAAGTGGGAAACTGGAATCAGAGACTTACCGTCAGCCACGCTTACGAGTGGCAGTCCACCTTACCCAAGTCGGAACTCGGGCCCCCCAAACTACGGACCTCGAAAATCCCGGGGGCCCCCACCCGCCTTCCAGTGGCCACCCCTCCCCCCACCTCCCACCTCCCCCACCCCCCCTTTCCCTTCGGGCCCACCCCCCCCCCCCCCCTCCCCCCCACCCTTCCCCTTTATTCCCACCCTCCCCCCCCCACCCCCCCCCTTTTTTCCCCCTCACGGTCCCCGGGCCCCCCCCCCCCCCCCCCCCCCCCCCCCCCCCCCCCCCCCCCCCCCCCCCCCCCCCCCCCCCCCCCCCCCCCCCCCCCCCCCCCCCCCCCCCCCCCCCCCCCCCCCCCCCCCCCCCCCCCCCCCCCCCCCCCCCCCCCCCCCCCCCCCCCCCCCCCCCCCCCCCCCCCCCCCCCCCCCCCCCCCCCCCCCCCCCCCCCCCCCCCCCCCCCCCCCCCCCCCCCCCCCCCCCCCCCCCCCCCCCCCCCCCCCCCCCCCCCCCCCCCCCCCCCCCCCCCCCCCCCCCCCCCCCCCCCCCCCCCCCCCCCCCCCCCCCCCCCCCCCCCCCCCCCCCCCCCCCCCCCCCCCCCCCCCCCCCCCCCCCCCCCCCCCCCCCCCCCCCCCCCCCCCCCCCCCCCCCCCCCCCCCCCCCCCCCCCCCCCCCCCCCCCCCCCCCCCCCCCCCCCCCCCCCCCCCCCCCCCCCCCCCCCCCCCCCCCCCCCCCCCCCCCCCCCCCCCCCCCCCCCCCCCCCCCCCCCCCCCCCCCCCCCCCCCCCCCCCCCCCCCCCCCCCCCCCCCCCCCCCCCCCCCCCCCCCCCAAAAAAAAAAAAAAAAAAAAAAAAAAAAAAAAAAAAAAAAAAAAAAAAAAAAAAAAAAAAAAAAAAAAAAAAAAAAAAAAAAAAAAAAAAAAAAAAAAAAAAAAAAAAAAAAAAAATTTTTTTTTTTTTTATTTTTAAAAATTTTAAAAATTTTTTTAAAAATTTTTTTTTTTTTTCCCCCCCCAATTTTTTTATTTTTTTTTTATTTTTTCCACCCCCCTATTTTTTTAAAAATTTTCCCCCCCCCCCTTTTTATTTTAAGTTTTTTTTTTTTTTAAAAAAAAAAATTTTTTTTTTCAAAAAAAAATTTTTAAAAAAAATTTTTTTTTTAAAAAAAAAAAAAAATTTTTCTTTTTTTTTAAAAAAATTTTTAAAAAAGGGAAAAATTTAAAAAATTTTTTTCCCTTTTTTTCCCAAAGAAAGTTCTGGGGGGGCGGGGCGGTGGGGCGACTCCAAAATCAAAAAAAATTTTTTGGGGGGGGGGGGCCCCTTAATTTCCGCCTCACTCGGAAAAAAAGGGTGGCAAACAAAAATTACTTTAAAAAAAAAAAAAACGGGCTACTTTTGCCCAAACCTGGGTTAAAAAACTCTTTTCCGGGGTTTGGCCTAAAATTGGCCCCTAAAATTCCCTCCCCACAAATCCCAACCTTCCTCCCTCAAATTCCTTACTTCCCCCTCACCATTCCTTTATTTCTCCCTAATTTCCTACCTTCCCCTCTTCCACTTCCCAACTTTCCCTCCTCACCTTCCTTATTCCTCACTCCTCACTTCCCTACTTCCTCCCGTCTCCCCTTCCAAATTTTAAAACTACCCCCCCATTCCTTTTTGCCCATTCCTCCCCCCCCCCCCTTTATTTCCCCCAACTTCCCTGCCCCCCTTTCCCCCTCCTATTTTATCCTTATTCCCCCCCCTTTCCCCAAATTTCCCCTTCCACCGTCCCACCTTCCTCCCTTCTCCTCCTTCCCCTACTTCCTCCCGTCCGCCACCTTCCCTTACTTCTCCTCCGTACCTTCCCTACCATTCCTCCCTCCCCACTTCAACTACCTTCCCTTCACTCCTCCCCCCTCCCCTTCCCTACCTCCCCCCCTCCTCCCCTTTTCCTTTACCTTTCCTCCCCCCCTTCCCTTCCCCCTCCTTCCCCCCCCTCCCCTCCTCCTTCCCCCCCCCTTTCCCCCCTTTTCCCCTTTCCCCCCACCTTCCCCCTTACCTTCCTCCCCCCATTCCCCTTCCCCTCCTTCCCCTCCTCCCTTTCCCTCTTACATTTCCCCCCTCCCCCTTCCCCCTACATTCCTCCTCCCCCACCTTCCCTTACCTTCCTCCTCCCCTTCCCCTTTCCTTCCTTCCCCCTTCCCCTCCCTTTCCCCCCTCTTCCCCCTTTCCCCCTACCTTCATCCCCCTCCCCTTCCCTTACCTTCCTCCCTCCCTCCCTTCCCTACCTTCTCCCTCCTTTCCCACCTTCCCCTTTTCCCCCCCTTTCTCCCCCTTTCCCCCTACCTTCCTCCCCTCCACCTTCCCCAAACCCCTCCCCTCCCCTTCCCTTACCTTCCTCCTCCTCCACCTTCCCCTACCTTCCTCCTCCACCTTCCCTCCCTTCCTTCTTTCCCCTCCTTCCCTCCCTTCTCCCCCCTCACCTTCCCCTTACCTTCCTCCCCCACCCCCCAACCCTTTCCCTCCCTCTCCCTTTCCCCCTCCTTCCCCTCCCTTTCCCTCCTTTTCCCACTTCCCCACCTTCCCCCCCTCCCCCACCTTCCCTTCCCTTCCTCCCCTCCCCCTTCCCCTTCCCCCCCCTTCTCCCCCTTCC
Source organism: Cherax quadricarinatus (assembly GCF_026875155.1). Taxonomy (NCBI): domain Eukaryota; kingdom Metazoa; phylum Arthropoda; class Malacostraca; order Decapoda; family Parastacidae; genus Cherax; species Cherax quadricarinatus. The sequence continues at coordinate 136,641 of NC_069460.1, forward strand.
CCTTCCCTTTCCCCCCTCCCCCACTTCCCCTATTCCCCCCTCGTCCCCCTTTCCCCCTACCTTCCCCCCTTCCCCTCCCCCCCTACCTTCCCCCCTCCCCCATTCCCCCTACCTTTCCCCCTCCCCCCACGTTCCCCTCCCTTTTCCCTCTCCTCCCCCTTTCCCCCTACCCCCCCTCCTACATCGCCCCCTACCTTTCCTCCTCTCCCTTTCCCCCTACCCCCTTTCCCTCCCCACCTTGCCCTCCTTTCCTTGCTTCTCCCTTCCCCCCTGCCTTCCCTCCCTCCTCCATCCTGTCCCTCCTTCCCCCCCTCCTCCTCCCACCTTTCTTCCCCTCCTCCTCCTCCCTACCTCCTTTCTCCCCTTCCTCTCCCCCTCCCTCCCCCCTTCCTCTCTCCTCCCTTCCCCTTCCTATTTCCCCCCCTTTCCTTCCCCCTCCCTTCCCCCTCCTCCTCCCTTCCTCTTCCCCCCCTTCCTCCTCCCCCCCTCCCCCCTTCCCCCCCCTCCCCCCTTCCCTTTCTCCCTTCCTTCCCCCTTTCCTTTCCTCCCCCCTTCCTTTCCTCCCCTCCCCCCCTTTCCCGCCCCCCTCCCTTCTCCCTGCCTCCCCCCCTTCCCCTGCCCCCCCACCTTCTCCCTGCCTCCCTCCCTTTCCCTGCCTCCCCCCCTTCTCCGCCTCCCCTCTTCTCCCTGCCTCCCTCCCTTCCCCCTGCCCCCTCCCTTCTCCTCCCTCCCCCCCTTTTCCCCTGCCTCCCTCCCTCCCTCCTCCCTCCTCCCTTCCCCCCTTCCTCCCCCTCCCCCCCTTCTTCCCCCCCTTTTCCCCTCCCTCCCCCCTTCTCCCTCCTCCTCCCCCTTCCTCCTCCCCTCCCTCCTCCTCCCTCTCCCTCCTCCTCCCTCTCCCTCCTCCCCCTCTCCCCCCTCCCCTCCCTCCTCCTTCCCCTCTCTCTTCCCCCCCTCCCCCCTTCCCCCCCCCTTCCCCCCTCATTTTTCCCTTTCCCCCTCCTTCTCTTTTAAGAACATAAAGGAGGAATACTGCAACGGGCCCTCTTGGCCCTTTATGGGCAGGTCTTTCACAAACCCACCCCCACTAACAATATTTGCCCACCCATTTGAATGCATGCAAGCAGTAAGTTTTGGGTAAATTATTTATCTTGTGAAAGCCCCACTCAACCCAAACCCCATCTACCATGTATTTGTCCAACCAAAATTTTGTAATCCCCAAGGTTTTACCCCCTAAACAGCCCAAAGTTAATCTCCCCAACGTAAAATACATCCTTACACATTGCACCAAACGTATATATACGTTTTAATTTTCCTGCCTCCAAATTTGGCACAATTGCCCTGAGATGCCTGGTCAGCGTAGAATCGGTCTTAACACTCGGTGTGCACTATATTAAAAAAATCTGGGACCACTTAGTACCTTGTGGGAGCCCCAGTTAAACTGAGCGCCAGCTAGAGCAAACAGTTTGGCAAACACCGAGGATTCACTGATGTAATGCCATATTAACACCCCTCTTTTAAGAGGAAAGTGATGTTAACCCCAAGTTTAGGGTCTGTCGATCTCTGTCTATCTCTGTATCTCTATCTCTGTCTATCTGTCTGTCTATCTGTGTCTGTCTCTATCTGTCTCTGTCTATCTCTGTCTCTGTCTATCTCTATCTGTCTCTGTCTATCTCTTTCAATCTTTCTCTATCTTTGTCTCACAGGTACACATAAATACAAGTATACATAGTGTAAATTACCTAGGATAACCCAAAAAATCCAGAGAAAGTGTTATACTCTGCTTGAAGATGTGAGTAAACATGATGCAGTCTTGTGGCTCTTTCTGAGACAGAGAGCTAGATGGATAGATAGACAGGGAACTTGACAGACAGACAAATAGACAGACAGACATGTTTGTGTACCAGCGAAAACAAAAGGAGGGCGATGCTCATCAAATATCACCTCTAATCTTTTCTTATCAAGTGTTATCGCTGCACCCTTGCGTATGCTCCTCAAACGTCAGCTCTTATCAGACGTTATCTCATCTTATCATGTCACTCTCAGGGGTGGACTTTGTTTTTCATGATTCAAGGGACCTTATTATTACCTATTATTATTATTACGTATTCGTCGCCATCGCCGTCTCCTCCTCCTCCTGCTCGTCATCATCATCATCATTTACTTCCACATATCCAAGACATTGCTGGGACATATAAATGCTTTGTATATATTCCAAGACAATAGTAAATGGCCAAGGCAGATGTCAATATCCACCTGTCAATGTGTTTGTGACAATTTGAGTATAATTTCAGTACCTAATACTAGTGTCAGAACAAAGAATGGTTATGAAATGACAAAAACTACTATAAATTGTAATTATCAGAACACAAAAATTATATAAAATAATATGAAAAATAGAAAAAAAGGTATATCGGCAACATTTCTGCAAGTGGCAGGACTCCATGTTGCCGTCACGTGAGCATCCAGTGCCAACTTCTCTGCCTCATGTCTTGGTAAGTACTGACCCTAATTTTGTTTTTATTCTAGAGCACTTAAAAAATGTGCTCTTTTTTCTATATAAAAAAACTATTTTTTTTTTCAAAATATTTGGGGCGTTGCGCAGGTGAACGTATATATACGTTTGGACCATTTAAGGATTAGCATCAATAACCCTACTAGGCAGACTGTTCCACTCATCAGCTACCTTATTTCCAAACCAATACCTTCCGATATCCTTCCTAAATCTAAACTTATCTAATTTGAATCCATTATTGCTGGTTCTTTCTTGGAAAGATATCCTCAAGACTTTATGTATAGTATCCCCTTTGTTAATACCCATCTTCCATTTATACGCTTTGATCATGTCCCCCCTTATTCTTCGTCTTACAAGTGAATGTAATTTAAGGGACTTCAATCTTTCTTCATGACCACCAAGTCCTTTTCACATTCTGTACGGATAAGTTCTACATTACGTATTTAGCTTAAAGGTGTTAGGGTTACGAACATTCTTGAGTTTCAGAACTTTGCATTTATCTACATTGAACTGCATCTGCCACTTTTCTGATAAAAATTTGAGTTTGTCTAAATCCTTTTTGAATTTCTGTGACATCTAGCTGAATTGTTTTAAAAAAATTTATCTTCGTTTCATCAGAAAAAATTTTGCTCAATCACTAGTAATTTCCTCTCAAGGCATTGAATATATTAAAAACAACAAGGGGCCCACTTGTTACAGATCCCCACCCCAGATTTAAACCCCAAAATTTATCCCCACAAGAGTTTACCCCTTTTAAAGCACAAAATTTCTTCCTTTTTGGTGAGGCAGACTCTTCCATGACAGCACTTTTTTCCCCAGTCCCCGTGAGTTTCCCACTTTCTTTAACGGGTCTCGGGTTGGGGTTTACCAACAAAGGCCTTACAAAATCCAAATAAAAAAATTTCAAATTTTTTAAATCGGATCAACAGCCCGGGGGTTTTTCTGAAGAAAGTTAAAAAAATTATTAGGCGGGAAATTGGCCTCTCTTTGAATCCTTTGCTGAGTATAATTAATAAAATTTAAATGGTTATAAAGTTCTTCTTTTTTAAAAAAGCAAAATTTGCCCTTTTAGAAAATTCCCTTCGTTGAGGCGGTTTTGGGGGGTTTTTGGGGGGGTTGTTTTGGGCCCCCGGGATTAAAATTAAAAATTTTTTTTGGGGGTTAAAAATTCTTAAAACAAAAAAATTAAAACCTTAAAAAAAAGGGAAAAAAAATTTTCCAAAAAATTTAAAATCCCCCTTCCCCCTAAACCCAAAATCCAAAAAATTAAAAATACCCCTTCCCCAAAATCCCCACCCCCCCCCAAAAATTCCCCCCCCCCCCAAAACCTCCCCCCTTCCCCCACCCCAAACCCCCCCACCCCCCCTCCCCCTCCTACCTCCTCCCTTTTTTTACCTCCTCCTCCTACCTCCTCCCCCCTCCCCTTCCTCATGGGGGATTTCCCTTGTCAAAAAGGGTGGAGGTTTACCCCAAAAAAAGGGGGGCCATCAGAAAGGGAAGATGACAGCATCAATGAAGTGTTTTACGTCCCAAAATTTCACTTGAGGGGGTTGCCCATACTTCGAAATGTCATTTAAATTTGGTAAATGGCTACTTTATTTTTGGGCAAGGAAACCCAAATTGAATGAGTAAATGGGAGTGTTTTTGGGGGGGGTGTTGAGAAGACAGCCTGTACGTCTACACAGACAGCCAATGCGTCTGCCGCTTATTTTCAAAATTTCCGGCCCCAAAGGTGCTGCCCTCAAAAGCCGCCCAAAAAAGTCAGGGGACGCTGGTCCCACTCACCGCCCATCACTCACCGGGCGGCCTAGCAGAAAGACAGTACCCCAAACTACTCTCTCCCTCTTTGGACATGGCCCTCCGGGGCCCATGGGCAAAAGCACACAAGCCTGTGTACCCACCATGACTTTGCAAATAAAGAAAGAAGCCTCCGAAGACGTTTATCATTGAACCCCGCTCCGCCTCACTTTATCACCAAAGTGGTTATAAATGGTGGCAGCTTTCAGCTTACCAAATAATTCTGTTTCATATTGGTGGGAAGCGGTGGCCGCAGCAGTTGTGTTTGCCCGGAGAGAGGAAGGAAATGGAATGAAGTTGTGTTCACTTCATCACTCTACACTAGAAACATCCGTCTCTCAACGAGTTATCCTGATGTCGTGTCTGCATGTTTCAGCATCCAGACACAGGTACAAGCAGGATCTAGCCGAAATTTACAGAATTTCTTCGAGAATTGTAAGTGGCGTCCCAATGAAACCACGCCACAGCGTCCCACGCTGTTTCTCAAGTCACGTATTTAGTGTCACTTGTATGTTCTGCTGTTGTTCAGCTCAGCACAGCTATTTCAGCAAGCCAGAGGTGAGTTTTGTGGTATTTCTGCGTCCAGTGTGAGTATTTCGCAGTGTTGTGGTTTGAGAGGAGGAAGTGGCCGTTCCTTGCCTCGCCCATGCTCGCTCTGCTGTACACTCACACCTCACCAGCCTACCATACATCACCATTGCCCACTCCCTCTGCTGTGTTTTTCTGCTGTTTTTCGTGTGAATTCTTTGCCAGAGCTGTATCCGAGTGCCCAAGGCCACTCGAAGCCACGTGGATCACTAAGCCACGTGGATCAGCAAGCCACGTGGATCAGCAAGCCACGTGGATCAGCAAGCCACGTGGATCAGCAAGCCACATGGATCAGCAAGCCACGTGGATCAGCAAGCCACGTGGATCAGCAAGCCACGTGGATCAGCAAGCCATGTAGATCAGCAAGCCACGCGGATCAGCAAGCCACATGGATCAGCAAGCCCCCGGGGGTCAGCAAGCCACGTGGATCAGCAAGCCACATGGATCAGCAAGCCACGTGGGTCAGCATGCCACGTAGATCACGAAGCCACGTGGATCAGCAAGCCACGTGGATCAGCAAGCCATGTAGATCAGCAAGCCATGTGGATCAGCAAGCCACGTGGACAGCAACCCGGGATCAGCATGCCCATAATACGACG